>JAOTQQ010000004.1:6110862-6154251 GCA_026546715.1 Gallinago undulata | reverse complement strand
CTTTGTCAGAGATGTGGACAGTGGGTTAGAGTGCACCCTCAGAAAGTTTGCCAATGACACCAAGCTGTGTGGAGTGGTTGACACACTGGAGGGAAGGGATGACATCCTGAGGGACCTGGACAGCCTTGAGAGGAGGGCCTGTGCAAACCTCATGAAGTTAAACCAGGCCAAATATAAGGTCCTGCAGCTGGGACATGGCAATCCCAGGCCCAAATATAGATTGGGCAGAGAATAGCTGGAGAACATCCGTGAGGAGAAGGACTTGGGAGTGCTTGTGGATGAGAAGCTCAACATGAGCTGGCAGTGCGCACTGGCAGCCCAGAAAACCAACCAGTGTAGGGCCATGAAAATGATCAGAGGGCTGGAACACCTCTCCTATCAAGACATACTGAGAGACCTGGGGTTGTTCAGCCTGGAGAAGATTTCCCCTCTGGGGAAATCTTATAACAGCCTTCCAGTAGCTGAAGGGGGTGTACAAGAGAGATGGGGTGGGACTCTTTATCAGGAAGTGTAACGACAGGATGAGGGGTAATGGTTTTAAATTGAAAGAGGAGAGATTTAGATTAAACATTAGGAAGAAATTTTTTACTGTGTGGGTGATGAGACACTGGAACAACTTGCCCAGAGAAACTGTGGATGCCCCATCCCTGGTGGTGTTCAAGACAAGGCTAGTTGGGGCTTTGAGCAACCTGGTCTGGTGGGAGGTGTCCCTGCCCATGGCAGGGGGGTTGGAACTAGATGATCTTTAAGGTCCCTTCCAACTCTAACCATTCTGTGATTCACCTCAAACTATCTTACATTACAAGCCTGTTTTGAAATTTCATTTTATATGTATAAAGAGCTAGGGGAACATTATCTTGGAGGAATAGGTTTCCTTTGGCTTCTGTAAGATCTTTTTGTTGTAGGGATGTGCCACGGCTATGCTTAGGTGCTCCAGTGGGAGACAGCTGAGGCACATCTGCACAACACGGAGGTGTGAGCTGTCTGGGCTATGGCAAGTCTGAAGCTAAATACAGTACCTCATAACCTCATCTCCTTGCACCTGTGGTTTGAGCAAGTGCTCTTAAGCAGTGGAAACTGCTTTCTAGAATTTGATGACAGTCTCACTGGCTATATAGTGACAAAAAGGGAAATGGAAGAAATTCATAAACTGATCCTAGGAACAGCTGCCTTAGGTCTGCAGCTGACATGGATGAGCTACCACAGGGGGTCAAGTACAGCTGCATTTGGACTTTCTGCATTATTAATCATGATTTTCTTATGAGCAAATCAAGTTTTAATGGTCTATGTGAAACTTAGATGGATTTCAGCTTGAATGCAAGGAGGCAGGTATTAGCAGAAGAAATGTAGTGCTTTTACATGTTTATTTGGTTTTGTTTGGGTTTTTTTTGGTAATTTTCTTATTTTAGTATTTTCCTTTTTAAATGACCTACTGTTTATTATGCAAGGACATTATTTTGTAGCATGGCATGAGTAGGGCATTTACAAAAACAGCTAAATTAAATTGCTGATTCAGAGACTGCAATTAGAATTTGATTTTGTGTGTCACCTCTTTTTTTTTTAAAGAACAGATTTGTGTTGACCTTCAGAAATTGTAAGAGCAGCAGGGGCTTGGATCAAAAAGGAAACTTGAGCTCTGTTCTTAAATAACAGGCAAGTTCAGTCCCTGTTTACATGCATGAGAGTTTTACTGACAATGATGAGCTTAAAGCTTTATATACTACTTGCACAGAATACATAATCAACAGTGGAAAATAACCGAGACACCAGCTTTTAAAAAGACAGCCTTGAGATACGTGCTGTGATTAAGGAGGTGTTTTAAATACTCCCATAATAAAGTGCTCTGAAGGGATGAAACTTGCTTACTACCTGACTGAGAGGTGAACGGCTGCATGGGTTACCACAACCTGGCAGAAAATCGTTTTGTTGCCTCTTATCATATGAGGCATATGATATGTTTCTTATCATATATCTCATAGCACAAGAATCTCATATTCTCATGAAGCATGTCACGAACACACTTCATTAGTTCCAATGATGCCAGGACCAAGCAGGAGGGAGGAGTCCTGAGACCAGTGTAGATGCTTGTGCCAAGGTCTGCATTGATCCATAGGACTGTACATCTTCTCTTTCTTTTTGTAGCCCATGAAATTACAGAATAGAAGCAATGGTTCACTTGTGAATTAACAATGTTTGGAAGATTGTTTTTCCTAGCAGATAGTGGATATTGAAGAGGGGAAAAGTTTCTCAGCCCTACGGTTAAAATTAAGAATCCTTAATTCCATAAGACAATAAGCCTGTGGGTTCTGCATTGGAAAGGGTTTGTTGATCCTAGATGTTTTGTGAAAGAAATGAAGTCTCCTTTTAAAAAGCAAAAAGAAAGTCGTTCCGCTTTCCACTAGTTCCATGATATGTCTTTACTATCTGAAATTGAAGGCACCTGTGCCTACTGTCTTCCAGGAATCACAGGAATAAAACCTGTGAAAAATATATTTCCATACTTGAATGTGAATTTGATAACAAACATAGTAAAGAAGTAAATGTTAGCATTAGCATAAACTGTGGAGGAAGAAACCTCTTTCCCCATTTGCATCTTCAGATAGCCCAGGTCTATGTCCTTGTTTATCTTCATACGCAAATAAAGGCACATTTGATCCCTAGGTAAGTCCACAAATCTATTTTAGGGAAAAAAAATTATCAGCAGTTTTTGGGTACAAGATGGAAAGTTGACCTGAGGGTGTTACCAAAGCTAGATTCAAGCCCCATACTTACAAAGCTCTTTGCTTAATGATATGTTGTACTAATCAGTAATGAAATAGAATTAAAAAATCCAGATTATACAATAGTGAGTTTGAAATAAAGAAAATATGAAAATGTAAGTCTTTTTAGTACTTTTAATATGAAGACTCCCATCTTCTAGCAAATCATCTCTCACGTGTTTTTATTTTAATGGTTCAAATTGAAAATGGACTGGCGCAAGGTTAATCTGTTCACCTTCTGCTGTCTTTGTAGTCAGGCAAATAAACGACCTCTGAATCTGTCACGGTGAAGCTTGCAGATATTTTAACAGGTAAACCATTGATTTTAACCTTGAATATATAGAAAACAGTGGCAGTTCCCTTTATTATCGAAAGGAAGGAGAAGGATTCATCCATCATCTCTGGGTTTATGATGCTTATAACTGAACCGGTGACAACGATGATGTTCAAGACTTTCTGCTGTAAATTGCATGCTCTTGTGGTGTACTGCAAATAATTTTGATGAATTTAGCTGGGCCATTAAGCTCATTAGCTCCTACAGTGGTTATGGGCTGACATCCACTCAGGCCTGCAGAGTTAGCAATCAATTAGGAAAGAGGATTTTTATAATCCTTTGAAAAAGCATCCTCCCCCCTTTTAAGGAGACTCTGTTTTTAAAATACTGATCCCTGTGAATATAGACTGAGGAGTTGTTCAGCCTGGAGAAGAAAAGGCTAAGGGGAAACCTTATAGCAGCCTTCCAGTACCTTAAGGGGGCCTACAGGAAAGATGGGGAAGAGGGTAGATGTAGATTAGATATCAGGAATAAATTTTTAACTATGATGGGGGGGAGGCACTGGAACAGGTTACCCAGTGAAGCTGTGGATGCCCCATCCCTGGAGGTGTTCAAGGCCAGGCTGGATGGGGCTTTGAGCAACCTGGTCTGGTGGGAGGTGTCCCTGCCTATGGCAGAGAGGTTAGAACTAGATGATGTTTAAGGTCCCTTCCAGCCCAAAGCATTCTACAATTCTATTTTTTATCATTTGAGACCTGCCCTTGAGCTGAATTATGGAGCAACTTTATCCCTCTGTCAGTGCCTGGTCTGGTTGATTCCGGTTTACAGAACCTTTCTCCATGTTTTACCTTACAGAAATATACCTTAAATGTCTAGATCTTGAAATAACTACAGGCAATGTAAAATTCATCTTGGTCTTGGCTTTCTCTCCAGAGATGGATTACATGCTTGGGAGCCCATCACCATTATAAAATGTGATCAATTCCCATCCTCCATGGACGAGTATAAAATAAATTAGGACAGAAGAGTGACTTCAATAACAAGGCAGAACACTGCTGCACACTTTATACTTACAGATACCTCATAGGACTTACATCTCTGAGTAGAAGAATATTTTGAAAGCTTTGGGCACTGTGTTGCACAGAGATTTTAGATCACTCCCTTCCTCTACCACAGTTCAATCTCTGCAAGCTCCAGACCTTCATCTGTCATGCCCTAATTATCAGTGGAAATAATATAAGGCTGTATAGGATTTCAAATCCTTTCTTGGCAAGGTATTTTGTTTGCTTGCTTGTTTTTAATTAATATTAAATTGGATATGCAGACAAGGGGTTACATCCTCAACTGGTGTAAACTGGTTTAGCTCCATCGAAGCTATCGTTACTACGTTGCTTTATACAATCTAAGAGGCTAACTTTGAGTTAAATGAAAGGGCAAACGCTTTCTTCATAGGTAAAAAAAAAAGGAAATTAAAAAAAGATGTCATGCTGTGATCTGTGGTAGGGTAATAGCAGTTTGTCGAATGCTGGGGAAAGTTTACTCCTGCAAAAGAACTGGAAAATGATTGAAAGCTTTTTGCTTTTTCTTTTAATTTTTTTCTTCTTTCCTTAATCTTACTATCATCATAGAAAGTTTATTGCCAATTAACTTTATGGGAAGGAATTATAGTGGTGGTAAGCAATTAAAGAGTACAGTATGCATTTATGCAATGATGAGCAGAATTAATATAACTTAACTTGCTTTTTAAACTTTGCCCTAGCCTTGTCTCTAGATATAAGGCACTGTTTTAATTGAGATAAAGTGCTGCAATCACAAACTGTATTTTGTTAAAAATCAGAACATATTTTATTTATTAGTGTTAGTCATAAAATTCATATTGGAAATAGCACACAAATGAGCTTCTTATCCATAAAATCATTGAAACATAACATGACATTTACTACCTGTGGTACATAATTAGACTCCCATTCACTTATACAACCATTCTATGATTTATTTCAGTCATTGAATGTGGTGATATTGAGACAAATTGGCTTTCTATTAAAAAAATGAAAATTTTAAATTGAACTCTTTCTCTCTGTACTCCACTCCTAGGGTGTTATTTCAGATGAAGCAGACAAATCTGCAAAAACTGCCCCATACTCTGTTTATGAAATGCATCACTATCTATTGAACTGTTTTTTTCAGTTATTTTCTCATTGCATTTGATGAAGTTATTTATATAATCTTTCACTATTGCTCCCTAATAGAATAATTACTCTATTAACCCATCTGTAATTAATGTACAGTATTAAAGATGATCAAGATCAGGCACTTAAAAATTATTCTTCAACATTTCCATTTGCAAAATGAGGTCCGGTTTCAAAATTAGGTTTTAGATGTGCCTTCAAGGTCTGCTATTGAATATAAACATTAATCATTTATTTAAAGTCAATATTTTAATTTTTTTTTTTATTACAAACTTTGCATTTCTCTAAGATAAGTTGCATATTTGGTATAGAGACATAGTCATTCTCCAAGCCTTGACACATTACCCTTTGATTTGTTTTCTTACTTTTTAAGAACTGCTAACAAGGTAAAAATTTTACGGATGTCTCCTTTTTTTCCCCAGGGGCTGAAATTACCTGCAGATTGTTTCCCTGTTTCTTGGACTCCTATCTATAGCACGTGGTTTTGCAGTTCTTAGCTTGCTATCACTGAAATATATATCTCTCTGCACAAAGCGATCTTCTGGCCATCAACTTCATTCCTATTGACCTTGATGAGGTAAGAACAAGATGATCTCTGTAACTGTCCTTGGAGCAAGGTGCATCACTCCGTCACGTTATTCCTCTGAATAAAGCTGGTCATGCAGTTCTTGGCTAGTGTGATTTCAATTTTAAAAGCCTGGAGTGAGACTGGGATGGGAAACTGGATTCATGGGAGGACAGCCCTCCTCAGACAGAAAGAAGATGAAATTCTTCATTGGCTTAACATCCTACAGCAGGTGAAGAAATTGCATAAGTAAAATTTTAGCTAATTTGGAAAGAATGGACCAATATGAAGGTGCTATTAGCATCTATTAACATGCAAAACTGGTTCTACATTCTTTTTTAGGGGGACTAGGGACTTGTAGATTAAAATTAAAAGACAAAGCCAAGCTAAGGTGTCCTTCTATTTACTGAAAAGACCTTTCTTTACTTTTTAGCAATGAGGAACGTGGTCCCTTCTACATCATGTTTTAATCCTGAAATTGGTACCTTCTGCAGTACAAGGACCAAACTCATGATAGGAAACAGGTATGTTTTCAGTCTTTCAGTTTCATCTTGTTCCTGTACATCATAATGAAAACTCTGCCTAGAAAGAATTTTGGAGAGTGTTTAAGACGACCTCTGGCAAGCTGAGCAGAAGGCTCTAAACACAGTGTTAGAAGCAAGAGGTCATATGCAAAGCTCACGATCTTTGAGTAATAAGCATGACGCCAGCTGAGAAATGTGAGGCAGAGGTTGGTGTGCTGTGCTTCACTTCAATTCACAGTTATTTCTAGGGTATAATTTTTAGCAAGTGAAGCATTTTGTTAGTGAAGGATGATGAAAATAGGCAGCACTGCTCCTTATGCAATGTGTTTTAATCCCCCCCCTCCAACTTCTTGCCTCTTGAGGCTTTTCAGCTACCTACTGGAGAAAACCATTTGACTTTGGAGGAGATATGGTCATTGGTGAGATTATTCCTGGGCTCTTTTTACATTCTCTGCTTCTGGCATGAAAATTTCAGATAGACAGGAGGGAAGGTTGTAGGCTGAAACAAGAAGTACAACGTGGTCATTAGATGGACCAAAATGTATTAATCACGTTGCTTGATGCAACCATCAGGGACTCTTGATTGCCATAGTGATGAATACGAAAATCTCACACCTTCCATCTTAGACATAAAGAAATTTGAAACTTTTTGTAAAATTTTAACACCAAAAGTGTTTTCAGCTTAAATAACAATCTCAGAGTACTTGTTATAGCATTATGCATTTCTATTATTCTATATAAATACCTTTTAAACTGCTTCACAAGCATTCTTCACAGCAGGTACCTGTTTCAGAATGCCTGAGTGAATGAGAAACTGAAATTACATCTTCAAACATGACAGAGGACAAAATTTTACAAGTGCTTACATAAATAAAGATGCAAATTTAGATACTCTGGAAAACCTTAACAGGTTCCTAACCTGAAATCTGTCTGAATCTTTAGGTAAATGCCACTAAAAATGTGCCCTTCAGCTACTCTGTCCTCTGAAGTGACTATTTTCTGGAAACCAAATCTATTTTTAAAGGGTTTTCCTGGACTTAGAGCCACTTAAAAGTTTTTTAATATTTTATCGGACATGTATATTCTCTCCTGCATATTTGTAGCTGTCATTAACGGTGAAGGACAGCTCCTTAACGTAATCAACAACATTAAATTACAGCCCTAGATGGGAAATTAAGGTTAATTCTGCAGACAGGGGGAATGCAGAGGAGACTGTCTGAAAAGGCACATGCTGAAATGTGATATATCGCTGACCTGCCCAACAGCAGCTGTGCTGGAAACACCACTGGTCCTGTCAGCATCGTGTGTGGGTACAGGAAAAGCAGTTAGGGGCTTGCATCCTAAACAAGGCATGTCTAGTATTGCTGCTTCTGCTGACAGCATGAGAGAGTTAAAAGGGATTGACTAACAATGGAAACATTAATTTGTAACTAAATCCAAACATCCGAAACCAACGAGACAACAGGGGTAGCTGAAATAACGCTCTGATAACATCTAACAGATGGTAGGTTCCAGGTACCAGTTGGGGGAAGTTATTGCTACACAACACGTAAGCACAATGACACACAAGAATGGTGATTTCGACGTGTGCCCATGCTCACACACCAAGGAAAGCCTCGCTCGAGGGTCCCCAGAAGATGTAATGGGTCACCCCAAAGGGGCAAGGGCTCACTCAAGGATATCCGGAAGATGTGTTCACTCACCAAGGCTGGGGGTGAGAGCACTCAATCCTGGAAAGTTACTTTGGATGGCATCTTGATCCAAAGGGAGGGCTTCTGATCACAGACCTGCTGCTCTGGGGAGAACCACTCAAAGGAGGTCTCCAGGGGTATAAGGGGGATAGAGCCGGGGGGGCGGACATTTTATAGCCTGGTTGGATTATAACTGTGGCCATCTCTTGGTCATGTCCCGAGGTTCCCCAAGGCTGATAAACCCCGTTGGCTGGGGAGCCTGCCTTTTGACCCTTTTTCTGCCACTGGGGGGGGAAATGGATGTCATTCTGCACCCAAGCAGGCTGTGCACCCTGCAGCAGCCACCTTATGACACCAGTGGTGGGAAAGTAAGCGAGTGAAAGTGCCTCTGGCTGCCACGTTCACAGCCCCTCATCCCTGTCAATGCGCAGGGAAGCTGGGAGATGTGGATGTGCCTGCTCCTGCCACAGTGCTTCACGTAGACTAAATAATAACTAGAGATACTTGCAGGGAACTTTTGATTAAAGTAAATGAGGCAGATCTTTTGATGCTACTGGGTAATATGGAAAAGGCAATAATGGACGGACACAGTCAAAATGCAGTGGTAATCAGCGATGGTGCTATGGTGTTTTAATTCACAGTGTGAGATCTGTATGAAGTCCTTAGAAACTGCAAGGCTTTGCTAATATACCAGTCCTCTAAAATGAAAAAAAAAAAAAAATAGTTTGAATTGGTTATGATTTTTATATATTTGTTTTAGGTAGCAAAATAGAAATATCTCTGGATTGCATGGTGCTTGAGTTTGTGTCTGCACTGCAGCACACTTCTTCACTGACTAGCGCCTTGTTTACAGCTGCTTTGTATAGCAAATCTTCCCTATTGTTTTGTCTTTATTGGCTGTGCCAGAAGGCTACAGAGCTAAAGCACATAACAGCTATCCCCCAGTACTTATGAACACTTTTGCATTGCTCATCCGTCATTTTAGCTGGCAGTTATCTTGATGTAAAATATCTGGAAGTCTCAAATCACCTAGAATACTCAGGATCTGAAAACAGTGTGAATTTTTGAAGCAACTATTCATTTAATAGAAGTGGTATAAAATTAGAATGGAAAAAAAATATTAACTGTGTTAAGCAAGACCGTTCATATTCCTTTCCATACTAATTTTATTTATTTCAGAAAACTTTTCAAGCACAAAATCAAGTCAGCTTGCTATCCAAATCATTAACTGTTAGCTACCTGATTTTATGATAGGGTATGTGTCCTTTCTGCCACTTTTATTTGTAATGTGAGGAGACCTTGAAAGCCGCGTTTCTTTAACATGATCTTTAAAGATCACTTATTTTCAGGTAATTTCCTAATGGAGTCGTTATGCAGGGCTGTTAGGTTTCTCCCTTTGCCTATACATTTATACAGGGTATAAACCAGATTTCTAAGCACCTTGTTCACTTTGTAAGGCACAAACTGACCTTTCCCTCTAAGCTACTGGCTGGTTTTAGCCAGGACATCTATTGCCATGGAAATGGTCTTCCTCTGAATGAAGAGGAACAGGACAGTCTTGGATGCATCCTTTCTGCTTTCAAATATCTGTATTTCCCAGCAGGCTCTGGTAGGTGTGCTGGTTTGGAAAAGCAGAACAAAAGCTGCCATGCTCAGCATCTGGGCATCCAAGCTAAGGACTTTGTAAGAGTGATTTATTCTCAGATGCTTCAGCTGTAGGCAGTGCAACTTGGAAGGACATGTGTTTGCCCACCGCAGGCTGCCTATGCTAAACTTGCAGAAAAAAACCTAAATTCCTAATTTGCTGAGTTGTTCTGAGAACTAGGAGCAAGCAGCCACCGTGAGCTCTGAACTAAAGCATGATTAAAATCCCCAAGATGTTTGTCCATATTTTGATATTTGACTGATTGGGCTCTTTGCCACTCCACTGTAAAGCAAAAATGGTAGTTCTGATTATGCTTTGTTTACCGGTTTTGGGGGGTTTATTTTTCCATCTATGTCCCTATATTCTTACAGTAATCTCACTATTTTTATAGCCATACTGTGCTGTCAATACCCTTCAGAAAATTGGTTGATTGTTCCTAATTAATAGGCAGTGCTTCATTTGAGAATTAGTTGGTGCTAATGCTCTTGGTGGTCTTTAGTTATTCCTAGTAGAGAGAAGTCATAAGAGTCAAATATCACAGACTGTATTGTTCACCATTAATGGGGGAGGCAAGTCTAATGGAGTAGGGTGGAGAGCAGAAAACCCAGGTTTGCCAGTGCTTTATGGCTCTCGAGCTTTAGGTAATGTATGGCAGCAATTTATTTTATTTTAATGATGGAGAAGGTGAAACATGTAATTTTTCAGTCATTTCACACATGCCATTAGCAACATAATTTGAAAAGATAATGATTTGCAAACCACCTGCTATCTGGCAGATGCTTAGATATTGGCATGTGCATGGAATATGGTATGAAACATATCTGAGGGTTTTAATTGCCCACTAACATAATGGCTTCTGTTCTCCTAGAGAATCCTTTCTCTACAGGTTAATGATGTAGAGCTGCTTTTTCTTTTGAAGTAGATCTGCCAGAGATCATTTTTAATGGACAGCAAACAAGGAGGATCTCTATAGATTTAATCTGTCCTTTTCCATTATTTTTATACTCACAACTTTCAGATGGTAGGATATGAGGAAGAACATCAGGTTTGTAACAAAGGGGAAACCTTGAAAAGCAGTCTGAGAAAGAAGCTCATGACACGTCTTAATATATCAAGAAAAACAGTGATTTATATCTAAAATATGTTGAGAATCTCTGAGCTTCTCAGGAGTCCTTGGAAGTCAGCAGTAAATGTCATGTTTTCACTAGAAGGCCCATGTCATCACAAATCCTATGCTAAGCTCAAGGATACAGTGGTGGTTACATCCTCAGTAATGCTTTCAGCAGTGCAGGCTCCAGAACTTGTAGTGAGTGTTTATTATCATTTTATGGATGCACAAGTAACTTTTATCCATGTAACAGTAAGGAACTGAAGCTGGAGTTGGTTCCATTCTACACCCAAAGTGAGACATCTTGATCAAAAGAGAATGCTTTGCTGGGAAAGAAAGCCTTCAATCTAAGTACCTATGGAGAAATTTCTACTCTTATAAAAATTCAGCTTTGAAACTACATTTTCTTACTCTTCTTCACTTTTAGTGAAAAGTCAAAAACCATTGTCCCCCCCAACCCAGAAAACTCTAAATATAAATAGGAAGAAAACATAGCCCCTCTGGCAGCATCAGCTTCCGAAATTGCTTAGAGGTACTTGGGTAAACTTAGAGGTAGTTGGATAAGCATCCTAATGCAGAAGCTGATTATTTAGAAGACTATTAATTTTACATGTGGACCAAAGTTAAGTGGGGATTGTGAGCGTGATAAGGTGTATTTATTATGAATATTTGCTATTAATATAAAATGTAGCAACAGTCTTGCAGACAATAAGATTGTAAAACCAATGTCAATGCATTTGCTGCAAATACCAGAAAACAAGAATTTGCTTTAGCCACCATAAAGGATGCGATCTTGGCTGCTAACCTGAGCAGATGGAAGAAGCTGTGTATTTTAGTTAATTGGGAAAATGATAACCTACTAGGACATAGCCTGTATACTCTGTGAGAAAGGAGGAGCACAGTCTTAGATGGCACTTAAACTAACTTGGATATTTTTACATGGACGAATCTAGCACAGGCTAGAGATGCCCAGGCTGACTGGAGAGAATAACCACTCGTCTTCATTCACTTTGTTCTAATGTGGGCTTGAAAATGCTGCATCACTTTAACTTGTGCCTGCAAACTGAGGCTTTCCTGGCAGAAGCTGGCTTTCAGTGGCTTTTCTGATAGATTTTAATTACTCAAGCAAGAGTCAGTTTAGGAATCAAGATCTGGAGGTAAACGAGCATGAGCTGGACGCTCGGATGGGATCTGGCATGGTTAGGATGGAGGTGGGAGCAATTCTGCGATGGTCGCGGTACCAGTGATGCATCGCTTGCTCAGCTCAAGTTTTTTGTGGGCTATTTGGGATGGACTAAGGCAAACAAGCGGAAGCATGTGGGGGGAGGACAGGGCTGTTCTTTTTCTTGTTATCTTTTCTTGTCTCTCAAGGCCCTGTACTAGATGAACCAGATACCTGGTGATTTATTTTTATTTAAAGTTCCAGTAATATTCTGGAAGGAATGATAACCGCTCTACATTTTTCAAGGTTGCTGAAAATGTAGCATAATTTGAAAAACTGGATTTTAAACATGAAGTGTTCTTGTATTTATCCAGCTTACATAAGGACTGGAAATCTCGCTAAGTTTGTCGTGGTATAAATTTATAACAATGGCTTGGAGAAACATATGTAAAAATGGAAGCATTAACAATCCCCCAAATGTTCCCCTTGATGCATGAGAGTTTTACTTAATTGAATACAAGCTTCAGTTGCAGCCTGATTCTTTCTCATGCAGCCCTCAACTCTCTTATCCATAATTTTGAGTGATTAATGATTGAGATGTTATTTAAATCACTAAGCCTTCCTCTGTCAGAATTTGTAGCTAACTTCCTAACTGAGAGCAAAACTGAACAATCTGTTCTTTTTTTTCTTTCTATTGAAAAGTGCTAAAATTTCGGAACTTTCTGTTCCCTGCTACAAGGGCAACATCCCCCCTCCCGATGAAACCAGAGGGATGTCTCAGAAGGAGTGATAAATGTAAACATTTGCCCCTGGCAGATAAGCAGTGTCGAATAAACTGGATTTGACAGCATTAACAAATTTACTGTGTTGGATTTGAATGCATTAGCTGTGGTGAACTGTGGAAAGGTTTGATAATGTCATGGCTTTCAAATTATAGTCTTACCAAAGTGCTTAACAGATTTGTCTGCTGTTTCATGTCTGTAAATGACTACATAATTTACACATTTAATGGATGCTAGATTACCTGTTTGCCATTAGACTCTTAAACTACAGTGAATGAAAAACAGAAAACTGTACTTTCCCAAGACATAAATGCTTATTTAACATCAATGGCCCAAATGTATCATCCTACATGTCACAATGCTGTGGCTTTGGAAAATATGGATAAAACAGATGGTTATACCCAGCCATTAACTATATTTAAGTATTTCTATCTATTACCCACAGAAAGGTGACTTGGAAAAGCTTGTTTTATAGTCATTATATGTTAGAATGACGTTTAATCAAAACAGTGGTGTTGAACATTGATAACCTGGTAAGATAATCTCTGCTATTAATAAAGGTGACCTTTGGGAAAAAAAAAGGGTTTCTTCACTGAGGTCTCTTAAGTTTTCTCTCTTGTCTAGCAATGGAGGAAGCACCAGAAAATAGCGTAGCATTTTTAATGCAATTAGTAGCACTTAAAGTCCTAAAATGAACATTACACAGGTTGGACATACAGAGATAAGAATGCATTTGAAAATATTTCGGGCTATGAAGTTTAGCATACAGGTAGGAGGAGACAGATCTTAGTGACCTCACTAGTTGTTATCTTTTTCAATAAATCACTTTAAAAAGCCCTAAAAAAAATAATGGATATACAACTCATAAACTCTATAGAAGGTAAGATATAAACTTCAAGTAGAGTTCCATAGAAATATACTTTGTATCTTATAGAGTATAATAGAGTACAATAGAGTATTTTTTATATATTTTTCAAAGTAACATGTAAAATTAAGAAGATTATTATTCCAAGTATGAAAATTTATAGACAGGCTTTCTTTCCTTATTGGTATGCAATTAGGACTCGTCCATCTGTATGTCACATTGATACATCATCTAAATTATGTGCATTGATGCATTCCTGACACCATCTTCCCTTGGTTCCCAAGCCTCTTGCGGCAGCTTTGCACGTGCCATTTCAAGACACTTGGGGAAAGTTAATTCAGGCTTGCTGTAAATTGCTGTTAAGGCTTTCAGTCTGTAAACTGAAACTTGTGCTGGGCTTTTTTCTGGTCATTTTCTGTTATAGTAAAAAAATCACAATCTCTATTTCAGTCTCAAATTCTGAAGCTGTGATGCTTCTTGGGGTCTCGTTCATGTGTGACAGCATTGGGTTTGCCACCAGTAAGAGGAAAGAAAGTTGAGTTGTTTTAATGCAGAGTTTTGGTAACAAAAATCAGCCTCTATTTTTGATGGGAAATATTTGCTTTTGTACTTATTCTGCTAATCTTTTTTTCATAGTATTTGCTCTTTCATTTGCTTAAACAAGGCTGATAAAGATAGTATCATTCCTTAATTACACCCTGACAGCTGAAGTTTTGTAGTATGTCCATGTCCTTAATATAACATACAATAATTTCACTGATTATAACCCATTGCTCGATCCTCTATTATCTGAAAGCTTTTGAGTTCGAATGAGATTTTCAGCTCCAGCAATCTATTACAATTTTCAAAGATGATTTACCCCCATATTAAACAGGCTTGTAGTTTTTGTAAGTATAATTTATACAGTATGTGAGGATCTACTAGTTATTACATCTATTGTCAGTATGAAATGAAGAGGCCATGATATAGATAAGAATCAGACCATGTAACTTAGCCTACTGAAAAATCTTAATGAACTTCAATTTCTGTTAGCTATCTTATTTCCCATTGTGTGTAATTAAACTTAAAAATAACTATCCAGCAAATATAACGTGTAACAACAAAGACAAGTTGCAGTCTTGAATTTATTCATAATCAACTATTTATTTGTAATAATAATCTGCTATTTATCTGTAAACAATAAAATGAAATTTAATTGTTTGAGATATATTTTGCTATAGTGACTCCAGCTACAGTTCTTAGGACATCATTACATAAATCCAAACGTTTCTAAGTAGTTACATCTAAGATACCATATATAAACATAAAAAGAATGTGGAAAAATAATTAATTGTAAGAAATAATAGCACATGTTCAAGTTGGCAGTCTCAGTGAAAACATCTGCTTGTTTTCATTATAGTGTTGCTATGCATTGCTAGTATTCTATTTTTTCCCTTAAATTATATTTTGCTGTAGTAATTTTAGATAATCTTTCAGTCCAAGTTTTTACGGGTGTCATTATTTCACAGAGGGAGGGAAGAAATACAACACAGTTGTGAACATTTCGTACTACATAAAACAGCCTATCGGCCATGCTACCAACTACCACCAGGAGGAATCTGCCTCCAAACTTTCTTTTATACCCTTAGTGCCATCCCAAGCCTGGGATCTTCTGCAGATAAGATAAGAAAGGAAAAAAAAAAAGTGGGAAAAGGAAAAGTATGACCTTCCAATACTTGTATACAAGCAAGCTGGAAGAAGTGGAAGAGTGTAGTGGGGTCTCACCTGCAGGGAGGAGTGGAGGACAGGACAAGTGACCCAAAACTGACCAACAGGGTATTCCACCCCATCTGCATCATGCTCAGTATAAAAGCTGAGGGGTGAAAGGGATCAGCCCTCTTTCTTCAATGGCCAGTGTTTGAGGAGAACTATGTATGTTTGTCTGCCTTTGATCCTGATCGGTGCATTCCTGAATCCAGGACTTTCCCTTGTGGCGATGTAATCATCATCCTGGGGTTTTGATATGGTTTTGTATATATTGTATCTATTTCATTGTTTTCTTATTAATATTATACTACTACTACTACTATTTCATTAAAGTAGTGTAGTTTCTTTTTTGATCCGTAGGTCGCTCTCTCGTTCTTCTCTTCCTTGGGAGAGAAACTAAAGAGAGCATATGTCAATTTGTTTTAGTGGTCAGCCCAGCACAAACCACTTCTTGGTGAGAGCACTCAAATGGCAGGCTTTCAAGGGCAATATCAGGGATAATCATCCTGTTCAAATTACAGTTTTTAATTTAAGTAGAACTTTTTTCTTACTGAGAATACTGTTACGCATTCATATTTTCATCTTATTAGTTTATGTATACAGCTACTCAGTTATTTTCATGTTATGGAATTTTATTTTATAATTAGCAAATGAATGGCATCCAAGCAATTTTAGATTTAATTTGATCAATATTTAATGAATTATAATTATCATTACAACTCAAGTTTTGCACTCTCATATGTTGCTGCATAATGTTTAATCAAGGAGAGAGAGAGGGAGAGACTAAAATATAACTGGAAAACAGCTATCAAGTTTATGTTAAAGAAATGTAGCGGGATAATTAACTCAATTACAGAGGTCTAATTTAATAATTTTTCTAGTTCCTACTTAAAAATTTAATTCCAAGAGCATTTCCCTAATTTATATTTTTAAATATGTGCTATATTTATTTCAAACACACAGAGAGCATAACTACTTTGTGTTTTCGATGTTTGAAGTCTCTGCATCACCAGCAGAAATTCCCAGGTGCTCTGTCTGGAAAGATGAGAATAGCATTTCTGTAATTTAAAAAGATCTGCCTATACAGACAGTCAATAGACTTTGCTTAGACACTAATAAGAGACAGTTATGTAAATACTGTGGGAACCAGACAAACTATTTAAGGTTAATGTATCTGAAGACAGTGCAACGGGTCATGAAAATCCATGAAAATTGTATGTTTAATATTAAACCTCTTGTTCCACAAACTGAAGATACATTTTACTCAGAAATATGTCTTGCAGGTGATTGTTTGTATTTAGAAATACGAACATGATTTCACTTTTTTTTTTGTTAAGTAAAATTTATTGATTGTGAAACATCTTCTCTGGTACTGCACTCTAGGTCTAGTGGGAGGTGTCCCTGAATGTCCCTTGAATTAGATGATCTTTAAGGTCGCTTCCAACACAAACCATTCTATAATTGTATGTGTCGAAATGAGTTTTGAACAGGAATCCTGAAAGAAGTCTAAACATTTCTGTTTCACTTTAAAATATGCAGCTATGGGTTTTGAAAAAGAGTTTATGTATAACTATTTGGAATAAATGATACACCTTTTCTTTCCAGGTATTTCTGAAGATGTTTCTAACTCAAGACTCTCCTCATTTGACACAGTTATCTGAAGCCATGGATTGATTTACAAGCACACGGGTGCATTGCACCTCTGGCTCTGCAACGCGCTGCCACCTTCACTGCTGTTTGCATCTTGCACATGAGGCTGGGCTTTTGCTGTTGGCCGAAAACAAGGTGAGGATGCTCTTCACCCACATGCTCGTGGCTCTTGTTTTTTTCTGACAGTGACTGATGACTCTATATAACAGAATACATTAACCCCTCTGATTTATTGTCTTTCTCTAGACAAATATTTGTTTACTTCAAGTGTAAAGCTAGACGGTTTAAGGCCAAGAATAAGTTCCAAGATTTTACCCATGAGGGTGTTTACTATGGGAACGGCTTATCTTACGGTTGTGGTGAAATTTGTGCCACTTGAAATCTTTAGATCTGCATTGAATATGCAGCTGACATCTAAATGCATATGCTTGTTGAACGAGGAATTATAGTTACAGGGAAGAAATCGCTGAATGAAATTGTGTGGTCTTCAAGGTGTATGAAGTGCCATTTGGGTTATAAAAATGAGTCCACTCTGGTCTTAAAGCCAGTAAGCCTTAATCGTACGGCAAACAGAGGCATGAACTAGCTATTGACTGATTCTTGTTTTATATTGATATGCAGAGTATGTATTAGAACAAAAAAGTGAGGTGGGGGATCTTGTTCTGAAGAAGGCATAGAGAGGAAAACTATTTTGGTGAATTGCTCTGATTGTTTTTAAACACTGTCAGTTACAGCTAAATGAATGTGAAAGTATTTTTAGCTTAATAATTTTCCTTATTTGAAGACTTTTGTTCTTTTAGTTAGCAGTTTGGAATGCAGTATGGAAGTCTGGTCATGCGCAATGATTTACCATAATGTAGCATCCAGTTTAATTTGGAGTGATGGCTGGAGGTATCTTTTAGCCTTTTAAAAATATTTTGCTAAAAGCGAATGAAGAGTATAAAAATTTAAAAGTAAAAGGCAAATAACATTCAAGCCCAAAATGTTTATCTAAGTAAAGTTTTTAGTATAGGGGTATTGTACGGCCCAGGCTTGCTTAATGGTTTCAGGACTGGACTCTTAATTTGGTTATTTTTGTCATAAATCATGTTTTTAAATAATGCACTTGTGTTCTTCTTATTTTCCTGATGTCATAACATTTTTTTGAAATGGGGAAAAAATGCCTAAATTCTAATATTATTAATATATGCAAAATACAAGTTTCGTATCTGATGCTATTCATCACATCCCAAATTAATCATCAGGGACAGAACCCAATATCTCATTTCAGGCAAAGACCAATAGCTCTCGGGGAAATTAAATCACCTTTCAGAATTATTTCATTCTGAAAAGCTAATAATTCAATGGAAATGAATTTTTAGAGGAAAAACCTGATTGTGTTATATAATCTTTCTGTAGCGCTCTCCATCTCAGATATTAACATTTCATACCACATTTTAAATTACAATTTGTTGAAAAATTGTTGTTGTGAGTGTCACAGTCCTTTAATGTTTCTGAAGTGATAAGAATATGATTTGGAAACTCAAGGGAACATCACTTAAATCTGATTGAGTCAGAGACAAACACAAAGGAGGGGACAGATACAGAGCAGGAAATTCTCAATTTTGCAATGACATTTTCATCTTGTCTTTTCCCTCTCTTATTCTACTTGAGAGTAGCACGGCCAACGACTTCTACAAAATAGTGTGCAATCTGCTGTTCTGCAACCCTTTCCACTTGGTATGAAGATTTAATGGAGAATAGAAAATGCATTAAAAGCATATTTATTTTTAACTTTTCTGCTATAAGTAGTAGATAGCTCATAGCTATGCAGTGAGGGAGAAAAGGACTTATATCCTATATGAAGATGGGAACAAGGGAGATGCTGTATTTAAAAGGGGAATGGCTCATTTTGGATTCTTTTTAACATCTACACTTGCCACTTTAAAGATATGGTGGCCGTTGCAGGGGTTTTTTTGTGCTTTTTTTTTAAATTATAAAGCAGGTGTTCAGGTATGCACTTCTGAAAGGAACAGGAACTGAGCTCAGCCACACTGCTGTGTGTTGAATGCTGTTTCACAGAACATGCAGGCTCTGCTGTTACAGATGCTTGCAGCTAAGTCTTTAGCTTGCCTCAACACTAGGAGAGTCAGAATATGTTCTAACAGCCAAAAAGACAGGTAGTTTTGTAGGTTTTCAGAAGGGTAAAAGATACCTGAGAAAAATAAGTCTATCATCAGTAGGCTTGGTTTTGCTCTTGGGGGATGTCTCCTTCCACTGGGAAGTTATCAGCACTGTTAGTTGGGAAAAGGATGAGAAGTCCTGCTCTGTTAATGCCAGGATGTCTACTTCGAGATTAAATTTGCACAGTAAACAATGTACTGAATACTTATGAACCTTTTCAGAATAGTCCTAACCAAGACATAATTTGATCTGTATGTTTCATTGAAGTGACATATTAATTATTGATTATCCTTAATGAATATGCTAATATGCAGAATTCAGGAGTTTTCTGCTGCCCTGTTGGGCTCTCTAGGCTCTCATACATTTTTTAAGAGGTGTCTGTAGGAGACAGTGTCTGGGCTTACGCCAAAGCACCATAATGAAGACCACATACAGAGTTCAAGGGCTGGTGCTTGTCCTTCAGGAATAACATCAGAAACTTGTTTTGTCTGACAGTTGTTCTTGAAATTTTAAATTAGATCGTTCACTTTTTCACTGTGTAAATGGAGTAAGTTATTAGTGTTTTTCCATTCATCTGGGGACGTAAAATAAGGTTTGACCTCATTTTCCACCTTGTATCGGGGGGGAGGGGAAATAAGTGGAAAGAAGTTCAGGCCAACCATCTAGTCAATAATATATTAAAACTTAAGCGCTCCTTCTGTATGCATTTGCAATGAAATTACAAAAGCCATTAAGCCTTTCTTTCTTCTCACCGTTTCTAATACTCAGGTGAAATAACCAATATGCACAGTGGAAGCAAGAAGTTTCTGCTGATGAGGCCTTGACTGTAGTTCTGAATTCAGCCTCGAGCAAAAGCTGATGTTTAAATTGCTTCACTCTTAAAAGCCCTGGGGTCCTCTGTAGCATCTATGGGGACCTCAGCAGATGCATTCATAAACCTTTATGGTTGAAACCATTTATACAATAACACATATTAAAGCGGTAACAATTAATTTAATAACAGAGATGAAAATGGGAATAGTCTAGTGTACCAGGCTTGAAAAAATGTGCTATTGAAAGACTTGACAAATGTGAGACAGAAGTATATCTTGAGATCATGTTACCATGGGCACTCCACGAACTGATAAAATATCAACCTTGAAACTATTAGACTGCAAAGAATAAAAGCCCCTCTTTTATTTTTTGAATATTGAATTATTTCATTTCAGCAATTGTTATTTTTCTGTTGTTTTTCAAGTGCTAGCAGGCTCTCTACAGTAAATAACAAATTAAATGATGCTAGTGCTGCAAGCCAAGGCCCATGAGAAATCAAATAGTACATAAAGAGGAGTGTCACTAGAGACTTGACCCTTGTGTATAAGAGTCTGTGTACTAATGAGTGACTAAAGAAGTATTATAAAACAGCAATGATACTGAGTCACTTTAACAATCAGTTTTTATTACTTATAATTCTATTTCAAAATTCTTTAGAGAGTTTGGGAAAGTTCTTTCTTTGGTGTGAGTTAATTCAAGGAAGTGTATAGTTCACCAGTGAGGATGGGACTGTCACTTTTCGGAGTGAATTAAGAGTGTGAATTCAGGGCTAGTGAAATCCTAATATGTAGATATATGAAACTTCCATCAGTAATAGGAGCTGGAAGCCACAGCCCTGAAACTAGAGGCTGTTTTTTGCACCCTTCCTCCTGGTGCATTTGGAGAGAGCCTGCTGGCTGCAGGGTGACTTACTGATGTGCAGCAGGTTCACCCATCGTGGAGGTCCAGAATTCAAGTACTCTTCAATTACATCCTTTTCCTATGTCTGTCTGATAGAGGTGTCTGTCTCATTCTTCTCTGAGATCAAGGAAGGATTCACAGACAGGTTTGCACTGTCTGGGATGTCTGATCCATGTTAGAAGCTTGGACTCAACCGATTGATCCTTATAGGAAGGTCTTGTGTAGAGGGAGCTTAAAGAATACGTCACAGAATTTTAATACATCTTTATGTAATAGGTTTGTATGTTACAAGTTTTAATTTTAGTGCAAACCAAAGTACTAATATGTAGAATAAACATGAAAAGAGATTTCCCCCAAAATCCTGGAAATGCAGCCGACGACTTCAACTAGAGATGTTGGTAGTTTGTATAAAGAGAAGTTACATTATTGTAAAAGAATTGGCTTCAGATATTCTGAAGGTCACGATTTCTTTCCAAAGCAGAGGAGCAAATCAGATTCCTCTTTCAGCCAGGGGAAAACATTTCTTATTGAACCATCAGTTGTGCAAAAAGAGTGATGTGATGAATAAACTGGCCTAAGGTTTCCTAAAACAATAAAATAAATTGCTGTGCAGCAGCAGGTTCTCCTCTTACCTTCAGATCTAGCATAAAATCTGGATCTTTTATGATCTGTAGTGATGGTCTCAGGGCACATGAAGGCACTGCTTCTAATCATCTCTTTGGCTGCAACCAGAACATATTCCTGTCAATACCATACTATATACCATGGTATGGTATCCCACACTGATCTATCATATAAGATATACCTTAGATGGTATTCCGTAGTACAGTATGGATATCTTTGAAGGGAAAGTACTTTTCGTGGAGTTTTGTGCAAAGATGATCTAAGTGAATGGTTTTGCAGAGGATACAGAACATCTTGCTTCTTTGCTGACTGGATACATTCTTCTGAAAGAGCATGCAGAATTGTTCTTAGTATTTTCATTGAAAAAGTAAGGATTGTTCCTTCTTCTGGTACTGGATGCCTCAAAAAAGGCTATCCTGAAAGTTTGGGATAAACAGTTACTATCTACGGTGTTGAGGTTTAGCCTCAGCTGGGAGCAAAGCACCACAGGCTGCTGGATCCTCCCTCCCCTCCTTCTCCCCCTCCACCCTGGCTGTGGGATGGGGGAGAATCGGAACAAAAAGGCAAAACTTGTGGGTTGAGATAAAGGCAATTTAACAGCAAAGGGAAGAGGAAAACAACAGCAATAGCACTGATAGAAGAATCTGTGAAACACAATTACTGTACCACTGCTCACCAAACTGATGAAGTAGCGCTCTCTGCCCACAGTCTGAGTAGAGGCAGTGCAAAGGATGCTACATTAAACTTGCCTGTAGTGAAAGGCTTCTTCTGCCTTAAAGGTAAACAAGAGTAAACTCTGTATTTCTGTGGTTGCCCTTGGGGGTCAAATCAATAAGTACTCGGTTTTCCTTGCTTGAAGCTTATACTTTCTGTAAGAGTTTGATTTTGCTTTCAAAAAGCCTTAATTCTTCTTCCTTTGGAAAACAAATTTCATCACCAACCCATAAATAATCACAGGAAAACATAATAGCAGCCTAATTTACATCTAACCTTTCTTTTTAATGATTAATGGATACTATTTATGTAAACTGTTTCTACATTCCAGTGTGAAATGAAATTTAAATTGCAAATTTTGCAGTGGTGTATTTTAACTGGTGACCCTTTCCCCAATCACAAATTAAAAAAACCCAATTACATTTGCAATAAAGATGCTAATGCACTTCTTGTTTCTAGGGCACGTAAAGTTCTTGCTGCCAGTAACTTTATTTTCCCTGAGATGAGCCAATAAAAATGTATTTTCCAAAGTGCTCCAAGATCTGTGTATGTGCACATTTAGGAAAGCAGCTAAAGAATAAGTCTTAGCACATCTACTTTGCAGCAGCATTCATGGTCAAGTAAACCCTAGTGCATGTTGAAGGCTATGTCGTCTACCATTCTTCACAGTCAAGAGCAGCCCTTTGAAAGAAAGTAGTTTTCCAGCACATCTGAGGCATTGAACCTTCACACTAGCCAAAGGGTTCTTCACAAAGCATTTGTGATTACTCAGTTCTTCAAGGCTGGTGCCAAAGAGGCTCCTGTCTGCCTGCCTGCCTGCAGGCGTCCGACTGCTGCACTTCACTTGGATTGCCCTTCATCCAGGACTACCAGCAGTGGCTCCCAGCTGAAATGTGAAGCAGGTCCCTGGAGACTGGCTTTCTCTAACAAACACCTCATTTGAAGTTGTTTGCATTCCAGAGAGCTTTTGATTTAGGGTCTTGGAGGCAATTTGGTTCCAGCCAAAGCCTACCTATTAAAAAGTAATCTCTTTCTTTTGCTTCTAATTGTGCTCAGAACACTCTTTGGGCATTAAAATGAGAAGGCGTTTTTGCAACTTGTTGTTTTGTTTGAACTCCTACGGAGTGGAGAGGAGGGAGCTGCAGTGTTTTCCCTGTGTCTCATCATATTCAGGACCACATTTCAGCTGTGACTTTCAAAGGCAAACACAGATCTACAAGCCCCCTCTTGAAAAGGCTGGTGGCCACCACAAGCCCTTACAAACCCCACTGAGTTGGAATTAAAGCCAAGACACTGCAAAGTCCTATGAACTTGTCACATCAGTTTGGGGATCTTGAAGGGAATGAGAACAAACAAGGACTTTCCAGGTCTGTGTCAGGGGGAAAAATTACACCAGAACAGGGTGCACTTTGCTGCTTTAGGGTTGCTGGTCTTCTGAAGGAAATATGGACAGCACTATTCAGCTGGATGTATTTTCATCCCCTAGACAGCAAACTAAATGGAACCACATAAAAACTCAAGAATACTACTTGAGAAGCTTGGGTTGGTTTTCTTTTTGAGAATGCTTTTGGTTTTTTGGAGGGGGGAGGGGAGGAGGAGGAACCTTTTTCGTATTTTTGGAGCAATGTGCTGTCAGAAAAGCGCAGGACCGAATGCTGTCTTCGGCTGTGTCTATACATCTGCAGGGGAAGTAGAAAGGTGATAAGGATAAAAAGGATAAAAAAAAAAATAGAGACATGTACAGAAAGGCAGAGTTTCGGTAGTAGGTAATGCTGCCTGCTGACAGTGGCAGGAGAAAGAGCAAAGCACTGCTCATGCGCCGTTTGCTGCTCTGTGTGGCCAGTGGTAAGCAAATACCTTTTTACTTGTAGACTGAGCAAACTTGTTCTGTGAAACATTAAATGCAGAACCCCTGGGTGTCATTTTAAGAGGTGCTTTGCAGAAGAAAAGAGCACTTTCATAATAGGTATACAAACTTTCCCAAGAATACTTTTGAAAACTGTGGCAGAGATGAACCTGAGGAATTTCAGGCTGTAACTTTGACCCTGGCTTCTAGGAGTACTCACTTGTTCCTGACTGTGACAGATCTCTTGGGAGAGGGAGCATCATTGTGTGGTGGGAATCCACACGATGTGGAGCTGTGGCTGGACTGACAGGGCCAATAATTTAAACGGTGCAATCACCTTACCTTAACTTGGGTGAAACTGAGTGCGCAGTGTCACAAATGGCTTATAAGGTGCCTTGGATTCTGTAGATGACTCTTTGGAGCACTGTCGATGGCAGAGGATCTGGTGGGTGCTCAGGCCAGCAGCGACCAGCAACCTGAGCGTGCCCCAGGGCTGAGCTCGATGCTGCTTGTGCACGATGCAGTCACCACTGCCCAGTGACTGAGCAACTCCTGTGTTCCAGAAACCCCAAATCTGGGCTTGGGGATGTAGCTCCTAAATCCAGTGTGGTGATTTGGGTGTAGCAAGTTTGTGTTTGCAAGGAAGTCCAAGGAAGCCCAGTGTTTGTCGTTTTGCTGGAGCACTGGCAGGTACACTATACACACTTACTGTTCTTGTAGCTTGGCTTAGCTCTTGTCATTAAATTCAAAAAGCCTGAAATTTCAATGCTTGCTGTAATCACTTCTGTGACACGATAAAATTGTTTATACTGACAATTTGTTAGCACATAATGCTGTCTTTATATTGCCACCAGCCTTGAGCTCTGTCATTGTGGTTTTTTTAGAGTTTCCTGCTATTGTTCTGGCCAGAGAAGGCCATCTGACCTTGGGTCTTTGCTTAATGTCTCTATGTGAAGACTAACTTAGTCTGATTTCTCGTTGCTCACAATTACTTATTTTCTCATTTATTTTTTATCTGGAAGCATTGTGTATTTATAGTTAAGAGGTTGGATCCCTTCAGGAATTCATTTTTACTGCTTATTGTACAGGTGACCAAAGCGCTCAAGTGATAAGAGCTCATACAAAAAAGTGATGTTCTTGCTGCCCTTCAGAGCAGGCTTCTGTGTAACAATAGGTTCAGACCTTTCCTGACAAAGAGGCACCAAATTGATTTAATGAAGCGTTATAGCCACAGACAAGGTTTCAGATTAGAATAAACCCACTTTTTTCACCCTCGGTTATTTCACTGCAGAGGTTAGTGGCTTTTGAACATGGACTTGTTTCTGATGATATTAGAAGTAACACAACTGAGCTTGTAAATGAGCATGGTTAAATGGAGTCCGTAATACATAAAAATGAAAGTTTTACTATTTCACTTTTTCTTTAATGAAGGTGTTCAGGCAAAGTATTAGTTATATTGCTTAAACAGTTTTAGTTTATAATATAGCACTGAAGATGCTGAACTTGTTAGCTTGTTGATTGCATGGTTGTGTCGCTGCTAATCATGACTGACAAATAATTTAAGCAATGTTTCTAGCTCTATTAAAGCATATATTCCAACAACCATAAAATCCTCATCTGAAAGGCAAATTCTGTGTGATGAAGCCCACTGAGAGTCTTTCCAAGCTGCGCACACACCAAAATGTTTGTTGTGCTGCTAGATGTGAATATTGACTTTTAATTTACCCTTTAAAATTAAAATCAGGAGAAGGGAAAACCTTTGCTAAAGAGTTTTCGCTCCTTCTAATTTACCCAATTACCAGTATACACTTAAGAAAACACAATGTAACATCCCTCTTCCATGACTCATGATTTACCTGAGTGGGGAAGGGAAGGCTCCGGTGGCGGGTTTATTTTTGCTTTTTAATAAAACTATTGATTTTGTACGATCTCCTCTGTTGCAAGAAAAGAGACTGAAACGGTTGCCTATTCCCACCGCTTCTAAGGAAATGTTTTGAACGCATCATGCTCGCCCTCTCTATAACCCTCTCTATAACACACACTGAGGCAGGCACTATCACTTATTTTATTGTACTTAAAGACAAAAAAGGTGGGGTCCCGATATTTAGAGAAGCACTTAGTCCTGTCTGAGATCTGGATTTGCTCTGGACACGTCAGATAGGATGAGGTGGGTGTTCCACCCTGTCCCCTGGGCTAAGGTGGGAGGACCGTGCCTACTTGCTTGGATGCAACTTTGAGGGGGATGGAGGTATAACTGCAGGTGTTTGGGGAAGATTTCTGCCATCAAAGGTATGCTGAAGAATGGGACTGTTGCAGGAGGTTCCCTTGGGGAAAGTCAGAGAATAAGAGAATACATCAGGATCCCAGTTTTCTTGCAGTTTGGGCACCTCTGACTCTTCTGCGCTTTTTTTTTTTTTTTTTTCTGCTTTCATCTGCAGCCTGAGCATGTCCTGCTCCTCAGCGCAGTGCTCACCAGGTGTTGTAAAGCATCCTGTCTCACCCAGATAAGACATTTCCTAGTGAGGGAAAGATTTTCATGTGCCGTCCTTGGGGTATAGGCTTTAAAACCATTTGCAACCTACCGAATTGTGATGATTTTTCTCTATCCTCGTAGAGCACTTTTGCAAAAAAAAAAAACCTGCCTTCTTATTCTTTTTTATTACTGCATATGATTTTTCATTAAAATATATATCTTTTAAAAGCACAGTTTAAAGGTCTCGTGCTACGAAACTGCATGCCTCACCTTCTGTTTAAGTACATATCATCACCAGAGGGAAAATTACAGAAGGAGATGATGGAGACATGAAATTCAGAGATTTATCTAAATTTTGTTATGTCTCAAAGTAAGTGGCAGGTCCAAGACTGTGATTGGAGAGGTCCTTGAAGCAGTTCACACTTACAGGTGGATTCATTAACACACACATTTATGATGACAGTATACAGCCGGGTGGAAACAGAATCGTTAGCATGGCAAGGAATCCCCTTGGGAATTATGCTAACGATACCAAGGAAGTGTAAAATTAAAAGGTGTTGGATGATTCAGGTCCACGAGCTTCATAGCAGTTTAGAGCTGCGTTCACCACAATTGCCAGAGTCGCCTTCTAAGATGTTTTGCTGAACACAGATGTTGAATCTGACATCTGACTTACAATTTGTGGAAAACCCTAGATCGCACATCCCTCAGATATATGGAACTAAGAAGCTGAATCAATATGATTTGGGGTTTTTTTTGTTTGCATGACTTTTAATTTTTTTTCTGCCAAAAGTAATATCATGCTAAAGCAGAAGCTTGTCTGTAGGCATTGTATTTCAAAGATTTCCAAAATGTCTGAAACAGAAATTAAAAGATTAACAGGAAAAGCATTAGAACAACAATAATACAATACATCCCGTTTAAAAAACCAAACACAATGACAGCAGCATCATTTCAGGACTCTTAAGAATACCCTCGGCAGTGAAACAGGCTGGACAGGAAGGTTTCGAAAGGACAGTTTTCAATACATTTTGTTCCTATTACTTATATCATCAGCTTAATAACTCTGAGGAGGGATGTAGCATTGTTGAAAAAAAAAGCCTTGATGAGTGGTGGAACTTGCTGTTCCCTTGTCATTTCTAGGCCTGTCTAATTTCTGCTCAGCCTACCTTAGCATGTCAGATGGAAATCAAATCTCTTGCAAAAGCTGTATTATTACTGCTTTGTTTTTAAGCAGACATAAAAACTGACGGTTTTCTGACTTTTTTTTGGCAATTGAGGGCAAAAATTTTAGACTGCAACATTTTTCTGTACAAAAGCTTAACAGACTTGATGTGATTTTCCATCCCTCTTTTTTAAAGAGGTACATAGGAGCCCAACTTTCACAAAGAAAATCAGAAACTGCCAGGTTTTGTTGTGGGTTTTGGGGGTTGGGGTTTTTTTTTGTTTGTTTTTTTTTTAATCTGAAGAATCAGATCCTCCATTTCTACAAAGTGGCTTCAGTTTTGCTGAAATATGTTGGAATATTCTTCTAGTTCCATAGCTTCAGTGTATGCCATATAGATCAAGTGACTACAAACGGACAGCTTCATGTGAGCTCTTATTTTTATTTGCTAAGAAGGTACCAGTTTATGCTCTTTTTGTTCATAGTAGAATAAAACTGAAGTGAAGCATTGCTTTGGCCAAAGAAAATTTTATATATTCAGACATTGAATAGCCTATTTTTCCCCCTTTTTCTGTCCTTAATTTTGCTTTTGTTTCATTATCACTCTGCAGTAAAGTAACATCCTTAGCTCTTCATGGGTAAAAGATGATCCAAGTGTTTGGGTCATGTTAACTTTGGTGATCAACTCAGATAATGATGACTACAGACTTTGACAGTGAGGGTCAGTGAGTCAGTGAGCCGCCTTCTAGGGGACGTTTCTATGCTATCCTCCATATACTGTGATTTTGCCTTTTTCTTCTTTCTGTGCGTTGGTGTATTTCCACTAGTTTTTGTGAAATAAGTCACAATTCACAGGGATATGTAATTACTTGATGAATGTTGCTTTTTAAAAGGATTCAGGGTTATAAATATCCTTGCAACTGCACTTATTTTGGCACTTATTTTTAAGAAAAACATAAGTCTTTTCCTACGAACGGATCTAATCATGTAGGACTCTCTTTTGCATTTAACTACTGTAAATTGTAAATAGACAAATACTGTATAGCTGTATGCATATGATTAGGAGGCAGGACTTTAGAAGCCTTCCAGCAAGCATTTAGTTAGCTGCACAAAGAGGTTTCAAAATAAGCTTGCTTTTTGTGGATGAACCTAAGGCAAGAAGCACTTGGTACGCAGATAAAATTCAGCATTGCTGGAGCGATGAAAAAGGCCCTTGGAGAGGGATGCTGAGAGCTGAGGAGAAGAGGCACGAAGGTTTTAGGGGGAAACTGGGGCTGGAAAGAAATAGAAGAATTCAGTGAGGATTCAGATGAATGAAAAAGGATTGCTGGAACCGTTGGGACTGCAAGGTGGAAGGAAGGGATTTGATTTCTCTGCCTTCTACCCACGCAGACTTCTAGTTCTACGTCCAGTTGAGTCCCAGGGATTGCTGCCTTGTGCCTCCTGGAATGCTGAGATGGGACTCAGAAGAGATGGGGGGGGGAAAGTCAGGGAGAGGCAGGCGTTGGAGGGACAGGGAGGAAATCTGTGGAGGGAGTGAGGAAAACAGGGTGAGATTGGTGGGAAACTGGAAACAGTTTTCTGTAAGCTGGTGGGGCAGGACACGGTGGCATCTTCTGGGAAGTCTGTCCTGCTGTAGCCTTGCTTACTGATCCCAGCAGGAACTGGGTTGGGTGGACAGCTATGGGACAAAAGGGCTAGGGCTGCCATTCAGCATTTCCTCAGCTGAAGTAACTGACCTTAAGAATTACATATTATGTACTCAAAATAAGTTGGTTGGGACAAGAAGCAAATTCATTGTGTGAAGTAATTTTGCTGACTTTACCAGGATTGTATTTAGCCAGTTAGGTTTTAGCACATAAAACATCTGTGAACTGTGATTTTATTTTCTAAATTTAATATATACACTCTTTTAGCAATTTGAAATTTTTTCCTTTTGAAATGCAGCAAATATGCATCAAAAACCCCTCAGTCTAAGACTGTGAGATAACCTGCCTATGTGCTGGTTAATCCTCATACGTAAATGATAAATAATGATGGTTATTGGAAATTCAAAACTTGTACAAATCATCATTAGGCTCTTCACTTGTATTTTATTGCTGGAGAAATGTTCTCATAGCTGGTACACTGAAAACTCCCATAATGAACTCCCATGATACAGCAAAGATTGTTGCCAATAACATAAATAAACGTGTTGTACCATCCTGTGAACATGAAATGGAATATAAAACGTAACAACTGGAAGGTTGGGAATGGTTGTTGTCTGGTAGTTGGTTTATATTTTATAAGTATGGGAACTAAATCAATATCATGATTCTTTATGCACAAACATTTTCAATCTTGTTTTGGAATTCTTATAAAATATTCAATAAACCAGAGAAAAGATAGTAACTTGAAAGGTTCAGGAAATTTTCTTTGCTCTGGATGGAACATTACTTTAGGGGATTGAAAAATATCCCACAGCTTTTTTTCCGGGAACGGTGTTGCATACAACTGTGTGTTTCAGAAAATAAGAAAAAAAAATCCAATAGCTTTAGGTAAGCATGTTAATCGTGTTAGTGAACAAATATATGTAAACACAGTGACCTTTCATCATATGAGGCAAAGGGGTTTGTGTGGGGCGCTCTCCGAGCAGTAAGGGGTCGTAAACTTAATCTAACAAATTTTGTTTGTGCAGTCAGTTGTCTTCCTTAGAGCTCCTCAGGGCTTGCAGTTTGCATGACAGTAGAGCTTAAAGGCTCTCTTGTGTGTGTCTGTGTGTGTGTCTCCTTCAGGCTGAGGCATTACACAGCTGTGTTTCACTGCAACATAGCTCTTAAAACGCTTTCACACTGTGCCCTGATTTTGCATCCTTAAGTGCCCTCCCATCTCAGGCCTTGTATTGTGATTTCAAAAAAAAACAACCAAACAACCCAACCCACAAACTTTGTCTTAGGACACAGTCTTTTCAAACTTACACATAAATTGGCTTTAAATGTGTGCTTAAAGTAAAGCATTTAAAAATCATTTTTTATTGCTGTAAAGAAGAATGGAAAGCAAGTTTTACTGTGAGTGGGAATCCAATTTGTTGTTAACTGTCCTGTGCAATTAAGACTATAATTTGTGGCCTACATGAAAAATGGAGTTGTTTCATGTAGTAAAGCTCAATTTTTTACTTCAAAGAGCACATAATTTTGTAGCTGCTTTTCTGAATAATATAATTTCATTTTATTCAATTAATTACATTTTATATTTAATCTTACCATTTAGTTAGTAAACTAAGTTATTTTGTTATTTTATTATTATGTTATATGTTATTTTATTTATTACTCTGTTAAACAGAATAATTATATTTCTATTATTTCTGTTCCTGTTCCTATTCCTATTTCCATGCTATTCATCCCAGCTCTTTAGGTTGGAAGGGGATTTCTGAGGTCATTCCCTTGCTCAGAGCACAGCTGATTCTGAAATCACTGTAGCTTCCTCAGAGTCTTGTCTGTTTGCCTTCTGAATATTTCCAAGGATGGAGATCTCACAACCTGTCTATAAAAGCATGAGATACCCACCCCGTGTCCTGCATTTGTAACTTTTGGTCCAACTCTTCTGAAGAACTCAGTGTAGCACTAAGGAGGTCAAAAGAACCAGCTGCCTTACACTGAGGAGGATTTATTTTTGATGGATAATGCAGTACAGGGAAGATAAGCCAATTAAAAACAATTCGTATTGCAAAACAAATCCCTTCATTGACAAATCAAGTGACTTGTCACACGGAAACTATTTGTTTTTTTGGAAGAGTTTATAAAGGACTTTGTGGAGGAATTTATTAAATCCTGCATTCATTAATTTCTGTAGAGTGGACTGAATCTTTCTCTCCTTTTTCCAATCAGAAATACTTCCTTTGTAGCTGATTAGTTGTTCTTTTATTATTTCTAAAAAAAAGTTGACATATTCATCCGGAGTGACATTCTTATTTTGTCTTTTGTATGAAAGCACTTAGCATTGTGCACGTGAAGCATTAAAAACACTATGTCTGCCCCACATGTCTTTAAAACATGATTTTTTATTTTTTATTTAGAAGCTATTCTTCTACTTTGTCTTACCTTTTTTGCAGCCTGATCAATGTTTTCATATCTTTCATATCACATCAATATCATAAATTCAACTGTTAGTGCTCGAACCATTTCTCTGTAAGGAAAGCAGAGAGACTGATATAATCTCATGGGTTCCAATAATGGAGGAATTATGAAATATGTATTCATGCAAAATACAAGCAACAGAACTTAGAGACCGTGACTAACTGTGTGTGTACAGGTATGACAGTGTCTAGTACAAGGAACACTTCTGGATTTTAGAATAAACTAATGTTTTTTTAACATTTGCATAAAGTTATTTGCCCTTTAATTTCCTTTCCATTACAATTTCAGGAAAATATTGAAGAAAGGTAAGATGGGTAAAGATACACCAAATGATGGTTGTGGTATTTTTAGCTAAAGACTAGTGTCCACAAAGAGGTTTCAGATCTGTTTGGTGAATAAAATTCACAAAATATGTCTGGACTTGACCTAAATGAGCCTTTGGGTAGTCAGGTGAACTGTGAATTTTCTGATTTCCATCCATCCGCTCCTGTATTTGGATGTGTTTCGTGCAGAATACGTTTTACTTTATAAAACCTCTGGATTTGATTAATTTATGCCAGTATTGATACAGGAATGAAGCCGGATACCCTACAATAGCTATTGCAACAAAATGCATGTAAAGTAGTGGTCAGTTGACTCTGCACTGGCTTTCTGAAGGGCTGCTATTCTGATATTCAATTTTTTTACAGGAGTAGCTGTGGTTGCTGGAATGATGTCAACTCACTGTGGCTATGGCAATTGTGTTCTTTAGAATTAGATTGCAGAATTTTCTACTGTGAAAGACACAAAGGCTGTAGACTGCATTGTTTTAGAACAAAATATAAGGCTATACTAAGTACAGGTTTTCTCCAATGCAGATAGGAAGGTTCCAGAAAAAATCAAACAACCCAAACTCCTCCGTGTGTCTCCTATCCAGATTTCGTTATGACTACTTTTTGTGACTTCTGTTTTTGAACAGCCAAGAAGCCACTGCCTTAAAAACAGTGTGGATTTCACGTATCAGCTGAGAAAGTTTCTCAGCTCTCTTGCACTCTGTTTCTTTCACAGGCTTTGCAGGAGTCATAATTTCTGAGATAAAACAAACCTCACCTAGTGCCTTCTTTCAAACAATGAAACCTAATTAGGATCTCTGTTAAAATTCTGAGTGTTAGCCAGATGGCAGAAGTCCTCCAGTGTCACTGACTTTTTTTCATTAAGAGTTAACACCATTAGCTTTTAAAGAATGCTTCATTTAGACATTATTAGACATATTACAGAAAATAAAAAAATAAAAAAAAGAAAACTACCTAAGGCTATTACTATAGTTTGATTGCTTCTCATTTCTTTTTAATTCACAGTCGGCTACTACAGTAGTACATGTACTTTATTATCTTCCCTTTTAAAAAGATTCCAAAACCCAACACTCTTCTCCTGAACCGAACCAAGGCAGTCTAAAATCCTTTTCTGTGTGTTCTCTGCTGTGAACACACTTTGAAGGAATCATTTGGTTCTCATTTTCAGGTGTTTTGTTGATATTTTGGGTGTGTTTCTTTTCTAAGCTGCATCATCATGTATTCCTTGGGTTATATGATAAACAGGATCTCTGGGAAGCAGTCATGGTAGGAGTATTTTTAATGCATACCTAGCTTATCAGTATTAGATTTCCTCCCTCCCTTTAAATCACAGTTTGTCTTGTAAGCTTTTATTGTGTAACATTTTAGTTTTAAAACCAATCTGATCCCCTTAAAAAAATACTCGTAATGTCTAGTTGCTATCCCAATTACTATAATTATGCAGGTAAACTGCTTTGCCAAGTTGTCTAATTTTTGTCTTGTAAATGCTCCAAAGATTGTGGTACCTGTTGCCATGACCTGAAGACAAGAACGTACAGTGTATAAGGAGCCAAGAAGTTCCACCTAAATATGAGGAGGAACTTATTTTCATTTGAGGATGGAATGGGCTTCCCAGGGAGGTGGTGGAGTCTCCTCTGGAGATGTTCCAAACATGCCTGGACATGTTCCTGTGCAACCTGCTCTGGGTGGACCTGCTTTGGCAGGGGGGTTGGACTAGATGATCTCCAGAGGTTCCTTCCAACCCCATGGGATTCTGTGAAGGAGCCCATTGAACAACGGGGCACTGCATGGCTTTACAGCCTGAAGTGGCCATGTTATGAGCAGCAGGTTACTGGGCTGTCATCCTGCAAGCCCCAAACAATTTTGATGAGAAACACTTGAGTGTCCACTGTAGGGTAACTGCAAAGAGAGGAGCAATAAACAATGGGGGACAGCAATGTTTTGTACTGCTCCATTCATCTGTGAGAGGTTGTGTGTTTACATCCCTTGTCACTTCTGAAAATCTTTACCTTATTATATGTATGTGCATATTCATATATAATTTCTCATTAATCGTTTTAAAGATACTTTTAACAGAATTGCAAAGGAAGCATTTATTTTTACCATAGCAATATTCACAGCATTTGGATATTTACTCACAGCAAGTAGATTGTTATTTACTGCAGTGCTAAACAAGCTAAAGTTTCATCCTAAAAAATTAACTGAATAGGTAGCAAAAAGCAAGACTCAATAACATAATGATCAAACTTTCTAAATTTTAAGTTTTCTTGAGAAAAAGTCTTAGGATATTTTAAAAATAAATGTTTTCCAGTGTATCAGAGTACTACAGACCTGAGATGAACCCTCCATCCTATGGATCGTATGCGCTTCCTTATCACCAAGGTGGAGTAACTCTACCTTCTGTGGATTGTCCAGCATGGAAAAGACTCTCCTGATCATCAGCTACTGGCCTTTTCCTGTTCCTCAAATTTGATGCAGAATGGCTGCAGGTGATAAACTTTTCCCCAGCTTCTGCCTGTAACATCTCCCCTCTGTTCTTGTTCTCTTGACCATCTTATTTTTAACAATGATTCTGCCACTGTGTCATACAGGGGACAATACTGCTGTCTGATGGAATTAAAGGGGATCAAGACTTGTATGACTGATCCAATCAAGGTGAGTTAAACCTTTGAAAATTGGCCCTGTGTTCATCTTTGCTGGGCTTTTTCTCTGACAATATGAAAGGAAATTATAAATGCTTGTTGAGACAAGTGTTATTCATGTTCACCATTAGTGGCAATTTGCTGGCTGTACTCCTAATTAATCGTTCCTTCAGGCTCCCATTTAGTTTCTGACAATGGCGAGCACGTGCTTTTCAAAAAGTGCACCCTATAGACTGACACTGTTTGTGGGTGTTTTCTGAAGGAGAGGATGTGGCCATGGTAATGCATTCCACGGCACTTTGAAATGAATTCCCAAGCGCTTCAATCACTGTTCTCCGCTCTAGGCCAAAGGCAAACATTGTTCTTACTGAATGAGATGAGGGTTTCATTTACCAGCGATGTAATATCCCAACACCAAGATTCCATTACGTGGGATGTATTTAAATGAAATATTATGAAAATGGAGATTGTATGACTCTCTGTGTGAAATGAATGTGGTTTGAAATGAAAGGTGTCTATGCTAAATACTGTTATCTTTCCACGGTGTTAGATTGCTGCTTGCTTTTTCTGCAGGAAACGAGAAGCAAGGGTAGTGATCCCCCTTTACTCAGCAAATATGAATTTGGTTATACACACATGAGAAGCCTGCAAGGCTTTTCCCTGGCTGTGTGCAATGGGGAAGAACAGACACTTTGTTCCTGTAAAATCTTTCAAATTATACAGTAATTAGCTGAAATACCTAAATAGCCTTTGGAGCAAGGAATGGAACCAGGTATGACTCGCATGAATGTGTCAGCTCCAGCTTGCTCGTTCTCTCTTTGTGCCTACTTATCTTGAAGGTTTTTTCTGTGTTATGTTGGACAAGGTGAAAATCTTCTTTCCCGGTCCCTTAGTAGAATAAGCTTTATTTCACTTGGGCACAGTAGGAAATTGAACATTCCTACTTCTGGTAAGTGGCTATAGTGTACAGTTATTTTTGGTGGTTTGTTTTTTTCTGGTCGCTGGCAAAAGTACTTCTCCAATCATGAGTAAAGGCATAGGAGGAAGATGGGGATTTATTTCTGCCCTCAGTCTCATAGCTAGTTCTAAATAAAAGGCTGCTGAAGCTCATTACAGTTTGTCCAGAGCTTCTGAAGGTCTTAGAGTGCTCCTGGCCTTACTCTGGGTTCTGCATCCCACATCTCAGTGTGGTGCAGTGAGATCTGGCCCCTAATCTTTCTGCCTGTATTTCAATATGCAGTTTCTTTTTGTTCTTATTTTTGGTTTACTTTTTTTGTTTTTTTTTTTAGTTCTTCTTTTTCTTCCCATTTATTTAATTATATTTATATTTTTGGTTTTCTATGCTGTATCTAGTGGCAGGGGTCAATCCCGTGCTATGTGCTATCACACATTACGCAAAACAGGAGGATTGCAAACAGGTAATTAGAAAGACCAAGTGTACTGTTTTCCTAATTGAATTGCATTGTCTTCTCAAAAAAATGTATTTGTATTTTGTTTGTTGAGCTGTGCAGAGATAGGTGTTACTCTGATACGATGGTTTCTGAAGTGATGGATTTTCTGTTGATCCCTTAGATCCTGGCTGTCGTTTGCAAATACAGAGAAAACCTTCTAAAAGCGACTCAAGCGTAAGTATGCAATGTAATGTAATAAATGTAATGGAAAAGCCATGTATGCCTAAGTCTGCAGAGAACTTGAGACAGTAGCTTGCAGAGTGAGATTTCCTGTTTACTTCAGTGGAGCCTCATTCATACCACAGTGGTAATTTCTTTAATGTTCAGCAAATGGCAATGTGTTCCACAATGAATTTTGTTCTCAGGATAATTTGCTCCTCATGCTTAAAATATTCTTCAGAATATTATTTTTTGATAGTGTTCTCTTAGAAACCTGACTCAACCCAGATTCATGCTACAGTCAATTACTACTGATAAAGATTCTTAATTAGAATGTAATGATTTTGTGTATAAGGTACTGATTTGGGATGTGAGAGGCCTCGATTCTATTGCTGATTTCATCACAGACTTGCTACTTACTCACAAACTTAATACTTAATTGTGTCTATTTCTCCTCTATCTTTTATCTGTCTTGTTTATCAAAGACTGCAAATGTTTTAGGGGAATGGGATTTTTTCCTAGTGAAATGTACAGAACAAACACAACTCAGCCCTGATCTCACCAAGGGACTTCAGTCATTACCACGTAACATTTGTAATACTCATGATTAATAATATATGCCAGCTGAGCATCCTAAAGCTCAGTTTTGAAAGGTAAAGTAGTTAGCAATTTCTGACATAATTTAGATCTTAAAGAAGAGCATAAAATTGATTTCTCTGTGTTCCTCTGTTGACATTGTGGTAACTCAACTCCCAATCTTATAATGGCTTGTCTGCAAATCTGAGGGTACTGTTGAGCAGCTTTACTGATGAGTGGAGCTGCTCATGTTTGCAATGTTAAGTGCGTGTGAGAGTTACTGAATTGGAATAAAATACAAGAAATCATATTCTTTTTATTGTTTTGAGATGCTGGTTTGTGATCTTGCATACAAATCTTCTTTGCCATGTATAGAAGATTTCTGATTTCTGACCCTTACAAGAATGAGTTATTGTGTGTATTATGTTTTTACAACCAGTTTATACTAGCCCTCAAAAGTGGACATGGGTAAAAATATTGTCACGTTCTTTGTGTTAGCTGCCTCGCTGCAAGAATATTGAAAGCCATGTCATTTCAGTTTTTCTTAGTGTCCTTTAATTATGTGCAAACCAGAATTAATGAGCCGGTTATCTGCATGTGAAAGAAGTCAGCAGTTTTTTGGATATTTCTGTACATACACTTCACAGATTCTGACTGAGGTTAGAAAGCTACTGTATCACAAATTAATCTCATTCTGGAGGGGATGTCCAAGAAAATTAGGTGATTACTCTCTGAGAGGGCCTGTTTCTCTGTAACGTCTGTAGCAGCAGTGCAAGTAACTAGATCAGATGAATTGCCTGGTGTTGGGTGAGATGTGCTGGTCCATGGGGGAACTCCAGATGACTCATAGGATGAATATAGGAACCTTCATTCGTGGCTCTGAAGACAGCTGCTTTCTGTGGGAGCACCTAAGGTTTTCTTGTATTAAGAGGAAGTTAGATACTCTAATTCAAAAGAAAGGAATTTAAAATATTACAGAGGTTCTGACTTTGTCTCAATGAATGTGGTATTCTGGGTGAGGCAGGTTAACATATTTAGAGCTTTTTAATGTTTATAATTACCCCTTTTTCTGGTTTGGATGTGGGCAGTTTTCTGAAACTCTGGAAGACCCCTCGTAAAGCCTATCTGGTTGTTTTGACATCAAATATTACAGAAGGGATAACCTTGAATAGAACTCGTTTAGACGGTTGGGGCTTTGGAACAAGCATACAATTTGTCCTCAAGAAGTAGTACTCAATGTAAGACCACTTCATGGAACCAGAGACAGCTTACCTTTAGAGTTAAAAGTGGCTAGACCAAACATGGAACTTTGCTAGGCTGTGGTTGTTCTTTGGACCAGTCAGCTGTCTGGAACCTCCCAACTTTTGGCATTGGGACCTTAACACTGACACAATGACACCACCACAGGAAGAGCCCCGAGCCCCGTGGCTGTTGCTGGTCACCATCAACAACCATGGCAAAAGACAGTAAATGGTTACGGCACATCCCAGCTGCAATTCACTACGGGATCAAAGAATGAAGGGAGTGTTTCAGTTCAGGGTAATCTGACCCCAGATAGATTTGCTTTGATTGCCATAATGGATTCTACCAGATTTGAGCAAAAATGACGTTTTGCCATAGGGAAAAAACACTTGGAGAATTTCTGATCTGTGAGACTCGCAAGGAAGACTCTTCATTTAATCAAATACTTGTCAAGCACACTTCACATGTCTCTCACAGCAATTAAAGGAGCCATTTTCCTGCAGTAAGGAAGGCGTTCGGTTACACATTATTTTAAACAGAAAATATGACATGTTTTGTCAAGAGTATCTTATAAATGACAGTCTTGCTTTATGCTCGTATTTTCTGTCTGTGATTGACTGGTTAGAACTCTAATCCCTTTTAGGGCAATAATTTAACTTTTAAAAATTAGTTTGCTATTTGCCTCTGATATTTTGCTCAATAAAAAAAAAAAAAACAAACAAGAAAATATTTTTTTCCTGTGAAAGGGCTACATATCAAAATGCAGACACCACCACAGAAAGGTGCAGTACATTTATGACCTTGTGTGATTAGTGATCTCTGAATCTAATCTTATGGTACTTTAATGGACTATAATTATCTACAGTGTATAGTTACTGCCTTTCCTGAGATTGATTTAAAATTGCCTCAGGAGGCAAGTGCTGTGTAATTATCTGATAAGAACTAAACTTGATACTCTGACTGGAAACTTTTGGAAACACAAAAAATAAATATAGTTCAGGACAAAACTTACTGCTGGCCAGCTTCAGAAATCAAATCTTTTCTTGAAGGCTGTCTCTGCAGCGACAGATAAAGAAGAAAAGGGGAAAAGCTTACAACCATTTTCAAGTTATCAGCCTAATTTAGCAAACTTACTGGAAGGTGGGCTTGCCCTCTGCCACAGATGTTCTTACAGAATCATAAAGCAGAAGAGAGAAAAGAGGAGGAGAGGTACATACAAACTCCTCTTACCCAGATGCTAGACACTAGGTTGTTTAATAAAAAAAGGTGCTCAGGAGATTGTGTTTATGGAAATTAGCAACTGCAGGAAGGGAGGTAGGTTTTGTAAGCATTCAGCAGGTTGTCCTCTGACTCTGGGAGTACATGTTCTCTGCTAACACAAGTTTCTAGAAGACATCTCCCCTCCTAATGTGACTTTCTCGCTGAAGTCGATAACACAGCTAGGACCGATGCCATTTCAGAGCTTCACCAAATTAATCACATTTTAGTGCTTAACATATGGTGCTGGAAGCAGTGCTGAGTGTAGCATATTCTAGGAAAATCAGAACATTTAATTGCTTTCAGGTACACTTTTTCAAAAAATTCAACTTTCCTTACTCTTTTCCTATTATTTCAAAAGGCTCTTGGTTCTTTGGGCCTTTCACAACAGTCAGGGATTCCTTGAGAAGTTTGCTGTCGGAGGGAGGATGGGACAGTAGACACTCTTTATGTGTTGACTCCGATAAGAGTTTGGGAGTTTGTATCAAGTTAATCAGATGTCATCTCAAGGGATAATTGATTTTCTTTTTCTCTAACATGAAGATGCACAGATCCCAACTGCACTGGGACAAGAACAGTGGACTTCAGGGTGAACTTCAGCATCCTGAGGTCTTGACTTGTGCATTTTCCTTTCTTTTTGCTTCCTGTTGGCCTGGCTTGGTTAGGGCTGAAATGTTTTGTTTAGGAAAACGGTGTGTGATGATGAGCTGCAGAATGGGCCAAGCCTTTCCACATTCAAATCTAGTTGTGCCTCATTGTCCAAAACACGTTGACAAGAGTTTGTGCCAACGGTACGGTGCCAAGAATAGATGTGCTGTGCCTCCAAATTCAGGAGCTGACAGCAGCCAAGCTTAGGGCAAGAATCCTGTGCATGACCAAGACTGTGGTTAAATGAGAGACTGTATGGAGCCTGAAGTTAAAGAAATTTCTTTTAACCGAATGCCGTATTTTTGTGAGATCACTTTTCCACGCCTTTTAGGTATTAGTGATTTTTCTGCTGGGTTATCTAGATAGATAATGTCTATGCAATGAATAAAAAATAATCTATCTACAAATCACGGAATATAAGAAATCACTGTTTTTTTCAGGTTCAGACCTGTGGACAACGCAGCTGAGTTTCCTGTCTTTGAGTGATACCAGCACATGATGCACTTAAGAGTGATGCAATATTATCCCATGGCAATAAGGAGGTCTTCTTTAAGCTGGATGACATCTTGGTTATCTCTAAAAGGTCAGTGGTAATTTTCTAACACAAAAGCTGTTGTACCTTCCACAATATAACTCAATTTTGGACCTTTTTATGAAGAATGAAGGTAAGTGAAATAGAAGTTGTTGGTTGCTTAAGGATCACTGACTGTGCCTAGATTATAGTTGGCAATCTGTAGAAAGGAGACAGTCCATATGTACTTAATGCTTCAGAAAGGTAAATGGCTTAAAGGGAAAGAAGTTAAAAGAAAAAAATCAGTTGAAAGAAAAAATTGAAAGAGTAATATATGAATGGAGTTTGGAGGACCTTCCCACCAAAAATTACATTTCAGCAATTGGGATGAGGAGGGAAAGAGAAAAAAGAACCACTTCTAGCTTATAGTCTGTTGTAGTTCAGTGGAGAAGTGAAGGAAAAAAATCAGAAGAAAAAAACCCCAACAATACAAAAAGGGACAAAATAGGAAATTATGTTGGCAATATGGCATGGAATCTAAAAACACTGAGAAAGAACCATGCCTGGCAGAAAGGATTATTTATTTATTTATTTAAATGTAGACTTGGAAGAAAAAACCTTTGTAGTGTTATAGGCACACTGGTAGATGAAGATGATAAAATGTCTAATAGTGATTCAGAAATGGCAACACGATTAAATATTTAAAAAGAACAACCCTCCACATCAAAGTCCACACATCATCTGAATATTTCCAGCTTGGTTTGCGTGACATCAGTTGTGGATCACTACAGTATTCAATTAATACAGAATGAAAGGACGGGAATAGAATGAACACCAGAGAGCACAGTTTACGGAAATAGGCTCTCGCCAAGCAAGACTTGTTTAATCATGATGAGATTACAAATTTAGGTGGTAAAGGAAGTGGTGAGCTTGATATAGTTAGTGCAGTAGGCTTTTGTAAGGCATTTAACCTAGTTTGCATTATATTCTGTAAAAGAATTAGTGATAGCACATCAGGGCAGTTCACATTTATTGAATTAAAAACTGGCTGACACAGCTGGAGAATGTAGTTACTGCAGAATAACAGTCAGAATAATGATCTGATTTCCCTCCCCTCACCCCCCAGAAATGGGGGCTGCATGGGTTAGGACTAGGCAGAATCTATTCAATACTTTTACCTAGAAGCAGTGCAAACTCACTGCAGATAAAACATAGAGATGGCAGAAGTCTGATAAGTGACAAATAATGAGGAGGCTTGGGAACAATCTTGATAGCTTGACAAGTCAACCCACTCAAAATTAGTTTGTTTTAACAGACAATGTTCATATCTTTTATTCTTTTTTTATAACAATTGCTGTAGGTTGAAAAAAACAGACTGTTCAGGTATGTAAGCCCTTCCCAAGCTCATGTGTATAGGACAAAGGAATGAAAACCAAATGTATAAACTAGGCTCCCTTCAGATCACACACACACCCCCCAGAAAAAAAACCCAACAACCCAGAAGTAGTAATTCAAGGCTTCTCAGCAGCCCAGGTAAAATTTAAGCTTTGCCACAATAATGAAATGGACCCCCAACAGATGGTGGGTGAAGCAGGGCTGGGAGAGGTCAAAGGGGCTTTCAGGGGACTAGAAGGGTCCATGGGTCCCCTGTGAAGGACCTCTTAGCAGCAGGTAGTGAGATGCTTGGTGGCATTTTGCTGAGGTATTTAGAGATAAGACAGGGGATGGCAAGTTGTCATGGGGGTTAGTCTCTGCCTTGGAGCCCACTTCTGGGGCTGCTTCCTTTGGCTCCGAGGTGCCCCCCGAGAGTGAAATGCCAGAGCACAGCTTACTGCTCTGTAGGGTGCCGGGCAAGACGTAAGCTCAGGAGTGACACTGCCGTTTCAACTGCTGGGAGAGTTCAGTGAAGAAAAGTCTGACCTTTTCCCACCTCAAGCTCCAGACCCGTCATTAGTGGGGAAGCCAGTGTATTTTCTGCTGGTGCGCAATGCGGTTCCGTACGCTGGCTGAAATTTTCACTGCGGTACAAATCTAAGGAGAGTTGCTAAATTTTTGTTCAAGATATATAATCTACAAGCTGTTTTGAAGCAAATGTCACTTTTTATATTTAAAAACAGCTGGGGATCATGAGACGGCTGTTTAAGGAACTGTATTTACTTTTATATGTAACCAAAATATTAACGTGTCCTCTGGAAATCTCTGTGCTCACACAAAAATCTCATATTCTATATTATTTATAGGTGTGAGTGTGTGGGTTGTTGGAGCTGGTTTCTGTGTGATGCATTAGCTTTCCCTATGTGACAGAGTCTCTCTAGGTAAAGTGCAACCTGCAGTGACCCACATACTTCCTGGAGGGACACTTCAAAGATGTTGTTATAGAAAAAAAATCCCTTTTTCTTTCCTCTTAGATGATGGAGGTGAAAACTATCTCCTTAGACATGAACTTTCCTTGCTGACAAAAACTTAGTAGATTTTCTTCATGAAAGAATTAAGGAAAATTAATGTTTTGCACAACTTGGAAGAATGGTGGAATGCTGGAGTGTGTCCGGAGGAGAGCCACCAAGCTGGTGAGGGCTCTAGAGAACAAGTCCTATGAGGAGAGACTGAGGGAACTGGGCATGTTTAGTTAGGAGAAGAGGAGGCTGAGGAGAGACCTCATTGCCCTCTACATCTACCTGAAAAGAGGCTGTAGAGAGGTGGATATTGGCCTCTTCACCCAATGGAATAATGACAGGACCAGAGGAAATGGTATGAAGCTGCGGCAGGGGAGGTTTAGATTAGATATTAGGAAGAATTAC
>JAOTQQ010000004.1:6081626-6103302 GCA_026546715.1 Gallinago undulata | reverse complement strand
AGGGCTCTACCACTCTCACAGTAAAGAAGTTCCTCCTCATGTTTAGGTGGAACTTCTTATACTCAAGTTTGTGCCCAAATTTCCCAATGATATGCAATAATCATGATGAAGAAAACGGGTTGGACCAAGTTCTTTGAGGAAACCAGAGTGCATATTAAGTTCTTTCTGGCAGGTGCTAACAGATTGCCCTGGGAACTGGGGAGTTCAGTCCTATGAGATGCTGAGTGTCCCTGGTTACACAGCAAGGTCCAATATTTTAAAGGCATTCAGACATTGTGCTTCATTGTGCTATAATCCTCTAGTTTATGCTAAACTATATTGCAAATCCTGCTTTTCAAAAATTACCTTAAGCACTTAACGTTTTTTTTCTATTTATAAATAATATTATTGAAAAACAAGAGTATTTAGGTGCTTAATTCCCTGAGCTTTCCAGAAAAGGCTCAGGAGCAGATGCAAAAGCAGGCTTGAGAAAAGAAGGAACAAAAGACTTTTCCTGGGTGCTTAGAGGTATGGTGCAGGGTTGGTACAACCCAGGTTTATGGAAACCTCACACACAGCATTGATGGTGGCCCTGGAGAGGTCTTACCCTACAATATCACAGAGGACAAAAGGGGACAGGGGCCAGTTTTCAATCAACCCTTTTAGTTGCTTTTTGTCCTATTTGAATTGTCTTTATTTTAAGAAGGTTAACTGTGATAATTTTTAGTTTAATTTGACTTTTGAGGTTAAAAGACCTCTTTCTAATTCTAAGAGTAGACTTAAAGAAGGGCTATGGTAGTTCAGATGTTAGACAGGACTCAGGATCTTGTCATGCCTGTGAACATGAGTGGTAACATGAAGAGATTTTCATGATGTCCATCTTTGATTTACTTTTTCTGCTGGTTAGAAAGTGCAGTGGTGTCTAAAAACTAAGCAGAAGGCAAGGGATAAGTCTGTATATTCTGTGATATTTCATGTATCAGATTACTAAGACATGACTGCAATCCAGGTGGTTGAGTAGTATGAATAAATGACTGTTAATAGGATTGATACGAGTTCAACTTTTCGGTGTTTATTTATTTACAGGCACCACATCAAATTTTGGGCAACAGTTCAGGCCTCTGCTAAAGGTCCTCATGTACTTTTGTTCAGGCTTTCTCATCTTTCCATTTCAATGGGCCAAAGTCCACCAAAGCTCTGGGATTTTGCCATTGATTCAGGATGTGGTTTCAGTAGGGCACTGGGAACCTCTGCTCATGCTGATTTCCTGTCTTCTCCTTGAAGCGATGGAAGAAACCAAAGGAGCTGCAGCTTCTTCCAGGATCTCCACTATTCAGAAAAAAAGGTAATACGGCAAAATACTAGAACTCTTATTCTTCCAACCCTGCAAAATGCTCTGTAAGCACGTAATAGCACAAAATAGCAAGCATTTTGTACAACATGTGTTTAAATGTCATATGACCACATCTGCTTTGGAGATACTATGGATGTACTATGTCTGCAATGTTTCTTTTCAGTACTCCCTGTGGGTATCTTGTACCACTTTGCAGCTAATCACATCAATAAATTATTGCTTATACTGGTTTTTATGCCAGTCTATGGAGAGAGCTCTGGTGTAGCTAAGCGCTCATCTGCTTTTCTTCTACCGGTGTGGGCCATGTGGTGATCCCAGGCTGCAACACACGCTGGCAGCCCAGCTAACGCTCAGGTCCTCGGTAGCCTTACTCTGTCTATCAACCCTACCCAGAGATATTGCAGCATTTTTTATTACTGTGGTTAACAGCACTGCAATCTCACCACTGTTTTTTTGGAGCATCTTCATCCTAGAGATCAACCGCGTAGTTTTGCCGGGGGGAACGTTCCTTGGGATTGCTTGATTAATACTTTCTCCTAAACATTATGTTAATATTCTAATTTGGATCTTTACCTTTTAGATATTCAAACTATAGAAGTTGAGGGACTGACTTTTCAGACTAAGAGCACGTGGCTCCAATTCTAGCTTATAGGAGCTATCTGTTCTCAGTGCTTGTGTAAATCAGCCTTATGACTGATCTGTGAAGCGAATTGCAGTGCTAAAACTCAAAACTACGTTGCCATTTTTCAAAGGCGAGCTCTAGTCTAGCTGAGTGCTCATCTGCTTTTCTTCTAACGGCGTGGGCCATGTGGTGATCCTAGGCTGCAACACACACTGACAGCCCAGCTAATACCCCAGGGCCCTGGGAGTCTTTATCTACCTATCAACACCATCCAGAGATACTGCTGCATTTTTTATTACTGTAAAATATTCTCTAAAAAGTCTAACAAATTAACAAGATACATATTCATGTCTTCTGACACAAGAAAAAATAATCAGGACTAATCTTCACTATACAGTATTTGTCCCTGCTTTCTACCCAGGCAGATACTGGGACAAAGCCGTGGGTTTTTTTGCAGTGCTTGATTAATGCTGCCAATTTCCCAGTAATGACTTGGATAACTATATTGTGCTGGCCATTTCAGGGTGCTTTATGAGCTACAGAAATTGAAAACCTTGGCTCTAGCTTTTCAAACCTTGGTTTACATACAGAATAGACCTTGTGGTAACATAACTGTTAATAGGTTTGCAGAAAGAAACCTGCAGTGCTTGGTCTTCTCCAGTGTTCGATTATTAGAGGTAGGTGGTGCTGTTGACCATGAAATTGTGCCGCAGACACTGCGGAACTTCTGCTTCCTAAGACAAACGCCCACACACAAGTGCAATAATTATGGCTCTCAGAATTCCTTTGAGATCAGCAAGTATTACTCTGGGTGGAGACACTCCCAGAATATAAAGTAGCGTTATTATGATTTTACGACTAGTAATATGTGAGTTGTGGGTTTGGAGGAGCATAATCAACCTCGCATGAGCCTCTAGGTGTGTAGGAGACGCTCAAACCTTTGGTGGGTACAATCCTGACCAGAAAATCTTCAGGGAATAGTCTCTCCCAACGTGTTGGTGTGGAAATTTCAGATTCCCGGATGTATCTGGGAGAGGCAGAGGTGAAAAAAAAAAAAGCAGAAATTGTTACACAGAGGTAATGCTGTTTAATGCTGTTTCTGAGGGGCAGAGTGGCTCTCTACTTGGCCTTAATCATACGTTGTTTTACAAAGACACTTAGAGGTGCTTATCATATTCCAGCCTTCGTTGCACATGTTAAGGGTGCAATAAAAACCAGTCCTTAGCCGGTACGATTACTGTTGAATATGAGTTTAGGAATAGTGGAGAAAAGGAGATGGCATTTTAAATGGGATCTCTGACATTCTTAGTGGCAAGTTACACTCAGCAGAATAAAATCTGTCTGTACAAAGAGCTTGAAGGAAACCAAAGATTGTATTTGATAAGCTGCATGGGCAATGAATACTGTTCCTGAATTACAATTCAAAAACTAGTGTAAGAGTCCCGAGACTGTCATAACCATCAGGAAGCTCATTCACGCTAACAGGAATGTGCACTGGGGCAAAGCAGTTTATGATTTCAGGCAGCACCCTGCTATCCCTGTGTTCAACTCACATTGACAGAATTGGATCAGGTAAGATCCATCTTGATGATGCTTGACTAAGAGCATGTGCAAGGAACACGATGAAGGATATTCAGGCAGCTGAGGTAGGAGCTGAACCTAGAAGGGTCCTTACCTTTTCATAAAATAATCTCCCTTCTTTTTACATAAGCTCCGTAAGTGCTGTTTTTATGGTTATGATATTGCTGAGCCCAAATGTTGGAGTATGATGAAATCTAATAAACATGCCAGGCTCTTTTATTTGTCATTAGATTCTGAACACTTTAGGATTCACTTGGGTCACATTTTGAAGCTTTTCTCTGCAGCTGGCAAGGTTAGCAATGCCATTTTATAAAACCAAGACTGATCTATTCGCACATTCACAAGAGTCCTGAAACTAAAGCTTTAAGAACCAGCTGTCACAAAAGTGCTTGGCATGGCCAGCACTGCTGAGGAATAAAGGAGTTCACTGCAGATTCGTGTGAGCTGAATCAGTATCAAGGGCATGTAGCTAAGGACTGTGATTTTATTCTTCTGATTATTTTTGCTGAGTAAGTTCTCCGCAAGATAAATCTGAAACCTCAGAGATTTTTTCCCGTATCTAGCCCTCCTTTAGCATGTCTCAAGTTTTTCAGAACCAGGTTAAAAGCATAACTGAGAAAAAGGAAAAGTCTTCATTTGTGATATAAATATCTCTAAAACAAAAATACTTTTACAATTCTTCCTTCACCTTTCTTCATGTTCCTCATGTTCTTACACTCCTTTGTAAGTTGCTGGGGAGATGACGCCAGGGAAATTCAACTTGAAATTTGTTTTAAGACTCTAAATTTTCAGTCACTAACCTATAGGTGCAATTTTAGGGTTGAAAACTCAATAAGGAAATCTGTAGCTTCTAACTAAATGCTTTTCTTGAGTGCAGTGCTATTTTCCCCTAGATAATAGAATTATGCCTCTAGGGTTTTTTTTTATCTTCTTTGTAGTGTTTGTGTATGGTATCTCACTAAATATGATCTCAGAAGAGTATCTACTGAAAAATACTATTATCAGGCAAGAAATTTATGGTCTCAGTAGCCAATTTATGATGGATAAGTAAAATGAAAAGCAAAGAATAAATGGGAAATTTCACTTATTATTACACTGTCAATGAAGGAGCCATAAGCCAGATTCATGTGATATGGAGCAAACGTGATAATGAAGCATGAGATACAGATGTTCCTAGTCAAGGCCATTTTGATCGACTGTAGTTGATCAGTATTCCTCGTTCAGTTTTATGGTTTGTTTTTCACTTTTTCTTCTTCCACATATCTTCTGCAAAGCTGTTTTATTTTTAATCGGCATATTTTGTCATGACTGCTTCACAACATCTATCTCTTTCGTTAGTCTGAGCCGTCCTTCAGTTTCAGTAAAGGGGAGGTTGCAGTAGATCTGAACCCTTAACACGCTTTGGAACATCCTAAAGGTTTAGTTGTTTTTCTGATTTTGTGTCTAAGTCAGGAATAGTTGATACATAACAGCAAAATTACTTTCTTATGAAACCCTAGTCCCCATTATTCAACTCAGATGCATGTACTCTGGGCCTAACCATTATTCAACTCAGACACATGTATCCTGGGCCTAACTGACATCTCCTTTTTTCTTACAGCCATTTGTTCTACATTTCAATGCATTTTCAAATTCTGATTAGATATGAAATGTTCGTCTCTAAGATTGGTTTTGGGTTGATAATAGTAACAATCCTAAGATAACCTTTTGATTTTCTCTTTTTTAAATAAAATCAGTAAATCTACTGATTTTTAATGGTAAATGTTGAAGTCTCGAGGATGTTTAAGTATTACTAGTATCGCATCTTCTCTTGATAGAGGACTGGCAAAAAGCTTTTGCAATGTCTAGAGATCTTAACTAAGAGTTATATGGTCTGTTTGCCTCACTGCCTTCTGGGAAGAAATTAGTTTTGCTTTTCTGTTGTTTCAAATCTTAAGATCATGGGCCAAGACCACACTATACAAACCCAAGACAGAAACGTTTGTAGAATCATCATAGAATCACAGAATGGTTTGGGTTGGAAGGACCTTAAAGAAGATCTAGTCCAACACCCCTGCCATGGACAGGGACACCTCCCACTGGATCAGGTTGCTCAAAGCCTCACCTAACTTGGCCTTGAACATTTCCAAGGATGAGGCATCCACAACTAATGTTATCCCCATTCAAGGGGACAAGTTGCCTGTGCTGGGGCCAATTCTGATACAGTGCAGCCACCATAGCCTTGGACGAGACTGCTGTGACAATAGTGGTGGGACAAAGCTGGGAAAAGAGGTGGGGTTTTTCCACTTCTATTCAAGGCTTGACTTCCATTTAGGTCCTCGGTCTTGGTCTTTGCCTGAGCTATGCTGCAGCTACGTATGTGCAGGACCTTGCACCTCTCTGATCCCAGTGTGATCCAAGCTTTGTAGCTGGACCTTGGAGCTGCATCATACTTGTGGACTTTCTCGGCAATCTGCACTTTCAGCTGACTCTGGCCACTGTGCTACCTGACACAAGTCATGGTGAGTACTGGAGAGTGTTTTGCTGCTTATTATATTATTTTTTTTTTGCTGAAAAAGCTGTGTTAATCCTTTAAACCACATCAGAAATAACATTTCAATGCGAGTCTGGGCTAGGGCCTAAAACCTGCCCCTTTATCTTCACTGTGAAGGCTGTGATCAGCTCAGACACTGGCTAAAGTTGACTGAAGATGCTCGTACATGACCCGCTGTTAATGCTGTTAACAGTGTAAGTCAATTTAGCACAGATCTTGTATTTTATTCCCAGTTAAGTTTTGATGATGCCTGGAAAAATAATAATGATTCTGTGTGTGCTTTTAAGCAGAATTAATTCTTCAAAAGAGAAATGTTTTGGCTCTGATGGTGCCACGTTGATCCTGGGATTAACAGTGAAAACAAAACAAGTTATTGAAGTTCTTTGAGGTTTAGCTCAGAGAAGCAAGAAAACACAACTCAGTGATCACTTGACAATAAACATTTCAGAGAAGATTCAGGAGGACATCAGTGATTTTTAAGTACTCAGTTTTAATTTTTTTCAAAATCTGAATGTGGGAAGTGGATTTTTAAAAGGCTAATACCTTTCATTGACAGCCTATTTCAGAAAAATAATAATAAAATAAAGCAGTCACTTCATTAGAAAGACTATAGCAGGGTCATTCAAAATGGTATTTCTACAAGAGCCTAACAAAGACTATTCACCGTATAAGTACCCCAGGTTGCAAAGCTCCCATTTCACGAAGCACTATACAATTAATACAACCTTTAGGATGTATGCTATAAATATTGATGAACCTTTAAGAACAGCATGAGTGTTATGGAATGGGTAGCTCTGGGCACATAGAATGAAGTCAGCTGTAGACAGGACACATTGGAGGGAAAAAAAAAACCACCACCACTACCTAGAAAATTAAAAAGGGAAATATTCCTTCTGCTTCCCCCTTGTTCCCTTCTTATCCCCATGCCTACATACAACCTTTCACATCTTAATTGATTTATATGCAGTCAAACACCACCTGGAAGACTTACTTTTAAAAGAATTTTAATGCTTGGAAAGTACTTAAACAGGGAACAGCTAGATTCATAGCTGGCATAACTCTGTACAGCTCTGCTGAAGTCAGTGTATTTCTAATGACTTGAGTACTTAGGAACCAGGTTTAAAATATGCAGCTACAGATCTTTAATGCTTCCTATTCAGTAAAAGTTTTCCTTTGGGTAAATCTCACAATAGAAGATAAAGCACCTCTTTCCTTAGAGGTTAGAGGTTAGAGGTTAGACGGTTAGAGGTGCTACGTGTCTCCTGTATATGGACAGTGTGGCTTAGGAAGATCTTTCTGAGCACCGGAGTGTAGGAGACAAGTCTGTGCAGGGAATAGAGGTTTCTATGGATATCTTTCTACCTTACCTTCTCTAATATTATGGCAGAGATTTATTTTATATCTGCAGTGCAGCTCCATAGCTGCTTCCTTGTCTAAAAAGATGATTTATTCCCATCTGCTGCCAAGACAATCTGGTCCTGGGGAGATGGAAGCAAGTAGCTGAAGTGTAACAGGATTCCATACACCAGAGTCTTTGCTGTGGATACTCTGCAAACAAAACCCACAAAACTATTTTACTGGAATCTTTTGAATAGGTTAATGCTTATGTAGGGAATCATACATTTCAAACAGTGTGGTCAGTTTTTTTCCAGGTGGTGACAGAGTTGGTCATACAGGTCCTTGCAATAGTGTCTCCAACGAGATCAAATTAGATTCCTGAAACCTGCCTTCTGGTCCTGTGTGACCACTGCAGGGAACAGAGGATCCATTGCGATTTATTACCTTAAACTAGGCACAAAACACCCCCTACCTGCTTTAGCTACGTAAAAGACTGGCCTGTGTCACCATTCACTCCTGACTCTGCAGGAACAGCTTTTACTGGCTAATTACAAATATCTTATCTAGGTACAGTTGAGTTGATTCTGCAGCAGCAGTTGCCTGGGATTGATGGCCATGCTATTCCTGATACAAGCCAGGATGCTGTTGGGCTTCTTGGCCACCTGGGAACACTGCTGGTTCATGTCAACACTCCTAGGTCCTTTTCTGCTGGCCAGCTTTCCAGCCACTCTTCCCCAAGCCTGTAGTGTTGTCTGGGATTGTGACTTGGCCTTGTTGAACCTCATACAACTGGCCATGGCCCATTGATCCAGCCTGTCCAGGTCCCTCTGTAGAGCTTTCCGACCCTCAAACAAGTCAACATTCCCACCTCGTTTGGTGTTGTCTGCAAACTTAGTGAGGGTGCACTCAATCCCCTCATCCACATAATCAATAAAGATACCGAACAAGACTGGCCCCAAAACTGAGCCCTGAGGGACACCACTGGTGACTGGTTGCCAACCAGATTTCACCTCATTAATCACAACTCTCTGGGCACGGCCATCCAGCCAGTTTTTTTACCCAGTAAAGAGTACCCTTGTCTATGCCATGATTTGCCAGCTTCTCCAGGAGAATGCTGTCAGGGATGGTGTCAAATGCCTTACCAAAGTCCTTATAACTTAAGTCCCATATCTTCCATCCTTTGGTGCTGACTGGGCGATGTTCCTCAGTTATCCTCTGGCACATCTCACACCCCCTCTTAGGGAGACCAAGAAAAGGGCTGAGAGCCATAGCCAGAAAAAAAAAGAGACTTCCATCTTTACCTTGAGATCCCAGCCACAAGGTGAGATGACCAAACTGAGAACCTGGCCCAAACTGTACAGCTAGAGGAAGCATCACATCTATAACACCAAGCTTTCCTAAGAGGAAGTCTTGAGGAGTCTACTCGCTGCCTTGTGATGGACTCCAGCCTCACCACTGGCTCTCAGCAGTAGAGCAAACTCAGAGGAACGGTTAGATCTGGAGCAACTGAGATGTTCAGGGCCATTTCAGAGTCGAGCTGATGCACTTTCATGACACTGTTTTACCTTAAGAGGTATCTCAGAGTCCTTTGTAGCAAAGGAAAAAATACAACCAACCCTATATAATAATTTGTGTGCAAAATACAAGGAGCATATGTTAGAGGCAGAACTCAATTATGCACCACCAGTAGCCCTGGTGCTCATGCTGCTTATCATCCCTTCCAAGACAGTTAGCTAACACAGTCATTTGGGAATTTCAAGTAATACTCAAAATTCCTTTGAACATAGCATTCCATTAGCTGCAAATTAATTGGATCTGAAGGTCAGTGTGAAGTGGATTACCACAGTTGAGAACAGCAGTGAGCGTACTGCTCATTTCTAGTACATTGGTAAAACTCTCCTGGAAACAGTGTTATTGGGATATTTCAACATATGGTGCATCCTGTAAGTCTTAGTATTTCGATAGTAGCCTGCACCTCTGGTATGCACCTCCATGAACGGGCGTTTGGAACAATTACGAATTGTTTTTCATTGTCCCAGCCATCTAGTGTAGATATGTTGTTCTACTTTAGAGTGACTAGACTTGGCTTCCAGCACTTGCTCGATGGCACTTCAGAAGCCGTATGTATGTATTTTAATAAAGGGACTGAGCTCAGCATCACAAAGACAAATTTAAAGAAAGAAGGTGAGAATGAAGGTATGCTCTGAAAGGACTAGTAGGGCATAGCTAAAGCCCTGGATTTTTTAACTTAATTTTGAGCAAGAAATGCTCAAAATCTTCAGAACTTCTGGGGTTTCATAACTTTGGTTGGTTGGTTGGTTTTTTGCAGATCTCCATCTACATAGTTTCTGGTTTTCCCTTGCTTTTGGTTTAGGGTTTCTTTTTGGGTTTTTTTAAGCAATTTCCATGGATCTGTATAAACAAGTCCCTAATTCTTGTCATTTCCACTCTGGATCTAATTTCTTTCTGTCATCTTCTTTTCAGCTAGATCCTTGCCATCAGCTTCCTTACTCCTTTCCTTTTATTTGATTTATTTTTTGTTGAGATATAATATTACTTGTTTACCACAATGGGAAATTAAGAACTCCAAATAAATCCCAGTTGTTCAGCCTGACATCTGTCAAATTGCATCCACATCCTCTGTGCATGACTGTTTTAATCACGCATTTGGCCATCCTACTAATTAATTTTCATAGATGTGAGATCAGGAATGTGGCCTTAAGCAACTAATTAGAGATATCTAGGACTAAGAAAATGCCTTTTATTCTGATTTTCTTTCTTATTTCTCAGTCCTGGTATATATTCTCATTTTAGGAACAGGAATGAATGCAGCCTGAAAGCAGTATCAGTAAAAATGATTGCACTGAAAGGCTCAATGCCAGATCGTAGGTAAGTGCACTTTCCAGAATGTAAACCAGCCAGGGGATGAAAGGTCACCAAGGATGTATCTTTGTGAAGAACTTATGAACAGTTAACAAGGGATCTTCCTCATATTTTCCTGAAACATCCTCTGTTCTGCCACTACTGAGGCAGTGGTATGGATAAATTCAGCTTAGTGTTTCAGTTGGGAGGTTTACAAGTTTGCAGAATTTCATAGACTTCTACGATGCTCAACAAGAGATGGGGATTCTTGCCATTTCTATGAGTTTGCCTGTTCCCCGTTGATTAAGTGTATGTAATCATAATTTTCTGATATGCAAAAATTAAGAACAAATGCAGCCTAGTGCCTACACTCTGTGATAATTGATGCTGGTTTTATGGATTGTATTTTCTTTACTGAGGATCTTCTTGCTGAGCAAATTTGACAAATGAAAACACTTGCTGAGATTTTATTTCTATGGCAATTTTCTATGTTTTCTTCCACTTAGCAATATCATATTTTTATTTCTGAAGGGAAGAGCTATTGTTCATCCTAGTTATTTGCCTCTAAATGCTGAAGCAAAAATAACTGATATTGAGGACACATTAAAATGGAAGCAGGTAGAAAAGAGAAGCTCCTTAAAAAAAAAGAAAAATAAAAAAGACATTTTTACAGACTTGCTTGTGGAAAACTACTGCAAGTTATTTCAGAAGACAAATGATGATTTATCTTGTTGGGATATTTAGCTCTTTTTATCTTGCTGGATAAAATGCACTTTTAAGAATTCCATTTATTTGTATTACTCTGGTAAGGACGAAGTCCAGGTCTTCTGTTGTGCTGGAAATGCATAGCAGACGGCATCTCTTTTTCCTGAGCACATTGAAGATATGGGGTATATTGGAAAAACTTGAGTTTTCAAAGTTTTTGAAGAACGTGAGTTTTCGCAGCTCCTTCTCTAGATGATGAATCAGCCTCCAGGCTTCTTTTCGTACCCATCTTTAGGAAACAGATGATTCATGTGTGCCCCTTGGGAGACTGGTGAGCAGTACCAACAGGAAATGGGTTCAGTCTGTCTAGGGGTATTTCTGTAAAGTAAAATACCTGTGGCTTGTAGCTGAATTTCTGTAATCTGAGACATCATTGTTCTGGCCTCACTGTTTGCTGGCGTCTGCTTGGGAGAAGATGCAAACAGAAACATCTCATTTATTCCTTCTGGAAAGAATAGACTCATCAAATGTAACTGTACATAGAATTGCCCACAATAAAGGGAGTGAAATGCAGTCACTGCATTTGCAAGATGACCAATGCTACTTGCAGTAATCATTTAGCAAGGTGTGGCCCAGAAATATTAGTCACAAAAGAACCTTCGTTTGAGGTAAATGGCATTTAAGCATCAAATAAAACTGAGATTGTGTCTACAACGTAGTCTGGTAGCATGTATTATCTTCAAGATCTAAACCAATTTGCCTTATAATTAGCTAGCCCAGAGGTCACCACAGGCTGCAGAAGCTTCCCTAAACCTTGAGCAACCCACATTCAGCTGCCTGCAACTGTGCATCTGCACCAGGGTCTCCTTGCTTGAATTTTCCAGCTCAGAGTTGGAGATACCAGCACTCTTGCACCCTTATGTTCCAACAGCAGCATTCCTGTGCCATCTCCTCTGTGTGGGGGAGGAGGCTTCAAAAAACAGGCTTCAAAACAGATTTGAGATGTGGTCTTGCCTTGCTGGAATATCCAGGACGTGGCTTGCATAACTTGCGCCTTTTCAGGCATGTGCAAAGCAATAAATTGATTTTAGGAAAGAGAAAGAAGACAAATAGAAACAGAACTATTCAACTCTGCACATAGCTCTGTGCCACACATGGAAGTGAACTGGTGCCACGCATGGAAGTGAACTGGAAATAACTTTTTTGTCGGCAAGTAAGTGGCCTTCAAATGCTCATCGCAAGACAGGAAGATAGTATTTATAGGTAAATAAATGGGATAGATGTGGTTATACATAAAGCAAATAACATGAGAACTGTGATAACCACACTACCGTAAAGGGAACTACTTGGTCAATACTTATTCTTTTTCCTCAGAATGTGAAGAACATGTTTGATTTTGGTGAGAAGAAGAGACCCTCCTTTACCTCCCACACTTACACTTAGAGCAACTGCTGCTGTAATCATGACATGGGTTAGAAAAACTTAGTCCAAGCATGCTGGTATGATGAGCACCAAAAGGAGGAATGTACTTCCTTCGGTTATTAAAACAGCTGTCCCGAGCCCAGGAGACAAATCATATAACTGCTCCTCCGTGCAAGATCCTCCCTTGGCAGCCCAGCTGACTTCAGGGCAGAAAGGATATTAGACAGAAGTGGCATCAAATTTGTAACACCTAAGACCTGAAGGTCCTGTTGTAATGCAGATGTTCTTGGTATCACAGCCATGTGAGAAGCAAATACACATTTTGGAGACAGTGACTAATTTTCTTGCACCTGCTGTTAATGCTGATGTTTTCTGGAAGCCCAAGCAGTCTGTTGGAAAAAGTGATCTTACTGGATCTTACTTTTATTTTGTTTTCAAAGTAATAGAAATGGTCAAACCTGGATATTTCCATCACTCTCCAGTATTTCCATAAATTAATAAATCCATTTAGGAAATAGCTTTTTATTAGAAAAATTTCGTTTATTCTAACGGCATTTACAGAAAATATGAAGACAATTTTTAAAATTATCATTTTACTAGTATAAGACAAAATTTAATTGAAATGTTAGATTTTAATGCAATGAAGAAATAATTTCAATAACAACTTCAGATACTCAGACTCTGAAACATGATTTAAGCTGTGCTACAATGCAATGGGACATCTGTTTGAAATTCCATTCGTATGCTGTTGTCAGCGTTTGTTGTACCTTTTCTTTGTTCTAAAAGAACTTAAGAAGAAAGTCTAATTAAAGAAAAAAGCTGTTGGCGATAGGAAAGAGGAAAGAAAGGAAAAGGACAATTATTTTGCACTGTTAATAAAAGCATAATGCATACGTCTTGGTAGGGTTTTTCCTCTCCCTGAACAGTTTTACAAAACGTTTATATTCTCAGAAGGTTTTCATTCATATCTTAGAACCTGTAGTCACATAATCAGATTAACTTTTTAACCGGATATTCTAAACCAGCTCTTGAATATGTAAGAGAACTAATTGGCAGATTGGAGTCTCTGCATTAATTCTGATTGGCAGAAGAATTTTTAAGAAGCCAGACAAAGCTGCTGGGAATATAGTTTTGCACCTTAAATTCCCAAAAGGGACATGTTTTGCTGCTGTTACTTTAGAGAAATAGAGCCAAGGCTGTTTTGTCTGGCTGCATGTAGAGATGACAGAAAAAGGCTAGATGGTATTAACTTCATTCAGCTACCAAAAATGATGGGTTTTGGCATTTTATATATTGCTTTATGTACCTCTGAGATAACCTTCACTGACCATCTCACAGCTGTTCCATCCTCCTGAGGGATTTCAGACATTGGCTTAGCAGTTTCCCTGCAGATCCTGTTTTGGGGAATACTGCCCATGGGACAACAGCAGCGCACACAATGGCTTCCCTGCTGTAGCAGGGAATAGTCTAAGGCTGGATTCATAATTCTTATTGTGTTGCTATTACTTATAATGAAATAGATTACCATTTAAGTGAAATTATCTTTCAAAGTTGGGGTTTTTTTTTCAGTAGACTTTTCTTTGAGTTTAAAAGTACTCCATGAGCAAAACAAAGACAATCTCATTAGGATCTGTGAAATTGGCACATATGGGGAGATTTAACACCTTTTGAAGTATTGCTTATGATAGTGATATGTATTAACCAATTGTCTCTTACTGTGGTGTGAACAATGAGATGAATCTGGAGTCATAGCAGGGAAGGATGTTAAAAGCTGTAGTGATATTTGTTGATAAATTTGCTAGAGTTGCAGTTGGCTGTAATGCTACCCTCACCCATATGCTTCGCTGCAAATTAATGCACTGAGTGACTCTCCCAGCCACCCCCCTGTCAAAAAAAAAATATCTGAGTGCTTGGTTTGGAAACACAATTATATTTGAAACTTTTTTTTTTGTACCTTACCAGGTTGCCATGATGTGTAAATTACATAGTACCAAATTTTTATAAAGGTAGAGCTCATGTTAGAAAATCATCTTCTACAAAGTATCAAGGTTATTTCCAAACTTTGGAAAAAAAAATTGTCTCCAGCTCAGTGACTAATACTTCTATTAGCCAAATACACAAAGCAAAGTATGTCTTAAGTTGTGTGCTTTGCTGAAAATTCAAAAAGGGATGTCTCTCCTGAGGCTTGTATAATTCATATAGCACTTTAACCTGTGATTAATTACAAAGGGAGAGGAAGCTTTGCTCCTTCCCGCTTGTGCTTTCATCAAAACCGAAAATCCTAAAGTAAATCTCTGCTAGGCAGTAAGAGACCCAAGTGACTTGCTAGACTGATTAAAAATCAGCCATCCTGCTGAGTCTTGAAACAACCCCCGGTAAAACGAGGATCTCTGGAATGGAAACATCTACCAGAGATCAATGCTGTAGAAAGCAACTGTCTTTGAGGGGAGAAATTACACTAAAAGAGCCAAAGAAGGGTTCTGCACTAGTGCAAAGCTGATCAATGGGGAGACCAGGTAGGACTTTCTGATGTGTGGGTAGTGTTTTTTATTGACAGTTATAATCTTCTGATGTGTTCTGCTGGTAGAGAGAGGGGAATAGCAATAACACTATTGAAGCACCATCTTTAGTTAATCCACTGCAGAGTGAATCACAAGTTAGTGAGTCTTGCCACGCAAAAAAGCCTCTTGACTGATGCTATTTGATGTGCAGACCTTTCTTGCTGAAGGTGAATCATCTGTGAGCAGGGGTTTACTCCCACTAGCAGCCTAGAAGTAAATTATCTATGGCAAGAAACCAACAAGGTTATTTGAAGTATATGTCTCCATCAAGCACTATTCTGATTTTTTAAAGTTTATTTTTGATCCAGATGCTCTCACAAAATTTCAAGGTTATTAGCAAGTCCTCAGCACAGGAAGGACATGGACCTGTTGGAACAGGTCCAGTGGAGGGCCACCTTAGAATAAGGTGGGATGAAAGAATGGAACAGGGACAGGAAGAGCATGTTTCCTCTCTGAATTTTTGTTTGTTTCTTTTGAGCCACTTCTGTTCTTTGTCAAGCTATTTCAGCCAGACAGTATGTTAACCTTGCGTGGTGGAATTGTTATCTACAGATCAGGAAAGCTGGTTTAACTTGGTTTAACTGTGGCTGTAACTCAAGACCAGAAGTGAAAGGAAGCGGGCACACAAGACCCATCTTCTTGTGAATGGAGAGTGGGCAGATGCCAGTGTGTTGACTGAAAAGGATATGGGAGTAGTTTGCCTGGCAGGTGGTGAACAGAGCTGAGTTTCTCTTGGGAGGGCTGTAAAAAGCAATCAAGAATACTTCTGGGAGCCCCAACTTATTTAAGCATGTCTCACCCAATGTAAGCATTTCTTTGCAAAGGACTAGAGTCACTGAGAGCACACAAAATAGTTGTTTTCCATTACTTCCCCAGTTCCTGTCCCTCACAGACTCTAATAGCTTCATTACTCTCTGCAAGAGGTGGGAGTGAAGAACTATTGAAGTTGGAGGTTTGGGGCTTGTTACCATCGCTAGATTGTGGTGGCACTGCCTCAGCTGTCCCTCTCTCCCATTGTCCTGCACATGCCTTAGAGCACAGCTGGGCACTCATCTATGAGTGTAGTGCTCGCTCCTTTCAGCAATATTCAGGGAGATGAAAAAGGAGATGAGAGAACTCATATAAGCAAAATAAATAATAAAAAGAAGTAAGTAAAAAGTTGTGCATTTTAGTTTTTGGAACTGCATGTGGAGATCAGCAGCTGGGACTGAGCCGGGGAGGGGGAGAGTCATAATCAACACGCTCATTTTTCAGTAAGCCCCAGATGCAGATCAAGAAATGCAAACTTTGTGCTGACGAGGAGACAAGGGCCTCAGTTCTCATCCAGCAGAGAGTAAATTAAAACATAATTATGAGGAATAGCAATTTCTCTGAGAGCGTTCAATGCCTTGCATATTTTTTCCATAGTTATTTTCATTCTGTAGATCAAAGGAAATGGCTTGGGACTTGTTCTGGGCATATTTCATGCACCTTTGTTCCTCCAGCAGCCCTACCCTGCCCACAGGGCATGTCCCCTCCAGCTGACAAGCATGAACTACTCTGCAAGTGGAGTTTTCCAGGTGGTGTGGCTCAGGAGCAGCTGAGAAGGAGAGGATAAGCCAACTCTAAAGGGTGGAATTCCAAGGTAAAGGCAACTGAGAAACAGCAAAGACTGCTTTGGCTTGTTTGGTGTTTCCATGGATTGTGGGAATTCAGTTTTGGGAGAATGAATATGAGCAATGTTTACACATCTAAGCAAATATTGAACAAAGCTGAACAAGTTTCTCAGGCTTGTCCTAGTATTATCCATGCCCCAAGCAGCCCCAACACTGAATCACAGGTTCATTTCAGTGTAAGGGCAAACATGAAGTCAATAAAGAGACCTTTGTCTTTGGTCGCTAGTACTTTGACCAACCTCATTTTAAATCTAGATGTCTTCCCTATGTGTTCCCCATATTTTCTGTCTCACCTAATTAATAACTGACTTAGGTAATGTTGATAGGGCTATAAAGAGCACGGATTTAAGGAGAGATTGCAGGTTCTTGGACAATTAACTGTTTCTTACTTTATGTTTCCATTGTACCATATGTTACAACATAGGCTGCTCTTCAGTATATCATGGGAATGCAGAGAAAATACAAATAATTTGGTTCATATATTTAAAAACATATAGAAAGCACTGGCTCATTCTCTGTGTGTTCCTAGTTCCTCTTTTAAATTATTCTCAGCATAAAACATGTATTTACATTCAGATCAGAACTATTCACAAGAGGCATGCAGCTGTGGAATATGTTACATATTGTAATTATAAAGATATATTTGTTCCTTTTTCCCTATGAATAGATTCTTGTATTGATTTGTTCTTACTTCTGCACACCTACACTGAGGCAATGGGGAGCAAGTTGATTTTATGTGAAACGACTTTAATTGCCTTATCTCCGGGGAAGAAATAGTCATTGAAAACCTCAGTTACAATTTTGTAACAATTTTTCCAAATAGACTTAGACTAATGACCCAAAACACTTTTCTTCTTAATTAAGGATATGGTTATACTTGATAACTGGGATGCTTGGGAGGTTTGGGGAAAAAAGAAAGCCTGGGAAATTCAAGGAAAAAAATGTAATGTTGAGGACACATTTTTTAAATTGAATGAAATCTATAGCTTCTGTAAATTGTTTGGAGAAAATGAGTTATCCAGCAGATTCAAAGCCACCCAATAAGAGAGAAACTACACAAAAGCTGGAGTTTTACTTTTGATCCTACAGAAAAGAACCAACAAAGAGTCAAAAAAACCACAAAAGAACCAACTTAAATCCCAGACCCCACAATGAGAATTTTGTGGACCATTGTGACCCTCAGTCTTGGCTCTTGTTTTCCTGGACATAAATGGAGACAAAATCCAATAGAGTCAGTAGAGACCAGTAAGGCAAGCACTAGGTGTGACCGTTGAGGATTAGCTACATGAGCAAAGACTATTTGTAGGCTTTGAACCTTTCTTTTACCTCTAGCACCTCCCTTTGAGGTGATGTCATTGTTCATAGGTTGACAAGCTTTGGAGATGCTGTCTTGAAAAGCAGTAATGTATGTTAAGAGCTATTATGCACTCTGTTGACTATTTTTATTGAGTTGCATTTTTTTTTTAGTTCTCAAATATGTGGGTCTCCAAAAGTACTGCAGCACTATAGATACTGTTACAACAAAGTTCTTAGTTATTAATATAACCACCATATTTCAGTTTGTTTTAAGAATAATTAGAATATGCCTACTTTAAAAAAAGTAGAGGGAAGGAAAAATAAACTGTGTTGGACCTGACATATTGACCTCTGAAAATCTGAATCCTCTACAGACATCCTGTTGTGATATTGAGTGGGGAGAGCTGTACAGAAATGCTGACGGAGAATGTTGCATCAGATAAATAGATCAATTTTCTTGGCAGAATAACAACACTTTTCCTTCTTTGATATGGGGCAAATGGAATTGCTGAGCTGTGTTCTCAGTTGAGATTAGTTACATATTTTTGAGCCCAAGGCTTCTCTCTATTAGAAGTTAATGTTAACAAACCCCACAAAAGCCTCTCTGCTTTAAGTACTGCTACTACTGCTATTAACGTGTGTGTGTCTATCTAAAAGAATAGCATGAATGGCTCTTGCTTTTTATCCACAAAGAAATGTATTCAGCTCTTTTACAGAAATGGAGTAAAATGCTTCAGTTCACAATGTGTGGTGTTCTGTGGCTGAGATGAATATAGCACATTCATTTCTTAAATTAACGTGCAAGGGTTCTTTCTATTATGTCCCTAGGAGGAATGTGGTATAGTTCTCTCTCATCTCAGAATCTACCCAAGCCAGGTGTCCTTCCTTCTTTCCCCATCTTGAGTTTTCTGGGACTTTTTTTTTTTAATCTTTTTTTTTTTTTTTTTTTTTTGCAAATATCATAGGCACCTTTTTGGCTCAGATGGTCTAGTCTTGCATGAAAATTAGATTTTAGTTAATCTCTTGCAAAAATTTCTGCCTTGTGTGGATGATGTCATGTTTCCATTATCTAACCCTTAATAACTGATTATAGCCTAATTGAATGTACTAGAGGAAAAACGACAGGATGTCAGGATATAAAGTTCATTACGGAAAATCAATTTGCAAGGCTTTAAATTGCATTAAGGGCTACCCTTTAAATCATCTAATGTATTTCTTCCTGGTTTGGAAAGGTAAATAGGCACATTGTGGAGAAATATGTGGAAGAAGTAGTGGTGGATTTTGTGGGTACATTGAATTGCAAATGACTGAAGATGAGACAACAATTCCATTATTAATGACAAGCTGCCAAGGTACTCAAAGCAATATTTTGCAAGTGCCTCGTATTTCCCATTTCTTTGTCATTTAAAAATAAATAAATCTTGCTTGTATGTTGGACCAAGATAGATCCCATTTTATTAAAAAAGCCAATAGAGAAGAGTTAATGAATACCCACTTTGTTACTTACACTCCAGGATGGATTTGGCAGCCCCTTTACATTATAGACTGGATGTTTTCGTCTTTTTCAAGCCTATAAACTTGAAACTGCTTAGTAGAAACTGCTTATAGTCATATCCTTGGCATCATCATCAGCTGGATGCATTTCAATTAGTGTCTTTTGTGGTATTAAGTAAATACAGTACCTTTGTGAATTGTTTAATAAAAGCAACCTTACCTTGGTAATTAACTCTTGACAGTTATTTGAGGACGTGGTGATACACTGATGACAGCGGATGTCTCAAGAAACCGGTGTGATTTTGTTAGCTGCATCTGCTTGTGGATGGATGCCCAAGGGAGACAATTTTGGAACAATTCTGGAGAGGCAAGGTAAGGATGGTAGCTGAACTCTAAGGCCTGACTCTGTCTGTGCTACCTCACATATACTGGTGTGGTCTGACTGGTACTGGGATATCTCTTGGTTTCTGCATGACCTCTGAGCTTTAGGATCAGACAACAATTGTTTTGTTTAGAAACTACAAGAAAGTGATAGAAAAAACCCATGATATCAAAGGCTAAATTAAACAAGATTAAGTTCTGAAAGAGGCTTTTCTCTCTAGCATCCTAGTTTCTTCTTGGTACTATTTTGATCCGGATTTTGGAAACATAACGTGTTTTGGTCCATCTACATCTCTTCTCCTCTGGCCTTGGCACTCACACATCCCCGGCACTGAAATGGGAGACAAAGGCCCTGCTTCTGGCCAGGACTCTCCACTATGGTCAGGGCAGTACAACTGGGCAGCAAGCCCTGTTTGCGTGACTTCAGCTGCTTACATGATACCTGACAGCCTTTAAAGAAAGGTTATGTCCCAACCATAAATCCGGTACCATGGGCATATTCTATACCTGCATTTCTTTGTCCAAGACCTGATTACTTATCAGAGCTTGCCATGGTCTTCCTGTATATCAGTGGGCATGATGAACCCAGATATCTCGGTATGCAAAAGCAGACTTGCAGTCTCCTATTTACATTGATTTTCAAGTGAGATAATTAATTAGGACTTCAAAGGAGGAAGATGGCACATTTAGCATAAGTTTTAAGTCACATTTTGTCACCTTCCCAGAAGTTTTTTAAAGAGTGCAGAATTGGTACAGTACGTCTTTCTCTTTCAGATGGTTTAGACAGAGTTTTTAATTACATTGGAGATCTCTTAAATGTAATTTTTTATGATGGCATCTGGCACAAGCTGCATGCCTCACTTTGATCTCCCGTGGAATAGAGGTTGACAGTAATCTTCAAATGAAGAGTAACATCAGCAGAAAAACAGAGATGAAAATAACATATTGGAGCATAGCTTTTTGTGTAATCATCACCATATTAAATATGGAGGGGAGTATTCTGAAAATCAAGTTTGCATTTTGAACAGTATTAGTGGGGCTGAGTTGCCCTCATTAGCTATTTTGTATTAAATTTCATAAGAAAACTGATGCTGACAAGCATTGGAAATGCTTTTTTAATCCTGTTTTTAATCATTTTAGATCCTCTACTAAGAATCTTATAATATTTTAATAGGTTTCTCATTCATAATAAAAAAGGTGAACAAATTGAATATAGAAAATAAAAATACAGTCTTCTCATCTTTTTGCTCCTTGTAATGGTACAAGAATAAAAGTCATGGTGCATCTATGTTTTACTTTACTTTCAATTTACATATGTTTTTGCATATTTTTTTGCATATTTTATATGGTTGAAAAAGTATGTTACATATTTTTGCAATGAATTTGCATTTGAGCTGCAAAATTTTCGGCAGTTTTCCTGTAAATTCCACATGACTGTAAAGCCTTTTAATTTTTTTTTGCAGGATTTTAAAACATTCCCAGTGTTTTTTGATATTGTCCAGGTTGACACTGTCCCAAATGATATCCTGGTCTCTAAACAGGAAAGGCACGGATTTGATGAATGGATGATGGATAAGGAACTGGCTGGATGGCCCCACTCAAAGGGTTGAAGTCGATGGTGCAGTGTTCAAGTGGAAGCCAGTGGCGAGTGGTGCTCCTCAGGGGTAAGTACTGAGGTGCTGTTTATTAGCTTTGTCGGAGACATGGACGGTGGGAGTAAATGCACCATCAGCAAATTTGCTGATGACACCAAGCTGTGTGGCACAGTCGCCACGCTGGGGGGAAGGGATGCCGTCCAGAGGTACCTGGACAGGCTGATCATAGAATCATCTGGGCCGGAAGGGACCTCCAAAGGCCATCTAGTCTGACCCCCCCGCAGTCAGCAGGGACACC
>JAOTQQ010000004.1:5985135-6081526 GCA_026546715.1 Gallinago undulata | reverse complement strand
CTCGGAGCAGAGGGGCTCCAACCCCCTGAGCATTTTTGTGGCCCTCCTCTGGACCCGCTCCATCAGGTCCATGTCCTCCTTCTATGGAGGGCTCCAGACCAGCACACAGTACTCCAGGCTTGAGAGGTGGGCCTGTGTGAACCTCATGAAGTTCAACCAAGGCCAGTGCAAGGTACTGCACCTGGGACACAGCAATCCCAGGCTTTGCTCACAGTTGAATTGTTTCTCCTCTAGCAGGGAGCCTCCCCTACCCAGGTGTGGCCTGCAAGAAAATAAAATAGGCCTCCTCAGAAGGCCACAGACTGCAAGCTGCGTTGACTTCAGCGCCTTCTTCATAGCAAGTTTGTCTAGTAAAACAAACACCAGAAATTTGGAAGAAAAGAAGCCATAATTCAGAGTTATATTTGAGGGAAGGGAGAGGGAGAACAGAAATCGGCCTAGAGGCCTAACAGGTACTTTTTTTTTTATCATTATATTATCAGTTATTATGATATAAAGGAAAGATTATATTATATGTTATATAATAATAATACAGATATTATTATATTATCATTTAGATTATCTTAAATTACACTCATTTTTTTATCATTAACCCATTCTAGTGGAGTTTGCAGTCGACTTTAGTACTCGCCAAATATGTGCTATCACAAATTCAGTTTTTTCAGGACAGCCTCTTGACTTCAAACACTGCCCCCAGTACATATTGCACCAGCAGTTGCTATATGACTTTATTCACCTTGTGTAGACCGACACTTAAAGTGCTGGAGAAGGTTCTCCTATGGATCGTGGTCTGTACAATCAGAGCACCCAGATGCCTGTCTGGGCAAGGGACCAAACTTCTCTGTGCCTCAGTCTCCTGCAAAGAGCTGTAATATTCCTTTTTCCCTCTGTATTTATTAAGTTGTCACAATCTGTGAATATAGCCAACTTTACACAGCTGTTATTAACCAGCTGGTTATGACTGGGATTGGTGAGCGAAGTGCACCACAGTGGTGCCAACATCTAAAATGACATATTAGACACAAATAACAGAAACAAAACAAAACAAAGCAAAACAAATGATGGTTCTAACTGACAGTTGCTATTGTACTTCAAAATGAAAGCATACTTCACTAAAGTGATTTTGCTGGGAAACAGCATCTTTCAAAAATAACTATTGGAAAAGAACTTTCCCTTTGAAATAATAACCACGTATATACCTGTGATTGAACTGACAATGAAAGAGAAGGCCTTGAAATAGTCATAAACCTAAGATAGATTCATTTGTCTAGATATGATACTGTTTTCCTACATTGCCCTTGCAAGACTGAATTATGCATCAGGTAGTTATATTTCATTTATCAGATTGCTTCCCTCTTCTCTGCCATCCACGAGCAGCATAACCACAGCAGTACTAGCACAATGGCACATGAGCTTCTCATTGCCTAAATAGATTTTCAGCCTGAAAGAAAATACACAATGGATTTTCTTATCGTGCCACTCACTGTCCCAAATCTAACAAAGGCCTGGTTTCCCACTCATTTCTTACCATTTTCCCTGGTTTTCTGCTGCCGCTTTGCTCTATATTTGCATAGCTCTTTGTCATGCTAAGCAATAGAAAATCACCACATGACAACGCTTCTGAATTACAAATGGCAGGTCAACCATAATTATTATTTTCTTGATAAGATTATTTTCCAGAGATACACCCAACTCTTATGAAAATGAGAAAGTCGGGCTGCCTGGTTATATGTTTTTATAGTTGTCTTCAATGATAGGGATTCTGCTGTGCTATGCATAAAGAAAGAAAGATGCCATCAGTGCCAATGTACATTCGAATTACCAGGTGCCCTCACAACTCATGAGCCCATTCAAGACACAGGGACACAAGTAAATGGCAGTGCAGCAGCTAGTGGTTTGAGTTTACATGAAAATAATAACAGTATTTGTCTTACCCTGCCTCCATAAAACCCCTCTGTCAACCTGAAAGAGGGTATCACCATATCAGAGTGACAAATAGGTGCTTTTTTGAAACCAGGCATGGCAAAGTCCCTCTTCTGCTTTTCTCTGATGTGCCACTGCAAATGCAGGCAAGCAGGATGTAGAAAGCCATTTAAATACAAAGAAGTAATAGCCAAGTCCCCAGTGCGTGACTATCACAGCGGGATGAGAGGAGGCACGTAAAGGATGTAGAATTCATACGTGCCAGTTTACGAAAGACATCATTCAAAGCACACTGACATCTTAATTGGGATTTGGGCTAGTTCCAAATTGCACCAATGAGGCCTGAATGTAATGTTGGTAGATACTAATTTTCATCATGCTCCTTTGACAAAGTATCTGAGCCCCAACTTGCAATGACAGTATTTTTCTGTGCAGTAGTGTCTGTTGAACAAAGAGCATTACCCCAAATTAGATTGTGGTTTTGTTGAGGTGGGCTCTAGCAAATCTATATTTTCAGTTAAAGAACATTATAAAGTGATAATTAAGTACAATAAGTATATTTAAAGCCAACTTCCATCTATTGGAGAGAAAGTTATCAATGTGAGGACGTTGATCGTTCCCTTCCATCTGCATTCCTCCATGCTGAAGCAGTAACAGGGTGAAGTCAATGCCAGGAAAACACAGAAACGCTTCAGCAGTATCTGTCTCCTGAAAGAAAGACTTTAGTGACCACCTTGGAATTACTGTAAGGACAAAATTAACCTGATGCTTTTGGCACACAAAATATATATTACGTTCCTTAGGAATAAAAGCCTTCCATGAAGAAAGATTGCAACAAAAGTTTATAGGAATATTTAGATGTTTTCACAATAAATGCAAGGAATTATAAAAAGTATCTTCTCCCTCTTTAGCATTCTCAAATAATTTTTTTTTGTTAAAATAAACCAAACCAAAACAAACCCAAAATTGAACATATACAGAATGAAAATGTTCACTGTGAGTTCATCTGTAGGATGATAATACATAACAGTGAGCATCTGTGTCCCAGTACTGAACCTTGAGGAACGCCACTTGTCACTGGCTTCCCCTTGGACATTGAGCTGTTGAACACAATCCTTTGGGTGCTTCGAACAGAATTTCAGGTCCTGATCCACCAAGTGGTCCCTCCATCAAATCCATGTCTATCCTGTTTAGAGACCAGGAAGTCATGTGGGATAGTGTCAAATGCTTTGCATAACTGTAGGTAGATGATGTCTGTTGCTCTCCCCTTATCTACCAATGCTGTAGCACCATCTTAGAAGGCCACCAAATTTGCCAGGCATGACTTGCCCTTGGTGAAATCATGTTGGCTGTTACCAATCACCTCCTTATTTTCCATGTGCCTTAGCAGTGATTTCATAAGGATCTGCTCCACGATCTTGACAGACACAGAGGTGGGACTAACCAGCCTGTAGTTCCCCAGCTCTTCCTTTTTTTTTTTTTTTTTTAAAACATGGATTATGTTTCCCCTTTTCCAGTCAGTGGGAACTTCACCAGACTGCCACAACTTTTCAAATATAATAGAAAACAGCTTAGAAACTTCATCCAACAGTTCCCTCAAGACTCGCGGATGGATTTTGTTAAGGAAATATTTATCTATAGGGCTACACGTGTAGAGAACATGTCTGTGTCTCTTATCCCTCAGGCTATCTGAAAAGATTATGGATATTCTCTGCGCTGTGGTCACATACCGAACATCCCTACATCTCATTCGTGTGTCATTGTTCACAAACAGGGTCATGGCTTTAACATCCAGGGACAGAAAAATGTCCTTTTATATTAGTCCATTCCTTATTCCGTGCTTTTTGTCTAGTTCCTTCCCCTTAGAAAGTTTTTTTGGATTGCTTATGGGGGTTTGTTTTTTTTTTTTGTTTCGTTGGTTGGTTGTTTTTTTTCCCTGGAAATAATAGAAAACAGAGATAAAGAAGCAGGTTGCAGCAGATACACCACTTAGTTTCTGTCAGCTAGAGGAGCACACTTTCTTCCTCCCTAGTATAATGGCAAAAAAAAATGTCAAGGCAGGGACAAGCATCTTGACAATTTGAGGGTAGCACGACATGGAGAGAGATGGGTAGGAGTGTTCCCATTTTATTTTTTTGGTAATATTTTATTTTAACTTTTCTGTATACAGTTCTCTTGCCTTTCTTCAACGCCTGCTATAGGAAGTAAGCAACTTTAAACAACCAGACTGTTCAGTGGGGGTAGGTCTGATATTAACTATTTAAGTAGGATTTATGCTTTGAATCTGCAAAAATATTCATTTATACTTAATTTTACAGAGCTGTCAGCAGAGTTTGCTATGAGGGAAGTAACAGTGTGTGTTTTTTACAGATTTCAGTTTTACTGAAGAATATACCCAGAGAATATTGACAGGACCTGGTTAAGATGCATGGAATGTCTGGGAGGAGAAAGCAGCACTATTTTTGCAGATTGATGTAGGTGGGTACTTTTTCTCTTCCACCTGTGGCTCATGACTCTTCTCCCAGAGATAAGGGTATGGTTTTGCAACAACAAAAAAAAACAAACAGCAAAAAAGCCCCAAATATTTTGGTCAACTTATTTTATTAGTGCTTTATAAGGAATGTACCTGAAGCATGAGGGGGTGATATCTTCTTTCTAAAGGTGTCTTAAAATGATGAAGTATTTCTAAAGCTTATAGTTTCTTCTTCACAATATATTTCATGTTAATAAATAATAAATAAGTTGTCAGGATTAGAATGATTTCCATCTGATTAAATGTTATCTTTTACAAGCCCATAAAAAGAGAGATTTCCAGAATAACAATCTGATCTTGTTTGGGGAAAAAAAAACCCAAATGAGTAAAGAAGTTACTCAGTTTCTCACCCACAGTATACATATTTGGAGGAGCTGAAACTTCCTCATAATTATATCAAACCTAAATTGCTTCTTTTACGGCCATCAGGACTGAATCTATATTTCTAAAGGTTTCATTTCTGGGGGATTTGGAAATCGGATTTTTTTCTTTGTGCACTGAAATATTAATAAGTATTGCATATCAATTTTTAACTTAACTTTTCTTTGTTTCACTGGGTATGGCTCATAAAAATGTCTCTTATTCAACTTACCAATATCCACACTAGGCAAAGCAGCATTAAAACAGAGCACATAAATACAGCAGAAATGTAAATGAAAGAACTCTGGTAACAAGACTTGCTTGAAGAAATCCATACACACAGAGTAATATATATTTCCTCCAAAATATCTTAAAGATCTTTTGCTCTATCTCCTGCATATTATAAAACACTCAGGGAATTATAGATTAACTCCTGTAATACATTTAGATTATTATTACTTCCAATGACAACAATGCAATTCTTTGAACAGTGTGCATTTCATATATACAGAACAGCAGTAGAATAAATAAGGCTTATATTGCATTGGGAAAAAACTACTTTTCATGATTCACTTGGGGCTTGGCAGAAAAATAAGAGCAGGTAGATATCCCCACAAAATGATTATGAGCTGTCTGGTTAAGATTCTCTCAGCAAATAATTGCAAGAAATAATTTTGTTTTCTGTAATTTAATATAATCAACAATGGAGGTAAACAAACCTTTATAAGCCACAGGCCTTAGTTAAGTCCCAGTTTAAAGGCAAAGTTTCTGTTGCTACAGGGCTTACAGAAACAATGAATAGTACCTTTTTACTCCAAAGAGCTGATGGGGGTCCTCGTGGGGATATGTCCCCATTGAGGAGGACAAATAGGAGACTGACAAGATCCTCACAGTCACCCAAAAGAACACATACCAGAGTCTTGCCAGCCTTTTAGGGAAGGATGGACAACCTGCAACAGACCAATAGTCAGAAACTTCTAAGATGGTGGTGACTGGAAATCTGGCATTTCCCACAAAACAACAAATGCCCTTCTCTGCCTGTTTCTGCAATTACAGAATAGGTATAGGGTGTTGGAAACAAATGAGGAAGATGGTGTCCCATTAGGGGAGGCATCAGAGTTGGCTGAGCCTTAACCAAGAGTATGCATGCAGAAAGAAAATGAAGTTACTCGAGGCTTTCTTTTGTGGGGGCTGAAGGCACCTATTTATGTGCCCAGAGGGGCAGAGGTGATGGAGCTGGAGGAGATGCCTATGACTGGAAAAAGACCAATGTTGTAGCTGTCTGCAACAAACAGGATCCCGTTTCACTTAAGTCCCTGAGGAGGTCATGCCATTTCCAAGAACATGCTGATGGCTGGTTTTGTTTTCAAACTCAGTGTCTTAAAAATACATGTTCAAAACCAAGATACTCTAGTGATCATACAGCAGAGGGGTCCTCATGGGAATGGGGTGTGTCTAAGGTCAGTGTAGAAGGAGGTGTCCCTGCCCATTGTAGGGGGGTTGGAACTTGATGATCTTTAAGGTCCCTTCCAACTCTAACCGTTCTATGATTCTATGACAAGCCGTAATCTCAGTGCACTGACCATTCCTATTGTCCAAAGTTATTTATCAGCTGTAGAAGAGGCGTGTAAGGAAGGCTTGAAATTTCAGACTGGAAGTGGGGTAGGAAAACATGAAGAAAATTCATTAAACAAGACACAATATAGCTGACGCGTCATGCCTGTGTGCTGGGGTGTAATTAGTTATATGCGAATCATCAGAATTAAGGTTCATTAGATGTTGTCTATCTATGGGATGAATGAGCTATGCAGAAGAATGTCCTTTAGATTGCACTGACAATGAGTAAACACCGAACCACCCCAAAAATCTGTATCTGCTGTATTTAGAGCATCTGGACTGTTTGATGTGGGAGCACTTTTGGTAGATTTGGCAAAAGTCTAAAGTACCAATGACTGTGTGGGATCAGTTGAGTCTCACTGAATGAAATAGGACTAACCAAAAAACTTAGATTTAGTGGCAATCAAGCAACATTTATCATGGAAGCTTTATGAGCACGAATTTGTTCAGTTACGCTCCTGTCATGCTGAAAACAGCTTGCTCTAGATTAAATTAAGTTTTTGGGTATGTGATTGGGAGTCACTGACATGAAATCAAAAGTGATAAATATCAAAAATAGGTTGTTGGATCAGTTTTCCTAGGTTGGGCAGCTTAATTACCTTCACCCTAATTTGAAGAGCTCACCCTTAATCACTTTGTGGCTGTGTATCTTTATAAATTATGTTTTCAAAAATCTTGATATTAAAAAAAGCCCTTCATAATAAAGTGCCTCAGAAGTCTTGCATACTTCACCAGTTTATGTCTGGCCTACTTTAGAGATTAGTTTAATTTAGGTGATATTTGACTCCCCACTGTTGATGTTGTGTTGTGTTTTTTTCCTTTTGCTTCTTGAGGAGATTAGCTTTATATAAACACGTTATCCATAACATAAATCAAAGTAGCTGGAAATAGCAATATTGTATGGTCATGTATATTCATGGTTGTTTGATGAAGGAAAGACATTAACATATTTCTAGATTCTCTGTCATTCCCTTCCATTTTTTTCTTAAAAGAAAAAAAAAAAGAAAGAAGGAAAATGTTCTAGTAAATTCATGTGTTTATGAGAGTAAAATTATCAAAACAGGTAGAGCAATAACTCACTTTTCTCTTTAATTTGATGATTTGTAAATTAATGGGAAAAAAAATGTTTTTTCTGGTTCCATCAATCAGTGTTGTAGCAGATTCTACCATTATAATTAAGTGCAGTTTTTCCATCTCCCTTTCAACATGGGGAATTAAAATGCTTTTGACATAAGCAGGAGCACCTACGGTGGTATCAGAGAGCTTGCAGCAGTTCTGCATGAGTTGTTGGATGGATTTTATTTTTCCCAACTATCACCCGCCAGTATTGTTTGTATTGAGTTTATTACCTGTTGCTTAGGGTTACAGCTGAGAGATGTCCTTTCAGGCAAGCTCTGCGTTATGAAGTGTGTCATTATCCAGGTGAAGGGAAGGATGGCATCTCAGCTGGAGAATTTCACCCTTCAGGCATTAACATGTGCCCAGCCTATTGCCGAGTGCTCGTCCTACCCTGGGTTCCTTCACTGACTTTTATAGTTAACAGCTACACCGCAGATGAGTATATCATGGTGTTATGCCCTCTGCGCTCCTATAAGATGAAAGAATTACTAGTGAGTAGACTTTAAAATTAGGGTAATTCTTCCTTTGCCTATTTACAAAACCTCAGCTGTTCTGACCATCTTGACAAAGGTGCTTAGAAATCCCAAGGTCTTCCTCATATCTGAGAATCCTTTGTGAACTGTCCCAAGGCATTCCCTAGGTCAGGGAGATCATAATTTCTACAGCCATAAGGGTTACACTCAAGCCAGTCTGTACACTGGGCCTTGCACTTATCTGGTAATAAGGTGCTAGGCTCTGCAAGTCTATGTCAGCCCCCCTCAACAAACTGGATTTAATGCACAGAAAAACTCCAGCTCATGCTTGTGAGCTCTTCTAAAGTGTCCAACTGGAGAGAAGGGGGCAAGGGGTTTCACTGAATATGAATGCTGAAATGACTTCAATGGATGTTGAAATTATTGGCTTATTTATTACTGAAGTTAACCGACTGACTCAGCAAATCTCAACAGACAACCTTTCAGCAAAATAAAACTATAGCTTCTCCATTCCTTTAAATATTTTATACTTAATGCAGATTAAACTAATATTTATTTTTTTTTGGTAGCTTTGGCTCTGAGGTGGAACAGATTAAAAAGTAGATTTTCTATTCCATGTAACATCTGCCATTTGACAAAAAAAGAGGGGAGAGGTCACTCATTCATTTGTGAATGAAAAAATTGAGTTCTGAAATTTTCCAAAAGAAAAGAAAACTTGAGGGGAGGGTGTGGGGTGGGGGGTGAGGAAAGGGAGCTTAGAAATAATCATGAAATTGCAATGCCTGTAGTGAACCTGGAGGATGGTGTCCACGTTGTGGGTATCTGCCACTCAGTGGTGACTTGCAGTCGCTCTCTGTTCCCACGTCCTCTCCAGCACAGGGCAGGAACCAGGAGATGCACAACATGAGATTTCAGTTTCTGCTTCTATATCACAGTATCTGGGGACTCAGAGAATGTGACATGAGCTTTCCAGGATTCTGCAAGCTTAAGATGTAGGAGGAAAGCCCTGATTAGACCAAAGGTTCCTTTGTAAGGCTTTTATTACTGGGTGGTTGTTGAAAAAGATAAACGAAATGAGACTTACCAATGCAAACTTCGATAAGCATGAAGAAAGGAAAAAATGACAATTACCAGTTTGATCTAATAATGTAGAAAACTGAATTTAATACACAATAAAACAATATAAGGCAATGGAGATACTATAATTAAGGAAATAATTTAATATATACATGTTTAATTAAAAACACTATTTATCTAAGAACATACACTCTGTTTTGAATAGTAATTTGAAATCAGTTCAATATAATTTTCATTTAATACTAATCTTGGACCTGCACATTGAAGACATTCAGCACAGTGGAAATTAGATTTCAGTGAATTGTGTAATGGTTCGTCTCTTGGATCCCAAACTGTGAAAAGTAACATAGATCATGGGAGTCCAGCACATAATTGCCCTTTTTGCGTAACGTTAAAGTTAGCACTTACCAGTGTCCAGCTTCTGAATTAATATTGTCTGGGCTGCTACTTGCAATCTCTGTATCTTTGAAGAGAAATACATGAATTCCAATATGGCATTTTGAATTGTCAAATTTCTGTTTTTCTTTCCATTTGTTTTTAAAATTACATTTACTTTGACTAAAATTGTAGTGAATAAGTTTAGTTGCTTTGTATTTCCTCTGACGTTTTATACTGTATATTTATAGGAAGTGGAAAAAAAATAGTAATGAAAAACTGAAGCATTCCTTTAATAGTTTTCTCTTTTGTTTTTGTTTGTTTGCTTGTGGGTTTTTGTTCGTTGCTTGCTGGTTATTTTATTGGTTGTTGTGGTTTTTGTTTCCCTTAATTAAATATGCTGAAAAAACACATCCATTTTACCAAATGCTTCCAAAACCAATGGCCAAGTAAATCTTGTCCATGCAAACTCAGGTAATACAAAAAACTGAAAATTACGATTCCAGAACGCAACAGGGTGTAAAGGTAAGCTGTGTTGATGGAATGATGTTTTTGCAGGCATTTCCGATCAGTTCCAGAAACGGCTTGGTGCCTAACCACTAAATTGTCTCATTGTGTTTATTCTTTTCCTACTTTAATATTTTTCTCTTTATTACTGTTATAATTTAAAAAAAAAAAAAAGGCTTATGGAATTGAAAACTTTGTTTCAGTGTTTATAATAACTTTTAGAATGTGAGGCTTTTTTCTTTCTAAGTCACCAATCTTGACCTCAGATTTCTTAGCAGAACACCTAATTAGTTTATTGAGAAGAGTAAGACATGTCACTCGCTTTTCTTTAATTGGAGTTTCCACTTGTCCCCTCTTATTTTCTCGGCTGGGTATTTAAGCTTTTTCCCACATAGTTGCAAATGTTATTGGCAAACATTGCTTTCTGATATCCAGGTTTTAGATATCCTCGGTTATTGTGAAGGTATGTACCTTCCAGAAGTGTATCCGGTGTGGTGACAGAGCCAAGGTCACGTGCTGTTCATTCTTTCATCTTGTCCCCTCCTTGTGCTTAGTGTGGGAATTTTGAATTAAATATAGTATAACAGTCTTCCACATGTCTGTATCGTCAGAAATATAAAGGAGAGGTGGAAATGCTTGGATGGTGGAGGTTCTGGGGAATGGGTATTGCACGGTGTCAGACTGAGCAGTGAGAAAGGCTTTTCTGCATGTGGGAAACTCCTGCTGAGATGTGCAAACAGGAATTCCTACTGTGGTGTGTTTTGGGTAGCAAAGTAATCAGATACAGTGGAAAGTCAGTGACTTCTGTCTGTGCATATAAGCATTTTAGGATGTGGTTGGAGCCTGATCTCAACTCAGTGCTTTTTGGGAAGCTAGTGTGCAAGAAGACTTTGATGTATTACAATAGTGTCTATTTCTGATGATTTACTGTATCTTGGAAGAGGTAATCCCTTCAAGGACTGTCTCTTAGATTTCTGGGAGATAGCATTACTTTTCTCAAATTGGGAGATAACAAAGGTATTTTGGAGCAGCATTGTCCTTCATATTGATTTATTTGAACAAAACACAGAATCTTAGCCAGTAGTGGTTGTAAAATGCACATGAATCACTGCCATTTAGGCTCTTCATTTACATGAAAATGAATTTATCCTGAAAAAATTCTGTAGGAAACAGACATTTCAGATTTAATAATCTGTGTTTTAATAGATCTGAAGCATGCAGGGGCCCTCCTGAACTCTACAATTTGAGTTTTGTCCTCTGTTGTGCCATCAAAAAAAAGCTGCAGACTTTTGTGTTGGATCTGACACAGAAAGAAAGTGGGTGTTGGAGCTGTTTCATAATACAAACTGGGCACTCTGGGCTTGCCATATGGCCTTAGAAAAGTTGCTTATGTGTGAAGCTGATTGGTTTTCTATTAGAAAATGCCAACTTATTTAAAACTGAAAGAGTAAGAAGGAGATTCTTTTGGTGAATTTGCTGTTCCAGTGTTCAGGTTTGTTTGATTGCTTGACAAGTGGCCACCTCTTAGAATTCTTTCAAAACTTGCAACTGTTTTTAACTAGAAAGTTTAAAGTAAAATAAACAAGATTATCAACAAAATCTTTTTAGGTTTATTGAAATTAAAAGTTTCAGGGGATCCAATCCAACTTTAAGTTGGGAACTTTAAGTTGGAGATATCTCTGCTTCTGCTTTTTTGTCCTAATTCAGGATACGATTTTCTCCCAAACCCTGATATCTTTTCCGTGCTCTATTTAATAATGCTCCAACCTTAGACTGTCCCCAGATTAAATTATTGTTTCACTGTAGAGAGAGCAGCAGATGTTCCATTCTTTTTTACTATATTTTTCCCCTGTCTTTCTCTCTCTTCCACCTCCTTTCCCATCCTATTAAGCTGATTATTTTCCTATCCCAGTTATTCAGTGCCAACTAAAGTTCTACATCCTGCTTTTTGTTGTCTACTTCAGGTGATGAAATACAATAATCTGGATGGCTCTGATGAGAGAAGTCTTGCATATGACTGTATTTGAATGAAAGAGGATTTGAAAAAAAAATATTAGATAAACCTGTGCAACCAAAGTCATGCATATCATTGGCAGCATAATATCCATGAAATCACTGCTCACCATAACCAGAACAACACAAGGCCCCCCAGGACTCCTGATTCACTGCGCTTGTGGATAATTTCAGGGACTGAATTAGGTACGGGAGGGTACCAAAACAGCTTCCAGAAAGCTGGCTGATTTTCTAGCACAAAAAGCAGCCATGATGAAACAATGCATATTTAAATGTTTCATATTCTTCACCAACCCATTAACTTATCAACACCTTTCCTATCCTTCATTCTTTAATTACTTCTTCTAGGTGCTAGTTATTAAGCTTACATACATGTAAATAGCCCGAGTGCTGTGCTGCCTGGTCCATTTTAGAGAATTGTGTTGGGATAATTAAATGATTTGAGAAACCCCTAGTGTAGTTGCTCAAAGATGACTATAACTGTGTGTTAGTGTTAATACAAGCTTGTAATTTACTGAAATAAAGCTAATCCATTTCAATGGGTTCTATCTCTAACAATATAAGTAGGTAATGCCAAAGTCCCAAGAAGCACTTCTCCATTTTGAGTATTACCCAGGAAGATAACTGGATTTCTGTTTACTAGGCTTAAACAGCATCAAGAAATTGGTTATTCCAAATCTCATTTGGAATGTTAGCTAGCCTATCACAAGTGAAAGTGAAACCATTATCTCTTGGGTGCTATTTTTTTATTTTAACCTCTTAAGGATCGTATATTTAAATAACTGGTAAATCTGAAAGTATTCATATTTTGGAAAAAAAAAATTCAAGTAAAAACAGCTGATATGGGAACACTATTGCAAAGCAGTTCTGATTGGCACAAGCCAAATCCTGTATATGACTTCAAGAGAGTTTGGGAACCAAAATACGAATTTCTGTTGAATCTCAAAATGTGGACGTAGTAAAGATGTTTAGCTTTGCAGCACTACCCACATCCAGTGAAAACCTCAGCTCTCCTCATATAATTACTTATAATTGTCTATCCATAAGGGAATTTGATTTGATCATTGATTTCCTTGCTAACATCCCGCTCTGCTCCAAAGTTGCTAACCACCATTTCCTCTCAGATTGTCAAACTGATGAATGTAATTAACCTAAACACAGGCTGCCACCTACAGTTTTAGGTGGCAAAACCATTTTAAGGAGTTTACACCTTTGGCCCATCACACCTGACACATCATTGCTGTTCCTGAAAAGTCATTGTCATCTTCCACTAGAGGCTGCATAAGCCTCTAGTGCTGGAGCCGTTGTAGCTCTGCTGCTTTACGCCTCTTGTCTGTCTCTCTGGTTTTGCTCTCCTTTTTAGCAAGGAGTACAAATAAGCCTTGGTATGTAGGTGATTTGCAGAGGTTTAGTGACCTCTGAGTTTTCCCAGCTAGCTAAAATGCCCTAACCCAACTAATGGGAAAGAAAAGGACAAGGTAGCCCCTGAGCTAGCAGCTCTGAGGGCCAGAGATCTTTTGGAGAAGAGACTGTAGAAAGCAAGTGTGTGCCTATGGCCCCTCTCAGTAGGAGAAGACACGGGAGCATCATCTGATGTCAGTGGGGCAGTGAGAATACTCATGTGCAGTTGACCCAGCTGCGGCTGGAGTGACCTCTAGCGTAGAGACAGCAATAAACACCTGGACATCAGCTTCTTCCAGAAAAGGCCATGGGGTCATTGCTTTAATACTCTTCCCTCTGGAGAATAAACTATGGGTATCAGGATGCTTTATGGCAGCATAACTGGGTCAATGAGATGCACAGGTAACTAGTGTTTTGAGGATAGCAATCTTATTAAAGTGATGTGATCTTTGTGTCAAGCGTAGCCCAGGGGGCTCAGGTGATGGGGAACTTGCAGTGTTCCCTAGTTCTCTTCCACTGATATTTAACCTATAAAAATACTCTCATTTCCAGCCATATACTTTGGTATAAAACAGTGAAAAATAAGTTTAATGGCCTTCTGCCGTTTTCTGTTGGCTTCCCATCTGTCAAGTCTTTCTTTTATAGTTGAGCTAGCTAGCTTATATTAGTCATTGGGGAGGCACTGCATTGATTTACATTACACCGTGTCATAAAGCAGTATGTGATGAATCTATTGTGCTAATAAAAGCTAATGATACAAGTAGAACGGTATAAGGTGGGACAATGCTAATGTTATACCTTTCTGAGAACATATAATTAAACGTTCCTCAAGCTTTCTACTAATCTCTCATTTTTAAAATGGTTTAGTTTTTTTTGCTGAATTCCTCACCACAAAGGAGAATAGTGGTGCATATATATTTTTAAATCAGCGATTGATTTGTTCTAGATGTAACTTTTTGATTGTTGCAGCTACAAAGAAAATTCTCACTTCCATGGAAATCGTTGCTGGCATTTGCTAGCTGAAAATCTGGTCCTCTTTCTTATTTATTTTAGTATTTAAAAACAAAATGCTATGATTTCTCAACAAGAAAATGAGGGAAAGAAGCTCCATCTGAACACGAAAGTAATTCTCAGTTCCTGTGTGTTGATACAGTGATGCACAGATGCCCTTCACATACTGGGTCTGGCAGGAGAGATGCTTAGCAGAATTTCAGGTATCAAGAGCAATTAAGTGTTAATTAAAAGTGATATATTTGCTTGTCTTGCAAAGTCAGCTAGTCTAGTTCAATGACAACATGCAACAGAAATATTGGGGCTTTTCTGTTTTTTTCCAGCTGCCCCTATGACAAAGCAAGTACTTTTTCAGTTGATCAAAGAGTGAAAAGTCTCTCCACCTCTTGTGATACACAGAAAAACCTCTACTGAACCACTTTTCCTTCGTCATCTTGTCCTTTGTGCAAAGATGCTGCTGGTGGTTTTTCACAATATGCATCATCCATAAGTATTCAGGATTACACACAGGTTAATCCACATAGTGTATAGTTACCATGTAATTAGGCTGAGTGTTAATGTGTTCATTACCCCTGTAATGAGGAAATGTTGGTCCTCTGTTGCTGTTCAGAATGAGCCGATCCTTGAGTTGCTGTCTTTGCTTTAATTTTTTTCCTTAAGGTTTAAAATATTTTTAAGAGTTTTAAACCCTTCCAGTATCAGTATTTTTCCCTAGGTTGCTAAGTACTACTATATGAAAGATTTCTTTTCTATGTTTTTGTTTTTCTTACCTTGTTTGGTATTAATTCAGATATATTTGCACAGCTTAAAATCCCACTGTGCCCACAATCAAAATGGATTTTGGGTCATAGACGACTGAACCAGTGGCACACAGGTTACATTTTCATTTTTGGACATTTTACACCATAGTAAATCACTGTTACTGCTATTAGAAAGCAGATTAAGTCTCCCTATCACGCATTTTCAGAGAGGAAAGGAGGTTCATTTTTCAGTTTGTGTAAGGACTATGCATATGTACAAGTTCCATGTCCAAGGAGCTAGGGGACAAAGTGTAAGCATGCCCTTAATTGCCTCTGTAGGGTAAGACTAATTTAGATAAAGGAAGTGATATATTCTGCCCAAATCCATAAGAAAAAATTTCCATCTTTGAAGCAAATAACCTCCCCAGAAATGGTTCTCTTTTGAACCTAGTCCAGTGCATGAACGGTGCCAGTCATCATGTTGGAGAAATGTGCAGGAGCAAATTCATATATCCTCTGAGAATTTGAAGGCTTTTAGTAAAACCTGCATCAGCCTCTCCCTCTCCACCTTTAGATGTGAAAATAGTCAAATATTCTGCTGTGCATCTTTTCTCCCTCCCTTCCTAAGAAGCCACGTGGCATAGGCTCCCCCACCAACGCTTTGCTTTCTAGCTTATGCAAGAAAGGTTAATAATGAAGAGAATGTGTGATGAGGCTTAGCTAACAGGTTTTCCCAGAAAGAATAAATCAGAACAAGTCTGCTTCTCTGTTATCTTTTCCATTGAGATTCAAAGCCCTGGTGGCTGCTTCAGTTGCTAATTATAAGTTACATTCAGCCATGAAGGGAACAGAACAATAGCCATGTGACTTATGTGAATAATCACACTTTGCTGCTCCAGCTTGAGTTTGGATTGCTGACTACTGATGGATCGTAACAATTTATTGTCTTTGGGTCAAAGAAAAGGAGAAAAAACTGTAAATGCGAAAGAAAAAAAAAAAAAAGAAATGAAAAATTGCTTGGTGATATTACAAGCTGAGTTTTAGGCCAAAATTATCTCATAAATGTGAATTCACCAAGGGGTTTTGGTGGGCTAAGAGTACTGGAAGAATAGGAATTACACAGTAAGTTTTCCAAGTCTCCTCTCTTCTTTTATTTTGTCTCCTAAACTCTGTATGTCTCATTTTACCCTGTCTTGAAGGAAGATTCTGATCTCCCACTCCTTATCTCGCACTAGCAGCCTAATATGGCTGTGCTGCAATCCAGTGTGACCTGGACAGGTTGGAGAGCTGGGCAGAGAAGAACCTAATGAGGTTCAACAAGGGCAAATGTAAGGTCCTGCACCTGGGCAGAACCCCAGGCACCAATATAGGTTAGGGGTGGATCTTCTAGAAAGTACTTCTGAGGAAAAAGGTTTGGGAATCCTGGTGGATGGCAGGCTCTCCATGAGCCAGCAATGTGCCCTTGTGGCCAAGAGGGCCAATGGGATCCTGGGCTGCATAGGGAGAAGTGTGGCCATTAAGTCGAGAGAGGTCATTCTGCCCCTCTGCTCTGCACTGGTGAGGCCATAACTGGAATCCTGCATCCAGTTCTGAGCTCCCCAGTTCAAGAGGGTCAGGGAACTGCTGGACAGAGTCCAGCGTAGGGCAACAAAGATGATCAAGGGATTAGACCACCTCCCTTACAAGGAAAGACTCAAAGGGCTGGGGCCTTTAGCCTTGAGAAGAGAAGACTGAGGGGAGGCCTTATCTATGTTTACAAGTTCCTAAAAGGTCGGTTGAATGGTGATGGAGCTGGACTCTTTTCAGTGCTTTCCAGTGATAGGACAAGGGGGAATGGGCACAAGCTGGAACATGGGAAGTTCCACTCAAATGTGAGAAAAAACTTCTTTGGGGTGAGGGTGGCAGAGCCCTGGAAGAGGCTGCCCAGGGAGGGTGTGGAGTCCCCTTCTCTGGAAATCTTCAAACCCCATCCTGAGTGATGTACTCTGAGCAACGCTGCTTAGCAGGGGAGTTGGACTAGATGATCTCTAGAGGTCCCTTCCAACTCTGTCAAATCCATGAATATTCTCCAGTACTTTCTTTTTCAGTCCTGCATTGCTTCCACCCCGTCCTGGCCACTGTCTCTGATTACTCACCTACTTCTGTTGTGACATGTTACCCCCATTTTCATCTTCATTCTTTGATTCTCTCCTTTCACCTCTAATTCTGCATCCCAGTTCATTCATCATCATTAATCCAAGTCCATATAATAATAATAATAATAATAATAAATCCAACAGATTCAGCTTTGCTGTGAGCCGTTCCTGGGTCTTCTTCCCCTCTAGCCACTACGGAGACTTGGCTTATGATTTTCCCATGTCCTCCACCTTTTCTCTCTCCCCTTGGACTATCATCTCTGTTATCATTTCTCCAGTCTCAACTACATCATCTGGAGTTCAACCTTGCCCTTCTGGATGTCTTTTTATGAGTTTTATATCAAGTAGAGATCTTACTCCTAGCAGAAGCTCAACTACCTGTTGATGGCAAATACAGCAAATAAAATGGGGTGTACTGAGTTCCAGCAGAAGATGGGAGATGTGCTGGCAGTGCAAGACAGACTGAAAGCTACTTTTGTGGATGATGACTTAGATATTCCGAACTGTGACAAACACCTGATCCCACTTATATCTGCAGGATTTTCAAACTGATTAGATGTGTTGTTTCAAAGTTGTGTCATTACAAGCAAATCAAATGTCAGAGTAATAGAGGATGCTGTGAAATTTTGCCTAAGACATTAAAGGGGTAGCAGAGTTGGCAAAGAGGATGTTAGCTACTGTATTCAGTGCTCCAGTTTGAAGTACTGCTTTCCATCTTGAAATGCAGTTTTTGCACCACAATTACAGGACACGAGATGGAATGCTTCACAAAAAAGGCAGTTTTTCTTGCTTTCAGCCCTGGTGATGGAGTGGTAAAAGCTGGCAGAAGAGAAGAAACAAATGACTTAAAGTGCTAATTAGGCCTTGCTTTATTCACCAAAGAAGTCTGAAACGTTAAAAGAAATGGAAGGGAATCAGGTGTCCAAAACCACAATGGAAGCTGTGTGTCTGACTGCTCTGAGATGCTCTCATAGCCCCAGTCTAAGAAACTGCAAGTAGTATCACACAGCATGGCCAAGAACAATGCAATTGCTGCATCAGTTTGGCTGCTTTAAATGCTTTCTGATTTATACACTTAAAGGACTATAGCCCGATGACCTCTGTGAGAGTTGTTTTTGTTTTCTTTTGCTGCTTTTATTTTTATTTTATTTGCTTTTGTTGATTTTATTTTCTTTTGCGTTCAACAAAACAGAATCATTGATCAGAATATTTGAAAAAGGGAAGGATGGAACAAGTGATCTGTGAATAAAGATAATACCAACCACCTGAAGTAATCCAGGCATAAGGTATCATGGCAGATTAATAAGCAAGAGAAGTTTGATATTCCACAGACGAAAAATATCTTAAACAGATCAGCTGCTCTTCAAATATTTATTGCTGAGAACAAATTAAAAGGTAAAAGATGGTCAAAAGCCACCAAAATAATGTCATATTATGCAAGTAAGAGACACCTCAATTTACTTTAGTGTCTTATGTTTAGGAGCAAACACTGCTGAAAGATTAAAAGCTTGAAAATCTTTATAAAAATCAGTGCTGTACAAATTTGTGTTCTTTGGAGCAGCTCTCATCAGTGTGTTTGCATTAGGATTAAAATTTTGTCTTTTTTTTCTCCTTTGTTTTCTTTCTTTTTTTTTTTTTGATCAATCATAGATGTCAGAACAACCACATCAGCAGTTTTGTCACCAGAGAACTGAAGAAAATATTCAAACATGTACTTAGTCTCAGCCTTGATGATATTTGAGGGTAGTTAAAAAGCCTTTTCAGTGAGAAATTTGATGCAATTAACCAGCTTCCGATTTGCTGTATCAGCAAATCGTATATTTGTGCAATGTAGACAAATGCTGACATAGAGCTAAGAAAGTTTACTGAGTATACTTTATGGATGACTGAAGTGAATAGATTAAAAATGTTTTGATGCAGAATCTGAAAAATAAGCCTGTTGATTAAAAAGTATCTGTCTTGTATATTATTCAAGTAGCATAGTTCAATAGATGAACTTCTAGAGACACAGCAGAGGTGATTCATTAGTATAGCGGGATTCATTCCTGCTTATAGGAAACATTTAAATGCCTTTTTTTTCATAACAATCTTACTAATTTGATTCATAGATTATTTATATATTTATTTTTATACTACAGAAGGTTATGCAGTCACTCTTGCTCCCAGATACGTGGTCTGAGTACTTGGTGTTGGTAGAGACTCATCTAGCTCAGAAGGCCTATCATACTTTATAGGTGCTGTTCATGGTGCACAGCTTTCTGCCAAGCCTTGGGCAGCAAAGTTGTCTGTCTTTGCATTGGTGACACTTGAGAATGTTGTCACAAATTAATTAAAGGTGTGAAGCAAATGCATTAATTAAAGCCCATGAACACCTGCATGGATCCCCTCAGTCATAACTCATATCATTTTAAATTGCTTTTGCATAATAGCAGACCTACTTTGGGATTGAAAAGATCTGTAAAAGGTGCTTATGAAAGCCACAAGAAAAAAAAAATTCCTTGCAGGGGTTTTGGCTTTGTGATAGCCTTGGAACATGGCCCAAGCTCATCAAAAAGTATGAGAATATTTTTAGCACACTCGGGACCAGATAATTTCAAATGAAGGGGGCGCGTGGTCTGAGACAGCTAGTGAAACACCATGATTTTGAGAGGGTTCTGCCTGGGGACTTAAGATTTAGTAGCACATCAAACTCAAAATCAACACAGCAGGATTTAATGCTGTGTAAATGGGAGCAAAAGACAATGCTCTCATGAATCCTCGTGATGGATGTGCATGCGTTTCCCACAGCTGTATTCTCTAGCACCAGAGTTTTGCTGTGAAAGGACAGTCATTTCTAGGAAAAAGAAAAACACTATTGATTTTCATTTCTCAGTGAAGCTTTCTGAAGCATTTTTACATGAGAGAAAGCCTTTACAGTTTTTAAATTAAAATCCTGATGGTTGGTTGGTTGGTTTTTTTTAACCTGCTCAGTTGAAATAAAATTGTGAGTGCAGCCAAAACTAGACGGTGTTGACTAGCTTTTAAGACCAATCCTTAAAGGAAGGAGTGAGTAACAAATGACTAATATATCACGCAGAAAGATATACAGGGCCCAAACCAGCTGGAATATATCTGATAGGTATTGGCAGTTTGCTCCACGGGGTGGTTTGCAATAGTCACACTAGGTTCACACGCGACTGCTTTGGTTTCCATCAACTTCATATTGTGCACGTTTCACCTGGCAACCTTGAGCTCTACCTGACAGTTGAAAGGTGTGGGTAAAACACGCTAAAAACATGCATGTTGTTGCATGAACAACAAAGCTCTCTGTTATAATATTTAAAAACTTGTATTTTTTTCACAATGTGATGCCTTAGCATGGTAGCAGTTGCCAAAAGTGGAGAGATGTTTCATTTTATGAGTCGCAACGTGTTTGATGTTACTTCTTCCTCTTTCTTATAAGCTAGGCAGTCTTAGGAACAAATAACATTGCATGCTTGGGAAGTGAAAGCTAGCTGCTACTTCATAGCAGGGCATCTATCCTAGTATCAAGCAATGGTACCATTTTTTTAACAAGCATGATGTATATTCTCTATTTCCTTTCATCCAGACTCCTCTCCAGCATCCATCTTTCATTTTAGGTGCATCCTTTTTTCCAGTTTCATATCTATGCGACGCCTGCTTTCTACAAAGACTGTGTTCACACTAGCTAACAGCATATTGATTTTGTGCCTGTTCTTTTACACAAGTACTACCCTTTAGTGGGAACATACTAATTAGAACTGGATGGAATTTTTTTTAAATCAGATATCATTCATTCAGATTTCTTTTTGATCAGGAAGCAGCTTCAGCAAAACCAAATTGCTTGGAGGACTAATTTCAATTAATCTTCTATTGAAAAACAATAAGAAGTTTTGAAATTGTTGAAAAATCACTTTTGTTGACTTTCCCAGATAATAGTACTTCATTTTTGGCTAGACTGAACTTCTGTTTAGGCATCTCAGTTAATGATAGAGTATATATAAATTGGAAAAGGATAGAAATCTAAATGAAATATTTAAAAAAGATGAAGCAAAGTGAGTTGAAGTAATTCCCTTTCCTGTGCAGCCTTCCCTTTTCTATATTAAGAGAAAGCACTTCTTAGGTGTGTTTTCATTGGTTCTCCATAGTATTCATTTACAGACTTGTTTAAAAACTCAGTGTAGTTCTTATTGCTTGTGTCAAGACCTCCAGTGATAAAATTTAGGCATGTTAAATCCTTCTGTCCCCTTAATTCCTTTGGCAGCAAATAGCAAAGATTCAAAGACTTTATTGTCAGTGAAATTATACCAGTACTTAAATGGTTTGAAAGAAATGGTGCTTTCTGTTGCTGTGCAAAAGAACTAAGCAAACTAAATGTTTATAGAGTTCAAGCAGTCTTTGCAGTTCTCAGCGCTGAAGTCAAAGGACTTTCCTCTTTTCTTTTTTTTCTCACTGAAAAGAAATGAAGAGATAAAATGACAAGCTGAAGTGCCTATTTGTTGATGGTTCAATTTTCTTGCTATGCTAAAAAAAATAGAGGGGAGTTGTGGATCTTGTGGGGTCTTGTGGCAAGAAGCCTTTTAAAATTAAGTTAAAGTACGTTCTTTGAAATGTGACCTTCGGCAAAATGTTTTGGTCCTTCTCATCCCCTTTTCATTCCTTCTACCTCACTGCTGGTCCCATTTGTAGAGCACAGCTAATTTAGAGCATCTGCCTCTGAACATTATGAGGTTGTTACCATGAGCACTGCTGTGCTGGAGAACATTTCTGTCTGAAAGCAGAACACTTCATTGGTTTGATGGAGACTGCAAGTAGTCTGTGCCAGACCAGACGGTGTTCTCATCAAGCAGCAAGACAGCCAAAACTTAGCAAAATCGGTTTGCTGCAAATATATCTGTATGGAGTTTAACAGATGACAAACCCAGGAGTGGGTGGGCCAGAGATTGTCACTGACGTCACAGCTAGATTTTGAGAATGAAAGGTATATCAGAGTTGAGTAGATAAGGAGAGACAGCAGAAAGACATCTAAATAGCTCCAAAAAATGATGAGTAAGAAGGTAGTTGGGGTTAGGTTCCTACAGTAGCTCCCAGGGGAGGCTGCTGGGGATCCGTTGAGAAGTTCACAGAAAAAAGTGTGGAGCATTTGGTTGGGAGGGAGACGTAGTGTCCTCGTGGCAGTATTTTTCTGTTTGATTGATTATAGTAATAAAGAGAAGACTGAGGAAGACAGTTCTGGCGTAAAGCTTACTTTTGCACTTTGGAAATGGCATTTATACACAGAGGCAAAGTTGATGCATGCCCAAAGGAGCATCACGGTTTTGGAAATGCATTAATGGTCATGTACATTTGCTGTGATGAGTCATCGTGCTGCTGAGGATGACTATTAAGCCAGGATGAATCCAGGTTCTTCTTTCTGATACACAGAGAAAGCAAAGCCACAGGATTGAGATGGACTTGAGAAGTGGGCCTGTGTGCACCTCATGAAATTTAACAAGGCCAAATACAAGGTCCTGCATGTGGGCTGGGGCAACCCCCATTATCAATACAGGGTGGGAGATGATGGGATTGAGAGTAACCCTGCTGAGAAGGACTTAGAGGTACTGCTGGATGAAAAACTGGACATGAACTGGCAACCTGTGCTTGCAGCCCAGAAAGCCAACTGTATCTTGGGCTGCACCAAAAGCAGGTTGAGGGAGGTGATTCTCCCCCTCTACTCTGTTCTGGTAAGACCCCACCTGAGGTACTGTGCCCAGCCCTGGAGTCCTCAACACAGGAATGACACAGACCTGTTGGAATAGGTCCAGCGGAGGGCCACAGAGATGATCAGAGGGCTGGAACACCTCTGCTATGAGGGCAGGCTGAGAGGGTTGGGGTTGTTCAGCCCGGAGAAGAGAAGGCTCAGGAAGACCTCATTGTGGCCTTTCAGTACTTAAAGGAGGCCGACAAGAAAGATGGGGACAAACTATTTAGCAGGCCCTTCTTGTGACAGGGGGTAATAGCTTTAAACTAAGAAGTGAGAAGTTAGACTAGATAGAAATTTTTTACAGTAAGGGTGGTGAAGCATTGGAGCAGGTTGCCCAGAGAGCTGGTAGGTGCTCCATCCCTGTAAACATTCAAGGTCAGGTTGGACTGGACTCTGAGCAACTTGATCTAGTTGAAGATGTCCCTGCTCATTGCAGGGGGGGTTGGACCAGATAACCTTTAAAGGTCCCTTCCAACCCAAGCTACTCTATATTTCTGTGATTGTATGATTCTAAGAGTTTGATTTGTTTGTATTCCAGAGCCATTTCGTAGGCTACATCACTGACATTTGAGCAGCCTCAGTGTGTTGAAGAGATTAGCTAAAAGGAGTTTTGGAAAGCCTGAGTGTAATATGTGTTTTCCAAAGCACAGGCAGCAGGTACCACAGAGCTGCAGAGCTGGCATATCCAGCTAAATGCTTGATGGTTCTTTCACGGTGTTTTGTGTGAAGAATGATTGAGCCTGTCCCCTTTTATAGATCACTTCAAGACCTCTGGGGTTTCTTTTTTTACCTAAAGAAAAAAGTCTCCAAGGTCAACTGCCTAGAGGATGCTACTGTTTACAAACTTCTCCACAGAATCTGAAGGAAACAGGAACCTTCTTTACAGAAGTATTTTAAAAGCTCATAAAGTTCAGTAAATTGGGCTGTGTTATATGGTTGTTTTTTTTTTTCATAAAGCAAACTACCCATTGTTGCTATGCAGTAGTTTGCTAAGCTATGTCTATTCTTACTTTATATATTATTCCAGAGAAGTTTTAAAAGTTTTGGAAACGTGAGTTTATTTTCATTCTGTACTTTTCTGGTGCTATCATAGCACAGGATGAAATTACTAAGCTCAAGCCAGCCACAATGCAACCCAAGTCCAACCTACAGACAGACACAAACCTAGTAACCCAATCACCTGATGCCTATGGGGAGGTTTTAACTTCAGTGTGGATCCACAAGGTTATGATCTGAAAAATATAGGTACTAGTCCCACAATTCTAAATATAGCGGACAGTCAGGGCAGTCCCATTAAAGTCAATATATATAAGCTTAGGTAAGTCTAAGACTGTTAGATTTATGCTATGAATTTTTATTTATGGTTGTTTCTTTATATGCCTTTGTTTCATTTTTCACAAAGTGCTTCCTGTATTTGTTTGTCTGAGAGACCACATTTGTACTAAGTTCAATTATTTGTGTGTGTTTCTTTTTCTGCCATACTTCTATCCTCTCTGGATTTGATCCTTTGCAAGTATATACAGTTTTATTCCTTTCCTATCTAGGAAAAAAAAACAACGGTGGCTTAGAATCACAAGACAGTAATTATGTACATAGTGTACCACTTTCTCTCGCGTTTATAGTAGTTAGGGAGGTAAATAATACTTTATTTCTCTTTAGTATTCAGGAAGCAGAGAGAATGAGACCGGAGTGACCACCCTGGGTGATGGCAGATCAGAGGATAGCCATCAGATTTCTTATGTTTCACTCTAGTTCTCTGTTAAGCCCATGAGTCCATAGCAAACTCGCAGATCTTTGATTCAGGACTGAAGAGATTAAGTACAAAATTCCTATATCTTTATTCCTGCTGGACAGCATCTTGCTGAATTAGACTGTTTCTGAGTAAGAAGCCAGTTGGTATGTGACATGAATAAAGCTAATATGTCTGCCCACTAAGCTCTGAATGCATGATTCTACAATTTAATGCTTTAATTTGGATAAAACTAGTGAAAACCAGCAAACTCCAGTTATATTTCAGACACAGACCCTGATTAGAAACACCAGCATGTTTTCTCTTGCAGTAAAACGTGTGAAATATAAAAAACCCCAAGTGGTCAGAAGCACAAAAATGTTATTTATCATTTGCTTTATTTGTTATGCGAGTTGGTGCAATTTAGAATAGACTGTGTCTTGGCTTTGTCACCGCACCCCATTCCTCCATGCATCTTCTTCACACCCCTATTATGTATTTCATAATGTGCCTTGAGATAATTTCAAGCTCCCGTTGATCTGAGATGAGTTAGACAAGCTAAAGCGATGATGAAGCAGGCAGGTGAAATTACCAGCATGTGAGAGAGAATATGAAAACTTGCTCATGCAAAGATATTCGTGTCTCCCCGTTCATAGAGACAATGCAGCAAACATAAAAATCTGTAGTTTGTTTTTCACAGAAAGCACAGACCTTTGTGCAGCAAAAATAAATGATCATTTCTATTTAACCCCCTTGTCCAGGTGACCTTTGTTTCACGCTGCTAAAATAACAGCAGGCTGACTTAAAAAAGCACCAAAAGGCTCCTGTAAACCTTCGTCGCCCCAGTTAATTTTTTTTGGCAACTGCAAAGCGAAAGGTAAGTTGTTACAATTACATGCAAATTTTTGTGCTTTTTTATCCAGTGCCACTCTGCAGCAGGATAAAGCAATCGGGTATAATTAAATGTGATGGTAGAGTTAATTTTCACACGTATTCTCTAGTATGTATGTCAAAGATGGCGGTGTCCGCCTGAGAGCCAGCCGATCTGTCACATCTGACACCAAACGCTCTACTTTGGCCTCAACAGTTGAATTTGAATGTTTTTATCGAGACCTGCACACCTCACTTTTGTGGTTTTGGTGTGCTGACGTGTGTGCCCATTGGAAATATTTTATGGCTTCGTACCGGGGGGTAGTTGTGGTTGTTTCCACGCTCGCTACAAGAAAACGTTGTCCCCATTTATTTACTTTTATCCCACCTCACCTGTCACCTGTTCCAGTTTCTGCCACAATATCCTATACTGTCTTTGTTGCCTGGCTTTTTGTGCAACTATAAAAATAGTTCAAAAGTGAGGTTTCCCAGTTTTCACATTACCTTTCTCCATCCTCCTGTGTTATTTTTAGTGAAAGCTATATGCTGCAGGAAGGAGGAAAAGAAATTGAGGAGGAAATTTGGTTTTCCGTTTTCAAAAATCAACACCCAGAGCTCTTTAAAACATCAAAATGGAATGAAAAGGCAATATGCCTTTGGAGAAGGTGCTTTATTACACTGGAAAAAAATTGTCTTATGCAATTTTCTGTAGAGTAATTCCATGCTGTCCAATTTGCCTGCTAATGTTTTAATTAGATAATCCTACAAATGCTTACGAATTGATCTGACTGCTCAAGTAGATTTGATTCAAACATATTAAAATGGTCTGTAGGTCTCCTGGCCTGGCAGTTGGGCAAGTGAAAGAAAACTTGTTTCTGTGTGTGTCTTTGGTCATTTGTTCTGCCATCAACTGTGGCTTTTTTCATGCGTGTTGACCACTGAAGGTTAGGAGAAAAAGAAAATGTTTTTTGCTGCCTGCTGTGCAGATTACTCCTAGAATAAGCTCCAGATCACAGAGTTAGGTAGGAAATATCAAAAAAGTCAAGCTGCCCCAAGGTCAATACTTGTTTAGGAGATGTAATAAAATGAGCAGTCGACCTACTCTGTTTGGATTTGACCCGAAAGTGAAGTTTCAGTTCAAAACCTAAGAACAGAAGGCACATATTAGAAATACTTTCTCTCTTCTAGCCCTTTCGCCTGATACCTGATGTACATCCTAAAGCTAAGACTGGTTAAACACTGTGTTAAAATACCAAAATCAAAAATTGATTATGAAGTCTGCTGGTTGATACCTGGGTTTTGGATTCTGCTCCATGGGAGTTGTCCTCCAAAAACTGCAGCACCGAACCAAATAATTCAGTGTTGTTAATTCAGAGAAAAAAAAAAATAAAAAAGGTTGAGTGCATATATATGTGCCTACTGGGAATATGCACTCAGCCTTGGTACTGGCTGAACCCAGGGACACAAAGCCATATTTCTACTGGGGTACTGGATTCAGCAACTGTAACTGACTGCTTCCCTTTCAGGTAAGAGCACGTAAAATCATATTAAAAAGTATCCTATTGTGCGCCAACTCCCCCACGTAAGTCTTGCTCAAGGTCAAGAAATTTTATTAGAAATTTCTTAGAAATATTCAGTGGGATTTACTAGATTTGCATCTCGGTATAGTTCATTCCATATAATAAAATAAGAATAACTACTGCTATAAATCATTTTATTAGTTCCTTTCCACACCAGCCGGTGTATGGCACGTTATTAACACCTGTTTTACAGAGATAGCTCATGTCCAGGTTTGTTGGTGGGTTGTTTTTTTTTTTTTGTTGTTGTTACTGGGTTTGGGTTTTTTTCCCCCAATTTATTTAATTCTAAGTATTTTTCTTTTTTGGTTCCTCAGCTGAACTGAAAGATAACCCAGTTTGCTGCTTATGAATCTTGTGTTACTAACCCAGTCAAATCTTCTGGTTTAGCCACCATCCCCATCCTAGTAGGAATACTACTATTTGCTTTAGTTTTGAGGTAGTATAGAAATCTGTCTCTTTTTCATGTCTGACCAGAATATGGACTTAATGAGCCTGGGATAAAGCAGTAGAGAGGTGTGAGACCCTGCGGCTCCAAAATTGGTGCCCCAAGCCCAGGAGATGAGTCTGAATCTCTGCAAAAGCACATGTAACCCTACAGACCTTTCTCTCTTCCGCAGGCAACAGAGATCAGGCATCTCTTCATTGCAACACTAGTAATTTATAAAATTGAAAGCCCACAGGTTTTCATTCTACATCCTAGAAAAGTTTACAGATTATTTGGCCCTGTGTCATCTCCTTTTCCAGGACCGTGAGATGCTGTGGAGAGATGTGCTTGCTGTCCCGGGCCAACCTACAGCTGGTGGGAGATGCAACTCCTCTTCTACGCTTCTGGAAATCCTTTTTCTTAGTGCATTAATGCTTCTCAGCCTATGCAATAATAACACGCTGCTTCCAGCTCAGCTGCATTGCGTCTTTCAAGAATGAGCAGTGTAAGTAACTTCCTCTGTCTCTCTCCAGACAGTTAAAGAGAGAAAATTACTTTGGAGACCAGGCATTGTTATTTAGATCCAAACTCCTGAAAAAAGGATTAACATCTGAGCTATTTGTGACCATGTGTGTTCAGAGTCTTCTGTGAATAGCAAAAAAACCCTCTTGTACCACACACGGAAGATACCAGAATGCTTAATTACTAATTTCTTTAGTCTCGTGCATAGCTTTCCTCTAAAGATCCTTAAATCCACTGGTGTCATGGCTAGACAGAAGGCTCAATATAATAGATGTTATGCAAAAGTTTCTGATAGTTATCTTCCTGTTAAAATGTTTTAAATCTTAGAAAAGGTGAAACCTTTCCCTTATCCTGAAAAAAGCCAAAATTTTCTATGATAAAAAGCTGTGAGCGTTTCTCATTGTACTTATTAAGAATTAATGATATATGATACTTTGAAGCAAAAGACTAAAAAAGTTCCTTTTTTCAAAATCAGAAGTACTTCATCAATTGGAAAATTTCTTCCATTTCAGTGCTCAAATAGTGATGTTTTATTAATATGGGGAATTTTAAAAACAGTTTTCTAATTTTTAAAGGCCAGCCAAGTTCTAATGAGATCCAAGGTCTTTGTGTTCTTTTTACTACCATACATCTGCAGCTTCGATGTTGAAGATGTATAATGTATAAATAAAGTCGAGGATGACCTTGATCTCGGAGAATTTGGTGCTTAATGCCACTGCCTTCCATGGAACAGCATCGTATCAGGAAGAAGGCTTGGGAACAGAGAGTAAAGAAATCTAGAGCCAGAAGATGTTCTCACAAAACAGGCTGTCATTGATGGAAAGAGACAAGCATGAGTCTGTGGGCTCAACACTGGTAACTGAGTTTCTTGCATCAATTAAATCAAAAAGAAAAAACCCCACTTGTTAGCACAAGTGTTGACATAGCTTAATTTCTGCAAGTGCTCTGTATTTGAAGAAGGGAGATGTCCTTCAGACAGAAGGGCAAACTCAACAAGAAGAGTGGAAACTGATTTTAAAAGGACAGAGACAGATACTCCATCTTCAGTAGTTGAAATGGTGCATAAGATTTTGAGTTTTCCATGGTAATTATTCAACTGTAACCTTCTCGATGCCTTGTCACTTCTTAATTTATTCTGTATTGTAAACACCTGCAGGCACAGATGGCTGATCTATTCTCTAAAGCTTTGGCTATTTTGCAGTGCTAAAATGAAGTAGGGCATCGGTGCAATACAGATTAGGTTTATTGTTGAGAACTGATGGTAATACTCACAGTTTCATGTGTTCATGGACAGGAGAATGAATCTTTATGATTTCATCCCAACAAACTGGGATCCTTCCCTACATCCCTTTCATTAGGTTAATACCTTCTCTTGACTGCGTTAAAACACATTTAATAATTATACGTAACAGACTATGACGATGAGCTGGCTGAATGACTTCAGAAAAAATGGACATCTGCTGCAAATTGCATGTGGAATGAAGGCTTAACAATATCTTAGCTGAAGTTCCTTGATTTAGGGTAACGATTTTGTTTTGGGGTGAATTTTGCTTTACATCCTTTCACAACTTCAGGTGAGGCAGCAGGACTCAGGAAGGTACAGATTCTCATGTTAGCCCTGAGCTCTATTATATCTTAGTGAATGATGCTTAATGGGTACATCACGTTTTTCTCATAAGTAAAATAAGGATGAAAAGCTATTTCCATCATTTGTTGCAGTCAGCCCTTTGAAAGGGCTGAAGTCCATGGAGGACAGGGCTTGAATCTTGACCACTGGTATACATGACCATAACACAGAGAACAGCATTGATTATTATTAGGTTTATCATTGTGCTGGTCTCAATCAAATCCCTCCCCGTACAGTAAGAAAGGAGGCAAAGTGAATGAAAAGTCACATTTGACCTGTCAGTCTGCTCTTTAACCACTTCTTAAGGGAAAACTGGATTTCTTGAAAATATTCATCCTCTCCCAGCAGGTATCCACCCATTGGGAAATACGCACAGCACAGCTAATACCTGTATTTCAGCATAAATAGAATAGAAGTTTTATAACTACAACAACAACAACAACAAAGGAATAAAATTGTATTTACAATAAAAATGCTGCAGAAAGGGACAAGAACTTCTGGGTTTTGCACAACGTATTTACATTATTTTTATTAAATTACTCAAAACTAGCTGATGGTTTACAAAGCCACTGCAAATAATGTCTTTAATACAGAGTAATCATCAAAATATAAGGGGAAAAATGCTGTTTTTTCACTGATCAGAAATACGTTGTTTTTATTATGCTAATTTGGGGATTTCAAACAGAAAAACTGAAGTAGCATTTTTCCAGTTCATTAAGATTTAACATTTGACTACTGTTCTGCAATTGATTAGTTAGTTTAATTATGCCGATATCAAATGTTCTGAATCCCATGCATGCTCTTTTGCATGACCACATGCTATCTATGATAAAATGTGCTTTTGTTAAATGATAATATGAGTTTTTCTACTGAGACAACTGCTTCATTTGGCTTGAAGTAAGAAATCCACCATTTCTTGTCAACCAAACCTTTTGTGGTATCCTTTAATTAATACCATGAAGCATGCATGTTCTTTGAGTGATGTGAATTACATTTAAAGTGACAATTACTTTCTACCACATAGCAAGACTTTCACACTCCATTAAGAATAAAATTAGGAATAGCATTTTCTCAGCATAATCCATGGTCATTATAAAACCATCCATGGAGATCAAGTATTGTGGTTGTTATTGAAATATATCATTATAACAAGGGTAATGATTGCAGTATTCATTCAGCCGTAGTCATCAGTTGCTCTTTTTTGCTCTGATTTGAGAAGGAAAAATCTGCAATTAGAAAGCCACAAATTTGCAGAAAGTAAGTGCATTTATTTTCTGTCTCTTCGGCGCTTTAGAACTTCATGCCATATTAATCAGAAGTCCAAGAAAGAGGAAGCATAAACACAATTTTATTTTATAAAAGAAATAAATGCTAATCCAGCTGCTATGTAAGCTAATATAAGGGATCCAACACATGTACTTAGATGTTAAATGAAATAATCTGAACATTTGACTAATCTTTAGCTACAGGGTGCTCTTGCTCTCCTTCTCTCTCTTCCCCTTCTTGCACTTCTTGTTCTCAGAGTGTGACTAACTAATGAGATGACTCCATATCTTTAAAGACAAAGCCATTCTTGGCCAAGCTCTCACTACCTTTGGGCTCGCTGCACACACCGGCCTGTGCCTTGCCCTTTGCTTTCTTTGCTGGTGATTCCACTTTCTCTAGCTACGTGGTGGAAGGAATAAGAGACCTCTGACATGTCCAGAGACCTCTGATGCTGAGCTCTCCCTCTTGGGTCTGTTTACCAGGTTCAGCAACAGGGCTGGCACAACTACCTGAAACACACCTCAACCCTGTTTCCAGCCCACTGGTTCTCCAGGTAATGTGTTTCTCAGACAATGAGTCAGTAATCTACCTCTGCCCTGTTATCTAAAGTGACCTTCTCCTGGTACACTGTACTCCTCCCTGTTGCTGGTCGCTGTGCCTTGCACATTTTGCTACACAAGCCTTTCTAGCAGTTGTGCTTCCTGATTACTCTCCTGTCTCTTCCCACTTTCAGATACGTATGGTCTTGCTTGCAGTGCCAAGACCTGAGTGTGCTATGGGTGTAAGATTCACTGCCCTTTAAACTTAACAAAGCACAGTGTCTGGTGTGGATTTAGTGGACACTAACTTTTCTGTATTGCTGGAAGGGTCAGTGCACTTGCTCCTATCTGTGCGCTGCAGAAGTGGCTCCAGGGCTCCTTTCTTGTCAAATTGCAGCTGCATCTACTCCAGAAACTAGCCGAGCTCAGCAGAAAAAGGTGCTAATCTCTAGTGACACTTCTAACCATCTGGCTAGCCAGCAGTATGGGCAATTACGCTGCCTACCCCAGATCCTCCTCCTCAGGGCTTTGCAGGGCTCTTCTATGGCTCTCATGAGTGTACTGAAGTCTAATCTGGTTAGTGACAGCACAGTTCTAGTACGCGTTTCACTGGCCTGGTCTTTAAAAGACACACTGGTTGTGTGGCAGGGTAACTACAGCTCTGGAACTTAAAGACTGATTTGCACAAACATCAATGATTGAATTGGGCAATTGACTTATACTATTTTTTATTACATATAACAATATTCCAGGTGTTATTGCTAAGAGCTGTTAAATGGTTACTCCCAAAATAATATCTAACTTTGCACCTACAAAGATAATATCCAGCCATACAAGGACAAACCATGATGTATTATTCACTAAGGAAAGACCATCTTTCTATTCATCAGCAGTTCAGTGTGGTGACACCAGTGAGGTCATGTTCCAATGCACTCTTTGAGATACCCATGGAAGATACCCACTCTGATCATGGTAGCTTTGGTCACATAGTGAAATTAGTGTCCTTGTTTTCTCTCTTGATTAGCAGTTGGGTTCACTGATTGGTCTCCTTGGCATCTTCGGAAGAACTTTCCCCAAATTAATCTGGCAAAACTTGAGCTCATATTGGAGATCTCCAATCTGATCTCATGGATCACCTAATCAGATGTTTCCTCATCCATCTTGGTGTGATTTTATCCAGTCATCACCAGTCTCTTGCAGACCATACCTTTCTGCTGTTTCTTTTGACCAATCACCTTCAAGGTCAATAGCTTCTGTTTTTATTATACAAATCACCTTACAACACAACGGTTATTTTTATTTGTACTCTCATCATCTGTCTGCTCTACCTATTGTCATTGACGAGTAGGGAAGTCTGGTTCAGACCATCAAAAAACTGTATCTCCTCCATAACTTGATCATTTTAAAAATGTTTAAACTGAACATATGTTATCAATCATACAAACTCTGCTTGTATGTCCCGATTCAGAAAAAATATTTATGGGTCATCTTCATTTCAAACTCCTGCCTAAATTTCTTGGGATGTCCATCAAGTGTAGATGCACTAATGGTGCACGCTCCCAGCACAGGATTTTTTGCAAGCTTTTTAGGATGCTGTGTTTTTCTCTTGCACAACGCCAGCTTCTTTGCTCTACAGAAGCATTCTTCCTTATCGCACTGGTCTTCAAACAGTCTGTCTCTGAGTTGAACTCTCCTGCCCTAGTGAAGGCATACTAGAAAGGCATCTTACAGATTTTGGGTAGTTATACCAACCAGAAATGGGTGAAACCGGTATTGTTGATACAACATCTGGGGTTTCTGCATAATGGAGAGATGTTGCTGAGATTTCATTTCCTACAATACAATTAATAGTCTTGAACATATGCTTTATGGGGACATTTTCAACAACCTTTTCTAGACAACAGGGATGTTTAAAAGATGTTCTCATTATGCCTGCATTCAGCTATGGTGCAAGTGCAATTTTTAGAGGTCAGATCTGGTGGGAAATGTTTCACTTTTTTTTTTTATAACAGTGTTTACTAGTATTTCCCACCAAATAGGAAATTAAAGGCACCAAAGTCATGACTGCATTTAATTCTTCTCACTCTAAACCAAAGAAATCCAGAGTGCGAACCACGCATACGTGTATGTATATTTAATAGCATGGGATTCACATATCAAGGGTTATGCCATTTTCTCTGTTGCTGTCTGGGCTTGAATGGGGACTGGATATAATTTATGTTGGAGGAGAGTCCTGAAAAAATATCTTCTAGATAAAAAACAGAAAACCTATGCTACACAGAAAGTCATGCTAGTTGATTGCAATTGTTCTTTCTGGCCTGGTTGTTTTTCAAATGAATTTACTTTATGCTAATAGGGAACTTGGCACTTTTACTTCTGTTAAGCACATAAGATACAAAGTATTACTCCTGGAGCTGAAATTTGTGATTCTCCTACAACATTTAAATTCATTGGATAAAATCTAGATTATTTTTTTTTGTTCCCAGTGAAATGAAGTAAACAATGTTTCAACATTGCTTACTTTCTATTCAAAATATTCCAAAATGTTTTGAATTTTTTTCCTCGGTTATTTATCCTTATAACAGGCTATTTTGCAAGTTGCACATACTTTTAGATGAAGTGGTACTAAAGAGCTTATAACCACACTCTACTGTTTTGTATTTCAGAATGAAGGAGACTTTTATTTCAAAAATTAAACATCAAAATCCACCCTTCCCTGCTTATTCCTTGACAAACTCCGACTTATTTCAAGTAAGTAAAAAAAAATAAATTTTAAAAATTGCTCGCTGTTTAAAAAGTACAATGAGTTAAGAAATAATTTCCCCCCATAAGATCTTGGGCTGAAGAAGAAGGTAATGAAAGTTTACCTATCACTATGTATTGTTTATATTATGCTTATGTATTTGATAGAAACTTAATTAACCATCTGTTTCAGGATGAGACAACCAGGGTTTTTGTTGTTGTATTATATGTGAGTTATTTCCTTTTAAATAATACCATATTGAATACTTACTGTGGAATATTTATCCTGTGCTCCTTGCCCATGTTTCTCCTGCTCAAAACCAAGCTGAGTCTTTCCATCTGACAGTATTTTTAATGTTAAAATCTATTTCAGTCAGCAAATGCTATTGCCACTAATAGCTCGGACTGCAATCTAGTAAAACCCGTAAGCATATGGGTAATATCTGTTGAAGTTAATTGAGCTGCCTGCATCACTGAAATTACATACGCTTAAAGGCCTGACACTGGGAGCTTAGTCAACTGCAACTGGGTTGCACTGGTCTGTGGAATCCTCTTGGGATGGGACTACCTCTGGCTACAGCAGATGCAGGGGCTCAGAATCCCTCTTTTGGGATGGGTGAGCATAGTTCAGCCTCACAGGGATATGGGTCACTTCTTGTGACAAATCATTAAATAATTAAAATTAATCACTTCTGTAGCAATCCTGATTGATTAGTGCAGTTCCCAGCCACTCACCACAACCCAGGTGTTTCTGATAGAGCCTGGCAGTTGTGTTTCCCTCTCGAGTGCCGCTGTGGGACACCTTCAAGCTCAAAGTCTACTTCTCTTTGCATCGCTGATGCTATAACCTCTTGAAAGAGATACCTCTTTCTTCATATGAATCAGGCGTGAAAAGCAGAACGGTCAAAAATAGGGAGAATATGTCGGGAACCACTTTTGTAAGTATTTGTTCTATCTTAGGCAAATCAGTGTGCTTGAGCAGAATGGTTCAGGCCAAGGAACCAGGGCTCAGTGCCATAGCTGCAGCAGGTGGTAAGAGAAGCCCAGGACATGTGGTATGAGGACAGTCTGGAGTGTGTCGGTGTGATACTGGATGCTCACAAGCTTCTTTCCATCAGAGTGCTGAGGTCCAGGTCTTGCAATTCATCCTTTCAGGGCAGATTTATTTTATAAAGATAGGAAACACAGCACCTTCGTTTATAATAACTACCTCATACTTTCAGAGCCAAAAAGGAGTTGATTTTTTCATGGCAGAAATGCTAGTTACGCACATTACATTGACAGAGAATTGGAGTTTGTGTGCTTTGTAGAGATTTACATTTGAAAATTTTCCCAGAGTGTTTTACAGACAAATTATGTATGCATCACCACATTCGTATGAGTTTAGCAGTTTTAATCCGATGGTTACTTGCCAGAGCAAGACTGAGCTGACCATTCTTTAGGAGTCAATAGTTCTGGCTTTCTTTGGACCACTTCTCTTTGGTGGCTGCAGTAATACGAATAGTTGCATATCAGTTTTTGCCAGTCACTAATGATGGCTTTCCATATGCTAGCAGACTGTCTGACAAAATAAACAACTCGGGAACGCTGTATACCAAATAAGTGAAGCTGACAAAATGACCGTGGGTTTCCCCACTTAAAAATGAAAGTGTGATACTAAATAACACACTGATAGGTGTTTGGTGGGGCATGAAGCTGACGACATATTCAGGGATAGAGATCATACTCATGAGGGAGTATATACTCCTGCTTTGGGACTTTACTCCACAGGAGATTTATTCCAATGGCTATAACTTTCTTACCCTATCAGAACTTCTCTTTATCTTCACTGTATTTCACCTTGGCATTTCCCTTGACTGAACTCTGCTCTTGCTTCCGCTTCTCTTTTTAGTGTGTCTGCAAATCTCTGTCACTACCTTTGCTACGCCTCCCGAGTCATTACTACAGTACTTAAAAAAAATAATAAAATAGGTACAGTAAAGTCATCCTAAGGATCTTCAGTTCTCAAAAGAGAGCATGTTCAGAACTGAACTGTTGCCTTGGGTTTCAATAACTGTACCATAAACAGGAGTAAATCCACGTCAGCTAATGAAACCAGGCCTGGGAAAAAAAAAAAAAAAGGCTCTGCCTATCATCCATCACAGTGTGTATGGATTATGTATCACAGCAATCTTCTGCATGCAGCAACAAATACAGTCTGCTGTGTAATATACCTAACCACAGCAGTTCATATGAAAGAAATTTTTCAGTCATTTAATTGAATCTTAAAATGTCAAGGTAATTCAGGCTCTACTTCACTTACACCTGTGCAAATCTGTTTATAGTGTCTTGATGTAATTTTGTCCATTATAAATTGGCTTAAATGACCCAAAAAGGGGATTTGTTTCCCCTTTCAATTCCCTGAAAAATTTTGCAGCAGTTAATAAAGCAAGTTCTCTATGTTATTTTTGCAGCAGGCAGAATTTTCACTAAATAGTGCTTCGTTTAGTTATTAATCTTCACCAGTACTAAGGGAGTATAATGCCCGGTCATTAAATGTATTTTGGGGGAACTTTTCTTGCTGATTTTCAACTAGGACCCATTCACAAAAATGCAGCTATCCTAAAGAACTTACAGTTAAGGGGCTGATTCAGAGGAAGATGACTTGATGTTCAGTTTAAGTTAATATTTAGGACAGGAAGGTAGAGTGAGGCTTTTATGGCCTTTTTGGGGATGCAGAGGGACACCATCTTGAAAGGTGGACAAAGACGGCAGTTCATGTTTGAGGCTGACCTCAGGGGTTGGGTTTCTTTGGAAACCAACTTTGGGGAGACGATGGGTTAATCTATTAGCTGTTTTATCTAAACCTGCCCTCTATCTTTTGCCACCTTCCACTCATCAGAACAAACACATAAACATTTTATATGGCTGTCAAGATGGCACCACACACAGATGTTTTTTGCTTAACTCCTCATCTTCCTTCTGCTTTGCTTCTTCCTTCCTTTTCCATGCTCTTACAACCAACTCAACTGTGGAATCAATGTTTCCCTATAGTCACCAAACATTTATTTGTTCTCAAAACCAAGTGTGAAATGTTGTCTCCCACTTCCCCCCCTTAGCTGCAGATTTGGTAGGCACATCAAGTATAGGAGACCTAACAGCTTCCTGTTGTTTTCCTCAGGGCTGATTCAAATTCATTTCAATGACATGTGGCAGTTTCTTCACTGGAAAAAAATCTCTGCAAAAATGTTATGTCATTGTGACCCATATGAAGCATCAAGGACAAACATATTGGGAGGTTATTTAATTTATCTATAAAGTAAGATGAGAAGCTTTTCTGTCTGCTCCACAAAATTACCTCTCCTGAGTCCCAACAGATTAAACATGATACAAGACTTAGCAATGTGAGTTGTATCGACAAGATAGCAGCTCTGGTGCTAAATCCACTTGCTAGTCTGTGTCGTTTAAATAATTGCAAGTACCTCCGTATTGTCTGTTAAGCTGAATCTAAGACTAAGCCATACTGAAAAGTCACTCAGATAACACCTTACTGGGAAGGACCTATCTGGATGCAGAAGCACGTGCTACATGCAGCTGCATAAGCCACACGGCTATATCAGTTCAGGTGTCTGCACAAGATGTAATTGTCTACTGTATTTCTTTCAGTAATGAGGCAGTTGGCAGATCTACCAGATTCCCAGTTACAACAAAGGGATAGTTTTCGAGTGTGAACGAATTTGCCACACTAAAGCAATTGGAGTTAATGGGCACAATGCAAAGGAAAGAGCTCGGAGAAAAAGATCGGTTGGATGCAGTACAGGGGAGTGGGAATGAAATACTGAGGCTTATATCTTATATGAAAAGAAAGCTTATATCATGATATTGGTTCCGAAATAAAATGGGAAATGCAAAATAAAATAAATGAAAGGCCCTCATTTTTAAATTTCACCAAAGTCGTCTAATTAAAACTTGTCATTGGTGTTGATGGACACTTTGTTTCTGTCAAAAGACATGTGCCATTCTGCTGGCAAAAACATTTTCATTTGGAGAATTTTGACTTCTGCTGGATCAAACAAGGGTATTAAATTAATTTTTAAAAAGTCCTAGATCTATTGAAATTTGATAACCATATGTTTATGAATACTAAAACAAAGTATACTGTAAATACCTATTCATTGGTAGTGAATGAACTACTTCATGATTATCAATGAATTCTGAAGTTGCTATTGCTGTCTAATTATACTAAATGTATTTCTCAAGGTTCAGGAACCTACATAAATCAATGAAAAGAACTGACCCTGAAAAATGAAGTGAAAGTAGTTAATACACTGTTTGATTGGACTTTACTATTAGATGCCTATTAGATTTTTTTTTTTTTCTGGTTTAATTTTCTTAGTTGCTTGAGGAGTCTTTCCGTTAAAATGCAATTTTGAATAGCTGATGTTTTTTAGGTAATTTACCTAAAAGTTATTTTTTAATTGTACACGCAATAGCCAAGAAATCTCCCTATATAATTGCAGTGGGGCTATGGAATTTTCCCTGCAGTGAGTTTTAATTATTCTGTGCTAATTAAGCAACTGATGCCTACTGTGAAAGATTTTCCCTTTGGAACAATGAGAGCAAAGGTGCATACATAAATTTCAGAACATATGCATAAAAGCATCCATTTTTATCTCTTGTACTAATTTTATGTCCCCATGTTCAGTAGGTAGAATAAATAAATATAACTCCTGTTGCCATATATAGCATGCTTATAAGACATAATATTAATCTTTTCACATAAAAACCCAACAAAATGGTATTTTTGGGTTTGTTGGATCTTCTGTTTATAGTAAAGACTGCAAACTGTTGCAAAGTTAGAGAAAAAATGAGGTGCTCAATTACTTTTGTGTCAGAAGGAAAAAACAAATGAGAAAAGTAGAGAGAGATCGTACAGCCAGCCTGAAAAGTACTTTTTCATACAGTCAACTTGAAAAGCACTTTTTGTTGTTAGTTTGCTTCCTAATTTTTTATGATCTAAGGTGAAAATGGACAACAGGGTGGCACTGGCCCAAGTGTGCAGCTCTGGGATCGGTAAAGGACAGTACACGCCTCAAGGCTGTGCCTGCATCTCTATCTCTTTCTGCTACAAAGTCAGAGGGACTTTATACCTTTCACTTTTTTTTATACAGTCCTGGTGCTACTTAACTCAAAGAAGCAAAATTTTGAGTAAAGGGCACTTTATGGAGAATAGCCTTATGGTATTGGATTATTTTTTTTCCTTCTGGAGGGTCACGTTATGCGTGCCTGCGATATAAACAAAAGGATCACAGGATGGTTTGAGTTGGAAGGGACGTTTAAAGATCATCTACTCCAAACCTCCTGCTGTGGGTAAGGACATCTTTCACTAGATCAGGGTGCCCAAAGTGGCATCCAACATGACCTTGAACAATTTGCAATCGCAACGTGATTGCGAAGTAAAAAGAAAGGGTGAGGGGAACAGAAGCTGGAGAGAGAGATTTTCTTCTGGGAAGTGTATCCATGAGTCTCTTTGCTATATCAGACAGTGCATTGCAAGAAGTGGTAAGATTAAAACCGGTGATGTGGAATCATTATTAAACCTTCTTACAATGGAGGGCATGCAATAGAAGGGAAGAAATCTGAAGGAAAAAATCGTGTATGAAAATGCCTAAAAATGGAATTTCTGATCAAAACAAGTAGTACCACATTTGCTTCTTTTATCCTGGCTGAAACAAAATAGATTTTTTTTGATAGCTACGCTAGCGGTAAAAGATATTTTCTGAGGAAACTTTTATTGAATTAAAATTCAAGTTCTTGCCTGAAAAAATGCGCCAATATGAAAACTGAGTCAACAGTAGTTGTTTCAAATGGTGGTTTGGAGAGTAAACTTTCTGCTTCGCACCTAGAACGTTGCACTGGTACCTATTATGGAAGCAAAACCGAGCAGATGGATAATTGGATAATTACAGCACTAATAGGGCTTGGGAAAACTGGTTCAGGATCTTACTCTGATCCACACTTCAGCTGTATCTGCTGTGAGACGGGCTCAGCTGGGTCAGGTGGATGGATCTGTGTTGGCTCTTGCTGCACTGCTGCTTTCCTCTCTGGCTGTCACTCGGGATCAAAACATCCCAAGAGTAACTTTGGAAGAGGAAGGCTCTATAGAACAAGGATGGGCTGGCATGGGAGCACTTAACAAGCGTCAGTGGATTTAAATTCTTTGCTTATGGAGAACATGAAAGACTGGGTATGGCTTTGTTTTCGGGTGAATCTCGTATAGAGATGATTTCTTGAACGTGTTGCTGTACGCAGTTGGGTGCACTGAGGCGGTGTAAATCTCTTTTCCCAAGCCACATGAAGTCATTAGGAGTTAGACACTGTGCCTGAAGGAATCTGGGCTTCAGTCATTTGTTCTGCAAAGGGGAAACCTTGTGAGTCATTAGAACACACATACAGATTAGGAACAGCAGAAGTCTTCACAGGTGCAAAGCCCTGCCCCTGGGCAAGCATTGCCCCAGAAGCCATCCAGCCTGGACCTGTCTGTCTAGGGGCAGCTTCGTGGGAAGCTCCCCAGAAACTGAGGTGGGATTTAGCTCCCTCTGCTCAGCACTTGTTAGGTCACATCTAGATGCTTTATCTAGATTTGGATGTCAACCTGGAGCAAGGCCAGTGGAGGTCCTCAGGAGGTGGAAAATAAAAAAGAAGCTTTTTCCACCATGACGATGCTCAAGCAGTGGCACATTTTTCCCAGAGAGGTTTTGCCATCTCAGTCCTCCAAGGTTTTCACGTCCTGACTGGATCAAGCCCTGAGCAACCTGATCTGATGCCAGAGCTACCTCTGCTTTGAGCAGGAAGTTGGACCAGAGAACCTCCTGAGATCCTTTCCATCTTGAGTTATCCTGTGATCCTTAAGAAAACTGGTCTGAGACAGAAGCTGATTGCAATCCACTTCAATTGATCAATGTGAAAGTAATTCAGGAAAAAAGCAGCCAGTGGTAAATCTATTTTAGGCTGAAAAAATATATATATTTAAACCACTTATTATCAGACAGCTCTCTTTGTCACCTAGGTAATACAGGTGGGAAAACAGGTAGATATCCCCAGTTCTCATCCACCTGTGAATCCAGAGGATGTCAACATGTTGCTGTGATGATCTGATCTGATCTGATCTGATCTGATCCGACAGGGAGACTCTCCCAAAGTCAGGAATTGCTGCAGTCACATCAGGATTCACGCTCCAGTCTGTTGCCGGATACATGTGAAAACACTCGTTCTAGCAGCGAGCTGTCAGAGGTAGGAAAATGGTCTGCTTTCTATTTAAAATAGTCCATACGAACAAAATGAAATTATAGGGAGAAAAAAAAATCTGTGTGAATTATCTTTGGCTCAGCCCATTTTTCCTCTTCAAATTACAGATCTGTCACTTATATAGGTTTTTAATTCAATTATCTTTAGCTCCACTTAACTGGAAACTCCTGGTCCGTGTAAAGGTACAGGACAAATATTGTCTTTTGGCAGCTCAGCTTCATTTCTCCTTGTCTTGACAAAGTGCTTAAAGAAACTACAGGTTTCAAACAGGCTCATTTATCTTGTATATTACTTTAAGATACTCTGGGCAAGTTCATCAAAATGATTTCCAGATTTTCTACTTTTTTTTGATCTTTCTTTCTCTTCCCTGTCTTAGCTGTGCTCACTGTTGCAGTAACACACAGGTGTAAATTTATGTATTCTTTTCTTTTATCAGTCTGTGCTCATTTTTACGATGTGCTGGATTTTTCTTTGCTGTGGTACACAACACTCAATAGTCAGAAGAAAGATTTATGTACTTTCCATTATCTGCTTTTCCTCCATTAAAGGTAGCTGCCCTGCACAACAAACTGTAGGACCAGTGCAGCTTGCAAGAGGTGATCATAGAGGTCTTCTGATTGTCCTGGCTTGTGCCCTCAACAGTCTTTTTGCTCCCTAAAATGAGAAATTCTCCCCTAAGAAAATAATTTTCATCCTGCAGAGAGCATGAGCACTTTGAATGTATTTTCATTTTTCAGGGAAACAAAAGGAAATGTTACATATCATGAGCCAGCAGTGTGCCCAGGTGGCCAAGAAGGTCAATGGCATCCTGGCCTGTATCAGGAACGGTGTGGGGAGTAGGACCTGAGGGGAGATCATCCTCCTGTCCTGGGTGCTGGTGAGACCCCACCTTGAGTACTATGTCCAGTTTTGGGCCCCCTACCACAAGAAAGACATTGAGGTGCTGGAGCGGGTCCAGAGAAGGGCAACGAAGCTGGTGAGGGGTCTGGAGAACAAGCCTTGTGAGGAGAGGCTGAGGGAGCTGGGGTTGTTCAGTCTGGAGAAGAGGAGACTGAGGGGAGACCTTCTCGCTCTCTACAACTCCCTGAAAGGAGGCTGTAGAGAGGTGGGGGTCGGTCTCTTCTCCGAAGGAACAGGCAATAGGACAAGGGGCAATGGCCTCAAGTTGTGCCAGGGGAGGTTCAGGTTGGATATTAGGAAAAAATTCACTGAAAGGGTTGTCAGGCATTGGAATGGGCTGCCCAGGGAGGTGGTTGAGGCACCATCCCAGGAGATATTCAAAAGACGAATTGACAGGGTGCTCAGGAATATGGTTTAGTGTTGGGGTGTGTGTTTGGTTTGATTTGGGTTTTTTTGTTTAGTTGGTTCTTTTTTTGATTTTTTTTTTGTTTGGTTGGTTTTTTTTGGTTTTGTTTTGTTTTATTGGTTGGACTAGATGATCTTAAATGTCCCTTCCAACCTAGGTGATTCTGTGTTTTTCATGTAAAAATGAAAGGATTGAAAAAATGCAGCTCGCTCTTTGGTAATCTCCAAACATGATCATTTTTTTTTCAGTGACATTCAAAGGGTGTTGCTGCTGCTGTTGACGGAGCTGGTCTGCGGCAGCAGCGGAGCTGTTTGGGTAACCCGTCCTATGATGTAATCCCGTTTATTTTTGAGGGCGGTTACAGAACGGTTCTGCCTTTGAACACGGGTAGAATCAAACAGCAGGAGACGGTACTTTTTTGCTCACCAGACTGTGTCTTGCAGCAGTTGCTGTGTAGATAAGCCCTGCTTTGTTTGGCTTTTCCCTTTGGGGTCATGTTGCTCTGGCTGCCTCCGCCGTGCCTGTCGGTGCCGAGCTCCCTCCCCGCAGCCCGTGCTGCCTGCTCACAACTCCACGCTCTGTTACCTCCCTTGTGGAGGTCTCGGCAGAGGTTCTCCGGGACACATGAGCTGTATTTTTGAATGTTGCTGCTCTCTTTCCCGTCGAGAAGCTTAACGTAGCCTGACGAGAAGCAGCAGTTCCCACGAGCATCCGTGGGGCGTTGCCAACATGCCTTCCTTTTCTGAGCAACATGATAAAATGAGGGCTGCTCAAATCTACAAACTGCACGATTATCTGATCCGTGAATTGTGTGATAGCATGTACCCTAATAAATAAAAATATACTTCCTCAAAACTGCCTAAGGCACATATAAATTATATGCAACATGTAAGTGCCTTTTCATCGTTTAGGGCATAACCTAGTGAAGGAAGATGGCAAGGGATCTCCTCCCTTTCCTCCCTGCTGCTGCCTGTGCTTAGGATCTAAATGCATGTATAAAATCAAGCTGTATTTCAGGTTTGGGGGAAGAGTGAAGACAGTGCAGTATATTCATCCTCCAACACGTTCTGCAGAACGACAGTGAGGGTTAACAGGCTTCTGAGCACGACGCGTTCCAAATTACTCCACTTGATGGGATGAATTTTGAAGTGCTTCCCCCTCCATCGTAAGGGCTGTCATTTCCTGGAAAGGGCACATTTGATCAAATATCTGTTACTCTCCTGCTGAACAGAGCTTGCAAATTACTAATGATTCTGGCAAAAGAACTTTAATTTCGTGCCAGTGGGAGATTTCAGGTTAATTAAACAGTCTCGTCGCTTCTGTGTTTCACCAAGTGACCGCTCTTGGCTCAGACCTAGAAACTTACAACTTGAGGCCCTAATACTGCCTTGACCTGAACTTTGTCAGGCCAAGTGAATGTCTCCAAGTGTCTGAACAAGTTCTGAAGCTCATTTTAAAAAGCTTTAGGGCTACACTAGGACAACAGTTTGCTCCAGGCAGTAAAAGAAACCCCTTGATGCTTACAATGTTTGTTAGGCTTTGAGCAAATGGCCAAAAACGTGAGAAGAGCAACAAAAACCTGCTGCTGAAGCATGTTAACTAAATCTGGATCCCGGTCTCACCTATGGCGGTGGGTGAACAAAAGAGAAAGGCCAGGAAATCCCTGAGCAGAAAGTAAAAAATCCAGAGCAAGCTTTTACCTGCAGGCAGTAAGTGCTTTTTCTGTCTGCAGCACAGACTCCTGCAGAGGAGATGGATGCTGTGGGAGAAAAACCGATCTACTTGGTGTGGCCAGAGGACCTGCAATCAAATCTAGTCCTGCCTATAGGTTAAAAGTGTTGCTCTATGACAGTTTGGCTTTCAGTGTGGATATGAGGCTGGAATATGACGGTACAGTATGCGGGTAAAACATCACGTACACGGGATTCAAGGATTGGAGCATCTCCCTTATGAGGAAAGGCTGAGAGAGCTGGGACTCTTTAGCCTGGAGATGGCTGAGGGGAGACCTTATCAATACTTATAAGTATCTAAAGGGTGGGCTGAAGGAGGAAGGAGCAAGACTCTTTTCAGTGGTTGCCAGTCAGTGGACAAGGGGCAACGGGCACAAGTTGGAACATGGGAAGTTCCACTCAAATAAGAGGAAAATCTTCATGGTGAGGGTGCCAGAGCCCTGGAACGGGCTGCCTGGGGAGGTTGTGGAGTGCCCTTCTTTGGAGATTTTCAAGCCCCACCTGGATGCCGTCCTGAGTAACATGCTCTGACGTGCTCTGAGCAATCCTGCTTCAGCAGGGGAGTTGGACTAGATGATCTCTATGGTCCCAACTCTAAAAAAAAAATTCAGTGAAATTCAGTGAAAATTCAGTGTAAGTCCCTGGGGATAGCCACAGGCCTTGGGCATGGGATTTGTAGGAAGAAGCGTTACTGTCAGTGTTTGCATACAGCTGTCTGCTTAGGAAGGATGGTCCTCTTCTGGTTTTGCTAAATGATAATGAAGATGAATATGAATGAAATTATGTAACGAACACAGGAAGTAGAGGCAGGTCTTTCTTCATCATTCATTTTGGAATAATATAAACCACTGTTCACCAACATACGTGTTTCTTAGTTCTTAAATGGCACAGATGAGTCCTTATGACCATGGCATCATCCAGGTAGGACCTCCTTCCATTTGCATTAGTTCATAACCAAGAACTTGTCTGGGCTCCTACCTCAGTTTCTGGAGCAGCCTGTATGTCATATCAGGCAGCTGTGAAAGACTCTCCAGAAAAAAAGGCGCTTTTTGGGGGGTGGGAAAAAAAGCATGAATCATTCTTTTTAGAAAAATGAGAGCTCACAAGTAAGATGCACTGGTCTCCACCCTAAATGACTGGTGGGGAATGATGATGGTCAGTTGGGTGTGCTGATTCACCCACACTGGTGCCACCTTTGCGGTACAGGGGTTTGTGTTTCAGACACAGATGAAAATGGCATAAACTTTCATCAAAAACTGGCATTCAGTTGGCTACAAACTCCAGTTTTCTGAGTTGTACAAAAGACCCTGAACTTCTTTAATTTTTTGCTTCTGGTAGATGGCCATAAATAAAAAGAAAAAATAATTCTTGTAATTTTTAACAAAGACCAATTAAATGCCAGCTATGTCAAACCTTCTACCAGTTTGTTGTTGATGAAAGTCTATGGAAGTGCAGTGAGGGGATTTCCACCCAAAGTCTTGCAGTAAAATTTTGGTGGTTATCCTCACCCTGTTCAGTAACGTTCTGACAGATCTGGGGGCCTGAGCGAGGTGAGCAGAGCCAGGAGAGACAGGAAGTATCGGGCTCTGAGTGTCCCGTTTGCACAGGGGGACATCTGGAGGGAGATGAGTGTCAGGAAGCATTTGGGAGGCAAAATACTGGGAGTTTTCTGGGATGATTTAGAGGTTTTGTGGATAGGGTGTCTGGTGGTATGAGAATTGAGGAAATTAGATGAGTGAGGGGCTGTGGGGCAGGAGAGGCAGGGCTAAAATGTTCAGTGCTAATTAGTGATCTGTAGGTGATGCTGAAACCGCTCCTTCTGCTCCCCACCCCATATGGGATGCTGGCCAACCCACCCATGCTTGCTGTTAGAAATAGAATAATCCCCTGCAAGGATAGGCCTCTGCGTGTTTGGTGATTTTTTTTTTTATTTTATTTTTTTAATCTCCTGATTCAGATCTTTACATTCATAAACTAGGTCAGCTGCTTAAATCTGAATCTCTGCCAGCATCAGCCAGCAGTTACACCCCTGCCTTTGCTTAACTCCTCTCCAAGTCTGCAGCTGGCTAACGGGAAGCAGAATGGGGCTGCAGAGCTGCGGCCAGTTTGCCTGATGGTCCAGTAACAAACTCTGAAAGCTTCATGCCAGTTTATGCCTATCTAAAGCTTTTAGATAGCATTTTGTAACCTCTCCAACCCCGGATGAAGCCGTGTTGAATCATATACAGTGTTTCTAAGATATCCTGATATGTCTGTAATAGTTGATACCAGTTTCATTTTTTTTTTATTCTAATTCAGAAAAATCACATTTTAATTAAAAAGAAAAAGCACAAGAATTCAGACAAAAAATAATAACAAGAAAAGCAATCCATGTGCTTTTCTGAGAAATGCAGATGAAGAGAGGATTTAACTGGAAAAGGGAAGCAAAATAAATAGAATAGATACCCTTGTCGAACAAACCCTGTTCCACCTTTGACAGGTCAAGGATAATAGTAACAACAATATATGTTGTATTCAATTTTTGCAGGATTTTTGCTTATACCTAGAAGAGAGATGGGAAGGGCCAAGAAACAAAAAGACTGCACGCTCTTTCTTACTGCAGCTTCTCTCTGTCTCCTGAAGGTAAAAAAAAAAAACAAACCACAAAAACCCAACAAAAAAAGCATCTCCATATTGTGCTTCTCTGCCAGCTATTCACCTCTAAACCCTCCCATTAGTGTCTGTCTCTTCGCTGGCACAGTGGCTGCACCTCGTGAAGGCAGAGAGCAGAATGAGCAGTACTCTTACGCGACTCCATGGGCTGTGCTGCATTAAGACCCGCTGTGCCTGATTACTCATTAACATGGTATCTTTAGGGCAGCCCGGCTCCTGGCTGGCAGGTGACAAAACCGTTGGAGGTGCATGTTGAGGCTGGAGCCAAGAAATGGAGGGAGACAGGTGGAAGTCTGTAAATAAGGACGCTGGGAGCCTGCCTGCCTGATGCAAAAAGCTATTCCTGGCCAAGCTGAGCCCGTGCATGCACCCTCGCAAGCACGGTCATCCAAAGGAGTTAATTTGGTTGGGTTTTGCTGGAGAAGTTCACAAAATATGCCAAGGCCCCAAGGCCGGCCGCTTTCTGACCTGTTCCTGTCCACCCACCTTGTAGTGGTGCCTACGACCCGTGCTGAGTCCCTTCTGTATGCAGCATCCCTCTTCTCAGCAGCACTTGCTTCTCAATCCGCCCGCTTTTAAAGGCCAGACCTAGGCCTGACCTTAGGGCAAAAAAAAGCCTTGATGAGTGTTGGGCTTGTCAACAACACTGTCTGAATATTTCACTCTTGTTTTTCCAGAAGCCAACTTGTATTTTGCCAGCTCAAGGTTGACTGAATATCTGTAATTCCAGGTTTTTTGCTGTAGCATTTCTGATGCCTTAGCTCTGGTTTAACATTCCTACTTCATATTTTTATGTTCTGCCATCTACCTTCGCTAATTGTTAAAAGTCAAGATTGACTCTTTAGATTCGAGGTGCAGAACAGTCCAGGACTGATTTTTCCTTGATGTTGAGTCTTCTTTTTTCATTGACGTAGATGACTACATGCCATGCATGCTAATGAAAAATTCAACCTGATCTGTACAAGGGACTCAGTAGATATATTAGACCAATATTATCAAACAATGTGAATTTTTACACAAATCCATTAATAAACCATTTGTGTTTGCTCTGTTTATACATAGCGTTCTTCAGAACACTTTATTTTCCTTGTGAAATTTTGTTCTGTCTTAATGAGAATAAATTTTGAGTCAGGCCAGTGACTGAGGGCATTCAGTAAGGAGGACACTGAAAAGTCTAATCTTTGCTAGGAGTAAACTAGTTAATTAGCAAGAATTCTTTAGAAAAAGATATGGGAATTGCAGTGAATCATGTTGTTTTGTTTTTTTTTTAAAGAAAGGCAAACATATGTAGATCTTGAAATAGGATAATTGTTCATAAGGTAAGTGATTCCACTTTCCTCTGTTGAAGTTGTTGAACACCACACTTCCAGAAAGATAAGAGATAATCAGAAATCCAGAGACTGAGAAGAAGAGTACAGGTTTAGCAATCATGGTCTACAAGGAAAGATTGACTTAATAGTGTTGGTTAACTTTTGAGGAGAGAAGACATAAGGGTGATGTGACAGTCCAATCTTCCACTATGTCTGTTGCTGCTGAGAAGTTTCTTCTCCGCATCAGGACAAAAAGTTAATTGGCTTGGAGGGTAGCAATGGAAATTTAGGTTACTCCTAAGGATAATTTAGCCTCACCAAAAAATGTCTAAGAGTTTGAAATTGGTGTGGGAATAGATTGCCCAAAGAGGTTACACAATCTCTGTCACTGGATGTTTTTAACACCAAGGGATATGTATCCAAGAGGGAATACAGCAGAGGTGCAGGTGGTCCTTCCTAGCATAGGAAGATGATTTTGCAACTATTCTTCAGTATTCATGCATCTCATTCTGCAACTAATATAGACCTCTTTGTGTGTAAAAAAATCATATGTATTTTCATTTTTCTCTCCCCAGTTTTGACACAGAATCATTTAAGCTGGAAAAAAACCTGTCCAACTATTTGTGAAGAACAAAGGAACTGTACTTCAGATTTTTGGAGGTGGGCTCCAGCCTTGTCTGTACTGATCCTATATTGTTTGTGCGACTGTTATAAAATAATTACATGCAGATTTAGTGAAAAATCAATCATGCGTAAGTTTCATGTTGCTATCTTGATGAAAAAGAGTCTTGCCTAAACATTAAAGTGAATCTCATCTGACAGTAAGAAGCTATCTTATGATGACAACAAACAATATGTTCATGTCTCCTGGTTACTTACACATTACCAAGCTATTTGGAATATGTTCAATATCTTTGCCTTTTTTTCCCACTGATTAAAGTTTTCTTTCTCGGAGCACAAAAAGAAAAATAATATTCAGTTGTAATAACAAATTCTCCAATGACATGAAAACATTATTAAACAACTTCAATAACGTCTAGAAACATAAATGGAATATAGGAGAAACATTCCTTTACAAAAGTCAATTGGAGGTAGGGTTTTGATACCATTTGTCAAATCTACTTTGTTTCTAAAGCGCGAGGTAAGTTAATATTGATTGCCATTTTAAAATGTAGCTTGTCAGCTTCTTTGTTCCACTAAGCTGCCAGCATTGTCATTCTCAAGGTGTTCTTTTTCAGTGCTCTCAGATCACTGAGGCTACTGGAGCATGTTAGGGCTGGTAAAAATACAATTAGCTGATAAACAGAAGCTGTCAAATATCAGCAAGGGAGAATGAAGGGGAACAGTAAAATCACTACCTCTCCAGGCTGTGAACATTTTAAGAGCACCAATTAAAATTTATTTAAAGAAAAATACCTATAGAAGCAGCACAAATAGTATTAATTCTTTCTCTAAGATGCCAATGATGAGTAAGGTCTATCAAGTATTTGATTTTGGATTTTGCTATCTGACTAGTAGAATTATAAAATCCAAAATTAAAAATCATTAATAACTGCCACAGCTCTTTTCAAGTATGAAAATTTACCTCATTGCCCTTAAATGAAGAGGATTTAGATTTTGGCACTTGTTTTCTGTGGGGTCCTTGGCTGCTTCTACCTGGAAGTTTCCTCAATATATATATATGAGTAGGGAAGTTACACTAGACCTTTTTTTATTGTTTTTTCACCTTACAGTATCTCTGATTCATGCACATCTAGAGCACTTGTGACTCAGACCCTCAGCTTTGCAGGCATGAGAGATTCTTCCAGGACAGCATTTCACAACCTCTAATCTTATAAGAATCACTGTGAAGGCAAGAGGACAATAAGAGCCCATTGTAGAATTTGGTCTAAAACACTAGAAGGACAACAGACCCCAGATTTTGTAGTACCGCTTCCTTGTCAACCCACAGGAAAATAGCTATGGATGGTGCTAAAAATGTTTCAGCCCTGTATATGCACCCATGGATATTCAGTAACTGGAGTTTCTTCTCAGCCTGCATTGAAAGCATTTCTTCATGGGCAAAAGAAAAGATTCACAGATAAAACCAGCTCTGCCTCATCCTGTCAAATGTCTTGATAGACCTGGCACACTCCTACAAAATTCTTAAAATGTGGTGTCCCCACTGAATTTCAAGGGAAGGTTGTTCAGCTGGAACACTTCTTGGCCAGCAGAACCTCAGGAGGTCACGGTAGCAAAAGTTACAGCCTCAGCCTCTTTCCTCCCCAGATCTGTTTTGTGGGTTTTGTTTTTCCCATCCAGTAGGACATTTTGCTTCTGATACAGGTAAGACACGGGAACGTGGCGCTTCCAGTGCAATTTGAAAGCTTTATTAGCACATACACTTTGCACTGTCTATTGATTAATGGGGCAAATAACCCCAAACTCCATATGGAAGCAAACTTCATATTACTTTGCTCCCTTGGAGAAACCTCATCCGAAATGAAAAATATCACAACATGATCTGTGTATGCATAAAGTGATTTATTTAAAAGGCACAATGTATTAACAGTGCTTCAACCCATGTGCTCTTTCTTTGATGGAGAGGAATTACCATCTCAGCAGATGGTCCTGGGAATGCAATTTGCACTTGCTTTGCCAAGTAACATGAAGCTCAACTCCGTCCCCTCGTCCCCCCAAGATGTCTTGTTAAAGCGTATTTGTGTTGCGGGAGCTGATCTGCAGCAGGCAGCCGAGGCACTGGGATGATCGAATGCCTGTGAAAATATCGAAGAATTTTCCTGCTTATGGGAACTTTTAAACCAGCCCCGTCATTTGCCCTGTATGCCTAATCCTATTTAAATAGCAACATGTCAAGCATGCCTAGTCATCAGCTACCAGGTGTCCCTATAGGCATTTTCAGCTTTAAGTTTTCCTGCATCTTGCAGCAGGGATTTTTCCCAAATATTGACAGAGTTTTCAAGGTTACTGATGATGTGCTCAGATACATGAGTTGTTCAGAAAGAAAGGCTCATTAAGAAGACAAATGCATTTATCAGGCAAATTATCTCACTTACTATATACTTTGTTTTTATCTGTAAGACAGTAAGTTTGAATGAATACATATTTTCCTGTAATTACATATGCAAACACTTATGAGTCCTTATCTTTCAGTTTCTGAAAGAAGTATGTCTAATTTATGATATGTGCATGTGTGTTGACGCCAAACAGGCTTCAGTCTTAACCTTCCAAAATTAAAAAAACATCTGATTTAATAACAATGAGAAACCTAAAGAATCAATAGCAAACAATTGTCTAACAGTACCTAATGTTGCACTTCTAACTACAGGTAAGCCAACTGCTCTGAGTATGGAAAAGGATGAACTTCAGGCAGCTCTACTCCATCCTCTTGCTACCAGTGGTACTTAAAGCTGCAGATGAAAAGAGAGGGCAAAGCTGGATTTCTAGATCAGACAAAATGACCTGCGTTGGCTGGTTTAGCTGTGAGAACACTGGGGGTTTTTGCACGGTGCCACAACTTCTTTCAGGACACCTGTTTCATGATTTAATCATCCAGGTCATTTGGCCTTCTATGGTTGAAGTAAAAATAGATGCTGTGTTCGAACCATTAGTCTAGCTCTGTATTTCCCAGGGACCAACAGTCCAGCAGTGCTGTGAAAAATGACTTCCTTTGGTTCCTTTTTTTAAAATCTTTTTTTTTTTAATAAGAAAATCTGAACTAGTGCAAAAAAACCCAACCCAATACAAATGAAAACAAATCCCTCCTGAAAAACTATTCTGCTTTACTTTGAGAGAATTTAAAGGTATTCAAAGCAGTAAGAAACTGGGAGGGAGGAAAAGTAGTTAATTCAAAGATGTTTCCATGGTGCTGATAGTTGTAAAGCTGGCTTTGGCAGTGTTTAAAATGCTTGTTAATCTTTTGTCTGAATATTTCAGTACCGTAAAAAGACAGAAAAAATACTGAACCTTTTTTTGTTAAATTATACCCAAGTAACCACTAGATTTTTAACTGGGGTGTGTTAGTTAAATGTATTTTTTTGTCTAGCTTTCACACATTTTGGTGGTTTGTTTTTTTTTTAATAGATGTGTTTATTTGCAGAGTTCACCACGATGGTCACATCAGTCTCTGGCTGCCTGAACTGTTTGTCATTCAGGACATGTGATTTTCTCCTCGGTGGCTTGACTACTCCCGGATCAGCCAGCTGAAATGATTATAGCCAAAGATAACTAAAATAACAAATGGCAAATAGTGAGTAGCAAATAACAAGTATTGAACCACTGTCTGCGCAGGTATAGCTGTGTTTGCACGCGGATAAAGATATTTGTATAAACGGCTGTGGCCAAGGAGTTGTGCAAACAGGCTGTTTGCATGAATGCTTATAGCTGGGAAACTAGAAGGGGCATGAAGACTGTTGAATTAGGAATTGTGAATTTGAGTAATGCAAACATTGCTCTTGGGACAGCACAAGTTGGCAATCTGATTCATCTAGGTCAATGCATCTTTGCTTTGGAAATCAGCTGAATGTTTGCCAATTCAAACAGGAATGCAACCAGTTTTCATAATAACATTTAGTCAATATCAGTCTTAATATTGCAGGATTGCATTTGTCAGCTGTTTCAATTAGATCCTTTTAATGTCTATGTTAATAAATGCTATTTAGTTGGACAAAATTGAATTCAGATAGGAAAATGTATAAAGTGCTACCATTTAGATATAACACCACTGCATCATTTTTATATGAATATGCATGTTCATGTGATGGATTGATTCAACATGAATAACAGTTTTTCCAAACCAAAATGCATTTTTTGATAGTCTGAACATAATGAAAATGTTGCTTTTGGCTTCAGTTCCCTTTATCCTCTTTTCATAGTTTACCTTGTAAATCACATTACTCTGTTAAGTTGTTTCAGGTATAGAGTGGCAAAACCAAAGTGGAAAATTCCCAAGAAAAAAAATGCGATGGGGTTGAGGCACTCGGGTGAGCACAGAAGTGCCTGGTGCTAGAGAAATTATTTCTGTCTCAGTATATTGCAAGAAATACAGAGCCATGAATATAAACTGTGTAACAACAAGCCATGTGGGGGAAAGGGAAGGAGAAATGGTTCAACTGGACACTTCCGGACTAGAGCCTACCCTAGCTTTGTGTTTGATTTCCATCTTGTGTTCATCTACCTCTTTTTAAAGTGTTCTTTAAATATTTTTTTTGATGCTTGGTAAATTAAAAGATCACAGATGACTATAAATCATATTTCCAGCTCAAAAAAATATCAATGATTACTGGTCATATGGTTTAATTTTCTAACAAAGAGAGAATTCATGAAGTCTGGGCTGCCCTCTTTCCTGTTAACTCTCTTGTTTTTTGCATACCCCACATGATGGTTCTCTCTCCATCACAGAAATGCCAGTATTAGACATAACCAGTATGTCCAGTGAAAGGGAAGATGAACAGTGTAACAGTGAGACTGTAAACCAGGACTAAAGTGCATTGCAAACTATGCAGAATGCCTGCTACCTGCCTGACATCGGCACTCTGTGCAAGCTTGCCTCCCCTTGTAAACTGTAGAACTTTTAAAAGTGTAGTAAATAACCAAAGGTAATTTAAATCAGTAATCTGGTTTTGTTATAGCAGCCTTGGTATCATATACATATTCATACTCTTCTTCAAAACTGATTTCTCTTTATTCTTTGGAGGGTGAGAGCCTCATTGCTAATCCAAACACTATTTCTGCTTATAAGTTCTAGCAAATGAATCTCAACCAGTTGTTTAAATTGAAATTTTTAGCTGCCAGTCAAGACGGGTCAAATGGGAAATGAAAAAAATTACAATCACTGACTAAAAAGAACAAATATAATCTATATGCATACACCCACGCCTCAGTATATTCTCTGGGAGGTAAGCTGCATCCAGATGGCAACTATTCACACTGCTTTCCTACCTTAAAAGTCATTTCAATTCCAAAGAAAGAAATGCTTTTAAAATGCCATCCACTCACTGTAATTGACTGCCAGCAGGTTAAAATATCTCTAAAATTAATATTCCTCTTCAAATCGAGATTTTTGATGACCAGAGTCACCGCACTGTATCTGAAGCAGCTCCTCTCCATGGTTTCTCTGGGAAAAAAACCAAAAAGCAAACCAACAACCCCATCATGGAGAGAAACTTCTACTTGGTACTTATTGTGATTTTATTTATGTAGTAGCAGGAACTACAGACCTTAGACATTAAGGCCACCACATGCAAGATACTTCACAAACATAAAAGATAAGTAGTCCTTGCCTTAATGAATTTTAAGTTAATGGCATCACCAAATGCTTGAGAAGAAATAGAAACAGGAAGGTCAAGTGGCTGGTATAAGGATCTGAAGTGGGTTATTGGCAAAATAAGGATTAAAAGAGTCTCTAGTCCCACACAGCACTACTTTAAATCAATAAATGCTGGATTTTAGTCTCCAGGTACTATTAATGTAAGGCGTTAAGAACAATTCCAGCAGTTGTGTGATAACCTCTGATATTTTGAACCATGCCATTTTATCTCATGGAAACACCATTTTCAACTCGAAGAATTATGTAGCACTTGCCCTTAAAGTCTTCGAAATTGCTGCAGGTAACACCTTGGATAATAGCACTCGATTTGCAGTACTTCTAAATGTTCCTCTTGGAGTAATATAGGGAGGCAAGGTCACACTGCCAACGCATGGACATTTATCTAAAACAAAGGAGCACGTCTCTGTATTTGATATCGCACCTATTTTTTCGCCTTTACATTGGAAGACAAGGACAACAGACATGGTAAAATTACAATCTTGTCATAGTTAATAAGCGTAGGTGGCTCTTGTAGCATAAAACGTTTCACTAAAATCCAAAAGCCCCTCTATCACACATCTAAACACATTTTTTCCTGTAAACATTTGAATTATCTCACTGAAATCAGTGAAGTCATAATTTACACTGGGAGACACGTGCAAATGCCAACAGAGACAGAATCATCCCTACCAGTGGAAAAGAGGTGATGGAAATGTCTTTATTTTTCTTTTCCAGGCCATCAGTCTGGGCCAGTCTCTGTTCCTGCTTATAGATACTACAAAAGCTGCTGGAAACAAGATGTGTTCAACCAAGTTAGTACTTGACTCTGGCTTTCCTACATTCCCACTGGAACTGTGAAAAATCAGGAAAGGATTTTGGCAATCAAAGTCACAAGCAGATTTGTTCTCAGTGCCATTGTAATTTAATGTTCAGATAATTTTTTTTTTCCACTTGGGTAATTTCAGTGCATTGTGTATGTTATTCATAGTTGAGTAAAGTTGAAAATTATAAAAGATACTTTAACTTAGCTCTTCCTACTTGAATCACTTAAAAATATTTATGGGATTTTTTTTTTCTGACTTTTTATTCATTCAGTCTCAAGTGGAAAAAAGAAGCTGCATGCAACAAAGTTAAAGCAAAACTCCTGTAACCTACTCTCCAGCCAAAAAAGCAGGTTTATTGGGGAATGGCCATATTTTGAGTAGGGCATGAAGCACGTTGTATTAGGCTCTCTATTGGTGTTTCAAGGGAATTTAGGCAGACACAGTCCAGAGCTTTTGGGTGGACCTCCCCCCAAAAAAGATATATGTGCTTTTGTTTCCCCATGCATGCCAGAATCAGCTAATGAGTTTAAGTTGAGCAAATGTAGCCAAGGTCTCAGGTTCTGAGTGATGCTTTCAGGGAAGGTTCACCCCATGACAGTAATTTATTATTTTTATCAATTACTTGGAAGAGGTGACCGGACGGGTAGAAGGGAAAAAAAATGGCATATAATGCAAAGAGAAAGGAGGAGAACGATATTACATACTTAAGTTAACTGATAGCTGATAAAAATTTAACCTTAATTTTCTTAGTTGGCTGAGCAACTGCAAACAATGTGTATTTTAACACATCCAAAGGAAAATGTTTTAAAAAGACTAGGATAGGATTGTGAAAGGAGTCTTGAACAGGTGAAAGAAAGTAAAGTGGAAAAGAAGGCTCTTTTCTCAAAAGAAACGACCTAACTGAGAAACAAACCAACCTCAAACACTAAAGAGGTAAATTAATAGTATAAAAAAACCTGAATAATAATTGTATGCTGATTTGCTGCCAGTCTGGATTAGATCACGTGAGGATGCTAGGTTGATTATTTATTGCAAGCTAAGCAAAAGTATCAAACTGACCTATTTTATTATTCAGTGGCTGGAAACTCTATGCAAAAGACCCTAGAGCTTTAGGCAGAAATACAGGTCTTATCCTGCCAGGTCCTGAGCATGCTGCCTACTCATCAGAAAACCTCAAGTAAAATGAATGATTTTGTGCTTCTCCTGCACCCATTTCCGTGCTATAGCAAAAGTACATGCCTCCCTTTTGGGGAATCTGGTGAAAACTGGAAAACAGATGCAAACAAACTAGCCTGAAACACTTTTGCAATCTTCTCTAAGTGCAAAACTTAGAATAAGAGAGAAGAAAAGACACCCTCCTTTGTCTGCACCAGCCTTTGAGCTTTGGGGCCATTTGGGAAGATTGCAGTGCTCTTCTGACGCTGTGTATTTAGTGCATCTCAAAATGGGGCAAACCTTTGTTTCAATGACAGATCATCAACCACTCACACCCGGATAGTGTGCCAGATATAGGTTCCACTGAAGCTGGCGGAAAGGCCCCCTTTGGTTTCAGGATGCTTTGAGTCCATTCCTGTCTGTCCTCAGGTGGTAGGTACCTGCTGCTCTTTCTGACTTCAGAGAGAGCTGCAGACACTAAACATCTTAGAAAATTGGCTGCAGACATGTCATTTCCCCCTCTTTTTTTTTTTCTTTCCTAACTTCCTTTACACTTTCAAAAGCAATCTCTACAGCATTCCCTGTATGGCTGTGGTATCTTCAGCGTGCACCATTTTGGGCAAGGTGAGAATTTTTTTTTGAGGTGGTAAGAGAATGTCTTCATTTAAAAAAACAACAACAACAAAAAAAAACAACCCCAAACCCCTGCTTTTGTTTACCCTAAAAACCCAGATCTCCTCTGCTTTTGTGCACTACAAGAGCGGCCGGCGAGGAGAGGAGAACTCTCCAGAATCCAGCCCTTCCCACTTCCCAGCCCCAGCCGGAAGCAGGAAGTCCGCGACAACCAATCAGGTGCGGGGATGTGGGGTGTGGGGTGTGGCCAGGAGCTGCGCGGCCATTTTGAGGCAGGGAGAGGCGGTTTGTTCTGGGTCTGGAGAGAAAAGATTAGCGGTTGCAGACTGGTTCTCATTCGCACCGCATTAAATACTGGGCTTTCATTAGCTCTGTCACGCAAAATCCAGGCCTTTTCTCCAAATGCAGTTCAAATACTTTTCAGCGTTAACGCCATAATTTTTGCAGAACGCATTGGTAGGATTTGGATTAGGTTGTTACTGCTTCCGGTGGCCATTTTAGGAGTCTGACTGCGGACTGACTGAAAGGTGAGAATGCTTTGGTAGAGAGGTGAATTTCCAGGCATTTACTGTCCATAGTTGGTAAATAACAGCTCAGCTGAAATCTCCACACAGGCTTGTGGACACTGTGGCCCATACACACATGCACCCAGGTATAAATACATATACCCAGGCTTAAATGCATACGTGCATATGTAAAAAACATACTATTCTTAATTTAGTACAGCTGAACTGGTAGTGGCTGTTAATCTTCTACATTATCCTGCCATCTTCTCCATCTTTGATGGCTTGTAACTTGCATTTTTCTAAATATGAAAAGACTCAGCCTGAAAATCAAGCCAGGACAACGTAAGACAACCTCACACACCACCATACAACGCTTCATGACCAATACTTTTTATTTTAGTCAAAGAAGTTGTTCTGTCATGGCAGCACTGCTTGACGGCATGAATCCTTTTTGGTCGGAGAATTATTTCAGTCGAAAAGCAAGCTGGGGAAAATGTACTGCTTTCTACATCTTCCCCCAAATTTGAGATATCACCTATTTTGTACTGAAGTGTTGTTCTGCAGAAGGAAAAGGAACAGAGTCCCTGTAGTTGTCCTCTAACTTGAATTATATTTAACCTGGAGAATAAACTCTGCATGAGGAGTTACACTGCAACATTAAAGTGGGCTGTATGTGCCAGCCTCTCCATGACTGTAAGGTTATCTACAGACTTAACAACAATTACAGTAATCTTGCAGTTACGCCAATAACCAGATTTTAGCTAAATCATATATACCTGCACCGTTCCCAGACTTCTCCCAAAAGACTTCAAGAGAGGAGCAAGTTACAATTTGTGGTTTATTGCAAACTGCGTAGAGATATATATAGTTTATATATATTATAAAAAAAATGAAACTTGAAAAATCAGTCAAGTACAGGTGTCCATAGAGTCTTAGTGTCTGTGAAAATAAGTATGATTAGGTAAACACTGAAAAATGAAATAATTAATGTAGAAAGAGAATTGCTTTCTGAGATTCCTATAACAGTTTTCTAGCCAAGAGTCATGAAAGATAGAATTGTGTGAGGAATTTTTAGTTCATATAGTTACTACTCTTTCTGTGTTGGAGAGAACTGTTGGAAGTCTCTTCTAAAGTGTAAATGGATATAACTTTCAAAAACTTCATTAAACTCTTGCTGATTATCACTAGCTGAGCTTTTTATTAATGTATGGTGAATTGAAGTTTCATTTCTTATGATTCTACTACTTTCTCTTCTTCCTTCTAGTTTCAGCAGATGGATCATTAAAGGATCCCTATAGCATAAACTTATTTGAAGATATTCCTGACTGCTTTGGCAATATAAAGAGACTTAAAATTTAGTTTCTAAAAGTCAGTATCCCCTCATTTAATGTAATTACAAAATGACATAATTTTAAAAAATGAGACATTAACTGTGCATTTATGATATTTAATGTTCTCAGTGTGCAGATGGAATGCATGTAAATGTGAAATTTAAAAAATGGTATTTTAGAAATACTGTATTTCAAGACCTTCTGTATATGACTTAGGGGAAATGGCAGCAAATCCATTCAAAGGCATGAGTTATGGATGATAAAGATCTAGAGAACTTGTCTAATAAATAATAGTACTAAAAATCTCTTCCATAGTTCATATTTCTAACGTGAAAATGTACAGCTTGGTGTGACTGAAATATAAACTGCAGCTGTGTGCATTGAGATCTCTTCTCTTGCAGGGAGCATGAAGGGAAAACTGGCCAAACTGACGTGAGCAGAAGACAACTGTTTCTATCCTGAGAGACAGATGGCCGTGACAGTGGTTACATCAAGCTCCCCCATGTCCTTGCAGACAGGAGTGTTTAGAAGAATTAAATTAAAAGATGGTAAGTGAAGGCGGAAGCAAAATGTTTTTCACTACTTTCAGTACATGGCCAGAACAGATGTTTAGCTCAGTGTTCCTTCTCTTGGCAGACCTTGTTGCCTTTCTGCAAGCAGTGGCTTCTTGTCCAGGTGTTACACATAAGGGTTTTTTAGTCCATGACTTTATCTAAACTTTTTATGAGGTGACCTAAATTTTTGCCCACCGAAATCTCCTGTGGTTGTGGGTTCCAACATGTGGAAAAATGGTCCCTTTTGATTTATTTTTTTTTAAAGCCTGTGACCTTGTAATTTTTTGCAGTGCCTTCTGCTTTGAGCTGTAAGAGAATGTGAGGTGGTACCTGTAAAATAGTGTGTGCTGCAGAGAGGACAACACTTCTGAAATCAGCATGGTCAGATGAGCCATGCAGCTGAGCTAACACCGTCCTAATTGCTAGAGACAGGGATCCGTTATAAGGATCCATATAGCTCCAATATCATCCTCCAATCTGATCTGATTATAGTAGACGTCTCAGGCTCAATTTTGCTGAATGGTGTTTTGAGTCACTGTATGATTTCAGCCACATGAAATTGCTGCTTATTTGCATCAAGGTCTGCTCTACATATGATCAAAATACGTAATCACAATGCACTGTCAAGTGGAAAAGTAGTACAGAAATAAAAACCTAAGGGTTCTATGTTGTAATGATTCTCTTCTGTATATTTCATAGCCACTTTTGCAGTTGTTAACGTGCTATAACAAGAGAAGACCCTGTTAATTTTAGATGATACTTTAAAACTTATTTATCATCTTGGATACTTTAGCTGGCTATTAGTATTTCCTGCAGTGAGAAAAGAGGTGGGGAGAAGTGACTATTGTTCAATAATATCTATAATAATAAATATGTTTACAGATTCTATATTCTGATAGACGCTCTAGCTATAAAAGAAGGTTTATGAGTGAGATAGTCATAAAAAGAAAGGGAAATGCAATGGCAAGTGAAAATTACGAGACTCTCTTGATACTACTGCTCTCCTGGCTTTAGTCAACTATCAGAAAAAGTTTACTTGGAGAAACAGGTAACATTGTTGGGAAAATTTTAAAGATCCTACTTCCATCTCTATTGGCATACATGGTATAAGAAGGAAAGGGCAAGGGAAATCATTATAGATAGTTTACCTGTTAAATCCAAACCAAGAATTATAAATTTTAGCTTGAAAAATACTATAAACCTTTTTTTTTTTTAACCTGGGGAATTTTTCATTAATTTCCTTTATTTTTTCTGCTTATAAATGGGATCAAAGCTTTCACTCAACTTCAAAACTCCTTTTTGTTTGGTTGTTGGATTATAAAAACCCAAACCAAACACAAATAATTCTGAGTTTGATATTTCCAAAGTAGTTTATATTTTTATCCCTCCTCTGCTTGGTCTTCATAGGGAAATATACAGAGTTTGAGACAAGGAACCTTTGTAATGAAATTAATTCGCACAAAAAACCGTGAGCAAAACCGAACATCACACCTTCTATTAATAAACTGTGCCTTTTTTCCACACCATTAGTATCCCTTTTGATAAAGTTATTAAAATGAAAAAAGCGTATCAATACGTTTTTTTATAATCAGAAGCTTATTTCTTTCTTATACGTATAATAACTTCTGCTATCGGTCACCTTAAGATCACATTGTTTGTGCTTCAGCAGTCTTTGGGACTGCTGTAGTTACCTTCTCTTGTTTAATAAAGCAGTTTTATTTTGATGCAGAACTAAAGCCTAGCAGATGACTAGAAGCAAAGAAAGGTGGTGTGGAAGTTGGCATGTATTTGCATCAAATGCGAGCAGAGATGTTTATGTTGTCTGTTATTTTAATCATGTGGGGTGCCTGAATCTTTTTTAGACTCGGGCTTGCACTTTGCAATTAGATTTGCAGGGAGAACTATATACGTGATGCATTTGAGCTATGTGGGAGAGCATCGCTTTGCCAGGATCAGTGGTTACTTCCCACCCTGTAACCAAATCTGTGATATGTGGTAGATGTTTTCATTATGAAGTATTTCTGAAAGAATGGTTGCTCGTTTCTTTCATGACTAAGCAGGAATTGCACTCTTCGTATTGACTCTGGTGGACATCTTGTTGGGCCACACTCAGTCGTTGTTGCTATGAAAACCTTTTTAACTATTTTATTTTATTACTCATAAAAACATTCCCTGCCCTCATATTCTGTGTTGGGTGGTGAAGAGCTACCATCCGGAGAGTCATCTGGAGTGGAGTTAATTTTTTTCAGGCAAGCATGAATCCGGAAGATATGCTGCAGGATGATTTACATGCTGAAGACGGTCCTGTTAGTAATGCCACAGATGCTGATGTTGCTTTGGTTACTGACAGTGATGAGTGGTGTGTAATATCTGATAAAGATTAGAGCCCTCAAAATCAAAACAAAGCTCCTGAACAGGAATCCCATGATACCAAAACACCATTTACAAGCTGTGACAGCAAGATAATTGGCCTGGGTGTGGCTTCTATTTACCGGAATAAATGATGATAAATAGTGAATCTGGCTGGATTTTGACTGGGGGAAATGGAATACTCCTAGATATATTTTTATATTATTGCTGCTGTCAGAAGACTAGAGAAGCAAATGCCTGTGCATTTTTGTGTGATCTGCGAGTAAAACAGAGCTGGCTGTGCACAAGCAAATGTACTGTTGCATTGCTTCATTTTGACTCCCAGACCATGTTCTTTCCCCTCTCACATCCTATGTGTCTCATCCATAAAACACATACAAGATTTATTCCTTCTTCTATCATCACCCACATACATTTTTCTTGTCACCTGTGACTTTTTCCATAGCTTAAGAATTTTCTCTTGACCTGAAAATTGGATTGTCATCTCAAGATGGATTGTGAAGGAGGAAACATTGCTCACCGAATCCACTCTTAACTCTCCCCTTGGTTGGCAACATCCACATGAAATAGTGGGAAATAATGTGAAGAAATGTGATGCCCATCCATCACTATTGAGGTGTCTCAGAAAGCTCAAAGGATTGAGGTCAACGGCTCAATGTCCAAGTGGAAGCTAGTGACCACTGGTATTCTTCAGGAGTCAGTACTGGGACCAGTGCTGTTTAACATCTTTGTCAGAGACATGGACAGTGGGATTGAACACACCCTCAGCAAATTTGTGAACAACAACAAGCTGTGTGGAATGGTTGACATGCTGGAGGGAAGGGATGCCATCCAGAGGGACCCAGACAGGTTTGAGAGGTGGGCTCGTGCAAACCTTATGAAGTTCAAGCAGTGCAGGGTCCTGCACCTGGGACACAGCAATCCCAGGCACAAATACAGGTTGGGTGGAGAATGGCTGGAGAACAGCCCTGAGGAGAAGAACTTGGAAGTGCTTGTGGATGAGAAGCTCAACATGAGCTGGCAATGTGTGCTGGCAGCCCAGAAAGCCAACTGCATCCAGGGCTGCCTCAAAAGAAGTGTGGCCAGCAGGTCGAGGGAGGTGATTGTGAGACCCCACCTGGAGTGCTGTGTCCAGCTCTAGAGTCCTCAACACAGGAAGACATGGACCCGTTGGAACAGGACCAGTCGAGGGACATGAAAATGATCAAGGGGCTGGAGCACCTCTGCTGTGAAGACAGGCTGAGAGAGTTGGGCTTGTTCTGCCTGGAGAAGAGAAGGCTCCAGGGACCCTGGAGGCTGTGGAAAGGGACAGATAAACCCTTTTGATAAACCCTCTATATAAGAAGGTATCACTTTGTCTTCATCCTTACAGTGGCAAATGTAATTTTGGCTGCAGGGCTGGCTGAGAAGCTGGTCCTGACTATCTGACTTCAGGACTTTCGCATTAACCTATTTCGGTTGACTTATACTATTGAGTGGTGCCTGAAGCTGAGAATTTATAGAGAGAATACTGACATGACTGAATTGGGGTTTTAGACTAAAATGGCAGGAGTTGTCTTTAGCTCTAGGATAAGCAGTGCATTAATAAAATTAAAAGAAGAATAGAGAACAAACCCAGTTAATCTACAGACCCATTCCCTTTAAAATTATACCTGCATTCACTACAGAAGGGGAGGAGGTATGCTTGTCAATGTAGTGTTAAACACAAGGGGCTGAGTTTCCAAGAGGAGCATATTTGTTATGACAGGCAAGATAGAATATCCACTCTCTTTTAACCAAGTAAATATTGAAGGGTTGCTCATTAAAAATTCAGCCATCTATCTTCATCGTACATCCCACAATTCTGCAGTTTCAGATTTCTTAGGTGATGAGTGACTAAAAAGTGGTTCACATAGCAGAAACTCTTTTTAGGCATTGCAGATTTTCACTCTACAGGCTTTATTGGGAAGTGTCCCATCACAATTAAAGACAAAATGCTTATCCTGTGCAAATCAAAATGAAAATTAATGTTCCTAATTAAAGGAATATGGATAGAAAACTGGTTGCAGAAATGAGAGTGAGCAAGGAAGAAGGAACCACCATACATTCACTCTTTTGGAGTGTAATTTAGATGTGATGAACAGAAAAGGGAATCAGTAACTTTCGGAACAAGCACTATAATCTGAGTAAATAGTAGAAAGGGATCAGCTGACACTGCCCAGGTTCCATGTTTTCACTAAACACTCCTGGTGACTCTGCCCACTCCTCTCCTGCTCCTACTATTCAAGCAGAAATTAGAAAACCTTTCTTGAACAGATTTTTTCAGCTAACTTTTTATGTTACTGCATCTTCTCTTTTTCCCCTTTAAACTTTCCCTTCAAAGGCGAGGCAGACAGTTCACCAGAGAAAGAGATGATTTCTTAGGACCATGGGGTTTTTTTAGCACTTGTATCCAAGTGAGTAACAAAGGGAGGAATAAAAAACTTCAAGACTTCAAATCATGCATTTTGCACAACCCTTCAGCTGTTGCAGGGATCAGAACATGCTGACTAGGTTCAAGCATTACGACACGCTTCTCATATAATAGTACATTCGTTAAACTGAAACATGCCTTTTGCAGAATAAATTTCAAAAGCTTATTGTCTCTAACTGCAACAATTATTTGTTTGTGTCTCCAATTGAAAAGCCTTCTGAATTTTCTTATTAGGCTAAGTACTTCTGTGCAGAGGACAGTGAGCAATTCTGTGCAGCATTCATATTGGTTCTGTCTCACTATGCTTTTGTGATGCTTCAATAGAATTAAATAGAGGTCTATTTGAAAAAGTATCCTTGCTAAAACTTCTGTTAACTTTATAATAGCATTTGTTAGCACTAAGGAAGGAAAGAAAACTCTCATAATGTCAGTAATGGTAGGTTATTTTGCCTAACTTGCTGTCACAGAGTGAGCTGGCATCCATCTGAAGTAATTTGTGAAAGACTTGTCTATAAAGGAAACTAACTGCATCTAGATGTTGGACTTTTTAGTTTTTTCCTAGTTTTTTGTTTTTCTTTTAAGTATGGTGATGCTTTCAAAGTACAGGTAGACACTTAGAAAATACCTTGATATGTCTTTAGATTAAAGGTAAAATTAACATCTTCAGATGGAACCCTCTTTTCATAGAGAATCCAGTTTCATCCAGCTTAGAGGTTTGTAGGGAGACCTACCACTTACCATAAGTTGATTTAAAATACATAAACAGATATATAAATAAAATACTATTTTTTTGCAAAAGACTACCATGCTGATTTATTTCACATGGCATCCTGAGTTTATTCTTAAGAGCAGAGAGTCAAAATTTTGAAGAGCTGGGCAGGACTCACAGAGACAGCAGTGGTGGTACAATCCCTTTGCTCTACTTCAAATGCTTGGGGAATAATATGACTATCTGGCTTGAGGGACCTTCTGATCTTGAGACGGTCCCAACGTACGGGTTGCACTTGCTGGCTATTCTTGTAAAGCCCAGGTCTCTTGACATACTAGTGTGTTGGAGGACAGGAAAAAATTATGCATTTCTGCATCCTAGTATTTAAAATATTCTTAGTATGGGGAAGCGGTTAGGATATACTGGGGAAGAGTGGCTGGAAAGCTGATCAGCAGAAAAGGACCTGGAGGTGCTGGTTGACTGTCGGCTGTGTCCAGTTTTGGGCCCCTTACCACAAAAAAGAGATTGAGATGCTGGAGTGTGTCCAGAGAAGGGCAACAGAATTGGTGAGGGGTCTGGAGCACAAGTCTTATGAGGACCAGCTGAGGGAACTGGTGTTGTTTTTTCTGGAGAAAAGGAGGATGAGAGGAGACCTTATCATGCTTTACAACTTCTTGAGAGGAGGTTGTAGAGAGGTGGGGATTGGTCTCTTCTCCCAAGTAAATGGTGACAGGACAAGAGGAAACAGCCTTATGTTGCACCAGGGGAGGTTCAGATTGGATGTTTGGCAATTTTTTTTCCACTGGAAGGGTTATTTAGCATTAGAATGGGCTGCCCAGGGAAGTCGTGGAGTCACCATCCTTGGAGGTGTTTAAAAGATGGGTAGACATTGTGCTTAGAGATATGGTTTATCAATGGTTTCTGTCACTTTTAGGTTGATGGTTGGACTAGATCTGAAAGTTCCCTTCCAACTTAGGGAATTGTATGATTCCATGATATGTGTCCCTGCTCTGTGCACTACTTCTGTGTTTTATCCTCTGCCAAGCACATACACAATCAGGATGAAGGGCTTTAGTTCCTACTCCTCTTCAAACTCTGTAAAAAGGTAGAGCCTGGAAAACTTACACATTTTAGGCTGAGGATATTACTGGAGTAGATGTGGATGTTTTTCAGAGTTACCTAGCCTGGGTTATTCGTACCTTGGAAAAACAACCTCCTTGTCAGAGCAGAGCTAGAGTGTGATGGGGTGATGTTAATCACAGCCCATATAGGTGCCGCAACAAAGGTGCCAACACCCATGAAGATAAAGTTTATCTATTGCTTGCTTTTTTTTTTTAATGGTCTACACAGGAACAGCTGTGAAAGACACACCAGGATCCCTCTGTTGTCAGCTCTTCTTTGTGACAGACAGCTTGTGCCAAGTAATGGAGATGTCAAAACAGAGTGTTATTTTGTGAGGAACAGCAGGTGCCTGTAGTGGAAGAAATTGCTAGTTTACCTGCTGTTTAAGACATATTAATAATATAGTAACTTTGATTTCTTAAACTCTAACTAAAGGCTGTATTCAAAAACTCTATGCTCAGTGCTTTTGCAATTGAATCATAGTCCATCCCCTCCCCCCCTGCTCCATATTTTTGGCTCTTAAATAATTCCCTTTTGTGATTATTTGACAAGAATCAGACATCCTCCCACCCCATGCCAATATCTACTGCATGCTTCTTTTTTTTTTTTCCTGGTTCTTTTTGTATTAGTCAGTTGAGAGTTTGACAGGTATACATCTACACATGTATTTTCATTCATTTATTCGTGGGGGCAGCGTAGGTACCAATATTCATCATTGTCGTTGCCTGAAGTTAAAGCTAAACTCTTTTCACTTGTGGGTTAGCACAAACAGAGGTACTGGTGATCATTTATTTGAATCACACTTTTCTCTTCACCAGAACATATACTGCCTTCCAGGACTCATATTCATCCAGCTAATCTTTAGTTGGCAGCAAATCTCCACTACCTTACTGTCTCGCAGGATGGGAGTGTGGAATGGGAAATTGCCCACGTACAAATGATACTCCATCTCTTACAACCTCCCTTGAGCACTGTCTGAGTGCATAAATTGTCTTTTAGGTATTTTTGAACCTTTCTTAGTGCCAGAGCTGCTAGAGCATTGTCTATTTTGGTACTCAGTGGCGTGCATTCAGTGCCCTACTTTTATGGCAAATTGTAATTTCCTTATCAAGGTTTCACAGCAGTCTGCCTCTGGATTTTATGTTGCATTTGGAGTTGGGTACCTTCATATGGACGTAGCCCTTCACAATTGCACGATTGACTCAGGAGGACTGAATAAGTTCAAAAAGATTTTCATGGCTTGTGTTCCTGCTGTCTGCTGTTCATCTTGTGTTCCTGCTGTCTGCTGAATATCTGGCTTTATTAGCAGCTGGAGACAGCTTTGCTTTCTGATGGGTTAGTGTCTTGTTAGCAGCAGCAGCTTAAGGCTGCTTGGCAGTATAGGAGAAATTCAATTTTGCAGAGGAAGAGAGAAGGAGGGAAGGATTTGGGGAGGGAAGTGTGACTTTGGCTCTGTCACATCAGAGCTGGGGAAAAGGGCTGGACAGGCCACTGGTACTTGGGGCAATGCTGGGCAGGAAGGTCTGGAGTCAAAGTGGTGAGTGATGGTGGGGGTGTCCAAGGTCTGCCTCTCTGCTGAAGGAAAATGGGTAGTGTCCATTCCCTGGCCTCACTAACCCCCATCTCTCCAGACTCATTTTATTGGGTTCCCTATTCCTAAGCTGCCTCTGCATAAGACGGATGCCTTATCCTCTCTGGTGAACCTATTCCCTCTCCTCATCATGGTTGCTCCTTATTTTCCTCAAAACCTTGGGCTGTTGCCATGTAAGATGAGAAACAGCCCCATGGTGGAGTGCCTGGAAGAGGCATGAATCAGATTTACTGCTTTTGCTCTTGGTGATAGCGTTGGGCACGGGGGCAGCAGTTTCCATGCATAACCATGGCCCCTCCTGTGTGTTAGAAGGCAGGAAGCTGCCCAGGCGAGAGGCAGGAGGTAGGACGTGGGCAGGAGGTAGGATGCAGGTGTCAGTTCTGACCTCTAGCATAACCAAAATGAAGATCAGGATCCTGGTGATGGCTGAGGGTCTTTGACTGTTCCTGGAAGTCCAACACCGGTGTACAAATGCCTACTTGGCGTGTACCATCGCCCTGCATGAAGCTGGTTGATTTTCGTATCATATAACCATCCTCCCCTCAGAATTCCTGTTTTAGTTCTGTGTGAAACACGGCTGGAAACTTCACCTTGAGACCTCTCCATTAAAACCAGAGCAAGTCAGCCAATGAGTTCAAGCACTGATGGGGGTACAAGGCACAACATGATCATCTCACAAGAACAGCTAACTCCAATCAAATCAGCGATCCAATTAACCTAGTGTCCTGCCTCCAACTGGTGCCAACAGTGGGTGCCTGGGGAAGGAGGTAAGAATAGAAAGAGCATTTAGTGACGCTTTCCCAGGATACTTGTGCAGCCTCTGGCAATTTGCAATTGGCCTTGTTTCCCTATGGAACCTGACAAAAATCTGCCAGTCTCAGATTTCATTACTGTGAGGACTGTAGTCAGCCTTCCCAGCGTGAACTGTTAAACACATGAAGTGCTCTTGAATCAGCAGTTATCAGAAACATGGCACCCTTCCAGCCATCGTCTCTGTCCCCTTGCTTGGAGACGCGGGCTGAAGCAGCTTAAATCTTTTCCTGGCAGTCTTCTGCATGGCCAGAGTCCCACTGTGATTCTCTGCATTCGTTTAAGGGCTCTCAAAAACTCAGCTTTACTTTTGCTCTGGTTGTGCGTGACAAGTGGAGCTTTGGTGAGCCTTCAGGGTCTGCACTAAGGAAAGGAGATGCAAAGGACCAAGCGCAAACAGTCACAAAAGCTGGGGAGGGGTGTGCAGGAGTGAAATGGCCATGGCCACTTCCATGGTTTTCCTCTCAGGATGGAGACAGCAACCTTCAACCTTGTGGAGGATCACTCTTAGAGGCTGAGGAAAAAGAAAGATGCTCACAGCAGAGATCATGTTAGTAGATCTCCAGTGATAGAAGAGAGATTTAGAAGATAACCAAGTAAAACTAATGCAATGGTAGACAGATTTTTCTGGGAAGGTATCTTCTATGCAGTAGATGAATAGCAAGAGATAAGAAATATTACTATTTCATAGACTTTGCACTCTATGATAAATATATATGGTCTAGATATATTGGTAATGGACTAAATGTTCTGCTGTGGAGAAGCAGTGTGGGTCCACTGCAGATGTTGAAATAGGCATAAGAAATAAATGCAAATGTATTTGGGACATTCAGTTTTATGCAACCAATCTTGTGTTGCATATAAAATGCCAAAATATGCCAAAGCACAGCTAAATAAAGTCAGATATACATATGCTGATACAGCTAAGACATTATCCAGTTTTAGTGCCTCTTTGTTCTGCACAGTGAATTCCAAACATCTTTAAAATCTCTATTGATCTCTCCTCCAAGTGCAAAGAATGAGTCTTTCTCAAAGAATTGCTTTTAAACAATATGAAAATACATATTTTAGGAAACACTTCTGAAAATGCTGTTGTTTCTGGCTGCAGCTTTGACTTTCCCATGTGAAAATCTATATTTGTTTTACTTAATCTTGAAGGTTATATGCAGTTTTCCATGCTTCAGTCATATCTAGTAAATAGGTTCTGAATTATTTTAGATGTCAATAAGTACTTTTTTATCAGGCTTTGTTGTTAAGATGCATTTAGTGAGACAGCCTTACCTAGCAAGGTGTCATACTTTTATTTTTTCTCCCATGATGAAGCTATTTTGATTGACACGGAGTAAGGATCAGGCTTTAAATTTTTACAGTTACCTCCACATATAGTAAATGACCAAATGATTAAGGAAAGTAAATGCAGGTAACTGTTAAAATGGAGGATTTAGTTCTTCACTTTTTGGATGAGATTGGGAGCAATGCTACAAAGCTCAGTAACTACAGTGATATAAAATTATCAAAATTAGGATGTGAAATTGCTTTAGTGACTTTTTTATTTTATGTTTGTATGGGATCTGGCAAATTAAAGATGATGGTAGATGCTGAATTTCAGGACAAATTAGATCAGTTGTCTTTCCTTGAGATTACTCAGCTATTGATGTATTTTACCTTATCTGGTTTATGTTGAATTTGCTCTACTACTTCAAGGACAAATTTCTATTAATTTCTAAATTCTTATTAAAATATATGCGTGAGAGTTTTAAGCTTTTCCTAGAAGTATGATGCTGTCTTAGAACCTGAAAAATTGAAGGGGCATTACTAACCATCCAGATACATTAGCTAAAACTACAGCAAAGGCTTTTCCCTGTTCTTCTGTATTTTGGGGGATGGGAGTGAAGACGTATTCTCCAAAAAAAGCAAACAATATCTCCAAGACTAAAAACTTCATAAATAAAAGTTGGAAAACCTGTCTTTTAGTAAAAAGATGGTTTGGGTTGTTTTTTTTTTTTTCTGTCAATATTTTCCTATTTGATTTTTTTGTTTTTCCAATCCCAGTTTTCCACAGATAAACAGTTTCAGTAATTCACTTATGGCCCTTCATTTCTTTTGCTATAAAATGCAAAACAAAGGCTGCTTGAAACAGTTCTATGTTATCTGTTTTGATAGAAAAAAAAAGAGAACAAAAGCATGCTCTCTGGTTCACATTCTCCTACGAACAATGTTTTCTAATATTTCATTTGCTTTCCTGTCCTTTAGCAGGGGTTGCCACTCTCCATCTGTATCTCATCAGCCAGGATGTAGTGTTGTCCAAACTTCCTCATACATTGTGGTATACACTGAGTAACCCCATTGATGTAAATTGATTTGCATTGAAAAGCTGAAATCCTGTGGCTATATTTGTTTAAGCAGCAATACCCTCCAGAGTCATTTGCATCTGCTGAAAATTCATCCTTGAATAGTTTTTTCTCTTTTCCTTTTCCTTATCTTTGCTTTGATACAGAGACCGACTACTTAGTATTATTTACCTTTTTTATCATGAGATGATTTTGAGCAACACATCTTTTAAGAACATTTGTCCTCTTTAACAAACACCAGATTCTACTTAGAGTATAATGAAAATCAGATGGGTGCTACTGAGCATTGAATTATGAGCATGGTATATTAATGTCTTATTTAACTGATTTAAATGCCTTCAATTTCTGTCCCTATCCAGTTCATCTCTCATATAGAAAGCCTCACATGCACTGTGGGTGTTTTGAAGTCCAGACAACTACTTGTCTTCTTGTACCTAGTTCATTACAGCATAGCTCCACTGGCTCTGTGAAGGTCCACTTGACTTATGCAAATAATTATGCAAAATTTCCATGAAAGTGAAATCAAAATGGGGTCTCTGAACAAGGAATAGGATAATGGCCCTGGAATCCCCAGGTTTACAATGTGTGGCTGGTGACAATGACACTGTGTCATTCCATTGTGAACTTTGGTGGTAAAAAAAGAATGCCTTCTGTTGTACAAAGATCTTATTTACTCTAACACATCTTGAATGTTAATGTGTCTCTACATACTTTTTTTCTTCAACATGACACTATGTTTCCCCTCTTCTGTGTTATGCAATTTAATTATATGCAGACCTTGAATGTCATTTTCTAATTCTCAGTGGTTCATTTGAAAGTCTTGTAAAATAAAACTAATTGGTGTGTTCATTAAAATGTCAGAAATATTTTTGAGTTCAATTAGATAGTACAGCAGTTTTATCCAAAGTGTGCTTATAGTACAATAACTATGTCAGGAGGATGTAATTAACAGCCATTTAAATGAACAATTGTCTTAAATTTTTCTGGTTCTTCATGCATGATAACTTAATCAAACAGCAAAGTTCTTATGGGCTTATCCATTTGAGAGAAAGGTGAAACGCTATAAACACGTACTTAAAAAGTCAAATTGAAAGCCATAAAACTGCTGAACTAAAGAAGTCAACTATATAAAAATGAAACACAGAAGCATACTTTACTTCAGTGTCAGCACATTGCAGCTAAAATCCAGTCAGAAAAGGGAGAATTTAAGGCATAGTCACAATTTTTGGGAAAGACTAACTTTCACATCAAATGAAGGTCAAAGGACAAAATCATAGACTCATTGAATGTTTTGGGTTGGAAGGGACCTTTAAAGACCACCTGGTCCACTCCCCTGCCGTGAGCAGGAACATCTTCCATGAGATCAGGTTGTTCAAATCCCTGTCCAACCTGAGCTTCAAGACTGCCAGGAATGGGGCATCCACAACTTCTTGGGGAAACACTGTGCCACCACTGTCATCAGAAACAATGTCTTCCTTATGTCCAATCTAAACCTACCCTCTTTCTGTTTAAAACCATTGTCCCTTGTTCTGTCAGTACAGGAATTGCATAAAAGTCTTTATCTTTCTTATCAAAGGGCTGCAATAAAGTCTCCCTGGTGCCTTGTCTTCTGCTGGCTGAAGAAAGCCACCTACCTCAGCCTTCCTTCACAGGAAAGGTGTTCCAGCCCTCTGACCATCTTTGTGGCCCTCCTCTAGACCATCTGTAACAGGTCCACATTTGTCTTGTGCTCTATAGTTTTGCTTGCATTAAAATATTTAAGACATTGGAGCCTTCTGCTCTATTTGCCTTTGTTTTGGCTTAAAGTATCATTTACTCTTCAGCAAAGGTGGCGCCCATGTTTGTTTCTGCCCTCAGTGGCCTTAAATGCAATTGTGCAAAAACTATGTATTAGATGACATATTAGACAAGATTTGTTCAAATGGTTCTAATGGGTAAGGAGACTTCCAAAAGGGTTTGGCAAGTACAGCTTTATTTTGGAATTGCAGGATCACACTGACTAATATCACATATAGTTCTATAAAAATTACCGAATTTGGTTAGGATTATTTTTATTATCTATTCACAACCAAGTATGTCAGTTTGTCAAAACAGACATTTTGTGGTAAAATCTGTCTTTGTTGAGCATCTTGCTTGATTTAATTTTTTTTGTTCCCATTTCAGGATTGCTTGAAAATACTTGAAAAGATTAATATAAATTTTCTGGATTCACTTACAACTTTGTTGTGAACTGCAAGCTAATGTGCAAAAAAATACGGGAAAGAAATTTCACACTCAAGCAAAACTTTTCTCTTGGGCTCGAGTTAGTTGGGAAGTGAATTTATAGATGATAAAAATATTTCTATCTCATTAGGTGAAAAGACAAAATCTGAAACCATCAAAGGCTCCTGAAATGGGGAAAAGATTTCTTTGCCCAATTTCGGAGATCACAGCTTCAGCTGAAACAGTGAAAACCACTCAGAACATGATCAAAGCTGCTCTTCCAGCTCCTGGAGCTTTAAATAAAGTTGTGCAGTTGCTGGAGCATACAGTGTAGTGCTGAGGCTTCTCATTGTGTCCGGTGGGATGGTAACACCTCAAGATGTGGCCACTTTGTGATGGGCGTGTGAAATTCCTCAGTCTGATAGTTACTGAAAGAGCCAACAGTGTGCTTTGGTCCCACCTGGTCGTGCTAAAGACTTTGTTCCAGCAGGGAAGCAGGAGTACGATAAGCTGAAGAGATATGGGAGAGTTGAATTTGCTCAGCAAAATCACCCTCTTGGCATCATGGCTGTGTGGCCAGCTTGCATTGGCAGCTGCTCATGGTTGCACAGAGAGTCATGTAGCTTGACAAAGGAGCCCATTGCATGACGGTCCTTGGCAGCCCAGATTACCCAGATTGTGATGTCTTCGTCCGTATCAGTGGGTTTGCTGGTTGGTGCTTGTGAGCTGATCCTGTGTGTTGCAAACAACATGATGACCTGTGTGCAATCTCCAGTGTTGTCAGTGCACATGGTGTCCACGTCACTTTGGAAGCTGATGTGGTGGCAGGAAAACTTAACTCTTGACACAGTATGGGCCGCTGGGGACTCCCTTGTTACCCCAGTAGTGGGAGAGCATTTTGTGAGTCATAAAGAGCCACAATGCTCTTCATATACCCATATAACGATAGCCAGCTGGGCTCTCCTGACATTGACCACCCTTGGCCATGGAAACGTGATTCTGACTCAGTTCTTCCATTTCCACCTCTTGCAGCACCAAACCAAACCTGGTTTATGACAAAAATTTCCCTGTGGCCCCCAACTGAAGCAGGGATTTTGTGTTTTAAGAAATGTGTGTCCTTGGTAATATTTTGTTGTTATTTTCTTGGAGTAAGTTAAGCAGGCTCCAGGCTCACTATTTGAAGAGAGGAGGAAGAAACCAGATAAAACAATAGTACAAGTTTTATGGTTTTCTCTTGCCCTGACGCAAGAATATAAACAAAAGACCATCTCTGTAAAGTATTCCTCAGCAGGATACAACAGAAGAGAGATTAAGTTTCAGTAGGCCACCTTTGTATTCAAATGTGGTGTTTGCTGTCTCTTCTCAAAGCAATATTAGCTGTTCTGCAAGCTATAAAGGAATTTTCAGCTGCTTTGTCTTGCTGGCTTTCATTGCTGTTTTTTAATTAAAGCTTAAGGAATTAAATGAACCAGGGATGCTGGGGTTACACAAGGATGAGAAAAATCAGGCAGTCAAATCCACTGAGGTGCAATGGGGCACAGGCTGATTTTCGGATTATCATACTCAATGATTGTTTTTTCCAGTTAAAAGCATAAACATTAATGCATTTTAAGCATCTGGGTCAGGCTGACAACGTACAACTGTCTGAGAGAATTAGATCTGAAACAGATTTGGAGCTACTTTATTAAGATTTTGGGTGTGATTTGCAAATGTTACAATGGAAGGCTCCTTTCTGTTGTATTTTGCACTGGGAATGGAAAAATTAATAATCGAATGCTTAATAAGAGATCTATTTGGAAATGAACAGCCATTGCAGGGTGCAGAATTCTAACTAATACAGTGGTACATCTATTTACCAGGCACAAACATTTGCAACATTGATTGTTTTGTTTACAAACTGTGCCCACATGATGTAATTTAGCTGTAAACTGCCATATTTCACTGAGGTAGGGGAGGAAATGAAACTATCAGCCACGGTCCTAATATTTACAGACATGGAGCTCTACATTTCCATTACTCTTGTAACGGATGCAGTTTTGAATTAATTTTTTAGAACTGCCAAGAATAGCAGCATATTGGATTCTCTTGCTATTTTATTTTATGTTTTGTGTCCCTGCAGTGTCTCTTGATTGCTACTCATTAGAAACAGGCTACACTTTTGTTTACCAGAATAAAAATATTCCCGATCCTCATTGCACATTGCAATCCAAACTTTGCCTTGGATTTAAAAAGATGCAAATTAAATATTTAAAAGTTTCAAAGACTGTATATTCTACCATTTTAAGCAATGATGAGCTTTTACTATGAGCTGGGAGCATTTTAAAATATATTTCTTATACCACAGGCAACAGAACTGCGGTTCTTCCTTTGCCTCATTTTCTTTTATGGGAATAATCACGTCTGTTTCCAGCTCTGTTACAAAGCTGTGGGTTTTTCCTTGCAACAGGTCCATGCAGACCACTTATTTTTGTATTAAGGAGATGCTAGCAGCCAAAGATGCTCTCGACCTCGTGTGAATCACTGCAATGCTTAGTTCTGAAGGCTGGTAGAGCACAGCTGAGTGTAGATGACAGCTGTACACCACTGGTGCACGTAGGGGACTTAAAAGGCTCTTTGACTTACCATCTACCTGCTGGTAACTCACTGCTGGGGTGGACGAAGTCCTCTGATTCACGGTTTGTGTCAGCAAACTGCATGACTGGAGTGCAGCAGGCTCAGATACCCTCTGAAGCTGAGTGTGACTCAACTGTACTCAACTTTGCTGGTGCCAATTGGTGTAAACATGCTGGGTTGAAGTTAGCCCTCTTTATACCACCAAGATGGGTAGTCCTTCCATTGAAGGACGCAGAGAAGTATCCTATCATTAACAGTGGAATCTGGGGGAGTTTCAGAGAATGTTTTGCCAGCCTTTGGGGCTCATTCCTCTTCAAAGCCCCCATATTGCCATTCAATTTATATCTATGTAAAATTGGATGGGTATCAGTGTAAAAATTCTGCCAGTGGGACTTGACAGTGGTCTTCAGGCAGCTGAACTGAGCAATTTGATTTTGAAGGCACTGAGCTGAGTTATGTTTGGATAACTATATTGGAGCACTGCTTCTGGTGGATTTTGCAAAGTATTCAGCAGCTCCAGGTGTATCTTATGTATGTCTTTGTGCAAACTCACAAGTGTAACTCACAAGTACTAACATGGCAACTGTGAAAAGTGAAATACGAGGAGGATCTAAGGAACTCCTTGGCATTTACTACCATCAGGGCCCAAGAGCAGTTTGGGTTTGCAGAGTCTTAAAGGAAATGTTTCTGTAGAGGCATCCAGTCTTGAATCTCCCTACACAGGTGTCTGAATGTCTGTGCTTTAAAACAGCTCGCTTAGAGTCACTGGGGAGCTGATCTGGACTTCACTAGTGGCCTGGTGGTGAAAATGCTCAAATCCTAGTAGCAATCATCTGAACTAAATTGTGCCTCATACACAGCACTATTGAAATGCCAACATAGGACTTTTATCCCATTTACATAAAAGGCCAGAAATTATTTAACCCTGTAATTACTAGTTACTTGTTTGGTAATCCATCTAGAACATCATCTTTAATTAAGCCAAATTTCAGAATTACTGTGGAAAATAATGTGACATTGTCATATTCTAATTCCTTACTTGGAGCTGGAGAAGCTGAGTTGCTGAGAGACAGCTTTTTTTTTTAAAAAGAAAAAGAAAGTGACTCTTCTTCATAGTTTCCTAATTAATAGCAAATGTCTAGTGGTTATATAATGCTATATCAGCAGATCATATAGAGACTGAATCCTGATTCCTCATTATACAGAGAGCAGGAATGAGGTAGATGAAAATCAAGCAATGTCTCTGAAAATGGCAGAAGGTCAGCAGTTGAACAAGGAGTGATGTCCTCTGGCCTTTGCTTCCTCCAGCAGCTCAGATCCTGTGCAGGGTGCAGGTGATGCTCCACTGCAGATCCTGAAAGTATTGAAATTTGTACTGAAATTTGTACTGAAAGTACAAATCTGCAGATGGTGCTAGGAAAGTTTCCGCATTCTTTGTTTTCCTTCTGAGTTTCTCTATCCTACCTTTATGTATTGCTGCTACTGAGGTTTCCCCTGGCAGTTTTCTTTCCATTGACAGCAATGAGGCCATTCATATGGATCTCATGAGTCACCATTGCCTCTTTCTGAAAGCTCTTATTTATATAAAGCAGCATACCACAAATACTTTTCTTGCCCCAAGTGATCCTGTCATTTTTTCCCCAGTGCCAGTCATTGAGTCGACTTCATTGCTCATTCTTCTATGTGGCCTTCCAATAATTCACTTTGCTGCTTACATGGCTCTCAAAGTACACCACTCTGGGCAGACACCCTGCATAATGGCAGCTTCTAGATAAATGTATGGGCAACTTTCCATTGTGTGAGCAGTAGGCAGAAGCTTTACGGTCAGACCTCACAGCGCAAATGGTGAAGCAGTGATCCTATGAGGGTATGTTCTCACTCTTCTTAAGCATTTATTTTTTTTTTTTCTCCCTGGAGGCTCTTGGCTGCAGCTGAAAAAATATCTTCATTGTACCTGAGAGATAATATAGTACTGTTAACATTTACCACTGCCTTACCTTTGTGAAACCCATTCTAAGCTTGCAGTGTAAGGCTGAACAAACAGGATGAGAGATGCTTTAATTAGCGTATAGGCAGTTAACCTCAATAAGTCTCATTTCAGTGAAAAGGTTGACGTAGTGCAGCAATGCTCATTTACATTGCTCATATATTTTTTTTCTCTTAAATCCTCCTCACTAACATTTGGTGTGACTTGACTTTTAAAATCAACTTTCAAAAACTGAAATGTTATTTTCTCAGAGGTAGAATGTAAAACCTCTGTGTATCATACAGGGCCATCTATGTTTTAAACTTGATGGAAATCAATCTTACAATCTAGTCTATCCTAAAAGAATCACAGTAGAGAACCAATGTCTAGTAGTGTGCGTATACTTTGGTTTGGTTACACTAATACTCCAGAAAATCTCTTAAGGACTGTTCAGCCACTTGGCCTTTAATATGACTATGACTTGCCATCTTCATTTTATATTTCTGTTATCATCTTTATAGATCACAACATTAAAGAATATGTTGAGTGATACAACCAATTTTACCTTGTAATGTGCATTAATTTTGTGACTTTATAGCTTGTCTATGTGTTGCTTGCTTCTTTTTTTTTCCTTCTTTTTCCTTTTTTTTCTTTTCTTTTTTTTTTTTTTTTTCTTTTAAGGGTGCCTGGTAGTAATGTAGTCTATTTACACCTCTGACACTTGGAATTGTGTAGATTTCTGTTCTGGCAATGAAACTGCACGAGTAGCTCTGCATATGCACATCCACATGCAGTCTCACCTTTACTCCCTAAAAATGCACACACTGGTGGGTTTTGCAGCTATTTATACATTCCTTTTACTTTCATTTCCTCCCCTTTTCCCTGCAAGATTTCCCTGTGAATGCTAATAAGATGGCTTCGGGTATGTTGCATGGACAGGATGCTCTTCTCAAATTTCTCCTGGGTGAACAAGCACCATTTCTCATCATGACCCCTGCTTGCTGCAATCAAACTCCAGAATCATTCTGTTCTGCACTTTGATTGAATCCTCATATTCACGGCAGTGCCTGGCCACAGACTTGGCATTACAATCTGCAGGGTCAGCCACTGATGTGCTGAGCCTTTCTGCTAGGACCACTAAGGGGAATTTCTATGTTTCAGGACTTTTCTCAGCTTGCACACTGGAAAATAAAACCTCAGGGAAATCTGTCGAACGGTGCTGTGATAATTGTCCACCAGTTAACCAGCAAAACTATATTCATGATGTACGTATATTCAGGCTGTTATGACATGGAGTGTTTTCCTTTCCTTCTTGTGTATTGCACGCCGGTTCTCAGCCTCTTCATTCCTTTATCTTGTAAATATATACTATTTAAAAGCACACAGTTTCCATATAGAATATATACATGTATATTGAAAACATGAAAATATACATGTACAATTCGGAGCTTGAAGAGCGAGAAATGGAGCAATTTAGCCAAATGGAGAGATCACAAAGCTCCTATTGTCACTGCTTCTTTTTTTCTTTCTCAGCGCCATCTATGAAGGTTTTTACAACGGTTTTGAAGAAGGCAAATCCTTTCCCCAGAACAATGTTTGAAACTGTCCTGCTTTGAGAAAGATGACATTTTCCTTACTAGTGTGGTAACTGAAATTTTTCTGAAATTATTTAGGGATAATATAAGGCTTGTTTTGTACAAGGAAAAACTAGGTCAATCAATATTATGGCTTCTGGTAGACCTATATTAAAAAAAAAAGAAGATATGAAAACCTCTGCAAACCTCATAGAAAAGATCCATAAGCCTCTTCAGTCCTTTCATAACCCATGTTATAAGGCAGCATATGAGGACAGTTTCCCTGGTGGTTTCTGCAGCATTTTCTCCCTCACAACAGCTTACCTTAGAAACTGCAAGTGGTGACTAAAGAGATGGGAGAGGCTGAAGTAAAATTAACACTCTTTCATCACGATGTTGGTGGGTTGTTTTCAGGAAAAATGTGTTGTTCTGTTCTTCATATTCAGGTTGTGATTTGATCAGTCTCCTAAAGGTATGTGTTGATAGGGAATGGCAGCAACATGATCTTCTGGACTTGAGTACAGCAGGCATGGTGGGGGTATGGGCATGTGGCTGAAAAATGGATAATCAGGGTGTCCCAGGTGGAGTTTCTGGGTGTCCCAGTTTTGCTTTAAGCCAATGAATACTGGGGACTGGTTGATGGAATTGTGTTGTCAAGAGGGTAGCACCAGCAACAGGATTGACGATACAACTGCATGGTCTTTAGCCTGTGACATCAGTCCCTGGTAAATCTGTGCTGAGCATCACTAGGAGTCTGTACTGCTAGGAACCCACTTAGATGCCAGCTATGTAGGTCTGCAGCTTGCAGTGCCAGCTGCAAGTGTATTATGAACATAGCAGGAGATGTGGACATAACAATATGTAATCCACATAGGTTTTTACTGGTGTTTTCTTTTCTGAGGTCTGACATCGTAGCCATGTATTGAATTGGATTGTTGGTAACATCCCAACTTGTCCGAGTTCCAGATCTGGACACAATAAAAACATCTCCAGCACACATGAGAAGGTATTATTTTTTTAAAAATCTGTCCTATAAAAAATATCCTGCAAAACACACTTATTTGCAAGTATATCCCCGCACACATTTAGCTTTAGCCTCAGAAATAAGAGGACTCTTCATGAGTCACTCTTGCTATTATATTTAAAAATGGGTTGCTTTAATCATTAATTACTTTTGTTCTTTTAAAATTATTTTTATTCTTTTTCCACCTTGTGTTCTTCTTACTGAAACATTGTTTTTCTAGTGATGCTTCACAAAAGATATTGCCAATTTGTGCAACGTAATGAAGTCTGAAAAGATGGAAACCCTTGCTCTTGAAGTCATAAAGCAGTAAATACAGAAACATTGCAAATTTCCCACCTCGTCAAACTCTCAGTTTTAAATCAAGGATAGTAATGAGGGTGATTTCTAGAGCAGGTAATTTTGATTACAGAAACAGCATCATAAGTCTCAGATTGATTGTCCTTGACTTTTTCATCACTAGATATGGCATCCTACTGCATATTGGAGACATTTGTTTAGTCACAGCATTTAAATCCAGAGCATAACCATCCTAAAAACTAAGAATATTCAGATACCTTTTCAAGTGTTTTCTAAACTCTTATTACCCAGTTGGGGACAGAACCAGAGGGAAGTGTAATATGCTATAAGCTGCTTTGGGTCCAGCTTTGAAGGAAAGGGGTTGTGCGGCTGGAGGTAGGAGAAATAAGAAAAGAAGGTATTTTATGAAGATGTTATCATCATATGAATGCTTGGTAGAGGGATGAATCAAGTCTGAGGTCAGGACTGCCATGTATTGCAGCTTCCAACCTGGGATTTGTACTATATCAAATTATTCTAAAAATAAAGTTGTCCTAATGTTTTTTTTTATCTATTGTTAAAGATCCCACACATTTTAAGTTAAGTTCTTAGGTTGTTGGGCTTAGCGCTGCAAGATCTCAAAGCTGGAACTTTTTTTTTTTCCCACTGACACATCACCCTGGTCATAAATTCAAGCACACTAATGACTTCTTGCTTCTGTTGCTCACGTGAATTAATAAGACAGCTACTTGGGCAGAATATTTTTCACGAAATAAAACAAAAAGCCTGTACCGTCTTCTGTTAGATGCAGTCTGACAATATGATGAAGGGTAATTATTTTGGTATTGATTCTGAAAGATCCAGACCCCTACACTTCAAAGGGTTAAATGCTTTCTGTCTGTGTAACAGTTAGAGCTATGAAGTGTTGGAGTTGCTATAGAAACAGTGCATATTTGATTCAAATGAAAGAGTAAACAACTGCTTTTTATATGTCAAAGCTAAATGAAACGTGGCCCCCAACTTTGTGAGAAGTTATAAATACCTTTAACTCGCTCCAGAAAGATTTTATTTTTTTATAAACTAAAGCAAACAATAAAAATTTAAAAAAAAGAAAAGACAAAAAAAAAGAGGGGGGGGAGAAAAGTCTGCAGCAATAGTTCCTCCTGCTCCACTGAAGACCTCACAGGCCATGGAGGGTCATGGTGGCTTTGGAAGAGGATCCAACGCCTTGGTTGGCCACAGGGCACAGCAAGGGCTCCTGCGACTTGGGGTGATACTTCTCCCCAGGCACCGGTACTGATCATCTGCCCGTTGCCAGGGAGAGATGGTCCATGAGGTACTGCCACAGCAAGTTTTGACCTCCTCAGCTTATTGGGTGCTGTGCTGGTTCACTTGCCGTCTGTCCTGGTTTGCCCCCTCCCCAGGCCAGCTCTGGGTATGCCCCATGGTATGGAATACCTGTGTCCCTGCTAGATCCCGGGGAGAATTAGCCCTACCCCCGTCGGAACCAGGACACAGCCCAAAGACTTCCGAGGCCTTTCCATCAGGGTTCAGTCCGTATGGATGTGCAATGGAAGGGGGAGAAAAGGGACAGTACAATAACTCCCGTTATCAATTTTTCCCTTCTAACTGGGGAAGCGGGAAGAGATCACCTTTCAATTGATCTTGGTTGGACTAGATGATCTTAAAAGGTCCCTTCCAACCTAGGTGATTCTGTGATTCCATGATTCCCATCCCTCTCCTCTCGCAGTCATCTCACAGCAACTATGTGACAGTCAGAGACCTTTAAAGGCTGGTAAGATTTTTGTCAAACCAGATGGTTTTCCTTAGAGGGAAACATGTTTTTTAATTAATAGGTTTCTCCCGTGGGAGCAATCTCTTTCCTGCAGGAAATTTTGACTTTTGCTAAGAAATCTCTTTTTCTTTTCACGTTAATAAGTGAAGATTTTTGGGAGAAAAAGGGAAAACATTTTCTGAATAGATTTCCTAGTTAAGCCTTTCTAGACGGGAACGCTAATTACACTAGAGACCTTGCCTAACGGTTGGCTGCATATTGCTACCGACAACGCGCTGGATAAATTTCTGCTGGATGCCTTGGTCCTCCCAAACCAGCAGCCCTGTTCTGCCCTTCCTAACTGTTTTGTTTCCTTCTCGTTCATGCGCCTGCATCTTTTGCCCAGGCATCAGCTGCCACAGGTCTTTCGCTTGACCCGTTCTGAAGGGATTTTACTCTTCATTCTGTAATTTCTGGACGTGACCTTACATTGACTGCGGGGCTAATTAATGAATCTCAGCTTATTTGGAGACTGAACTTGGCGTGTCTGTTGTAAAGCTGATGGTATTGTGCCTGATGAAGCTACATACTTGTGTTATCGATTTCAAATGTATGGACAAAACCCGTAATGCCCCTGTGTTTATTCTCACAGGCTGTCACAAGTTTAAAAATGGTGGGAATACAATTGTTTTGTTCAGCTTAAACCAGATTGTGATCAGGTTTTATTACAACTTTTCCACAGAGTGGGAGAAATGCAAAGCATCCCTTTTGGACCAACAGAGAATCATTAACTTTTCCATGTTGATTTATATAGGAAATGAAAGTACAAATGTACAATTTGCACAGATCAACTACTAATGGGGAAAAACAATCCTCTGTTTGGGGAAGTAAAGTCTTTTTGTGTTTGATTAGCAATCAAGCTACACACAGGTTTGGGTTTTTTCCCTGGAAAAAAACCCCAACCAAAATATGAGTAGGAAGCACTGAATATCAGGGGGTTTGCTTTCATATTTCCCAGAGTCTTGTTTGTAGAGAGTACTAAAAAATTTCTCTGTACAAATTAGTGTGCAGAAGTCACCCATGACCTGAAGCAGCAGAAAAGCACTGTATGTGTAGCAGCCACGACATGCAAACCTGCAGCTGAGCCATCAAGCCTATGTCTTCATTTCTAGTACCGTCCTTTATCAATTATATTCCTCACAGTAAGTGACACTTATGGGGCTGAAGTTAGAACAAATTGTTTCTTTCCTTTTTTTTTTTTTTTTTTTCTCTCTGACACCTTTTACACCTTCTGCAAATGAAAAGGAGGTGTCAAACACACATGAAATGAGGTAACTCTGAAGGGGTAGGGAAATAAATTACTTGAGAAGTAAAAGTGGTTTTCTTTTTCAAAGTTCTGCACTCTTTCAGTTGGGTGGCTTTTGCCCTGATGTGAAAAAGCTCCTGTTATGCATCAGTTTGGCTCAGATCACTGCTACTCAGCGTATGCAGGGCTGAAGCATGAGGAAGAGGAGCAACTGGGCAAAAAGCTATGGACCTGTGTGTCTTGTTAGCTATGTGTTACTGTGAGCGTGAGGGTTTGTGGTGTTGCTTTACCTTCTTTGATCCCAACATGGAAGCATGTTCTGCTGTGAATGCTGCTGGTAAGGGGTACCGTACACCCGTTTTCACAGTCCTCTACCCATTCAGGTTTTTAAAAATACTTTTTCAGCCTTCAAGATACTCCTGAAGCTTCTCAGAAGAGATCCAGGCAGTCGACACAACACGTCTGATCTTTGCCCTGGCTGGTGGTGACAGGAGCTGGTGGCCAGCAGCAACACTGGGGACATGAAGCAGCAGCCAATTTGGGATTGCAGCAAGCAAAGGAACTTCCAAGATGAGGTTTGGAGGAGGAGGTTAGTTGATTTAGGTGGGAAGGGACATGAGCCAAGGGAAAAGTGGACCAGGATGGGAAGAACAATACTGAAAGAACAAATGAAGTCTTGAGTAGACAGGTGAGAAGGAAAAAATGCAGCTCTCTAAAAGCAGCTCCAAGGTGGAAAGATTAGGAAAGAGCAATAGATTCAAAGGAGTTTTGGGGTAGTAAATAGGAATTCTGGGCTGGGAAGCCCTGAAACTTTGTCTGTGCTGTGATAACGGTGGGAGCAGGAGGAAAAGATACTAAAAGACACCTTGCCACTTGGGTACCTGCAACTGGGATTTATTCTTGGTGAGTTTATTCTTGCCCTCTTTTTTCCTCTTGAAAAGATAGTAGACAGAGACTGGTCCAGGTTAATTTTGCCATGTCAGCATGTTTGTGAGACACTGGGATCATTAACACCTACAATGTCTGTAAGATCTCAGCAGTCATTTAAAGCAAACCCTCTGGATTTGCTTGAGATCAGTAGATGAAAGTTTCCCAGGAGAGATTTTCCTTTCAGCTAGAATCTATTTTCAAGCTGCCTTTTCACAGCAATCTCACACTTTTTATTTTAGCTTCAAAAGCTTTTAGGTGATGATAGCCCTGGCCGGGGAGGAGATAACAGACTCTGCAATGGCTTCAATGATGTTCACTTTCCTTTAAACCGTGCACAAGGAGCTCCCAACCATATCCTTTAATGAGAAGCCCTCATTAAAAGGATCGAGGTAAGGAAACGTAACAAGTCTCCAACTCATGCTGCTGCTTTAGAAGCTTTGATCTTTGATATACCTGTATGTATATTGTATTTGCAATGCAAAGATTGTTGATATGAGGGTATTTGTCAAATGGATCCCAGGGAAATTTTGATACTATCGCAGACAAGAATCCACAGCCATGAGGAGGTTTTCTCACTCCTCAGGGAAGCGGCAGCTCTTCCGTGCACATGGTTATTGTGGGTGCTAGATCGTAAAATAAATGGCTGCGGAAGCCATACCTCAGTCATGCAGTGCTGGGTACTGAGCTAGAGGTAAAGCCAGCAGGAAACACTTGAATAAATACATAGTCCTATATGTAATTTTAAACCAGAGCTGTATATTCTCTCCAACATTACTCTTTGCAGAAGGAACAATCCCATTAATTGCATGATTGTCAGCAACATTCTGTTTGCTGTTCTGCTTGGTGGCTGTTTAGAGAGGAGAGGAGAAGCGAGTGAAAGAGGTGATTACCTGTCTGAGCAAGGATTTGGAGTGAATGACTCAGATTGTTAACATGACAGAGTAGGTCTCTTCCTACCCGCCGAATGCATTTGGCTTCTGGGTGTCACACTTACTTTTATGGATTTTTAGCTTTGGTTTATTTGTGCTAAATTTACTTTTATGGATTTTTACTTTAACTCTCGTAGGCTGCTGGAAACAAGATGGTGGATTATAGTGGATGGGGGAATAGTATTGCCATTTGTATTTGTTTAACCACCTAGCGAGAAAATTTGTTTAACTCACTATAAAGGAAGAGAAGCAGCACCGGCAGTGATTGCAAGAGTTAGCTTTACAGAGAGTAATAACCTCTAATGTGCTAAACTGATATTTCCAGTATTTAATAGTTTTGGGAGCTGTATGAGAAGGTATCCATCTCTTTTCCCCCTGAGCTATGTGGCGACAGCTTATTGGATGGCGCAGCCTTTCTGAGCCTGAACTCTGGGCTCTGAAGCCAATGAAGGATTTAGATGCCAAACACTCAGGTGTGGCAGGAGCTGGTTTTAGGGTCCTGTTTCCTAGAGCTGAGTTTTTTAAGCAGTTCACAGCAAGAGTCTGAACAAGCCTCACAGCAGACACTAATGTGCTGGCAAGAAACCTCTTAAGTGGCCATGGGGTGTCGGCTCCATGAGTGTTTTCCCCACGAGAACCTCCTGAGGCTTTTTTTTTTATCTTAAAATGTACAGTCAGAGGAGGCTGTAACACTACCCATTCTTACTCAGGAGCCAACACTTGTCTGATTTTGCACTTGGTAGTGCAATTTCATCTCACATAGATTTCATCTCACATCCACACGTTGCAATGTCTGTGCTCCATTTTTAAACAAGCTAAGAAAAAAACAGGCTAGCACCTTTTTTTTTTTTCTTATTTTTTCTTTTTTTTTTCCCCTTTTTTCTTTTTTTTTTTTCCCCTGTTGCAGTAGGTGTGCTTCTCACCTTTGTAGCTCTGGGTACCCTAAGGAAAAAAGCTGATGGGAGAACCCTCCATGTGTTTGCTAGACCTTCTGTATCACCGCCCCCCATCCCCTATCTTTTGAATCCAGTGGCCAATTTCAACCCCAATAAACCATGGAAAAGAGATCACTTCCTGCATGTCTCATTGAAATATGTGGCTAAGTAAAGCTGTGAGATGCTATTAGTCTCTCTGCTAAGCAGAAGATGCAGGTTATTTTGGATTATGGAGAAAAAAAATGAAGGAGTAACTTTAGAAATGGCCTGGCTGTTGCAAAGGTGTCATTTACAGCTTCCACTGACTCAGGCAAGAGTAGTTTATTTCAAGAATACGGATAATGAACACCATAAACTTTTTTATTTCAAGGAAAAATCACCATAAGCTTTCTGACTTCATGGGAAACAAATGAAAGGCAGTCTCTGATTACAGTGAAGAGAAAACAAAAGAGCTTTCCCGTGTCGTTTTATGTTACCAAGTGGCAGAAAATTGCAAACTGCTAGAAAAATAACCTGCATCCCGTGTGTGCACCTACATCCTCCACCCTTGTTACCCGGGCTTGAGGCTCTCTCCCAGCACCTCTCCTTGCCCCGGGATGGTGCAGGTTTGCAGCTCATGTCCCACTGCTGCTGAGATGGTTTGCTCTGCTGGCAGCTTTTCTAGCAGGAGCTTGTTTGAATGCCACTGACTTTCCAAGTGTTATGTTTTCAACTGTGGTTACTTCTGCTGTCCTGCCAAAATCAGGAACTTCCAAATGAGCAGTCACAGAAAAAATAACTTATAATATCAGCTGCTGCAGGAGGTTCCAGTGAGCTGGAACTCTATTTATTATATGCTTGAGAGACTCATGAAACGACACAAAGCTGTGCGTTAATACATGGGCAGGCAGAAGACAGACAAGGCAGACGCTGCATTAACCACAGCTCGTTGGCATTGGAAAACAGTTAAGTCCCTCACCCTGCCTGTCTGAGATGGTCAGCTTGATAGACTCCTTGTGTCATCCCCAGGAAGCCTGCTAACACGCAGGCGTGATTGAAATCCTTTTTGAAATAGTGGGTGAGTAGAAGAGGGCCAGGTTTCTCCTGTAAAGTTCTTAACTAACCTGCTCTGTCTCAAAGGCAGTAGTGGGTTCAGCATCTGATCCTGAGTCCCGTAGGGGGAAATCTGTTCTCTGGCCAGTGGCTGGGATGTTTAGTCACCATTGCTCTTCTGCTGGACCAGGGAAGGAAGATGCGAGCATGTGAACAAGCCTCAGTGCAAAACCAAGGTCTCCTGTGCAAGCCACAACTTCACTTTTAAGCACCCATTAGGTCATCAGAATATTTGTCTGTATTTGTCCCCAAACCCCATTTCAAGTAGGTTATGAATGGCAGAGCAAGGACTTATGATACCCAGTTCCTTGTTCTAACTGAAATATTTCCTTACGCATAATACCTGACGCTATGCCCATTGTATCATTATATTTTTGTAAATTATCATCTTTGTTTCCATGAAAACTTGCACAGTCATAAATCTTTGTATTTACATAACAATGATTAAGACTAGCAGTTTGAGTTTCACCTTCAGTGCCTGCAAATTAAAGCTCAGAGGATGAGACCAGTTAAATGAAAATGAAGTGAATTAGCTCCATTTTATTTTGGTTAATTTTTGGGGAACATATGGTACGTTATCTTTTCATATTGTAGATACACCATTTCTGGATTTGCACGTGATGATGAATATTGGTTGGTTTCTCCATCTGGTACCTTATTCTGATTGAAAAAAAAAATAAAATAGTAAGTTGTTACTAGCCAGTAAGGTCAGCTTGATGCTGGAGCAGCATTCTAATAGGATCACAGCTTGTTGTTTCATTTTAACTTGTTCTTAGACTATTACTGTGTTTTCTCCCAGAGGAATCACTTGAGGCTTATGGATCTCTGTGAAAATGTGTCATTTCATGACAACTCAGAAGGTGTGGGGCAGTTGGGTTTGGGTTTTTTTAGCTTAATCAGTGTATTCTTGCTAGTGATGGAAATTTTCACATACTACGTCCCTCAACCAGCCCCACAGAGAGGGGAGCGAGGAAAGCAAAGATACTTCTGATTGCTTTGTTGGAGAGTAATCCACATAGAAGGGAAAGAGCTGACACATACTGTACATTTCTCTACTGTGCATCAGATGTGACACCTGCAACCCATCTGAAGAAGTAATTTATCATTACACGTAATTGCTTTTTTAACTTATGTGATTTAAAGCAATTCATTAGTGGGGTATTGGAAAAGTTTCTCTTATAAACTGAAACATTGAACATTTTGAATTCTGTTTCCCTCCCTACTCCCATAATCAAAATAAAGTAAAATGGCATTTGTCTATTTAGAAAAACAGAGAAAATAGAGCTCCGTGGAAAATAAATGGCACAAGGAAACTATGAATGTCAGGTTGAAACAAAACTCCCCAGTTAATAGTTTCACCTATTTCTCCATCAAGGATAAGCAAAACACTAGTATGCACGTAACAGGAGCAGTTTAGAATTAATACGTTTGTTTGGAGGATCTCAGTTTGTAAAAATGGAGAAAAAGGAGAACACTGGATGGGGTGAGGAAAATGCCAACCTGTTTTCAGGTATCTTCTACTGTGCAGCCTTCCAAATTTACCATAAGCCAGGCAATTGGTCTGGGGCATGTTTTTTGCAGATGGATAGATGGATCAACAGCAGCCCATCTTCAGCTGGGCATCTCTAAATCTGCATGACAGGTGGTGCAAACACACTGGCATGTATTTTCTGAATCAGGGTGCATTTTTTTTTGCTTTTTTTTTTTTAATCTTCCATCAGTCTTTTGGCAATGTAGCTCTTGGCAGCAATAGGTGGATAAGGAGTGACAGAGTATCTGAAATAAGTTAGATTCCTTTGTTGGATTTTTATCAAAGTAGCTTTGAACTGAATTATATCTAATCCTCTTTCTTATTTCTTTGGCAACATGCTGCAATGATAGGAGCTCATGGAGGAGAGATATAACCAGAAAAAAGGTATATTTTCTCTTTGATGACTCAGTTAATCCAATATAACGCTATTCTCTGTTTCTTGGTCTGTGGAATATGGAGAAAGAAGGAAATAACCACTAAAGAAATAAAACAATTAGATCATCTGTGGACTGTTGCATTTTCCAGTGGACGTTGAATAGCAGGATCTGTCTGTCTTCTAAAATTGTATCGTATTTTCTTGAAGTCAAACTGAGAAAACTCTATGGAGTAAGAGGCACCAGTGAATAACACACTGCACTCCCACAAAGGGCAAAGAAATTTTGTCATTGGTACTTCACTTTTAATGTGCCTCAGTCCCAGCTGGGTCTGCTCTGTCTGGGGAGAGGAGCATCTGTAAGCATTTGTTTGTCCCCTCTCCAAATGGCTGGCATCCAGCCGGTGCTGCCTGCAAGTGTCCTGCCCAGGGAGATGGAGCAGCAATGGATATGCTCCTCCACGTAAGAAATGGCAGCTGTGCGGGCCGTAATACTTAAATCGGCACTGAATTATACCAAAGAGGAATGCTAAAAATACACAATGGAAACTGTTTGTTCTTTGGCTTTAGTCCTGGCTTGCCTTAACACCTCCTTGCCATTCCAGGGATTTGTGTGCTTTAGGAATGTGGCATTAAACACACGTTGTCAATTATTCCTCTTCAACTTCAGTGTGCCTGAATGCAAGAAACGAGAAAAACTATCCCAAAGAATATAGTTGGCCTGCTGTTTTTGTGATGTTAAGGACAGATGTGGCACCTTGTGCTTTATATCAGTCAGTGCCACAGCCCTTCAGAGAACCTGAAAGCTTTCTCTTCCTTAACAGATTTATCTATTAAGATTTACCATATATTGGGGTTTACGTGCTTTGGAATTTTTGTTGATTTTATTTCTATCACTTATCTTGGTTTAGAACATGGCTGCAAAAGGTCCTGTGATAAGGAGAGGATTAAAACTGATAACTGAACGTAAACTGATGCAATCACACAAAGTGTAACCTGCCATGACATGAATAAGTGATGCCTTTCTAAGGTCCAAGTGGAGTCTTCCCACTGGAAGGAAAGAACCTTTTATATGAGGTGAGTGGCAAACCCTGCTCTCACCAATTTGTGATTATCTGAGAAAGAAGTAGAGGGGTGTACACCTCAGAGTTTAGTTTTATCTCAGGACTGTAACACATTATTTGCCTCTAGTTGGATGCTATTTGGACAAATGAATAGCTACAGGTCACACCTCCCTGAAAAAATCTATTGGTACTTTGAAAAAATCTGAAAGCAGAAAGTGGAAAAAAAAAATAATCTCCTTTTCATCTCCACACCCCCATTTGTTTCTCGGGAAGGAGGAAGAGGAGGGTAGGAGAAGAGAAAGGTCTTATGCCTTAGATGAGCAGTAGAGCATAGAAAAGTCCTGGTCAGAACCGTTGTACCAAACTGTGTCCTTTCCTTCCCCACCACCGCCCGCAGTGTAGGGAGGCAGCGTTGTACGGAAGTGGAGATGCTCCGTGCTTGACTGGAGCACGCTTCCGTGTTGGGTGAAGGTGTCAAGTTTCTAGAGTTTTTGTGCTTTGTAGAGAACAGAGAAAGGAATACCTTGCAAGACAGGATCCCACTCAATTCTTTTGAAAAAAAAAAAAAAAAGAGGCTGGATTTCTTATAAACGATTCTTGTGGAGCCTCAGCCCAACCCAAACAGGCTATAAATTAAAGAAGGCAATGAATTCATGGCAAAAAATTAACATAGCTTTTACCTCCTGTTTGTTACTGCCAAGATTCATCAAAATTTCTCTGCATACCCACTGAATTAAACATGCTGCATCTGCTTTTAAAAAGATACCATTATACGTGTTAAATACCTACAATTCTATTTTATTTAGGGAATTTCCTTGTAACAGCTCATCCTTTTTTTTTCTAGTTCAATATTATTGTATCTTTTTTTTTTTTTTAAAAAAAAAAATTTAAGAAAATGGGAATGAACACAACTACCTGCTTTTAGGACCTTTAGTTTGTTGGTTTTAGTCTTTGGCTTAATGCCTTTCAAACTTTCTAAAGGCGGGACAAAACTGGCTGCACATATACATTTTTGAGGGCAGATGGCAGCAGAGGAATAGCAAACACATATTTTCAAGTATCTAATGTAGAAAATACCTCCACCTGCCGAAGGCTGGCTACTTTGATGGAAAAGTACAAAGATCTAAACCTTGAAAAGTAATGGAATGTGATTGTTCAGAAATATTAGAAGGCTGTGGCTTAACAACCCTGTATGTATTATTTTCATACTATCAATCTCAGTTTTGCTAACTGAGTTTAAAGTAAGTGGTGCAATGTATTTTATTTAAGAAAGCGTGGTATCAATTCAGTGTAAACACGACTGTGATAATTTTTGTGCTCCCCCTAATGCAGCCATCGATTATTTGCTGCTACAAGCTCAGGCTACACCCTTGAATGCTCTGTGCAGATAAATTACCGATCCCTTCCTGCAGAAAAGACACTTTTTTTTTGTATTGCTGCTTCACTAACCTTGAGAGGATATGATTAGTAATAAATGTATAGATTCAAGGATATTGAAGATGTGACGAATTATTCATTAAGAGTTTTCAGTGGAAAGGTTAGCACGATATATTTAAAGGCAGGCAATGGCTGCAATTATATTTTAAAATATTGACCACCAACATATAGTGTGTAGCATGGCACCTCAGTTAAATGGACAAGCAAGTAAGCTGGATGAAAAAGACACCTGGATAACCCACTCAGAGCAGCTTTCTGTCGCAGTGAAAAACACAGTGGCTTGTCCTCCCCAAAGGCAATTCAGATATAACCACCCCTGGCAGGATGAAAAGGTGCTTTTCAATACCAAGAGAAAGGATTACTCAGTGCTGAAAATTAGTATTGTCTGTCTCCTAGAGCCAGACCTGAATTTTGCATATGAACCTTTCTTTTTGTAAGAGTACCAGTCCAGTACCCTTAATTCATATATTTTTGGAAAGCAAAAGCCTGAGATATAGTTAGGGCTATGAGACAGCTTAGTTTAGAATTAGGATTCTAATTCTGTTAGGATTTTTTTGGTGGATTTTTCTTTTTTGTCTCAATATTCAGCTTTAAGAAGAAAAGATAATAATTCCCCCAACCTTCCTTCACCCAAAACATGGTTCTTTTTGTGTGATGTTTATAGAAGAGGGATCAGGAATGTGTCTGAATAGCTCAGGCTCTTTATGCCAGAATCAGTACCTGTCTATGAGCCAGTATCTCTCCAGTTCACCCAGCTTTGTTGGATTACTTTAAATTGCTTGAATGTGTCTCCTTTCATGTAAGCTTATCCAAGTAATTGGCAAACTTTGCTACATTATTGCATCTCCCCTAGTCAAGAAAATTAGGTCTACACATTTCTTTCTGCATATGGAAGTCTTGCAGCTCCCAAGTATTATGTTTTTGGGGTTTTTTTTCAGTAATTAAGGTAAATCATTAATTTCTGCTATTTTACCACTTCTTGAAAGACTGCTGAGTTTAGTGCTGTCTGGAGAACTTGAAAAAAGGCTTTTAAAATTCTAAATAAATGACTTTGACTAATTTTATCCATTATCTGTTGCTATTATTGCAGTGATATAAGCTTGGGGCAGTGTGCCTGGAGAGCTACCTGGCAGAAGAGGACCTGGGGGTGTTGGTCGACTGTGGGCTGAACAGGAGCCAGTAGTGTGCCCGGGTGGCCAAGAAGGCCAACAGCATCATAGCCTCAATTGGGAACAGTGTGGTGAGTAGGACTCAGGAGGTGACTGTTGTTCTGTCCTGGACACTGGTGAGTGCTGTGTTCAGTTTTGGGCCCTTTACCACAAAAAAGACATTGAGGTACTGGAGCGGGTCCAGAGAAGGGCAACAAAGCTGGTGAGGGGTCTGGAGCACAAGTCTTATGAGGAGAGGCTGAGGGAACTGGGGTTGTTCAGCCTGGTGGGAAGGAGGGTGAAGGGAGACCTACAACTACCTGAAAGGAGGCTGAAGAGAGGCAGAGGTCAGTCTTTTCTCTCAAGTCACAGGCGATAGGACAAGAGGAAATGGCCTCAAGTTGTGCCAGGGGAGGTTTAGATTAGATATTTGGGAAATTTTTTTACATTGAAAGGGTTGTTAAGCGTTGGATCAGGCTGCCCAGGGAAGCGGTGGAATCACCATCCCTGGAGGTATTTAAAAGACAGATTTACATAAGTGCTTAATGACATGGTTTAATGATGGGTTTTATCAGACTTAGGTTGAGTGTTGGACCAGATGATCTGAGAGGTTCCTTACAACCTAGACAATTCTATGTTTCTGTGGTTCTATTCTCAAAGGTTCCTAAGAGAATAGAGGACTCTGTGGGTGCCAGACTACACTTTGGCTTAGACTGCAAGCTTTTGGGCACAGGCACTGCCTTCTCTGCTATTTTTTTGAAAAGTACATCTCTTAGCCAAACAAGGTTCTGATTGAAATACTGAGGCATTATTAGTACGTTTAAAGCACCTACATCACTACTTCTAGTTCTCCTAATTCTACTAGTTCTGATTATTCTGCTAGTTCCCAGGCATCAAGATTAGGCTTTGTGTATCATTCTCAGATACCCTTATAGGCTTCTTTTAAAGGCAAGTATTGCACTAAAGTAGTTTCTTATTAGCAGAAAATAGGTGGCCATAACCTGTGTAGCAACTGTACATACACCAACAGTAAAAGTCCTGCTATCTTTTTTATTTTTAGCTTTTTTTTTTTTTTGCAGTCTTGAGGCTTCCAGCACTCCAGGGAATCTGAAAAAAAAACAGCAGGAGCAATTAGGGAGTCATTCTACACCAGAATGATCTCCTAATTATTCCTGTTTCATCTTACAGCTGTGATGATTATGCTTTTCTTTTTGACTGGCTTTGCTTTCCAGATCCTGCAAGCTCCGGCAATGGTCCCTCCCAACCTAAGATATTCTGCAGTTCTGTGATAACAGCTTAACAATAGGCATGTCTTCAGACACTTCTCTCTGTGTTGGTTATTCTTTCAGCAGGACACACTAGGAGCATGTGAGAGTCTTTTGATGAGAGGAACGTCTGACTTGGGGGTAATCTTTCTTATTGCCATTAGAACTCAAGACGCAATTTTCTAAGCTCTTCATGTATATTTACATCCTACTAAAAGCAATGAAAATAACCCTTAAAATCTTTCTCTGTTACCTTTGCTGTCAGTCCACCATACAAGTAACTAAAACGACTCATTGCAACCTCAGACACAAAGTCACGTTTGCTTTGAGCTATGAGATTCTTCAGTAAAGAAAACCTTTGGGACACTCATTTTAAGCCCTGATAGCCGAATTAGAGGAAACTGCTCATGAAGAAAAACACCAAAAGAGCCTTCTTTCCATGAAAGGTGGAATATTTAAACATTTTTTTTCCTGAAGGGGTGACTGCCTTGAGCAAAGAGAGAACTGTGTCATCTTATCCCTGTGGACTCTATTAATCTAGCTATGTAAGAAAGAAAACAGCAGTTGCCCTTTGTAGACCTTCATAGAGTTGGGAATTTGTCACTACAGTGTATTCCATATATTTAAGAACTTTAGTCCTAGAACTTTTGTTGGCTTGATGTGACCACTTAATCCAGGACACCTTCACCATTGCTTCCATCCTGAAGCGGGTTCAAGTCCCTTTCTGAGTTGGATTGTGATTTTCAAGGTCCTGTTTGGGCAGCTCTGTCCCTGACACAGCAGGCATTGCCAGAAAGTGCATGGCCATGGCAATAAGAACTTTAATCCTCTTTCAGCCTGTTGTTTCTAGTGCCTCTCTTCTGAAAACAAAATTGGAGTGATTTCTTTGAAAGAATCACCCCTGATGATGGACAGTGAATGCTCTTAGTCTTTCTGCTCAGCAGAGGTGGTTGGATTAGGTTGAATTTGTCTTTCATGGAAGATTTCTCTCCTTTTAGCTTTTGTTCTTTCCCAAGGATGACAGTGCTGGAGCCACTAGACTCTTCCTTCTCAACATGTCTATGGATATCCTCATTTAGCAACAACTTGCAGATTCACCAGTGCATAGTATGTGATCTGGTCATTAGAGAAGACAGAAATCAAAGGTCCTTGAAAGCCAGCTTTGCAAATGCTCTTTGTTTGCTAAGCTGCCTTTCATGGTCCTGATAGACAACAAATGTTACTTATAATAAGCAGGCAATATCCTCATACATGACTTTGTTTTGCTGATTTAGGAAAGATGGGATCAATTTCTGATCTCATATATAAGTATCGGAATTCTAGATTACTTTTGTTGCCTAATTAGTATGCTGCTGAGAAATTAATTAAATTCTAGAGTATGAGTGAGGGGTAACATTCATCTTTCATATAGCAGCTGTAATACTGACAGAAAAATATCCTAGACAATAGAAATTATTTTACCTGTTGTGCTGGTGGTTAATGGAAAAGTTGAAGGTAAGCCTTGTAAGGCAATAAATGAGCCAATACATGAGGAGGAGGCTGAGGGGAGACTTGAAAGGACACTGTAGAGAGGTTGGTGCTGGTCTCTTCTCGCAGGTAATTAGTCACAGAACAAGAGGGAATGGC
>JAOTQQ010000004.1:5971126-5981892 GCA_026546715.1 Gallinago undulata | reverse complement strand
GGTGTGGCCTCCCCAGTGCTGAGTACAGGGGGACAATCACCTCCCTACTTCTGCTGGTCACACTATTTCTAATACAAACCAGGATGCCACTGGCTTTCTTGGCTACCTGGACACACTGCTGGCTCATATTCAGCTGCTTGTCAATTAGAACCTCCAGGTCCTTTTCTGCCAGGCAGCTCCAGCCACACTCCCCCAACCCTGTAGTGGTGCATGGGGTTATTGTGGCCCAAGTGCAGGACCTGGCACTTGGCCTTGTTGAAGCTCATCCCATTAATGTTGGCCCCATGATTCAATCTACCTAAGTCTCTCTGTAGAGCTTCCCTGTCCTCATGTGAATCAACACTCCTGCTTAACTTGGTGTCATCTGCCAGCTTGCTGATGATACAGCCTAATGGAGTAGGCAACGTAAGGAAGGAAGGAAAGGACTGGGCTATATTTTTTTAATTCCTTATGTTTCCCTGGATGTTTCTTAGTCTGTTCTGTCTTGCATTGTTTTGTAAGAGTAGTTAGAAGCATTAATTTAAAGCGTTTTATCCAGTTTCCATTCACAGTTTGATTCTTTCCCGCTCCTAGCATATTTTAATTGGCATTTAGAGCAATAGTACTTTGTGTGATCAAAAAAACTTCTAGGAGTATAACTTGTGTGTTTTGTGGGTTTTTTTATATTTTCATTTCTGACCTCGCTCTTTACACATTTATTCCCTTTTAGGGTGAGTCTAAGGCTTTTCAGTACCACCATTAGGCAGTGGCTTCTTGTGCATTTGCTGAGGAATAGCAAGTTTTCTAACCTGCATCCCATAACACATTCCTCATTACCGACCTGAAGGGTCACCTACCCAGCAAGAGCATATTCTGCATTCTCTGCATGGACTTCCTTGCTGTGACAGCCTAGATCTGCTGTGTGAAACCAACACGCTGAACACTTTACTTAGGTTGTCAGACAACCATTAGATATCAGATACTTGAGCTACTGCTGATTTATGATGGGTTTGAACCAGCGGCCTTAGGGCAAAACCTACTGTCAAGCTCTCTGAGCTATCTGTTGTTTTGTTTTGCTGTGTTTTCTACTTGCTTTCTTACTTTAGTGACAACTCATGAATAAAAGCAGAGATGGAAAAAAAAAGCACAAAAGATATGCCTGGAACTACAGAAAGATAGAAGGTAATTTAAAGTATTTTTCCTTCCCAGAGTTCAGAGGAAATTAGGAGAAAGTAAATGCTCTAAGCAATCTAACTTTTAAATGATTGATATTTTCTCCAGGATACTCCTGAAAGGACAGTTGTAGAAGGTGATTTAAGATTACTTTGTTCTTTATCATGGGAAATCAAAATCTTTTTCATAAAAATACTACTCCATTTCCTTTGATGTTCTGCTATGAGCAAACATCTAACTGGTATAAGCTTGCACTTCCAGTGGAATGAACAGCATTGGTTGGTAAAAATGACCTGGAAGTATTATTTATTTATTGATTTACCGTAGCATGAGTATCACAGATAATATCCTATTGATTATGATGTTTAATGTAATTCTGGGACAGAATTCGTCTGTGTTGGCCTCAGCAGGCATCAAGGAGCCATAGTCTGGATGCCAGTAGGTAACAGGGACTTCCCCTGGCACACCAAGGGATGGTGGAAGGGAGCACTCCAGGCTGTTCAGCCAGCCCTTGGCCTAAAATGCTGCCTCCCCAGCAGCACCTGGACCTTCGATCCAGCAGTTCTCGCTGGTGCTGGGGCTGGGAGGGGCTCTGGAAATTGGGAGCTATCTCCAGCTGCACCTGTTTGCACCAGCTGCTGGAGCCATGGTGCATGTGGGATGCAGGTTCATTGCCCCTGTTTACAGTCCTGAGTCTTCGTATCTCATAGGTTTCTTCCTACAGCACTGAAGAGTTAACATAGAATCATAGAATCATACAATGGTTCAGGTTGGAAGGGAATTTAAAGATCATCTAGTTTAAGATCATCTAGTCCCCTGGGCAGGGACACCTCCCACCAGACCAGGTTGCTCAAAGCCCCATCCAGCCTGGTCTTGAACCCCTCCAGGGATGGGGCATCCACAGGTTCTCTGGGCAACCTGGTCCAGTGTCTCACCACCCTCACTGTAAAGAATTTCTTCCTAATACCTAATCTAAATCTTTCTCTTTCAGTCTAAACCCACTACCCCTTATCCTATCACTACACTCCCTGATAGAGACTCCTTCCTCATCTTTCCTTTAGACCCCTTTAGGTAATGGAAGGCTGCTATGAGGTCTCCCGGGAGCCTTCTCTTCTCCAGGCTAAACAGTCCCAACTCTCTCAGCCTGTCCTCATAGCAGAGGTGCTCCAGTCCAGTGATCATCCTCTGGACCTGTTCCAGTAGATCCATTTCTTTCTTATGTTGGGGGCCTCAGAGCTGGAGGCAGCAGTACAGGTGGGGTATTCCAAAGCAGAATAGAGGAGCAGAATCACCTTCCCTGCCCTGCTGGCCATGCTTCTTTTGATGCAGCCCAGGATGCGGGTGGCTTTCTGGGCTGCCAGCACACACTACCAGCTCATGTTGAGCTTCTCATCCACCAGCACCTGCAAGTCTTTCTCCTCAGGGATGCTCTCAATCCATTCTCTGCCCAACCTATGGGAAAATACCGCCTTGGAGGAGCACCACTGAAAACACAGAAGAAAACTTTATGAATTCTAGTGATATTAATTCAGACTTCTTGAAAATACCCAAGGAATATGCAGATTCTCCTGCAGCTGCAGTATTACTGAAGCTATTAATTGTTTTCCATTTTCCAGAAGGTGAAACAACAGCAGCAAAAAGAACAAAAAAATTAGACATTGTTTTTCTGTACAGAAACGACCTACAGTGAAGAGACAAAAGAAGTTGTTGGCTGAGATATGGATGTTAGAGACTGAAAATTTTTCTCTGAAGGCCCAGGTTGACAGAAGTAGAGAACCGAGAAGTTGGCAAACTAGGACAAAATCCAGCAGTTGGGTTAACAGTTTTTCTGACTGAAAAAGGTATATATAATCCCCTCCAAAAGAAGCTGATTCCTGAGACGACGTAATTAAACACTAGCACACAGAGGTGGTGAAACAGAATAAATTTATTGTTTGTGCTTTCTCTCTTTCCAGCCAACTGTCCACATCATTAACAGCCCAAGTTGCAGACCTCCATGTTTTTGTATTTTTTTCCATCTCCATAAGGCTTACAGATGAAATCCTGACACCACTGACCCTGCGGGCTCTAGGATCATGTTCAACATCCTCAGTCCTCTTGAGGCTAGACAACAAAGACTATGTCGGTAAGTTCTTTGGATGGCTTAGTTCTTAGGATACTTTTGTTTATTACTATCAGCCAAAAGTGCAATGTATGCATTGAAAGACTCAGTTTGTATAGCCTCCAAAAGTAGGAATTGGAGTTATTTGGCACTTCCACATTTTTTTTCTGTTTTTGCTAGATAATAGACAGGTCACAGTAGCTTACCTGGTTTCTGCTAAAATTTAGATCTATTGGCAAATGACAGAGTCACCTCTTGCCTTCTAAACTTCCACTCAGTGACTTATAGTATGTTAATTTTTAACTATCCTGCTGAGCAGAAACATTCATAATAAATATGATATAGAATAAATGTGTTACAATTTATTTTTACTGTAGTGTTAAATTATGCTTTTATAGCTCTCGTTACTCCTGCGTTATGAAGAAAAAGTAAATTTCCAGTGAAGGTACTCAGGAGTGCAAAATGCTCTCTATAGTGCAGATGTTTCCTCTTCCCAGACACTCCTTTGTTTAATTACAGTTGCAATGATATTTAAATACAGGGTTGATTCACATACCCTACTTTGCTGCTTCTACTGCAGGAGGGCTTTCCACTCAAGTGAAATACAGTTTTATTATACTCCAAAGTTTACAACATTTCAAAGAAAGAGCTCTTCCAGTAAATAAGATGCATATTTTCTTGTTCAATGTTTTTGTCTTCCCTGAAACAATTGGGAAAGAATTCTATTCCATGCCACGCTCAGGTGAACTGGGTCTCAGAGCTCTCTCTTGTATATTCAGTTGGTATTGCTCTCTTCCCACTAGACTGGGATGTTATGACAAGTTATTGAAAATCTGTGTTTGCTCATCTTGAATAAGAGAAATGAGAGTCTGAATGTATTGCTGTTAAGTAATTGGAAATCACCCAACAACTTTCTAGTTCAACCAGAAAGAACCAAGACTTCCCATTTCAAGAAGTTTCATGTATTGATTTATTTTTAAAGGACTGGTATCAGTAAGAAAGGCTGGTTACTCTGGAAGACTGTTTTGAAAGGGGAAAAGACTCTGCATGCTTCTGGGGTTGCCCACAGGGAGAACGTTTGGGAAGGAATGTTCTTTACAACACCAATAAAAGGGTTTTTTTTTAACCCAAGAAAGCAAGAGCTACGATCATGCTCTGCACAGCCACAAAAGCATGCAGTTCCCGCTACATTACTGGGAGAGAGCATCAACTTCAGACCCTGAGATCAAGTGCAAACAAACCCAACAGCAGGGTGCAGACCCTAAAATACTGAATTTTGGTAAGTCTCGGGAAAGTCAGTGACAAAAGTGAGAGACCTTTGTGAGCAAAAGGCAGCATGTAACCTCAGCCCTTATTAGACTCCAGAAAATTCACAGAGAAGTTGTGCAGCAAGAGCTGTAGAAACAGCTTCATTAAGTTCTCACACTCTCTGTGGAAGATAAAAAAACTGCTCTGCAAATTATTTAAGTTGAATCTAGCCCTTTTAGGTCACCATAGGAACTGCTGCGTACTGGGAAATTTTTACAGGAATGTTGCACTGCTCAGGGAAGCTGCTGAGTTTTTGAAAATATGGCTTTCAGCAATCTTAAAATTCTGGTGCACACACAACTAATAAATCAAATCTTTGTAGCTTTTTACCATAAGCTTATGTGCCTCTCGAAACCTGCAATATTTATATAGTCCAGGAATGCCTGTCTATTCAGTCCTCTGAGTAATATGTTGATATATTAAAGTTATTACTGTCCTTTACAAGCTGGAGAGTTAAACTGCATTTAGCCTGGGAATTGCACAGAAGGGCAGAATTAGGTCTATATTTGTGTTCAATTCATGTTTCATAGACTATATAATGTATAGGTTAGACTCTATTCAGTGGCGATGTCTTATCTCAACAGGACAGATTTGTGAGCTACTGAGATTTCTTTAAATAGATACATCAATTTTTCAAGGACATCCCCTGACCTAAGGAAGGTACCACACAGACATTACTTTCCCATGTTATCATCGTGTCTCGTTGCAGTTTAATACGAAGCGTGACAAAATGTGCCAGCCTAAGGACACTTTGTCAAGCCTACCGTGCCCTTCCATGGAGGGAACACTCTGTTGATCAATGATCGCTAATAGCAGTGGGTTTAACACAGATTTGTCAGTTTGAAAGATGCACAGATGTGCGTGTGTGTTTTCTTTCATTACTGGTCACCCATTTTAAATCATATTAGAAATGGAGAAGTGTTCCTTTATGACAGTAGTTTAAAAAACATCAAGTAAGGAGTTTGAAAAACGTGTTACACTTCTCCTACAGTTGATAGAAGGGTTTCTGAGAAAAGTAAAAGAGCAAAGTCATGGCTTTCTAGAGAGGAGAGCTAATCAGTGCAGCATCATGGAGCGATGCACTTCACTTGTAAGAGACAAGCAGCAATATATTTATTGATATAAAACAATGACTTAACAAAGTTAATACAGCGTCAGCCAGAACTGTCAGGGAGACCCTCCTGTTGAGTCAGGAGGTTCAGAAAGGACCTCCTTGCTTTCTAAACTCCTTCTCAGAGAGGAGTTTAGGTGCGGCTGGATCCAATCTTAGTCCCAGACTTGGATAATGGTTTATGTCTAAGGGATTATATGTGCACAATAATCCTTTATATCAGTTAGCTAAGAATTTCAAAGTGTAGCACGCTATAAACCACTTACCAAAGATCTGTTGTGGCAAGGAATCTCTTAACCTTGAGGATAATCTTGAGCAGTGCCCTGACTCAAGGGGAGATCCTGGCATGCAGCCCACTGCCATTCAGGAGAGCTCCAAAAGGCTCTTGGGCTTTTCCCTATTTATGTGGAGGTATGATGACTGACTTGCAGTCATATTTGCATGCTGACCACAGTACCAGTATGGTGGTGAGGTGGGCGAATCACTTAAGTTAGCTTTTGGCTATTGTGGTGTTACCTGTTTCCCTAAGAACACCTTTGAGTCCTGGATGCTGCCGTCATGACTAGATGCATCCGTTAGACCACTACAGGTGGTTATTGCTTGGGCAGTGCTACAGGAGATAAGGTCAGGTTGGCACCTGGAGAGGGGGAGCACATGGTCACACAGCAGGACATCTGACCACCTGATGTAGCTGGATTCAGGATTCAGGATACAGGAGGACTTTTCCCCCAGGTGGCAGAACGGTGACTGTCCATTTCATTATACACTATTGGTTTTCATTCTCTGTTTTTCTATGGGCTCTTTTTATTCCTTTTTTTTGTTGTTGACATAGATTACTTTTTATGTTTATAATTTGTCAATAATTTTATTAATGATTTTTTTGGTTTTGATATGTGCATCCAAGAACAATTGTCTACCTTACCATTGGTATAGCATTTTTAAATTCTTTTACTCTGAAATTTTGGCATCTTGGATATTTGATATCAACCATCTGCTTATAAATCCTGCAAATTTTATTGAGTATTGCTTTCTCTGGCCTTTTAATAAATTCAGGTGTATTTACCATGTATCAGAAACTCTGTCTCCAGAACAGCCCAAATACAAATGACGAGCTCTCTCAGCTGTGGCTCTAAAAAACCTAGACATGAGCCTACCCAAATCTACGTAGTCATTAGGTGAAATAAGTCAGACTATGAGAGATTGCTGTGACAAGTCTTTCCTGCTTCAAGAATAAATACAATATATAAAAGACAGTGGCTTTATTTTACTGGTGTAGCATCTGCCTTAAACTCTGGGGCAACGATGTGCAACACCTGCTAAACATTTTTAATTTTAACCTGATAGGACTGGTTGGGCTTCTTGCTAATTATACCTGTCCCTAGATTTACTCACTAAAATAGAGAGAAGTAAATAAGTGAATAACACAAATAACTCTTTGTCTCAATGGCTCCTTTAAATAAGATGCTTTTTTATTCTGCTGGATTAGGACCAGTCAGTCAAACTATTGAATTGTGTTTGGCTACAATAAGTCAATATATCAGATCCTCAAAGGGATACCTTTCTCATTTGCACTAAGTCGTAACATAACGCTAGCACTGACCTAAATGAAAGATGGATATTTTAGGTGGTCTTTGGAGATTCTTCACGGAGTAATATTAGAATTCTTGAGGATGGTGGATGGAGAGGAAGTTGCATTGTGTTGCATTGCAACACTGCAAAAAGTGTTGCGTGATTTATAGACGGGCGGTGAAAATGAGGGAACATGTTTTTGTCCTATCCTCTCTGTGTCTTTATGGTCATTATGTTTTTGTAGTTGCAGCTCCATTATAGAAAATAGTTTGATCTAAAAATGATAACAACCAAAAGAAAGAACACCTCCCCTGAGTCCTGTAGTTACTGTATCCACCAACTGTTCGTATATGTTATTTGATGTATTTTTTGTGTATTCTCTAGAAGCTGTCAGTACAACCAGAAAAAAAACAAACAACGTTGCGCAAAAAAGAAAAAACGAGTATGAAGAGACCTAGAAAGGCTGTGATTCAGAGGAAGATGCATGGTATCTATACGCTGATAGCCTTCAGAACCGGAGGCCTTTTACAAGTAACGGAGAGATTGCTGCATGTCACAGGCATCACAGAGCAGGCGTGCAGGTCACTGCTTACTGAAACGGGAGCAAGATTAGAGCCACTGAACTGATAAATAAAGAAACACAAAGAGAAGCGGAAACGCGGCGCCGACAAAAGCCTTTCCCGCGCCACAGGAACGACACGAGACCATGCTCTTCTGCCTCACAGCCACAGCCGGAAGCAGGAAGACCGCGGCAACCAATCAGGCGCGAGAGGGGCGTGGCCAGGGCCGCACGAGATTTAAAGGCGGTCAGAGCAGGCACTGATTGTCAGTGAGGTGGCGGCGAGGCCTGAGGTGAGTGTGAGGTGAGGGTCGGATGGCGCTGCACAGGGGGGATTTCCGAGCTCAGAACCCACCCCCACTCGCAGCCCGATCCCCAATCGGTCGGCGGGGCCATCGCAGAGTGTGGCGCGTGACAGGTGAGTATGAGGGAAGGACCAAGGGGAGAGCAGGCAGGCTGGGCTGACTGGAAAGAAATCACCCAGAGGTGGTCTCCACTCGGTCAGTACGCACAGCTGAAAGGAATAAAGCGACCCAGCCTGACCTGCCTCAGAGACACGCAGCTGTCCAGGTGATGAGGGGCTGTGTGGGGTGTCTGAGCCTGTCACTCAGGCAGGAGGACAGCAAAGGCAGTGCCTGGGTGCGCTGTGAGCAGGGGAATGGTCTGCTCAGCCTGGGGGCTGAGCTGGAGGAGGGAGTGGAAAGGTTGAGGACTCTTTGGGAATGGGAAAGGGAAATGGATTGGTGGAGGCACACCCTGCCATCCTTAGGGAAAAAACTGCAGGTGGAGGCTCCAGGAGAGGCAGAGGGTCCCCTGCTCTCTTGACACCAGGCAGAAGGAGGGGAACTAGGAGAGGATGGGGGCAATGGAAGGAAGTACCTGCTCGAGGCAGCAGGAGAGTCCCCTCCAGACCTCCCCTGCCTTCCCAGGTGCATGTATAGAACAGATATGGGCCTCTGGAGATAAACCATGAGGGAATGGAGGATGCTTATGCTAAAGCCCCACCCAGGGAGTTGCTGAAACAGCCAGCTCCAGGTATTAAGATGGCTTCTGTGGAGAGCAAGAGAAGGGTGATAGTTACAGGTGGTTCCTTCTGAAGGGATCTGAGGGTCCCATATGCTGGCAGGTTGCAGGTGAGATGAAGTGATGCACTCTGTGGGTTACCCTTAAGAACCCCTTCTCATCCTGCAAGACAAGAGTATAAAATACTGAGCAATGGCAAGGTGCCTTCTGAGACACTAAAAAGTTGAGAGAAGAGAATAGAAGGTGAAAAGTTTCAGATGTTGCCTCAAAGTTTTTTGCTTGTGGCTTTTTCAGTCCTGTAAAAATACCAACTCAGTTTTAATGACCAACATTATGTTTATCCTCTTAAGAAAAAAGCATTCCCCTTTTAAAAATATCAAATGATTTCTGAAAATGCCTAGGACACTCATTTCAGCATTCTGCTTTGCAGTTGATGTTTCTCAGCTGGTGGTATTCAGCCATTTAGGTATCACTCCTCAGCTTTTTTAAATCTGCAAAAAATGCTTCCTTTTAGGATAACCTTATGGAAGTTTTAATTGGTTCTCAAGATACTTCTGTTATTTCTACTGTCTTTCAGTTGTTCATGCAGACATGATCATAGAATCATAGATGATCCATACATTACTTTCAAAGCTCTATTGAAATTAAATTAAATGAAAATTCAGCAATTCAATATTTCATGCCAATTTAAAAGGTATTTTTAATGTTTTAATAGAAGGAGAATTATCTGGGGAAATATACAGATGTTATACAGTAGAGAAAATCAGGTGTTTGGGAAGAAAGTATTTTGTGATATTTACTAAAATGTTTTTAAAGATCTTTAAATAGTGATTTCTGAACAGTGATCTTAGCTAACTATGAATGCTCCTTGTTGCAGATAGGTTAAAATATATGTTGATGCTAAGAAGTCCTTTTTGGAAAAAAAAAACACTTTGAATTTGTACTTTAGAGACATTTTTCTATATTTTTTTGTTATGCTGAAATAAAAGTGGGTGCTTCAGGGAGGATGACAATTAGAGGATGCAATTAATTGTTAACTCAGTAAGCCTATGACTTAAAATTTGAGTTTGTCTCTCTATAATAAAGAAAAGAATTAGGAACTTAATGGGTAAATCTGAAATACTAAAATGTATTCCAAATGGCTTTTATAGATTTGTGTGGTACTTGAGAGATGTGCTGTACTTCGGTGAAGGAGTCACTGACTGCGTGACAAGGCGACCTGACTGATTTCATCAACTAAAGAAGTTACTGATCTACAAACTGCTGGAGACTGGAGGTAAATATTCTGGGAAAGCATTGCTGCCTTTTGTGCCTGCTTCCCTTGGCAGCTGCTGTTGGTCATTGCTGAAGACAGGCCACCTTACCAGATGACTATTGATCTAATCCAACACTGCTCTCTGATCTTTTAATCTACCTGGGTCCCTCCTTAAAATTCTCAGAAACAAATCTGATGGGGGTAAAAGCTGAAAGCCCTCATATGGGTTATCAGTTGGTTAAAGTAGGAAACAAATAATTGATTTCTATGCCCAGCTTTCTAAGTGGAGGAAGATCATCAATAGCTTCCTTCAGGCATCTATGCTGGTTGTTATTTAGGTGTTTGTTAGGCTGACCAGTGAGATAAGGTGTGCTGGTAATATTTAATTATTCAGGCAAAAAAGAGGAAAGCTGAGTTAAGAGGAGTTGCAGAAGGATCTTAGAACAGTAACTTAACGGATAATAAAATAGTAGATTAGATTCAACAGTGATGAATATTTCATGAGGTATACAGGAAAAACAGTCCAGACTTCAATACTGAACTTCAAAATACTACTACTTGAGAAGCTGTAATATGTGTATTTACAAAATCTTCACATCATTACTACAGCCAAAATCAAATCATGGTAGGAATTTTTAGGAAAGGAATGGGGGGGGGGGGGGGGATAATAAAAGATTTAATAATAACA
>JAOTQQ010000004.1:5934470-5971026 GCA_026546715.1 Gallinago undulata | reverse complement strand
CCCCCCCCCCCCCCCCCCCCCCCCCCCAACCCTAAAAGATGTAATTATAGCACTGTATGTAACTATAATGTTCCTGCATCTTGAGTATTATTTGGTGTTCTGATGCGCTGCTTCACAGAGATGTAAGAGAGCTACAAAAGGAACACAGAAGGGCAGGAAGGATCATCAAAGGCAAGGAGGGGCATTTCAGCCTTGGGAAATGGGGTGAGATAGAGAATTATAAATAATGCGTGGAATAGAGCAAATTTATATTGGGCTATTATTCATTATCTGTCTCCTATGATACAAGAACTATAAGTATTAATGGAAATAACTAACATCCAGTGAAAAGAAACAAACACCCTACCCCCTGAAAACTCTGTATTTTTTCCATAAAAAATGTTTAAACAGTATACAACCTTGAAACAAGGTATTTAGGGTGGCCAAAAATTTGTGTGGCTTAAAATGTAATCGAGCAAATTAAGTGAAGGAGAAAGCAGCAAAGGCAGCTGAATACAAGAGAGCATAGCCTTGCTCAGGAAGTTTCCTTGAGACAGAAATTGCTGAAGGTTGGGAAAGGGTGCTTGCTTAACCTAAATATTTACCATCAGTTACAGCATAGAGATCTGGACTGACTTTTGGGGTTTCCTAGTCCAGTCTTTCTTATTACTCAAGATGTAATAAATAGAAACAGAAGAGTGCCTCTGGCTCCTACAGATTTGGGACATTGCTGTCAGAAGACTGGAAAAGCAGATCCTTGCAGTTCACTTGATACAACAGCAGCCAAATTCTTGACTGATAAGGTCACATGCATCTTGCCAGAAATGTCATCACAACCTTCTCTTGGGTGGACTTGTCAGTGCTGAGCAGTCAAGATGTGCTGTACACAGGGGAAACCCAGCAGCTGCCTGAGCTCTCACAGGTTTCCACCTGCAGTATGAGAACTCACATTCTGTATATGCAGTAATTGTGAATGTTTTGCTACCTCTGTAATTTAAAACCCTCAATGAAGGTTTTTTCCCATTTTGTGGGGGATAGATACTCCTGCAGACTGCTGATGTACCACTGAACTGCGATCCTGTTGCTCTTTCTTTGTAATTAGTCTCCATAGTTCATTATGTTTACTTAGTGTCCAAAATCATATCAATAGGTGCTTTCTCTCATGTCAAAAATAGAAGGCTATTGTGTTTTGATAGGCATGTTTAGTATGAGCCAGGCATTACTGCTGGCATCAATTGTCAGTTGCTGATTTCTAATACCTACATCCTAATGCCAAACAAACAAATAGTCAGACTGGAACCAGAAAACTAAAATCAAGAAATGAGGCAACTTGATTAATAGCTAAAAACATTACTGTAACCCTGAAGCTATGGCATATAATACTTATGGATTTAACATTGTGAAGTAACTTGGGTAACTGATAGGAAAAGAGATCCAGGTTACAAAGCACATATAAATTAATGATTGATTCTGGCTGATATAAGCACCTAAAGAGATTATTATCTTAGCCCATAAAGGGCCAAAGTAATGGTGCAGTTAAATCTTGATGGATAAAACATAACCTTCCTATTTTCCTGTTTATTTTGTCCTTTTTTGTTTGTGAGTGGACAAATAATTAGTTGCTCTGGGTTTTTTTTATCCATTCTCTTGAGTTTGTTTGTGGTATATACTGAATTTTATGGGCCTTGTCCTGTCATTTTTGTGCAACAATTCATTGTATCTAATACACAGCCCTGGGGAAGGGGCTGGCACCTTTAATGGGTTAAGGAAAAGGACATAATTCACAGCTGTGTGAAACTATTCACAGCTGTCGCTAGTTTCTAAAGTCTTCTAATTGCAACAGCTGGCAGTTAATATAATCTACTTCATCCTTTTCATAGCAAAAGACATCCCTTTAACAACTGTAGGCTTAATCCAGCCCCAGATACGAGTTCTTCCAGTGATATTATGGAAGAGCTGCAGCACAAGAGTTCAGGCAATACTATCTATCAGTACATATGGACTCATATGGAACTTCCAGGAGATGAAAAAATAGAACATTGTCATTTTTCTTTTTTTTTTCTAAGGGGTTGTGAAATCTTGTGTGTTGGTGTTTGCCAGCAGTGCAGGTTACAAACTTCCTGAGTTGTTCTGCAAGCTGTGTGTTTGCCATCTGCTTCCTAGCAAGTTAAACTGTAAGCAAGATGGGCCACTGACTTTGAGGAATGGGGTACAGCTTCTTCATTTAAGTACCTGTCTTAGAAAAGCAATGTATATTGACTTTTTGTTTTAGTGAAGTGTTTGTTCATGAAACTCTCATATACAGCCTGGGCTCTGTTAAACCAAGCTGTGTTACCTGTAGATACATATTTGCACTCACCTTCATATACCAGGAGTCAATCCTTCAGTATATGGCTTTAGTGGTGCTGAGACAATTTATATTAATTGAGCACTTGGCAGCTGTTCAGCAAAGTATGTATTTCATAACAGTGTTTAGACTGGGATGAAGAGCTTTGCTTATAGTGGATACTAGCAATACTAGTGGATTTGAGGCTTATGTGCAGATTTATGTTTTTAAATACATAGGAAAAAGTAAGTAGGTACATTTTTTGTTACTTGACCAACTTAAGTATTGCAACTGCAGTAAAACAGGGTGGTCTCCAAGTCACTTTGGAATAAGGCCTTTGAGAAAGAAAGACTGGCAAAGTATTTAATTTTTTTTCTGTGGTTGGGGAAAATTGTTAATATTACTTCTTCAGGCTTAGCTTGCTGACAGAAGCTTGTGTACCCCTGCCTGAGCTAGAGCTTGATTTGCAGCTGTGCTGCTCCACACACACACACAAAGCATAGTCAAGGAGCTGAATAAAGGGGAAAAAAAGCCACTAGATTACATGGAACTGCTGGCAGCTGTGGTGGCACTGCTCCACACCTGTGCCTCGTTGAGTTGGAATGAAGCTGGAACACGTCTGCGTGAGCTACAGCGTCTGCCTTGACAGTGTGGGCAAACAAGGCAAAACTGTTTCTGGAATATACTGAGCTGGCAAGCAACCCTTATGGGAAATGAACAAAAATTTGATACAATGCCAAAATAATTTTGTTTGCTTTTAAATGCTTTCAGTGATAATTTCTCTCTACCTGTAAGTGCTTGTGCCTGCCATGCAGACTTGCTGAGGGACATTTATTGCAGCACTGGCCAGGCAAAGGTGCCTAAGCTAAAACAAGGCCTGGCTTGCTACCTTGTTCATAGACACATGTTATTGAACATGCCAACAAGCAGACTTTTAAGTGCTGAAATCATGCAGACAATATGTATCCCTAACAATTTTTGTGCTGTGTCCAGAGATTTGCCGATCTCCAAGAACATGTGACAGAATAAAAATCATGGAGACAAGAACATAGTTGGAAAGTGCACAGTCAGGATGCATGGGGGGTGGGAGGTATTGTTTGCTTGTCTGAAGCCATGACTGATTCCTGCAGTTGGATGGAGCTTGCAATCTTTTTGAATACAGAGAAGAGAAAGCTGTATTCCTCAGGCATCTTTCTTCTTACTACCTTATCTGCTTCTTAAAAATCGTTTGTGACCCTAACACCAGAAGATATGAGACAGTAACTATGAAACAACAACAAAAAACAAACAACAAAACAACAACACCCCCACCCCGTGAACTCTTTAAGCTTATAAGCATCCTTCCTTTTCTAGTCTTTACTATGTGTATTACATCCATGTTTGCTCAACTCACATAAAAGCACTTTCCTCTCAGTCCCCTATTCGTCTTTGGGCAGTAGCTGGATTCTTGTCAAGTGTCTCCTTGGGGAATTTTCTGCTTTTGCTTTCTTTCCATGCCTTTATCGTTTGCTTCCAATGAGTATGTTTGCTGCAAAGATTCTCTTTTTCTTTTTTTTTTTTTCTTTTATATAAAGATTGCTGCAAAATCCACATCAGCCTGTCATAAAACACTGTCGCAGATTTCATGATGCTACCATAGGGTTTATTTACATGGAGAAAATTATTTTAATGAGGCTATCCTGTTACAGTGATGTTAGCACATCAATAAATGTTACCACACAGGCACTGTTTTCCCAGGATCATAGCTTTTTTTTTTCCCCAATGGCTTAAGCAGAATCAGAAAATACATTTTAAAGATGTTTCTGATGAGAAACTTTACCAGCATAGCTACTACTGGGGGCTTCAATAGGGAATAAGACTTTTGTGTGTCTCAGTACCTGCTCCCCACTTCGAAAGTGAAGATAAGACCTTGATACCTATAATGAGAGGATGCAGCCACTTGATTTCAAGAAATATAAGAAGAGCAAGAGCTAGAAGCTGTTGTGAGCCAAGGATACCAGCCAGACTGGCTGTGCTCTTGTCCATAAAGGACACAGTCCTGCAGCATCTGAGTGAGATGAGCAAGCAGGTCTGCTGCAGTGACTGGGCTCAGCCACTACCTGGTGGTCTTTAAGGAAGCCCACAGTGATGGGGTAGGACTGAGGTAGAGTCGGGAAGTCAAATCTGAGGGTCAGGATGAGCAAAACAGGTGGCTGGACATAAAATTACCTGCAATGTGGCTAAGGTAGAGCTGAGGACAAGCACCTAATGTTAACACTGAGTTGGAGAGGATGTTTTTTGTGACACATCAAAATTTATCCTGATTACTTTAGTGGCAAGCAAAGCCTTCAAAGTTCTTGGGTTTTCCATGATGGCGGAACAGATGTGGCAGGATGCATATTTCTCCATGTGGGAAATACTGACAAATTAGAGTGGAAATAGAAGATATTTTCTCTTTGGGTATTTTCCCGGCATATCTCCACCCTTCTAGTGCCTTCTGTTTTTTCTTATTTTTATGTCCTGGATGCAGCTGAATACACTTTAGCTGAGTTTGTTAAATGAAGGGGAGAGCTGAGGATGTGTGTGTGTGAACTCATACTGGGCAACAGCATGAAGGAGGGGAAAATGTGAGCCGGGGATTGTCTCAGGCAGCAGTGAATCACAAGCTTCCACTGCTTGGAGCTACCCTCGTGATGCAAGGCAGTTGTAAATCCAGTATGTTCAGTCTGTTCCCTGCCCATCTGGCACAGTGCAGCAAAACAAAGAAAGAAAGAAACCAGACAGCACAAATGAATCTGACCCCAAAAGCTAAAATTAGCTGGTGTTAGCTTATTCCTAACAGCTTGAAAAAGCCTTGCAGTAGTATTCTCTCTGGGTTTCTTTTTCTGCTTGTGTCTGAATGCCTCCATGAAAGGGACCGAGCACTTTCTCAGAAAAACATCAAGTTTAACTGAAGACCACATACCAGCAGTATTTCATATTTGAGAGAGGTGAGAATGTTGTGATTATTTTGAAATCTTACACTGATTATTATGGATGTGGGAGGGAAGGGATTAGGGAAAACACACTTGAAAAATCTGTTTAGCGTAAACCTATAAAACAACTTGAATTGCGGTATTTGCATGGGTGATTCATGTAGCCCATCTACAGTAGGAAGAGAGTTCCTTCAGTGTGACTTCCCCAACAAAATGGTTTTGCTTTAAGTCCAATAACCTAAACCTGAAATTAAATGTTTTTGCACCGGGTGTATTTTGTGAGGTGTCTGCGCTGGGGGCAGGTGTGAGGGTGCAGAAGCTTCTGAGAGGAGACAGAGGCTGCCCCGTGCCAGTCCCAGGCAGCAGCCCCACCACAGCTGCCACAGTGATGCTGGTGGCACCACCTTGCAAATGTATTTAAGAAGGGCAAAACGCTGCCTACGCAGTGAGGGGAAAGAAAAGTATGAGCAACAGCCCTGCGGTACCCAGGAGAGGAGGTGTTGTAGGAGCAGGAATTGCACTTCATCCCGTGGAGAGACTGTTGGTAGAGTGTGGACTGTTGGTGGAGAGGACCTGTGCTGGAGTGAGCTTATCCTGAAGGAAGGTGGAAGGATCCATACTGGAGGAGGGGAAAGTTTGAGGAGGAGGGAGTAGCAGAGAGGGGCTCTTATGGACTGACCACAACGCCCATTCCCTTGCCGTGCTTGGTTGGGGAGGAGAAAGAGGACTCGGGAATGAAGTTGAGCCTGGGATTGATGTACCTTAGAAATTGGAATCTTTCACTGAGCAAAAGCAAAGAGCTGTAAAAAGGTTACGAGGCCTTGTGAAACAGGACAGTGTAGATAAACAGTGCATGCCTTGCTAACAAATATAACCTTGAGAGGAACAGAAGGCTGATAACAAGAGAATACTTCTCCACAGGAGGCGCTGAAAACCAGATGAGAACCAGACCACTGCTATAAGCAACAAAGGGAAATATAAAGGTGGCAGTGGGAGATGGTGATCACCGACTAATTAGAGACTGAACTACCCTCCACACACACTGTACTGGAGCAGGCACACATCAATTAAAGGACATTGTAGCTTTAAATGAAAGCGAGAGGCTGTACTAACCAATAGAAATTGTTCAGATAAGGTACTAACCAACCAACATGATGATTAAGGTTTGTATTTCTGTGTTTTGAACCATATAAATATTCTGAGGAGTTTGGTGGCCGGTGTGCTAGCTTTGTGGATTACCACCTAGAACCCATCTAGAACAAAACCCACTGCTCTGTGTGTATATTGGCGTCGTGTACACTGAGCATATGACCCCACTTTGGGACAATGGGATGCAGAGTGTTAGGAGAAAGGTCTGTTAGTTTGTCTTTGTTTCTCACTACCCAATTGTAGTTTAATTGGCAATTAATTAAATTAATTCTCCACAAGCCAAGTCTATTTTGCCCATGAAGGTAATGGGTAGGCAGTCTCCCTGTCTTTATCTCAAGCCTTGAGCCTTTTCAACTTATTTCCCCCAGACCTGATCGTGTTGAGGAGAGGGAATAAGACAGTGGCTGGGTAAAGTCAGCTGGCTAAAGTCAGCCCACCACACATTTTTAAGGAGTAACTGTATTGTAGACTTCTCTTCAAATTATTTGTACCTGGAAATCTATGTAGTGATTTTTGTGGCTTTTTTTTTACTTTTTTTTTTTTTTTAAAGGGTTTTCCCGAAGGGAAATTAGTTTATACATTGGAGTCATTAGTCTCAATTCTGCTTTTCAGAAATTCAGATGGAATTTAGAGGAACAGTTTTGGAAGTGTCCAAGTGCCTAGGAAGTTTATCACAACTGCACTCTTCAATGGGTAAGAATCTGATTCTTTTCTTGCTAACACCAGTTTCTCACCACTGAAATGATGCCGCTCCTGGTATAGAAAATGCTTGCCTTATAAGTGGAGATGAAGATGGAAGTCAAAGGGAATGTTATAGTTTCTCTTCTAAAGAAGAGGGATTGTGAAGTAGGAAATCACACTGTTAGAAAAATGTCCTCTGAGGTTTTTAAGAGTGAAATGAATTGTGAGATCGTAATACAAATATGTATTTGTATGGGTTAATCAATGCCAGGTAGTATAAAATTCCTTCCCTCTGCCACTTTAGTCTCCTTAAGAGGCCTGTGAGGACTTCATTTTGGAAACCTGCTTGTGCCCTTTTCTCCAATTTTTCCGAAGTACAACTATTTAAATCACTGCTTCTACAGAACCCTTCTTTTGTTTGCTAACCGATGTGCAACACTTGCATGACATACTTCTAGAGGGTTAAAAACACTAGCTCTGGAAAGAACACCTGAGGCTGGCAGATCATTTGAGTGAACAGCATGGCAGAGCAGATGTCTCTGACTATCTTTCTTACAAATATATTGCTATGAAGCCAGCAGTTGTTGTTGATATGTACCAGATGTTTCTATCATTTTGTGTATTGTGAAGATCATTAGGTCGGGAAGGAAGGAGGGAAGGAAAGTTGAGAAATATTTTCAGCTTTCCTGCATCGATACTTAGGCAAAGTCATCATTGATTTCCCAAGTGAAAAGCAAGGCAGTTAGGAAATTCCATGGTGTTCCAAGTTCTGTTCAAAAACTGAACAACCACTTTAATAATGGGTTAAAGACTTTGAAAAGGCTGCATAGCCGTGTCCACTAAAAGGAAAAGTTCACTCCCTTGTCACCAGGCTATGACTGATTTACAACCCTTTCATGACTAGTCCGTATCGGGTCTCATGCTGCATTTTTTTTCCAGTTCCTCTTTTCCTGACACTATAAGGGTTACCTGTGCAGGAGTCTGAATGGTGCCCCTGTAAAAGTCACCTTGTGGAACTGAGGCTTTTATGTCATACCATGCCAGACATCCTAGTGGACTGAGAACTTTAGTCACCATGAAGTGATATAATTTGGGGGTTTGTTTATGACCCTCTTTCGTGGCATTTCATGCAGGGAAACAGAATGTCTTATGCCTCCTAATTGTGATCAAAAATGTCCCATAAAAATTATAACATTGAAAATTAAGTTTAATCTTTTAACTCTGTAGCTCTTAACTGCACCTCTTCTTATGGCTTTCAGGGTTGTGGTTTTTAGGTTGGTTTGGGTTTTTGTTTGTCTCTCTTTTTTTTCACTATGATTATGTACATGCTCATCTGCAACAGACAAGTCGCTAATTTAAAAAGATACTCATGCTATAATTATTTAACATCACAGTATGGTATGTCATGGCTATGCAGAACACCGATTAAGGCTCACTACATATTAAATAAACATGCTTCATAACACAGTCTGAAGGGCTTATGGAAGACAGGGCTGCTTTCTTTCACAGCAAGGGCACCGAAATCTGTGTGATATTTCTTTACTGCAAAACAGTGAGTCAAAAGGGATTCTAAATGTTACTTTAAAAGCTCTGTAGAATACAAGTTTCTGTTTCTAGGTGATCCTGGTGGATATGTGCTTTGATGTTTGGTTGATGTGCGTCTGGCTGGCTTTGCAAGCCATGTATCTATGCAAAGAGCTGTTAGGCTTGGGGCAAGATGCAGGTGAAAGATGTGACTGTTGCTCAGATGTTACAGTTGGGGGTCAGCATAACTCTGACCATAAATGAAATTCCTACTTGAGACCCCATTTCTAGAGAATGTCTTTGGACATGCTGAGTAAGTAAAATCTTAGTCAGATTGGTCTGCCTTGTGTCGTCTTGTTAACTGGTACTTTTGTAGTGTTTTCTACCTTCGAACTCTCAAGTTAAAGCTTTTATCTACAAAGGTGAAATCATTGCTTTTTTTCAAAATGTGATTCCAGTGCAAACTGTGAACTCCTTTTTGCTTGAGACTTCTCCTGTTCCTTTCAGAAGGATGATACTAAAGTGAATGCAGAATGCTTTTGCAATTGATTAGCACATTCCAGAAAGAGTTGTTCCTAATGTTAAGATGTATCACTGAAGTATGATTAGACTCTAAGTTTTGTATCGTTTGTGAGTGTAAAGAGAGCTAGAAAAAGATGACACATTTGGCTGGTATCTTACTGTGGCTTGCAAACCTTCCAGGAAAAGAGGAACTCTAGTTATTGCAACATCTGACTCCTATAGGACCAAGTTTCAGAAAAATGAGCAGCTGCAATTTAAGATAGGAAGAAAGATATTGTTCATCCAGATGATTTTTAATATCCAAACGCAGGGCAGGCATCAAACATTTGCTCACACAAGTGAAAAAACAATGCTCATATAACTTCTAGAAAGTTAATATTGAAGCTTAAATGATACTTAAACACATTCTAAGAGAGAATTTCTAACCTTTTCTAAATAGCAGATATTGGAGCATACCATTTTGCTGATTCTAGACTTTATTAGCTTTTTGGGACTGAGAGAGTCATGTAGATGGCCAAAGTACAAAAACATGATTGAAAACTAGTATGTGACATTTTCTACAATCTTTTCCCCACTTAATGAGAGAAAAAAAAGGAGCTAGTATTTATCTGAACAGGAGCTGACTTTTCGTTAGAAATAAGTCTTAATCTCCTACTTGGAAGAATCAAGGTTAAAGATATCAAATTTAGGAGGATATATCAAAGTCCCAAAGCATTACAGATTGTAAACTGGAATGGTTCTGAAAGGTTTAAGAAACTTTAGGCTATTTTTTTTAAAAAAAAAAAAAACAAACAAACACTAAGCAAAATTTCATTGATTTGTTTTCTGCCTTGCTGGAACAAAGAGGGTTTATTTTGTTAAAGAAAGTCTCCATACCCCTGTGGTTTAATACCAGATGTCCAAAGCAAAATGACCATCCTGTTCCAGAAATGCATGAGATCCATCTCCTAGTCAGAGAAGGCATATTGCATTTCTAAATGTGGAGGGCAGCAACAAACTTCAGGCACCCTCAAGCCATGGTTCACAGTGGATTCTTGAATGTACACACTGAAGAAAAATTTTGGGCCTAAAATACATTGACCTATGAGAGTCCTCTTCAAAATGCTTATCAGTGTCCCAGGAGTGGCTAGTTAAAGCATAAGATAACTCATTTATCAATGAAAACTTACTGGTTTGGAAGAAATATATTGCATTTAATAATACAATGCTTCTCCATTGAAGCTTGCTGTGTTTTCAGCACTGAGCTGATGTGATATGTTTTGACAAAACACTCAAAATAAAGGAAGAAGAGGAATTATTTACTGCAACCACAGTAGATCCTTCCTCCATACGTGATTAATATCCTTGACAGGGTCATCAAAACAATCCTTCAGGGCATGAGTGAAACCAGCAGAATTTTCTGAAACACCATCTCAGGCACAGCACTGTGGGAACACCTATAGGCATTTAATAAATGGGTTTTTGCTGGTCCCTTTTTTCTTCCTTTCATGGAAGATTCACGGATCAGATTGTTGCAACTTGTGAGCTGTTCAAAAGTGGTGCTCTAGCAGTATCTGATGAACATCAGTGGATTGCCTGCTACGCTCAGGGACAAGAAGTATATGAAAATCCCAAATTCACAAGTGAGGCAGGCTTTAGAAGCTTTTGTCTAGCACAGGAATGTCTCTTTTTGGCTACATGTAATGACAATGGATAGCTACTATCTGAAATGTAATTTATTTCAACTACTTAATTAGTATAAAAAATTCCATTTGGATGTCAAAACTCTGTGACACCCAGTCAGCTGTTTCTTTGCGGAGAAAGCAGGAGGTAATTGTTCCTGTACATACAGTTCAAACTCTATGCGATAGTATCCGGCTTGAATGAATAGCATGAAATCAGAGAAAGTGAAAAAGAACCTAAATAATGGCATAGGTAATGCTTCTGAGAAAGACAGACTCAAAAGGCTTTCTGTTTGAAATGGAGATACCTATTTGGTTCAGTCTGGGTTAGAATGGTTTATTCATACCAAGCTTATTCTTGGGAAAAAATAAGGAAGATATTAAACTATTAGTTTCCAAAACTTGAAACAAGAGGGAGTTCATTGGGAAGCTGCTGCTATGCAGCTATGGCACTGGATACTCACAGAAATTCAAGTCTCACGTAAATAGCACCAGATCAGCCTGCTTCCTCCAACGTAGATAGGCAGATAAGTGGGCAGCTGTGTGAAGGCAGATTAAAGGTTAGGTCAATGATATAGTTATCAATCTTTACTGATTTTTTTTTTTAACTTTTTTTCTGTGTGCTTTGCAACTGCAGATGGAGGAATAAAGATTTGATGGTAATGTTTGAATTATTTCAATTAGCTTGCCCTTCAAAAATCCCTACAGTGAATGGATTTAGGGGTGTCAAATTAAACTAGCCCTCTTCTCAACGCAAACAGTTGGGGCTGTCGGCTGGGAACACAGTTCCAAAATGGTTAAGTTGCATGTTCCTGTCCAGATGAGTGGAGGTGGAGTCCCATCAAAAAAGTACACACACAAAAGATTTTAAAAGTCAAAGAATCTCAATCTGTCTCTGCCTGTGGAAAAAACAGATGGTTAGAATCATAGATTCATACAATTGTTTAGGTTGGAAGGGACCTCTCAGGTCATCTAGTCCAACCATCAGCCTAACACTGACAAAAACAGTCATTAAACCATGTCTCTAAGCACTATATCTACCTGCTTTTTAAATACCTCCAAAGATGGTGACTCAACCACTTCCCTGGGCAGCCTGTTCCAATGCTTAATAACCCTTTCAGTGTAAAAATTTTTCCCAATATCCAGTCTGAACCTCCCCTGGCAGAACTTGGGGACATTTCCTCTCATCCTATTGCCTGTTACTTGGGAGAAGAGACCGACTCCCACCTCTCTACACCCTCCTTTCAGGCAGTTGTAGAGTGTGATAATGTCTCCCCTCACCTTCCTTTCCTCCAAGCTGAACACCCCCAGCTCCCTCAGCCTCTCCTCACAAGACTTGTTCTCCAGACCCCTCACCAGCTTCATTGCCCTTCTCTGGACCTGCTCCGGCACCTCAATATCTTTTTTGTAGTGAGCAACATCTTTTTTGTAGTGAGAAAGTTTGTGGAGGAGACTTATTATCCGAGCGGTGCTTTTCCTGAAAACAGATTGTTTTGTCTGCAGAAGCTTTTTCAGCCAGCACTCATTCCTGTGAGACTGGAAAATACCTTGTAGCTACAATTCTGCAAGAGCTAGAGAAGGGAGAGTGAAGAAAGGCTCATTAAAGCACTTTATTTAGATAGTGAATTAGAGGGGAAAAGACATACAACTGTGCGGGTATCTTAAGTTTCACTGTCTACTCCTGTCCCTGACTGTTCTTTCCTCAGTAAATTTTAACTCACCTGTGACTAGATGCTTTTCCTTTGTGCCTTCATAAGTTGGGCAAGAGGGAGGTTCTGGGGAACCATTCAGGCCAGTCACCTTACCTCAGTTTGTGGGAATGTTAATGAACAAATCCTCCTCAAAGAATTTCAAGCACATGAACAGCAATGAACGTTTGGAAAGAAGCAGGTGAATTTTCCAAGGGAAAATCATACCCAGCTAACCTGATTGCTTTCTATAAGGTGCCTGACTTTGTAGTCAAGAGGAGGACAACAGAGGTTTATCTTGGCTTTAGTAAAGTCTTTGGTGTAATGTCCTGCTTCACATCCAAAGTTGTGAGATATATACTTGTTGAGTATATTGTTAGGAGGCGTCTAAAATTGTCTTGGCTATTGGGCTCAAAGAGCAATGGCCAGCAGCTGGCATCCTGATAGTAGTGCTGTCCTTTGGGGATTGATATTGGTGCCAATTCACTTTAACTTTTCTATAAATGACCTGGATGATGGGACAGAGTATTCTGGGCAAGTTCATGGGTAGTAGTAAGCTGGGAGAAATGGCTGATGCTCTGTAGAGCAGGGATGCTATTCAGGGGGACTTCAGCAGGCCTATGATATGAGTCAGCTGAAGCCTCATGAAGTTTGAAGAAACCAAATTTGGAGTCCTGCCCCTGAGAAGGAATAACACTGTGGAGCAGTACAGCCTGGGTGCTGATGCTTAAGAAGGCTTGGTTCATGGCGGACAAGTTGAACGTGAGACAGCACTGTGCCCTTGCAGAGAATATCGTCAGCTGCAAAGTGGGCTGTGTTGGTAAGAGTGTAGCCAAAACATCCAGGAAAGTGATCCTTCCCCTCTACTTGGAACTTGTGAGACCACGTTTGTAGTGCTATGCCCAGGTTTGGGTTTTCAGTGCAGGAGGACACGGACACAGTGGAGGGAAACTAGCAGAGGCATACAAGATGGCCAGGGGGCTGGAGTACAGGATGTAAAAGAAGATGCTGGGACAGCTGTCTGTTCAGGCTGAAGAAGCATAAGGTCATGGGAGACCTTATTGCTGTCTACAATTGCCTGACTGGTAGATACACCATAGAGCCAGACAATTCTCAGAAGCACACAGCAGTAGAATGAGAGGCACTGTACCTAAGTCAAAACACAGGAAACTCCAGTAATGAAAGGATGGGGGGGGAAAATTACCAGGAGGTGCTCAAACACTGGCACAAGTTTCTCAGGCTGTGGAGCCTCTACCCTTGGAGATATCCAAAATTTTACCAGGCACAGCCCTGAGCAACCTGTTGCAAATGGACCTGCTTTGAGCAGGAGGTTGGACTGAAGCTCTTGACAGGTGTCTTCTTTACCTCCATAGGTTTCCATGATTCTGTATTTACATGACTTCTGTATATTAGAATTGGGTTTGCAGATCCTTTTGAAATGGGTTTCTTAATATTTTATATATTTAAATGTGTGTAAAGGTTATATTGCTAATATTTAAACATGGACACTAATGCATATTGGTGTGTAAAATAGCACTAGAAGAAGATACTTTGAAGTTTAAAAATGGCTCCAGGAGAGACTTGAAGTAGCTAAGAAGTGCTGCAGCTCAAGAGAGCTGCTGGCTTTAACTTCACAGTGGCTGATTCACAATCTACTAAATACTTTATTGCAGAGTGTTGATTTCTTAACAAAATAAAACTGACACTGGTTTATTATCCTGAGATAGCAGTGTTAGTATTATGCCCTTCTCAATGGTGCTATGATTTTAATACAATGTTTGAGAAATACTGCATTGTATTTCAGAAACTTGGATAGCTAATGTGTGGGAGTTTTCACACATAAGCTGCTTCACAAAAGAGTAAAGAACCCCAAACTGAAGAACACTTTGAAAATATAAGCACCCTACTCTCTTGTCTGGAGATGAATAAGGAAGAAGAGTGGCTAGAGAAGAGATAGATAATGACAAAAAAGGAAAATATATCCATAACCAGAAGGGTTTACTTCTGCCTCTGCCCAAAAAGTCACTCTTCAGTAATATTCGGCTAAGGGATACTGTTGTTACTGTGGCTGGAAGAAGGACCATGTCCAGTGTTACGAAACATTTGTACAACAAGAAAGCACCATTTGCAATAGTTCTTCTAAAATGCCTAAGCACAGATAAGCTTGAAACATGGAAGGAGTATGCAGTTACCTTCTCAGATAATTAAAGACCTGCCTAATTTTAAGCTGATGGAGTTGAAGGCATCTGCTGAGCACAGTGCAGAGGAAAGAACAGCTGTGTTTTGAAAGCTCAGTGTTGTTTTGCATTTGGCAAGAATTTGCATTCTCTAGCATAGCCCACAGTAGCCATTAGCTAAGGAGGTCATGTAAGCCATGTAGCTTCCAGGCCCTCTCCAGAGTCAGGCAGAAGTTAGAGTTAAAATGAGATTTCTCTAGCTTCCCAGCTAAAACTTACCAGCTATAGTGGTGTTACATTTCTCTCCCCTGTATGAATCACCAACTCCATTCTGAATCTGAGGAGGCTTCCTATTGACTTTGTTGCTGCTATATTTTGCTGCTTCTAAAAACCAGTACTGTTTTGATGAGATAGTGTCTTTCATGGGAAAATTTTGGCACCAAGTAAGGGGGTGGGGAAGGCGGACATAATATTGAGAGGTTAACCTGAAAGATTACCAAATCCAGAAGAGCGTGACAAAAAATGGACTAAAGTCCAGTGAAACAATTAGAAGGTCTTCCATTAACTTTGTATTAAGATCACATTCTGGAAGACCTTTATCAACTCTTGAGTGCACCTTTTTTCCAACCTACTTTCAAATGGCAGTAACCTCCAATGCAAACGCAGGCTGGCTCAGATAAGTTATGTTAGCACTTACTTATATATCTGCCCTGCTCTAGTTCTGTGCTTTATTAAAGAAGTCTTCTGCTTGGTTATCCCTCACTCCGCAGACACAGAAGCTGAGGGGAAAAAAAAGGTGAAAAAAAGTGCCAAAATACCCTGGAGCTGTCCAAAGTAAAATAAAAAATGAATCCATGGTGTTAGCATATCCTATGGCCAAAACAAAATGATTGTTGAAAACAGTGTGTTTTATTTATACCGCTGTACTTAAAGATATATTTGAAAATATATTTTTGAATATTCCTATAAAAGATGGCACTTGAGCATTCTGCATGTACTATTGCTTTGTTAAGAATTACAAACCAAATACCGAGTCAGCAAAAGAACCCAGGAATCCAATCCTATATAGTGAACTTGCATTGACTCTACAGCTTTGCAGCTGTTGGAGGATCAAAGCAAGAACCTCTTTTCCACATGCTTTTGTTTTTTAATAAGAAGTGCTAGTGTGATGTGTGCCCATCTTAACAGGACACTTGCCAGTTCTTTCTAGTGTTACAGATACAGGATGGAGAGTTCTGGTATCCAAATGAACGATTTAAAGGCATGCTAAAACCTTGAAGGTAACTAATATCATGTCAACTATTACCTATTTAATGCCTTGTTATAAAATCATATAATTAGGTTTTAAGATAACTATAAATACCTATCTGTTTACTAGGTAGTATTTTTGTTTTGCAACTGTAGCATTAGCATATGCATTTTTAACTGCAACCCAAGAGTATTTCTGGTGCTTCTGTGTGAAATTATTCTTGCATGGCATTTGTAATTGTTCCTGTCAGGAAAATGGAAACCTTGCACATATTCAGTAATGTGCCTTGGAGAGGATGTAACCTTGGAGATCTGCGTAATGTACCTTCGAATAATGGAAATTCTGTAGATAGTTCCTGAAATACTACTTTCTTCCTCATGAAAACTGAATTCTTTCCAGAAGTAATGCTTGCCCTTGGCAAAACAAATTTTGATTCAATATTGTTTATAAACAGCATAGGAAGCAAGAAATCCTTCACATCTGTCAAATGCCCCAGTATAAAACTTTCTGCTTTTCAAGCACGTAGAAGGCTGTACTGAAAAGGAGAAACTAACAAAAAAAAACTTTGAGTGATAAGTATCCAGGAAAGTGAAGCAAAATGTGGTCTTTTATTGTTCATGTTTTCATATGAAAATTGATTTCTTTTTTTGGAGTTACGGTTTCCCATTTCATTCTGCCCCTTTCAGATTTGCAATGAAACAAAACACACTTTTCAAAACAAACTGGAAGTATTTTCTTTGTCAAAGTATTTTCAAAGGCTTTATCACTTTTAATCCTACTTGTCAAGTAATGTATCTTTTTATTAAACTCAAAAAGCAGGTTCTTTTTCACCTCTGAACACTTCATTGAAGTGTTATCATGAAGAAGCAGTATAGAAACTAGATCTGTTCTCTTAGCGCTTGAAAACAGTGAGTTCCCAAAAAAGAATAAATAAAAATCTTGAGATCGTATTGTCTAGATGAGTGACTTGAAGGCTTTGTGAATAAAAGACGCAGGCTTTTAAATGATGTGCTCTCTACCCACAATTTTTCATACATAAATCAATGCATAGACAAATTGCATACTTCTAATCCTAAAAAACATCTTCTTGGGTCGCTTCAGTTGCTGAGGCATGCAGCCAGCTTTTATTTTGCTATTTGTTAACTGCAACTTCCTTTCTTCTTCTTCTTCCTCTTTCCATTTACTCTCCAGAAACAGCAGCGTGCCTAGATCTAGGGCCTTATTGTCACACCTTTTCATGCAGTCAACTGCAAGGCTTGCCCAGCTGTCTCCTAAATTTACTGTTAGTAACAAAGTGTACCTCACGACAGTACTGTATAACACCAGTGCCCGACTTTTAATTTGCAATACAATCACTTTACGTTAGCCGTGAAATTTAAGGAAGGCCCTACCCTACAAAGAGGTGCCTAGCACATTTGTGTAAATAGAATTAATGGGAATTAGGCCTTTCTGGTAACTACATGTTACTTTTGCCAGCTTTGGCGATATCCCTTAAAAATGTATTATTTGTTTTCCTCTTTCACAGCGTGAAATATTGGCTAGAACTGGTATTTCCAGGCTTTGCCAGAAGCTGCACCCCATGACAACTTGCATTCTTAAATTTCACAGTAGGGCTGTGCTTTGGCAGCACTCCCTCAACTTGGAGCTGTGTGCCTCAGCAGCACAAGGGACATGAAGTCTTGTTAAAATATGTATTTAGTTTATGTATATATAAAATTTAATAGGTATTTCAACTAGTAAGACTTCTATCATACAAATTCTCTTTGTGGTCTCAGTGACTGTCAAGATGTGAATGGAAGAGAATTATGCTTATAATAAAGATCCATTTTAACTGGATCCAAACTGTTTTAAATGCTAGTGAATATTTATTACACCTCCACAGGTATAGCAAGCCTGATGATTTGCTTCACCATAAAAAAATTTTAAATAAATTTGGTCTAGGAAAGATCTTCAATACAACATTATTAAACCATTTTATCAGAATGCATTTTATACAAAAGTTTATGAAAACATGAAAGGACAGGATTTGTAACAAAACTTAGTAGGAATGTTAATTTCTACTCATATACTCTAACATTCTTTTCAAAATTCCTGGGTCTCAAAGGGAATTATCTCAAAAATACAGGTATGATATCCCTTTAGTCTAAAGAGATCAGTTAAGATAAAAACAAATGTGAGTTATCTTTACCCTGTTAGACTGTATCAGACCAGTTACTATAATGTAATTCATTTTTTTTCTTGAGCATGATTTGACTCCGTAGAAAGAAAGGACAAAATATCACAAAGTGGGGAAAAGACAAAGTTTCTTCTGCCTGAAGTTTTCGTTTGAGGTGTCTGACTAATGCCAGTGAGAATACATGTCTCTGTTCTCAAATTCTTTACTGAAAGAAAATGGAATAACTCACACTGGTTTCAGCGGTTCTTTTATAGGATAATATGCCTTTGTGAGTTTTTCTTCCTTTCAGGATGTCTGTTCAGGGCATATCTGTGCTAACAAAAGCTCGAGGCATCGCTTTTCTGCAAACTTGATTTTGAAGATGAGGAAATATGTCCATTGGAACCCCGAAGAAATAAAATTTCATTTAACAAAAAAGTCTGTTCCAAAACCCTGAAATCAGTAGGAACACTTCAATTTGATTCCACAAACTGTGCAGCAACACAAAAAGGTTTCAGTCGATGGCACTCTAGATTGCAAAACAATGTTTCTCAAAAATAATTGTGCTGTGACTTACTTGCACTTTTCCGAACATAATGCTGTTGGAATTTTTTAGAAAAACGGAACACCTCTTTCAAGAATTCTGCACAAATAGACAAGTAGCAAGGAATATGGCAGAATTTTGACATGTAATGTCTTAATGTAGCGTAGTGCTTGAAACATTCATCCTGAGCAAGCTACTTATTATCATGTCATCTTGAAAAAAAAATAAAAAAAGCCCATGAAGTTAGAACTTGACATTAAAGATGAGGAAGCAACTAGGAAAGCACAGTGTAAGGAAACAGACTAGGTCAAGTCATAGTCTTTGTGTACCCAGGGAGTTAAAAGCATTTTCATAAATTAAGAACAAATAATATAGTGGAAACTGACATGCACTCCTAGTGGAATGTTCTAAATTAATTTTATTACTGATCCCTTGATGATATTAGGCTAATCTTTACCACCCTAGCACCAGGTTTAACTGCACATTTGTGGTTTGAAAGGGAATTTTCAAATCAGAAGTATCTTGGTTTTCCTGGGTAAGTGGATTACTGAACAGTGCTGCAGTATGCTTTGGGACTGAAATCTACTTTTCATATATTATAGATTAACAGCTTGTTTACTCAGCAGTCATTTACTGGGTGAGTTCCAAAGGTACCAGAAATGGACTTTTGTAATAATTTTCTTAAATATATTTAATTAAGAAAATAGCAGATGTTTAAAACTGAACCTGCCACAAACACAAAAGTACTTTCATTGGCTAGAACCATTCAAGCCATTTTCGATAAATACTTCATCAATCATAAAAACCCTGTGTGCAAGTTAATTTCATTAACTGCATGAATTTTTTCCTGGTTTTAATGGATCCAATTATTATGGTTATTTTTTGCTGATTCTCTAATCATTATTTTTCAAGCAGTCTCTAAAGTTTAGTCATGTGAGTGGTTTCCTGCTTAAGCTCTAAATCCCTGTATATGAAATACCTGGGTTAAATATGTTCCTATTAGGCACTTAAATAATTGCTTTGAGTTTTCAAAATAAAAATTATTTGGAAATACATCTTGTTATGTTAGCTGGTAACCCTAGGCAACTGTGTATTGCAAATGATTCTAACTGACGTGAATGATCCCCAAAATCTTGTAGGTCATCAGGAGTGTGGACAGCAATAAAAAAGGTGGAAGAAAAATTTGAGCTATTTTACGCCTTTCAATTCTGCAAAATTTTTCTGGTCTTTTTGGGGTAACAACAAAACCTTCGCAAAAATTTCCTAAAACTTCAGGTTTAGGCTGGGTTTGTGAGTCTTTCTTCCTTTCAGGACTGCAAATGTTATTTATGAGATGATGAGTGCTAAAACTCTGCTGCCTTCAGATAATTCCAAAGGACCTTAGAAAGATGGCAGCATCAGTGAACATGGGTGTTTTGGTTTGCTTACAGTTTGAAGTCTGTTCTTGGTTTGCACGACTGTAAGAATCTACCTCTGAGCACGTAACATTTTTCAACATTTCAGAATTCTGCTGAAGGAAAACAAGCATAAACACAATTTTAAGCCCAAAGTGCTTAGTCACAACAGGCCCTTAAAAAGCACGGAATAGAATCATAGAATAGTTTCAATTGGAAAGAACCTTTAAATGTCACCAAGTCCAACCTCCCCTGCAATGAGCTGAGACATCTTTAACTAGATCAGGTTGCTCAGAGGCTCATCTATCCCAACCTTGAATGCTGACAGGGATGGGGCATCTACCACCTCCCTGGGCAAGCTGTTCTAGTGTTTCACTACCCTCATTGTAAAAAATTCATTCCTTATATCTATTCTAAATTTACTATTTTTTAATTGAAATCCATTACCCCTTGTCCTATTGCAAAAGGCCCTGCTAAATAGTTTGTCCTCATCTTTACTGTTAGGCCCCCTTTAGGTACTGGAAGGCTGCTGTAAGGTGTCCCTGGAGCCTTCTCTTTCTGCCCCTTATCCTCCATTTCTTTAACGAGATTCACCAAAATGAAGCCCAAACAGAAAACATTTGAGTTGGTGTCTAATGTCCTCTGGCAGCTAGATTCAGTTGATAAACTCACACTAATCTTTTAAAGTCCTAGTTTATCTCATGCAGGTATCATACACTTTTTAACAAGTAATATTTCTGGAAGTCAGGCAGAGTAGAGCGTACATTTGAAGGCTAGTTATTTGGCAGTGCTCAGAATAAAAATGAGTAATAATACTCTGAATTGCCACATGTTAAATTTTCACTGTTGTATTTTGGAATTGCTCTACTTTACTCAGAGGAACTCTGTCAACTGATCCCAACAGCGTTACTCAGCAACTGTATTCCCTCATGTATGACCATGCAAAAAAAGCAGCCAGATATTTTTTTTGTGTTTTCCTTGTCTGAAAGGATCTTCTGTGTACCTACTACCATTTAGGTGCTGTATTTCCTACTTCCATTTTTTTTTTTTTTTTAAAAAAAAAAAAAGGTAAATTCCTCAAATGCAGCAATAGGGCAGTCTTTTATCTCTATAATAGTTCACTTCAAGAATATTACTAAAATAAGTGCTGATCAGGTACTTTGCAAAAGTGTGGTAGATTCCCAAACTGAAGCTTAATTAGAAATTGGAAGATAATTTGATGTTTTACAAGGACTCAGTGCAGAGTGTGACCTAAAACTTGAAGTTGAACGTATGTGGACATTCCCAACCGTGTTCAAAGGTGTAGTGGTAGCATTCAGTCCTTCAAGCAAAGAATGTAGCTGCTTTCTGTGCATTGATTCATTATGGACTTTGCAAATTCTAAAAACTCATTGCCAGAAAATAAACACACAAGAACAAGCAGGGGCTCGATTTACAAAAGAGAATCTTAATGTAAAGGTGATGAATGCAAAACTGGCATAAGCACTGTTTCTAACCATCTGGCTTAAATAAAGGTGTAAAAAAAAAAAGTTGTAGAGTGTCCTACAGCTGCTGTAAGGGCAGGTACCTACCCTACTCATGTACCCTGTCAGTCCCTCCGTGTTCACCATAGCGGGGTGTCTTCCAGCACTCTTATCTCTTCTTCCTCCAAAAAGTGTCTGCTTTCTGGTTGGGAAAGGTCCCCTCAAGCCCCCTGGATGTTGGATGTGCCAGGACTAAGTCCACGCACCCAACAAAGGGTCTATAGTGGGTTTGTGCCGTGGTACTTTGTAAGTGCTATAAATAGTTTAGGGGATGAGCTCTCTTTGATAATTAGATAAAACAATGCAAGCTGTGGTCATCTCTAACGTGGATTCTGAAAAAAAGAGTGCTGCCTTCACCAAGCTGCTTGTCATTCTACTAAGATAAAGTAGGTTCTAAAAATTACGTGCAGTGAGTGAGGCCCAAACGTCCTCCTTTCTCCATGTTACCAGTCTTTAATGAATTTCATTATTCTTTTTTAATTTACATGCTCTTGCAGAATAAAGGTCCCCAAATCATTAACTAATTTGATATGTCTGAAGTACCAATTCAATTCTCTGCTCCCTTGAGAATCTTAGCCATCTTGTTCAAACACCTCTTAACTTAGTTTCATAATTAGATACACCTTGATTGATGGTTTTTTGTATAGCATTTGCAGAGGGAAGGAAATCAACCTAATTGTTATCACAATTTAGCATGTTAAAGATAAAAGTTAACCAAATTGCTGATTTCCAAGAGGAAATAGAGCTCTCTCTGATGTAGGGCAAGGTTTTTCAGGTAATGACTCCAATAATTAATTACTTTGGGAGGAAGAAATTGACATGGCAATTACTAAGAAAGTTATTTCCATGCTATATGCACATTGGATATATATTTGCATGAAAACAGGTACATCTAGTTTTTATTGTTCTTAATAGCTAAAGTATTCCAAACAGGAAGTTGATGGTGAAATAAATATTGGAATTAAATGATTAGGTAGTGTTGGAACAAAAAGAAAAAAGTAGTTTTTTTTTTTTCTAAAAGAAACCCTTTCTTTTTAGAAGAGCTTCTAGTCCAACCTTCTTTTAATAAAAAAAAAAAAAAAAGAAATTAAACCCATGTTGAATACCAGACTTTTATGGCTGCTAACAGGACTGAGCAGTCTTTAGTCAGAGCTTGTGGCAAGGGTGAGTTCATGACCAGGCACTGAGTTAACAGGAACACACTTTCCTTGCTATTCTGTTACAGCTGAGCTGCTGCTTAGAATGTTCTAATGTAATGGGCTAAAGCCTTGCCATGAGAAGAAATAAGAATAATTTCATCAGTATAAGGAAGCCTGTCTCAAAATCTCCATTCTTGCTGAAGAAACTTTTCTACAGAGTTAGAAATGAGAAATTGCACTGCAATTTCACTGCAGAACATGAATTACTTTAGGGCTGAAATAATGACAAGAGAACCAGTTTTTTGGGGCAGAATCTGTGCTACAGAGTGCGTAAACTGAAAATAATTACTTTCTTGTTTGTGCAACTAAATAAATTCAGGATTAGGCCTCGTACTCTAATACATTTAAAGAAAACTTGAGCAGATTTTCTGTTTCTTATACTATTTATCTGTCACGAGCTCGGTGTGCAGGAGCGAGTCACAACATATATAAGCAAACAGCCATGATAATGGATATGAATGGCAGAGGGATTTGAATTTACAAGTATTTGAAGTAGGTATTAGCAAATAAGAATTTTCTCAAAGTTTTGAGTGTTTTGGTAATAAATCTTGTGTTGTGTTAAATTAACTGGAAAAATCCTAAATCATATATTTCTTTATATTGTCATCTGTGGGAGAGTCTTAATGTTTGCGTATTATTCAAGGTATTAAAAGTGTCAGTGGTTATAGATTTACAGTTTGTGGGTACTACTACTGAAGAAATTTAATTATGGGACCTGGGGAATGATGAAAAGATTAACTTATTTTCAGCATCCTCTTTTTATTCTATCACTTTGGAAAATTTTGAGTGTTTAACTTAGTGATTAGTAATGACTAGTAGTGGTTAACTGTAGCCTATGAATTTTGTTTGAGTTGTGGTTATGACGGAGATCGCATCATTGGGGTAGGAAACTTTGGTAATGCAGGCTTTCATCTAATGGTTGTAGAGTGGTAATCTTGGAGGACTCTGATTTTACTTGATTTTGGACACTTTTAGTAGCCCTGTTACTTTAGTCATGTGCAGTTGACCACTCTAGCTGATCCTTTGTTTTTGCTTGGTTTAGATTTTGGTGTGTTTTATGATGGTTTTCTTAAATACTCAGTTTGACTTTGTAGGAAATTTAGAACAAGGCTCATTGTGCAGTATTTATAGACACATCATGCCAGTTATAGATACATACCAGGCAAAATCTATGGCCAGTAAGTTATTAGTTATTCTGAGATTTTGCACTAATGGTGGGGAGAAGAATGGGAAATGTGTAGAATTACAGCATTTTGGACTAAAACAGGCTTCAGTTCTGTAATCTCAAGTGTAATGAATCAGAATTTCTTGACAGTCTCTAGCAGTAGAAATTAAGCAAGTTGTTTACATCCAAATTCATGTTTGTTTCGGTAGGTAACTCTTGTCTCGAATGCTCATAATATACTGATTGACAAAAATAATAACTCTGGCTATAGTTGTCATCAGCTAACACTGATTATACAGGTAATGATATATATAAAGGAAAACCATAAGGGAAATCAAAAGGCTGTAAACTAAAGCTGACCAACCTTAATTGCTGTGTTAATTTTCTTATCATTGGTACAAAATAGCTATTTGCTGAATAGAAAAGTCTGGCTGACAGATAAAGGAGCGTAGAAACGGAAAAGGGAACAAACAATATGTCGCTTCAGTTGATGGTTTGAAAAAGTGTATTTTGTAGACTCTTCTCAGTACAGAACTGAGGTGAGAAAACCTTGTCAAGCAAGGTCATAGAATCACTATGAGTTGATAATATGAAAGCAAACAGTCTATATGTGGAATATCCAAACAAAAGACAAAAGCTGAGACTCATGAGCTGAGTATGAATATGTTGATTACAGCTCCCCAAGGTTACCTGGGAAGATTCAAAGCTACTGCCTTAACGTTTCTCAAGTCATTAAGAAGGGACAGTTTATTTAGCAATAGTGCAAAATCTTCATTGCCACCACCAGTATCTCTTGTTTTAAATGTTGTTTCTCCTTGTGTCTTGTATAATAAAACTCTGTGGAAAACATACCTATACAGAATCTGATCCAAACCCCCACATTTACCTAGTATATGTAGAAAGTTCATAGGTTAGCAACATACACTGTAAAATGATGCTAAATGATTTCCATCTGTTTCCACCATGGAATATGACAACATAAACTTGTCAGTTATTAGATATGAGACAGATCTTGTATAAATGCCCCTGCCATGGGAAAACAAAACAACATTAGAACTTCTACTGCATGGTCCAAATACACATGAAAGCTATTATGTATTTGAGGGCCTATTAAGCTACATATTTCATTTTTCTCTTTTAATGATGCTTGTGTGAGACCTTTCACTTGTCATAGTGTCACAGACTTATGCTTATATATTATAGTTAAGCATTAGAAATGCCATAGAGAACCATCTGTAACAGTTGTATTGTATTCCTATCATCCTCAACTCCAGCCTGGACAAAATTAATTTCTATTAATATAATTCAGCCAGATATTATTAATGAGGTTTACTGAGGGAGGATGTCTAAGCCATTGGACTGTGACTCAGATAATTTCCTAGTTTCTTCTGTGACCTTGGGCAAGTCGCTCAATTTATCTGGCTGGAATTTTCTGAGACTCCAAAGATTTTAGAAGGACAGTAAAGCTGATTGATTGTTTTGGTTCATTGGCTAAAATGAAAAATCATACAATATTGAGGTAAGGTCTAACAAAAAAAAAAATAGGAAAACCAAAGAAAATCTAGAGAAGAAATAGGTCCATCTCAACAATTGAATTTTGCTCCTGAAGTTCCTTCCTGGCTTTATCCCCTTTTATTACATCTGGGAAATTTCTGAAACATATTTGACTTGTATAAAAAGTAAAATATAATAAGAGTGGTTTTATTGCTCATGTGAGCAATTTGACTTGACTTGAACAATCTAATTAGCTTTATCTCCAAACTTGACTGCTTCCCATATTGAAGTACTTTTTAAAAAAATATCACAGTTTCAATGAGATGCTCATATATAAAAATATTTTATTACACTTCCTGTTATATTGAGTTTATAAGTTTTTAGAGACAGTGACTGTGATATACCTACAGCATTTACACAGCATGTTTTACATTTCCTGAGCCTTCAAGTCATTTGTGTAAGGAAAATAAATTTATAAAGTCTATTTAATGCTCACACTGAACTTGTGTCTTAGGTGACAGCATAAGGTGGTGAAAGGGAAATGATTAACTTGCATAAGCTTGTAAACAGAAAAAGGAAAATATCGAAATTAAAAAATTACTTCTGTGGTCTTGAAGTCAAATAAGACATCAGAAAACTTGGTGTCTTTTTGTGATGTTATTAAGAACAGCAGGAGCAAGAAAGACATGTCCTGAAGTTCAAAGCACTGCACTGAATCAGGCTTGAGGCTCCCAGAAATCTCTCTGCTCCCTCCAGCAACAGATTTAGGGCAGCTGATGTTTCCACCTACAAGGATTCAGTATGTACCCAGGGCAAGGGTTTGTAGTGGGTTGGGCAAGACAGGGTTTCACACTGCAAATGCCATTTAAATGCCAGGCGTATTTATTTTCATATGAAGAGCCAAAAGACATTTGGCTCTTCATTTTAACAGTCATGGAAATGGGTGGACAATAAGGATAGTTCCCTGTTACGGTGCCAGCCATACTGAATAACTCGTTCTGAATAATGAGTCCTTCTACAACTACTGCCTAGTAGTGGGAATGGTAGTAAAGAACCATCTAAAGCCCTAGTCCTCCATACCAGAGGCATATGTTACTGTCACCCCACCCAGCAGCAAAAACGTGGTCTGTATCTGACACTGGTGTTTTTGCTTTTCCCAGATGATTTGAAAGTTTTATGCTGCAAAAAGGCAGACAATATCTGATCCGTTGCAAAGTGTACTGTAGCCAACAGGCAAAAATTTATCTGGCATAAAATTTCCTCTTTGGGTTCTTGCTGTTCAAGAATATTGCTAGCGAGTAAACAGAATTTTTATCACGTGGCTGTAGTATTTTTAATTCTTACTAGGAGTCCAGAGTCAGATTTAGTGCACTGTCAAAGCACTGTCTAAGGTTAAGCAAACACACTTGAGCTTAGTTACAGACACACAGGGGTATTCACTGGGTTGGGATAGAAGTGCCTTTTTGCTTGTGGCTCTTCTCTATATGAAATGATCATCATTTTAAGAGTCAGTAGTGCCACTGAACATTGGTAAATGGAAAGTGCCAGTCCGTGAAAAACCAATTTATAGTAGACAAAGAACTTACTGAATTAGAAATATATAATAAATATATAGAAATATATAATAATAATATCTATGCAATACTTTTGTCAATTATCAGCAGCAGGTTTAATAGGAATCAGCAAGGTCCCTTGGCAGCCAAGAGGGCAAACTGCATCCTAAGGTCCATCAAACACAGCGTGAGCAGCTGGTCGAGAGAGGGGATAGTTCTGCTGTATTTAGTGCTGGTGTGGTCTCACCTTGAGTACTGTGTGCAGTTCTGGGCCCCGCCATGTAAGTAGAATGTGAAAGTACTCAGATGTGTCCAGAGTAAGGCAACAAAGCTGGTGACAGGGCTGGAAGGAATGTCCTATGTGGTGTGGTTGAGGACTCTGGGTTTGTGTGGTTTGGAGAAAAGGAGGCTGAGGGGCCACCTCGTTGCTCTCTACAGCTTCCTGAGGAGGAGACGTGAAGAGGGAGATGCTGATCTCTTCTCCCTGGGATGCACAGACAGAATGAGTGGGAGCGGTTCAAAGTTGTGTCAGGGGAGGTTTAGATTCAGATATTTCTTTACTGAGAGGGTGGTCAAACACTGGAACAATGTTTATTCCTGGAGAGGTGGTCAATGCCCCCAGCCTGTGAGTGATTAAAAGGCATTTAGACAATGACCTTAATAATGTGCTTGAACTTTTAGTTGGCCCTGAAGTGGGCCGACATAAATATATTTTGTATTAGGTCATAGACCAAAACACATCGAAATGCAGGGAGAAGTGAGGGATTCTCTCCTGAGATAGTTAGAATTAGCTGAACTTCGTGTCAGCTCAGCTCACTTGAAGAACTGTTCAAAGACACACTCTTCAAAGGCATGGTCGAGGTATGTTCTTTATAGAAGGGTGTGTAGAAAGATCTCTTCAGGCATGTTCACACCTGATAAATCATTTTCTGGGCCTACCAAAATTAATCTAATCCAGATGTGCATTGTCTTTCCTTCTCCTATTTGTCTGAAAAGTCTGTGGCACGTATGGAAAGAAACCTCAGAGGAACACAGAACTGACAGAAGAATATGCTGTCTTTTTTTAGCATACTCCCTGCTGGGAAAATTATTGCTTACTCGATTTTTCTAGTGAGACAAAGAGAAGCTCTTTCAGACATCTCTTTTCTAGTTTTTAACTTATTCTGGGCTCTACTATTAACATACCTGAATTTTCACAACACTGTATGTTGTAGCCACAAATGTATGCAGTCTTAACCAGATGACCAGTTTTCTCCTTGCAATCTGTGCTTTTTTTTGCCTTTTTTATTTTAATTGAACCAAATACGGATCATTTGCTAAGACAGAGCTTGGTGAAAATTATTTTGTTCTCCCTGCCTTCTCTTTCTATACCTAGTTCTAGGAGCTGGAAAGTCAGTTTTGCAGGGACAGATGGAACCTCTGCAATACCTTGCCTTGCCTGGGTATGCTGACCAACATATTGGACTGAACAGATTCATGCTAATCTGGCCATTTCCATGTACCTCCTCAAAGCAGAAGGAAAACATAACAAGAACTGTTTTCCGGGAAGTTTCTGGGACTTGCCAATATATGGGAAGTATTTCAAGTGATGCAATTTGTAGGGCCACTGCTGCTTTCACCTGAACCTGAAGCTTCATCTGCTACCTTAAGTAATAAATACTAGTCAACATGAGGCTGTTTTATTGGTCTTGGTATGCATACAGTTGGAAAAAGTAATCTACTAATGTAAAGCAAAAATCAGACTGAACCTTTCTATTATTGAATAGTTTGCTTAGAATTTTTAAATATGAGGCACTTGTCTGTCTAATACATTTACGGGAAATATTGAGACTAATTCTCAGTGTTCACCCTTTAAAAAAGGTTTTAAAATTAGTGTAAATAAATTTTTAGTGTAAAATGACTGATACGTTTAAAACCAAAAGAAAACCGAGAGACAATTAAGTTTGGTCCATATATTAGGCAGATGTAATTCCAATATCCCTTACCTTCTTTTTCAAAGACTTTTCAGTCATGAACAACAAGCAGATGATCAACTTAGATACTAAACTCAGAGTTCATAGGCAAGCTTTCTAGGTCTCTCCAAAATACATTATGGATTTTCATCTTGACCTACTAAGTTTTCATTAAGAGATCTGAAGAGATCACTTTCTTGACCTCATCCATATTGTTTGGCATCCAACCTCCAACAGTGGTATAATAACCATAATTAGTAACTGTATTAAGGTTCTTAAAGAAATGCCACTATTTCTCTGGCCTGTTGTAGCAAACATAACTCCTCACCTAAGATAAGGAATTGGATTTTTTTTAAGAGTCTGAGGGTGGGGACTATATGTGTGAATACAGGTATGACTGCATATGTCACTGCAATTTTCCCAGCTCCTGTGAAATCCAGCATGCTCAATGGAGAGCTGCAGTCGCTAATAATCACTGCCTGCAAAATGCAAATGCATATCCTTGACCAAATCAAATTTAAACTGCCCTCAGTGCACAGGACTACACATGCAGTGTCCAAGCAATAAGAAAAGGCTTTCTAATGTGGTCACTGAAATGATCCTGTGGTGGTTTCCCACGGACAGTGTCTAACATTTTGCTAATGGAAAAAAACAACATGCAGGGCTGAAACAGCTGGGAAGAAATATTTAAACAGCACATGCAGTTAATAAATCACTTGGTATTTGCAGCAAAGGTGAAATGTGGACAGGTCTGTGGTTTGGAAAGTAGCATAAAATTCTCTAGGGAAAATGTAGATTGGACTTTATTTTAACCTTTCCTCAAATACAGATACAGTTTACTGATAAGTCATGTCGGAGGTCCACTATAATAGCCCAACATGTCTAACTGTTGTCAGAGAGACTATAAATTGGATTGTCCCAATTATCTGGGATCCAGGAAGAATGATACTGCAGTAAATAAAGCTCTCTGGAGGTTTGTTGTAGGCTTGTAAGCCTTAGTGAATGCCAGTGTCCTCCCTACGGATATGGCTGTGTTGGAACATTTTAACATCTATAGAAATTTAACTTCAGCTTTCCCAGGAGATACTGCTATTGTAGATCCTAGCCCTGACAGTGTCTCCCAGGAATTTAGGATAGTGGTGATGTGAATTGGTTGAGAAAGTAATTTTCCCTCCTCCTTAATATCATACGTAAAATACATGTCACTACCTAGCCCCTGTTAGTGTGTGCAGCATTAACACATGGGCTACGAAAAACATCTTCAACAACAAAAGCCACTTGGGAACACAACTGCAGAGATTCTAAAGGACAACCAGTACAGTCACAACACCCATTTTGTACCCTGTTTCCATAACTAAGAGAACTGGGGTGTGTTGGTTTTTTTTTTTTTTTTGTGTGTGTGTGCAGAAAGTGCTGCATCCTGGCAGCTCAAAACAGAAAATCGGTTTTGACTGACTTGGGGGCTGCTGGAGGAGAGGTGGCCACCCCTGCAGCTAGTCACAGGGTGCTGCAGAGACCACAGGGCACATGGACACGATGAATGGCAGTGCCAGCAGTTGAAGGGGGGAGGATTCTAAGACACTGTTTCTTGAGACACAAAAAAAATCAAAATCTGATTAAAACCTGTAGGGAAGGGATGGAAGAAACCGTCTCCAGGTTTCTCTCTTTTATAGAGTTGGCCAAAAAAGTCCTAGAACACAGTTGTTCATTGAAACTTTTCAAAAGTTAATTTCTTAACTTGGACTTTTCAGCTTTTTTTTCTTAGATTATGATACCTGATGATTGACAGGATTTGTTCGCAGTTTGCAGTTGGTGGGTGTAAAAACTTTGTGTTCAGGTTGTCTTAGAAAAGATACTTTTTTCTTACTAAAACTGAGATATGGGTGGAAATTATTTGAGATATTCTTTATTTTCTAGCTGTCTAGCACTAGAGAGCTATAACTTCTGTGTCTACTTCTGTACATAGTCCATATTCTCTGGGAAAATTTGCTTAAGGGTGCAGAAGTACTTAAAAAGCTTTCATTTAATAATTACAGTAAAACATATAGTTGTGTGGCAATTGCAGTGCTAGAAAAAGCCCCAAAAGTCAATGTTTATCATCAAAACCAAACCTAAACAGTGAATATACTGGCTAAGTCAGTGAGTTGTGCTGTGTTTCCTCTGAATTGCTGTTATGTTACCTACAGGAAGCAGAAGTTTTAAATAGATCCTTGGACACTAATTACATGAAGTACAGTAGAAATTTTGCTTTGATGCTCTCAGTAATTATCCTTTATGACATTATAAATCTATTTTTTTTCAACTTTTATATCCGTGATTGTTCCTATGTGAAGCTCTAGAGTTTATTTAAAATCAGCAGCAGTTTTATTAATGACACTCAACATTTTCAGTAATAAGCATATAACATAAATCCTTTAAAATTCTTCATATGACACAGCCTCTTATTTAGAAATGTGTGGTGTAAAGTACAAAAAAAAATAGAATGTGCAGCAGAAAGAAGAAGCTGGGAAATTTTCAGGGTAGTGAACACAGACTTGGCCAATATCGGTGTGTAATGCAGGTTGTAACGAGACAATGAAGAACCTTTGTGTCTTTGTGCAATTTTTTTCCTAAACATTCATAATTTTGCAAACTTTTTTTTCCACCAGCAGTTATTGAATTTGTGTTTGGATGTAGCGGGAGGCAGAGTACCTATAGGCAATGTTGCACTGGGCCATTAACTGAATGTAATTTAAAACAAACCAACCAACCTTTTGTCACCTGTCACAGTTGCAAAAGGAGGTGCTTTTTTGAGGGGTGGAAGTCAAACATGAAAATAGGCAAATGTTTGTGACAATGGATTTGCAATTAGCATTTCAGCTTGCTGTATCTGGTGGGATAATATGGTGGCCTATTTGTAGAGTATTCGAGTATTTACTATATGGAAAAAGAAAATAGATAATTAAAAATTCGGTTCCCTCTTTCAGTTCTGCTTCCAAGCGGGGTGTATTTTGGGTGGAATCAATACCGTGCAGCAGAGGCTGTTAGTGGGGTGTGCAGTGGTACCCTGCTGGTACCAGTTGGGCAGGAGTTCTAAGGGAGACTAGTTCAAGAGGAGGGAACAGTATTTTCACGTGAGGGTATTGTCACAATTGTTGTACAGTAGAATTATTTCTGCAAGAACAAAATTCCTATCTTTGTGACATGACTACATCCTAATCTGCAGGCATTTGTAACTAACATTTATTCTGTTAAACTTCGTTAGCCTAAAATTCCATATACTGCTGGAGTCTAAAAAATGAAAGAGTGCTCAAAACAGTGTGTTTAACATGACTTTTGTAAAATGTTGGCATAAAAATGAAGGCAGTCCTGTACATAGGCTGCAATCTGAAAGCCTCCTTTTTCATATAAGGTGATGCTTTTTCATTTGTGAACTACATGAAAAGCTTCATTTTCTGACATCCTATGTAAATGAAAATGCTTATAAAATTTATTAAAAGAACTCTCATTGTCAAGACACTAGCTATATATTGCTTAGTCCTACTATTATATTTGCTTTAATACTAAGCAGTTACTTTAGATAATTTATTTTATAGAAAGTTCTCTTTAATAAAATGGTGCATGTAGGTTTCACATTGACCATCTCACAAGAGAATTCTGTTTATGGCAGTGAAATATTACATTGTTGCATTTACAAGAAGTGAATTTATTTTAATAATTGTCTGACTGTGGTCGTGGGGTCTCTGAATATATATACAAGTTCTTCACTGTAGTAAAAATGAAAGTGATCTAGTTAAAAATGCAGTTCAAAGTCTTTCAGTGATTGGAAGGTCACCCTACAAATTGCAAAACAAATTTAAAACAAATCAATTAGGTTTCCACAAATATATTGCTGTTTCTATTTCTGTGTGATTTTGGTTGTCAGCAAAAAGTATAAATGCTTTTGGGAGACCCAAATTCCACTTCCAATGCTAATATAAATCCACTGTATTATTAGCCAGCTTTCTGCTGGCCTCTAAACTTTATGGACTATTTTTTTTTTATGATAGGAAAGCTATACAGGGTATGTGGGGGAAACCAGCAACTTTATATTAAATGGAAATCAATATAGTATAGAAATATAAAATAATAATGCTAGAAGTGACAGTGAAATCTGTGGGAAGTTCTGAATAACAGCATATACTAATGTTTAAATATATTATGACAGTCCCTCTTTAAAAATCAAACTGCAGTTCTAAATCATATTCTGATAGCTCTTATTGTCTGGAATTAAGCTGAATTATGAACAGCCGTTGCCTAGGATATGGGTATAGATATATAGGAGTTTTTAATACTATCATTTTTTAGTATTGGTCAGTGTTTGTCAGAAATTTCAGCCATAAATTGACAGAACTGACTTTTAACTATTTTCAAATATCTGGCAGAAATACCTTCCCATATATACTGTAGGTCAAGGCATATTCAAAGCATATATTTATGTCTCTGCATTGTGCTAAAACTCTCTGGCTGAAATTTTAAAACTTGCCTTAAGGATATGGATGCCCAGCTCTCATTAATTTTAATTCAATTAATTAATTTGGTTAGTCATTTCCCATTAATTTACATTCATTTTAATGGGAATTGGGCATCCAAATCCCATAGGAAGTTTTAAAAATATCAGCCAGAATATAATGAATACCAAAGGGAAAGGAATTCCAGAGCAAGTTGGAGCTTCTCAACTGTAAAAGTTCACCTGTTAAAAATCCATTTTGTTGCTTTGCACTGTCAGGAGTGAGAAGTGATGATGTCTCAGAAAAAAAAAAAAAAAGAAAAAAGAAAAAAAAAACCCACAAAAATCCAAGCCTCTGACTTCTCCAGAAATCAACCAACAACTTGCGGTATGTCTTAGGAAAGCAGTGTAAGCATAACTGTGACTGCTTAGGGCTAAATTACAGCAGCTTGTTGGATCTAGAGGTGAAGTAGCTATGATGTTAGATGACAATAACTGAATAAACCAGCCCTGGCAATACAGGGTGATCCAGTGGGTTTCTTTGTGCTCATGGCTTCTGCAGGTGGTGTGAGATGGCCAGGATGGTGGGCACCACCACCCAAATAAAGACAGATGCAAGAGAGATAAGTGTGCTCCATCAGATAGTGTGTGTGCCTCTTTCAAGCATTTGGTCAAGTTCTTCTGCTGGTACTCAGCCTGATCTTTTGGGGGCTTTTATTATTTTGTTTTGGGGGGGATTTTTTTTCTCTTGTAACGTGTTTATGGCTGGTTTTGCTGGGAAGTGTTTAATTTACATTTTCATTCATTTTCTTTCCTGGCCGCAGAACTAAATATCCTTCTGCACATCTGTTTTTTCCTTTAAAATTTAGAGGTGAACTCCCTTAATCTATTAACAACTTCCTTGGATAAGAAAAATAATAAGAAAATAGTTTTTTCAGCACTTTAATCTAACTCTATGTTTATTTCATGGACATTTCATACCCTGAAATTCTAAACAGTCTGTTTCTTTCTGCTGTTGTATATAATGTGTTTCATAAGCCAAACATTGATAAATCATTGTCAAATGTGTTTGGTGACCAAGTCAACAAGTATTAATCTTAGTACTCTGAATCTCTTTTTCTTTTTTTTCTTTTTTTAATGTTTGTGGGAAGCATCTTTCCTTTTTCTTCTATCAGATTGCAGCCTAATTTATTTGCAATAGAACTGTACTGGAGAAATTAAACTTCTCAATTATCAATTGAAGAAGAAGAGCAGTTTAAATTGCAAAATAAGCAAGTTAAACCTCTCAATTAATTTTATCATTACTTTAAAAAAATGCAGTTTAGCTGCACAGGGGAAAATGTCTCTTAATCATGCTACGTTTAATTGGAACAAATAATTATAGTGAAATATTAATCATTATGCACTGAAGCCCCATTTAAAATGTAATCAGCCTGAAATTGACGGCAGCCTGTTTCCTGCATTAATTTGAACTATAACCTTACTAAGGTGTGTTTTTCTATGAATATCTGTAGAGTACTTGTATCTGTTCTAAAACTGTAGATAGTTTCAATATAAAATATCACAGTTATGTGATAATAACTACGCTGTTGTATATGAAAATTGCCTCTGTGGGGGCCTGTGCACATCCTGGGAGAAACATGAGGATGGAGTTTTCAAAGTTCTTGGTATGTGATGTCAGTATCCATTGTCAAGTTTTGTCCCATGGGTGTTATTGACTGCAGTGGACGTAGAGCTTCTCAGTGCCAAGAGCTCCTGAACAAACACTCCCAGAGATTGGAAAGGAAACAAAGTAGTAATAATTTTGATTGCATCGATCAGTTTCAATCTAAAAGTCCTCTGTTTTTAAATTTAAATGAAGATGGATTTGTTGTTCTGGATGGCTTAGACATCTATTAATTATGCAAGCACTTACTATTTAATTATCTTAAGTAAGTATGTCAATTTTCTTGAATTAGAGGTGGATTATTTCATTCAGATTCCAGAAATTGGACTTTATGTTGTTTGTCACTTCATAATTAGTTCTGAATTGCTAGCTATGGTGTGGGTATTAGGAAGTTTTCAAATGCTTGGAAATCCCACAAGTTTCGGAGGCCCTTGTGGTACAGATATCCTACTCATGACTGCCCGTGTGAAGTCTGAGTCTGTGAAGGTCATTCGTCCCCTCTTCCCAGCTCCTGATTGCCTCAGCTTGTGGCCTTTTCAGGTTGTGACTCTGAAGCATTCATTCCCTGCCTTCATATTTAATACACTTAGAAATGTTCAAATGTAATAGGCCCAACGCAAGTGCACATATTGTAAATATGAACTACAGACAGTAGACTTTCATCTGAGCATACCACCCAGCTCCTTTTATTTTAAGATGCAAATGGAAATTGCCTATATGTTTACGTAAATATTCCAACACTGCCTGGGAGCTAACAGTTTCTCAGCACCCTTACAGCTTAGCCCTTGTATGAGGTCAAATTCCTGGATGATAGTGGTATCTGTGCATCCGCTGATAGCACCAAAACACTCTGAAATGCATATGTCAGTCCTCAACTATGGCCATGGTACCATGCTTGCTGAAACCTGAGCCTAAACTGATATAAAATGCTGACTTTGGAGAAACGAACAACTTAATAAGCTCCTCCAGTTTGTCGCTGCATGGGAATAAATAAGCACGGTGTTCAGTTTGCTTGTAAAGCGCACCCAGGAATAGGTGGTCCCACTTTGTTGTGCCAAAGAAGGGACGTTTTAAAATATTTACCTCTGAGATAATGGGAGAAGAGGAAGTGAGAAAAGGGAGAAGGGGAGAGAGACGTGCTCTGTGAATTTGCTGTTACCTGAGTTCAGCTCTCTGCTTTTGGCAAGCAGTCAAAGCGTTGGATAATTTCCTTCCCTAAAGTAGCATAGAGTAACTATACAAATGTTATGCAATGTTTTCCTATTAAGGAAAACACTTTACAGATACTAGGTTTTCTGTGTGGCTCAATATAAATGGTTAGCTGAGCTGAGCGTGTATTGTCTCCGGAATCAGAGTGAGAAGGCTTTGCTCACTTTTCCTCTCAAGGTACCTTGCTCCTTAATGTTCTAAATGCCTTTCAGTGTTTGCCTTTTCTATGAAGAGCTCTGGCTAAACGTTTCTGCATGGGAACTGGCAGTTTGTGGGAAAGGTGTGAGTGGAAAAATGCGCATGGGGGGGGGGGGGGGGAACGTG
>JAOTQQ010000004.1:5916344-5930799 GCA_026546715.1 Gallinago undulata | reverse complement strand
CCTGATACAGGCCAGGATGCTGTTGGCCTTCTTGGCCACCTGGGCACACTGCTGGCTCATGTTCAGCCGACAGTTGATCAACAACCAACATCGTAACATAAGATCTGCTGCTGAAGCTCCAGGCTGAACTTGCTCTCTCAGCTTCTTCACCTGTGTACCCTAGTCATCTGGGTGGCATTTCAGAGCCCTGAGTACACAAAGTCCTTCAGCCCATTTCCTCCACGTACTACTTGAGAGCTTCGTTTAAGCTCAGCCCTTTATCCTCAGCACTTGGCTGAGCAACGCTGGGGATATGTGGGGATAAGTGGATCAGGATCGTGGGAAAGGCAGACTGGGTCTTGCGTCTCATGTCTTCTTTTATCAAACTGCCTGAGGTATCAACACAAGATGTTAACTTCTTTAGTTGATGTGAATCATTATGACATCTCTAAAATCACTTTTACGCTATTTATTGTTATTTCAGCTGAGGTTCTGATCCATCTTTTCTTTCCCACTGGAGCAGATACAGCTCCAGGCCAAACAGTGTCACATGTACCTCACTGCCTGATGAAACCCTTCTTTTCTCATTTTTCACACTGCCTTCCTTTCACGTTGCAACACTCCTCCATTGCTGTGAAAGAGTATTGGAGAAATAGATATTTTTGTTCTGGGTTAGGCACCTAAAAGTTAATAATTGGCTATCTCATGTGGATTAACATATGCACCACAGTTCTGTAATGCCTTAGAGGAAAAAGGTGGCTGCATATGTGAATTTGGAGAGGCCATTCAAGGGATTTCAAGAGGTCAACTTATTTTTCCATCTGTCCTACACCAGGATCAACTTTGTCTAAAGTTTTCTGGTAGAAAGCTATGTTTCTGGTGTAGGAAGCAAATCCTAGGCCTTCTTTTGATGCTGGAGGGGAAAAAAAAATAAAAAATACTTAAAGCTGATACTTCACCAAATTTTCAAAGCAAATGTCCTTGACAGAGCAACCTCCAAAAGATTATTTTGGTGGCATTGATGTTCATGACAACCATGTTGGAAATTGGGTGAACAATTTCTAGCAGAAGGAGCTATAGATTGTCTTTCTTTAACACAAAATGGATAAGTTGCCTCAGGAAACTTCTAACCAAACATCTTGGATGTATTTTTTTGATAGGTTTTGGGCACCACTGAAATTTTTCATCGGTAGTTGTCTCTTCCCTTGCTCCTCTAAAATGCAATACTGGAACTGCCTTTGTCTCAACGCTTTTGTGTCCTCTTCCAAAAAGTCCTGCTTTCTCATTTGTATTGTGAGATAAATTGCTGGATCTGCTATGTATCACAACCTGGAATATCTGGAAGGTGAGTAAGCAGCAGTGTCTTTAAGCTAGACTTTCTCGTTCCTTTTCACAGTTAACTATAAGGCACATAATTTAGAAGAAAGCTGAGGAAATAGCTTTTTGTTGTGTGACTCCTATGAGCTGGTCGCTAACATGCATAAATACCTTATGCAGGTGCAACTGATACTACTGTAATTTCCATATTTCATTTCCTCATTGAGCTCCCCTTTCTTCTGCCACAATCTCCTCCTTACCATAGGCCTCTGTTTCCCCTCTACTCTCCCATGTCCCAGGGAGATACATGTTCATGGTGATAAATGAACTCGATGGTTGGACTAGGTGATCTCCAAAGAACATCTAAATGGTCTAAAATGATATTTAAAGTCCCTTCTGATTAAAACCATTCTATGATTCTGTGATTCCTGTATCCATGCTAAATCAGACTGCTTTCTCCCCTGTCCTTGCACTAATGTCCTTTTTTCTGAACTCTGGAATTCTTATGATTTCCTTTTTGAGTGAGAGTTGAGTGAGGAAGAGTTGCTTGGCCTCTTACGGACACGATGACTTTTGTAGTGAAGTAAATACAGCTTCATTTATCTTCTAGTGATGCAGGTTTTATCAGCAGCAGTGCTTTATTGAAGGAAACCATTATCAGAAGGGCTGTTGGACTCCCAAGTGTTATATTTTTTCCCTCTTAAAATTGACACAATCCTTGTTTTTGTGCTTTTTAGTAAAATGTACCCATCGGTCAGTCCCACTACTGTAATGTGCAATAAATAGCCTCTAAAGGGAAAACACTCCTAGCCTACCTTGTCTGTAATGGTTTCCCTGTAACAAAATTTAAAAAATGCAAACTCTGTAGCCACATTGCTTACTGCTGAAGGAGATTTTCCATTTACAGGATTTTTAAGCTTAGCTTTTTCTATGAGATTTCCTCAGAAATACATTTGTTGGGCCAAGCTGGAAAGCTTGCTTATTGTTCCAAGATAAGCAAATATGTGTTAAGTATGAAGAAGTAAATCTTTTTATATGTTTTCGGCCTTCCTGCCTGTTATTTTGAAACTGCTGAAGTTATTGATATTGTAATTTTTTCTTAATTTCTGATGTTTGCTAGTTCATTCTGTTGTTTGCTGGTTTATTTCCTGTTATACTAAGGCTTTTTCAACTTCAGTGGTTTACATTTTGAGTGCTTGGTTTCCATTGAAATAAAGGGAATAAGATGACTGATCCCTTGAGTGTCAGGAAAAACGAATTGTTGTGTGCTTGGCCCTATATCCACTGAGAACTGCACTCCATTTTGGGGACCTCAATATAAGAAGGGCCTCAGAATACTGGAGGGCATCCAGAGGAGGGCAACCAAGATGGTGAAAGGTCTCAAGGGCAAGACTTATGAGGAGTGGGTGAGGTCGCTTGGTTTGTTCAGCTTGGAGAAGAGAAGGCTGGGGGGTGACCTCATTGCAGTATACAGCTTCCTCAAGGTGGGCAGTCAAGGGGGAGGTGTTGATCTCTCTCTGGTGACCAGCGATAGGACACAAGGGGTGGAATGAAGCTGCATCACAGGAAGTTCAGAATGGACATTAGGAAAAGTTTCTTCATCGAGAGGGTGTTTGGTCACTAGAACAGGCTCTCCAGAGAAGTCATCATGGCACAAAGCCTATCAGAGTTCAAGGAGCATCTGGACAATGGTTTTAGTCACATGATTTGGTTTTAGGTAGTCCTGTGAAGAGCAGACTTCATTATCCTTATTGGGTCCCTTTCAACTTAGAAGTATTCTATGATTCTTCCTCTTCCCTTCTCCATGACTTTTACAACTAATGGATGGTTATGGTGATGGGAAGTGAAATTCTAATTCTTACATTGAGACTGCCTTGACTTTTTTTTTTCTTTTTCTGGTCAGGTCCAAACAGTCTCTCTCTGCAGTACAGCCAGGCGGTGCCACCAAGGCTGTCAGACTGCCAGCTCTCCCCAAACCTTCATATGCTTCTCACACACCTTTCCAGAAGACTTCTCAGGTGAGCCCTTTTCTTTTTGTTTGAAAGGCTACCACATATCCACAGTATTTGCCTTTTTATTCTCTCTTCATGCTAGCAGCTGTTGGATATGCCTTCCCATTCTTATTAGCAAAGGCAAAGCAGGCAGTTTTAGCTAGTGTGGCATTTGCTGAATCCGTGCCATGGTGCTCTCTGCCTTTAGCTGGATAAACCATGTACAGACCTTAACTTTTTCCAAGTTTGGGTTTTTTTCTTTATACATGTCTGTATCTGCAAAAAATATTTTATGTTTTCTGGTCAAAATTCAGACTACTGAACAATAAAATTCTAGCAAGAATTTTGTTAACTAAACCAAAGTTGGTATAAGCCTAGGTGGCTGGAAATATGCAGAGCTTACACGTGAATTTTTTTTCCAAGAGATTTTAAGCTTTTATTAGTTTTCTGTTATTTAAAGTTGCAGTTCTTTAACTCTGTGTTGGAACTTAGTCATAAATACACTTTTCCTCAAGGTGTTATTTTTTTCCTAAGTGATTATCACAAAGATTGGTCAGGTGAACAAAGAAAAAGACTTGAATTTTCACTTCATAGCTCAAGGAAATAACTTCTGTTTTTGAGGTGATAAAGACTCCACTCAGCACTGTTAAAGCAAAAAGTAGATATAATTTCCTGAGAACTAACCACGGAACCAGTTGGGCAACTTTTTATGGGTAAGAAAAAAGTCTTTTTTTTTAGGGGGGTTGGAATGGGATACATCATTTTTATTCTGAAGTTACATAGAGCTGACTGAGATCTTGATGCACCTTAATGCCTGGTATTTTCAATTGCTTTCTTTGTCAAAAAGGTCTCTTCTTCCTTTCCATCTCACTTAGAGTCCTATCCCAGTATGATCATTTACTTTAAAATGTAGGACTAGAAAAAGTTCAGCTATCAATTTGCTACTGCCATTTACAGTACAAAAGAACAGAATCCAACAGAAAACTTGTGACCCTCATGCTTTTCCACAAGACAGCAGAAAAGGTTCAATGAAACATTCAAGTTTATTGAATACAGTTCTAATACAATAAAGACAAGCAGCTGTCATGAATATGAAGGTAAATGCTTTTACATTTTGTTAACAGTTATCTGAGAAATAAAATTTTAACTTTATGGCATTGAATTTCACACTGAAACACCAACTGTCCAATATTTTTTGGGGATATGGTTTGGTGGGATGGCTCCTATGACTGGAATGTTGGAATGGAAGGATACAGTCTCTTTCGGAAGGACAAGCAGGGGAGATGAGGAGGGGTAGTTGCCCTCTATGTCAGGGACCAGCTGGAGTGCATGGAGGTCCACCTGGGGATGGATGAAGAGCAAACTGAGAACTGATGGGTCAGGATTAAAGGGAGCACAGGGGCAGGTGATATTACAGTGGGGGTCTGCTACAGGGCATCCAGGGCTGCATCCTAAGAATTGTGCCCAGCAGGACAGGGGAGGTAATTCTGCTCCTCTACTCTGCTTTGGTAAGACCCCACCTGGACTGCTGCATCCAGCTCTGGGGCCCCCAACATAAGAAGGACATGGATCTATTGGAACAGGTCCAGAGGAGGACCACAAAGATGATCAGAGGACTGGAGGACCTCTCCTATGAGGACAGGCTGAGAGAGTTGGGGTTGTTCAGCCTTGAGAAGAGAAGGCTCTGGGGAGACATTATAACAGCCTTCCAGTGCTTAAATGGGTCTAAAGGAAAGATGAGGAAGGAGTCTCTATCAGGGAGTGCAGTGATAGGATAAGGGGTAATGGGTTTAGACTAAAAGAGAAATATTTAGATTACGTATTAGGAAGACATTCCTTACTGTGAGGGTGGTGAGACACTGGACCAGGTTCCCCAGAGAAGCTGTATGGGTGTCCAGAGGAGAAAAAGGATTGGTCTGGAGCTGTTGGAAATGAGGACAGACAGACTGGAGTCAGAAAAATGGAGCGAAGAATATCCAGAGTGAGGATATGAGAGAAGTTGCAAACACCTGATGAGTCAATTGGTAGAAGGATACTGCACCGTGATAATGAGTTGGAGGGAAAAACCCTGCCTGCCTCATTAATTGTGAAGCTTATGCAGTGACTGTCACCAGAAGATTTGCTCAGCTGGAAGTAGAAAAACAGGCAGAGTCTCATGACAAGAAAGTAGAAAAAGGGGCAATCTTGGACTTTTTAATGTCTTCAACAGACTTCAGAGGGGGAGAGAGACAGGGAGAGCAGAGTCTGGAGAAAGCAGGCAGTCCTTCTATGAGGATGTCTGCAGCAGAGTGATATTAGCTCATATGGCTGTACTCAGGCTAACTTTAAGCCAAGCCTGGTCAAGTAGAGCCTGCTGATGAAGGATTATAGTAACGCACAACTAAATGCAAGCTGTCATAAGTAAAAAGCCCTGCTGGGGTAGTAGAAATGGCCTAGTAGGCCTGTTAACTAATTGTGGATGGCTGTGTAATTTTATTGTGTCTTCCCACACACCTAGCAGCAGGATAAAGTAATGAATGACTCACTAAAGAAATGCAGAAAGAGGTGGAAAAACTGTTCTTTCAAAGTATCTATGCAGTATATGTGGAGAGGCTTTCTAGGGCATGTTAAAGTCTGTTAAAGATTAGTGACATGTAGGCACTTATGTCCCCCAAAACGCCTTGAAAATCAACCCTGCAGTTACAGACTTTCTCCCCTTATTCTCATTATAAAACTGATCCAAAATGGGACATGAAACCTCAGAGTACACAGGTCTCTGAATATAAATGGTATAAATGGGAATGAATATCAGGCTAATTTGCAAGACAGGGATACTATAAAATGAACATTTTTCTCTTTTTTAACATCTTCATTTCAGGACTATGTAATTGGCTAACGTAGAGCTTTCGAATCATATGTCTTAGCTTCATGAAGTATCTCAAACGAGCACATTGTCCCCTAATGAATGTTAGAACTTTCTGAGAAGGAGCAGCAGCTAAAATTTCAAGCCGAAAAGTCATTACATCGTGCCCAGCCTGCGCCTCGCCGTACTGCAGCCCAGTGCATCCCAAATTCTTCAGCTCTTCAGCTTGTTGCAACCGTTCAGATTTCAGCAGGTAGGTTTGTTAATGAAGCGTGTCACTGGAAGTCTTGGGAAGATCATGTGTATGTGCTATAATGGAAGGTTAGTTCACGTGCAATAACGCAATACAGTGTTACGAGCTCGCTGCTGTCTACTTATCAAGTCAATTTCTAGCTGACTGCTATTTGGAAACATTTGTCTGCGAGGCTGAAAGTGGATCAGAGTATTTAGGAGATTATTGTTATAGTTTGCTATTTCTATGACTTTACATCAGTATCTATATGATTTTTATTTTTTTTATTTATGTAACCTTCTTGCTAGTAACACAATGCTTTTGTATGTCTGAGATTAGATTTCATGATAGTTCTTTCATTTGGCCAAAAGAGACTTGATTTTTGGATCACCTAATGGGTTCCAGAGCCTCTGAGACTCTTCTATTTTCAGAAAAATCCAGGCACTTCCCCTACAAAAATCCTTGTTCTTTAAGGTAACCTACATTAAACTCCCCAGGAAATGGAAAGCAACCCAAGTCACTTTTTTTTGGGGAGCCAAAATATCTCTACACTCAATTTTAAAACCGGAGTCCTCTAATAATATCTGAACGTAGCAGGCAGCCCTTCTTTATTAGTGCAAGAAAAAAATCCATCCACTTCTTGATGAGCTTTAGGCAACTCTCTATCTTGCTTTTAGATGACTGAGCACAGTCAATTATAGATGGAAAATATACTGCAGATTTTCATCTGTATAGCCAACTGTGCTCTCCCTAATTTGTTTTCTCATTTTTGGTGGCATTACTTCTGGGTTCTGAAAACAGTTGGTTTCATCTCAGACAGGGCAAGAGGGAAGCACTGACGCCCAAGGTTTTTTAAAAAAAAGGCATAAAGTACTGTACTTAGATATATTTGACCTGTGTGTACTGAGCAGTGAGCTCATCTAGGTGAGATAAACACGTCTGGTGTAAGAGAGACACTACCCCTCACTGTGTTAGCACCATGCTGTATACATCCTACCCTTCCCCACCCCTCATTCTCACTTTAAGCACCAGGAACTGAGGGAGAGAAAATGCCTTCCCCCCTTCCTGGGGGGAAGCCTGCAGCAGGAAAAGCAGCTGAGAACTGAACACGAGCTGTGATGGTACTAGCCACAGGTCCTGCCTTTCCTGCTGTTAGCCACAGACCTGGACTCAATGAAGATAGCCCATTCTTCCGTAATTCGGATCACCATACTGTGCTTTAGTGCACATCACCAAGTCTGATTCCTTTTGGATTAAACTAAAATGAAGGAGACACGCTGAAATGTTCCAGCCCTTAAGGGGTTCTTGGTCTACAGGACTAGAGCAAAGCTGTCCCAAGATAAAAGTCCCTGAAATGCATCTGTTGTGGACCCTAAGTCCTCATCACCAGCTGGTGATTTACATATAGGCTAATTTAGACATAGGCAGAAAGGTGAAGGCACAGTGCAGGGACTGGGAATGGGGAACCATCCTGTTTTAACATGGGTTGTGTGGGAAAGCCTCTGTACTGAGACCTGCGTTAGGAGATGATTTTTCCTTTTAATAACACTTGTAAATCATCAGCAATGCAGTAGGCTGCACGGGCTTAAATAGGAGAATTTCTCCTCTAGTATACCCTAGCATGTTTGCAAGAGATGTTTTGTGAAATGCTGCTAAGTACTTCTGGAGCTTTCTAATTTTTTTTCAGTTAAAACTCTTCTTACAGTCAATGATAGCATTAATAGACTTATATTACTATTAAATCCTGGAGGGGAAAAAAAGAGTGTTACTCTGTAGCCTGATAATGTTTATAAAACAAAATACTGTTGTTCACTCCTTTAATTCGTGTTTCTTTATAAAATATAAAGTTGGTTTGGTTTAAATTACATATGCTACTCCGTCTATTAAAATATGCATTAAGAAGAAAATATCAGCTTGCTTTATCTTGTTTTCTCACAAGAAATATTCTGTCTTCTTGCTCTGTGTGTTACAGGCCTCAAAAATGCCTGGGAAGAATGTGTTTATGGCTCCAAAGTGAGTTTAGTGAATGTTTTTCTCTGCAAGTTTAATTCTCTCCCTCTGTCTGCATGTATTACTGTCCTTGGTTATTGCACATTAACACATTTTTTTCCTCTCACAAGCCTTTTTTTTTTATTTTTTCACTCAGAACTATAAGGGTAGAACTCTCTAATTTGTTAAAATTGTTTGCATTGAATTGAAAGTACTTCCAAGTGGTGCAGGAAGATGAGTGACTGGCATAGTGTTTTTGCGATATATGTATATTGGGCATCAAGCCAGGGACAAGCTGTGCTGAGAAAAAAAATAATAAATAAATGCGGAACAGAAACATTTAGAAATTTGTGAGTTTCCCAAAGCAGAATAGATATTCATGGCCCACCCTCCTGCCAGGCTTCAAATTGTCAGAGTGAATATGTAGGCATTTTGAGTCTTTAAAATGACTGGAAATAATAGGAAGCTGATAAGATCAGAGTTCTGCCATCTCTTTTGCAGGAAGAAGCCAGAAAACATCGCCTATTTATCACTAAGGTGCTCACAGTCTCAGAGCCCTGCCAGCCTGGAAAGTGGCTCTGCAGGGACACAGTGAGAAGAAGAGGAGGTACATTTCTACCTTGGGAAGGATTTCACTAAGCTTGCAAGTTGACTAAACAAAAGGTAAAGATTGGCAAATAAAGTGTATCTTGAAGTGAAGCCTTCTGATATCTGCTTCACTTCAAGATGGTAGACAAAAGACATTTCCCTCCTATTTTCCAGTTTTCAGTTCCTAATGGATACTGTGTTATATTTCCAGCATTAATCTGTGACATCAAATGTTTTTCTACATGTTTAGTGGCCATTCTCAGCCTCGTGAAAATGCCTGGCAGCCTTACCAACGCAGCAGAAGCGTGATGCTGAGGATATGTATAGGAAACATGACTTCAGGTATCAGCTTTTAATGAGTTGAATGGGGCCTCTGCTTATGCCTCATTTTCTTTATAACACTTTAATTTGTACATGTGTAGTTATTTATATATTATATAATGTATGTAATATATATTATATATATAATATGTAAAATATATATTATGTATAGTACATATTTAGTATCTCCTTAATCAGTTTCACTGAAGATGTTCCCATTGTTTACATGAGTTTTGCATGGTGATTACCGCTGGGGCATTGCTGAAATGGAATCAATTAGAAATACTTATTTAGGTGTATTCCCACTGCTCTTAACAAACCCCAGTTATGAACTCAGGTGACCCTGCTGTGCTAGGTGTTGTACAGATATAAGTAAACAGAACCTGCTGTGAAGACCTTATTAACATAAGCAACATAAATACCAAATATATCTTAAAAAGGAAATGAAAGGCTCTGAGAATTGGGTAAAGATCAAAGAGGTTTTGCTCTATTGATTTTATTATCCTTTTAAACAAAAGTTGGTTTTCCTTAGAAGGGGAAATTCTGCTCATTTTTCCCTCATGTCCATCTTGTTTTCCCATAAATTGGCTGCTACTGTATGTCCAGCCAGAATAAGGTGGCTTTTTAGAAAGATGGACACTGGGTTTTCAGGCCTTCCAGGATGCATTTCTGTATTTTCTTCATGATGTTTCCAGTTTCCATGCTTTCATTTGTAATTTTTATGAAACTTTGTTATAAAATAGAATTTTTGAATATGATGGTGGCATAAGCTTTATAATATTCTTTCCTTCAAAATATCTGAACAAAGAAGCAACATAATAGTAAATTTCACATTCTCACAGTTGCAAAATTAAGTAAGCTCCAGTCATATTTCAAGTTTCAATGACTCAGAACATGAAAAAAAAAGCAAGTGACAAAAAGATAAATGTGCTGCTTAATTAAGGTATAATGCTTCTGCATGCTGTCCTGGAATTTTGTGAGGCCTGACCCATGTGTTATGTACTCCGGTGTTCCCAGTGCTCCAGAAGAGCAATGTTGCTCCTGTGTTTAAAGCAGGCACTTAATGGTATTGAAAAAGTGGTTTACTGGAAGGCAGTTGTATAATCGTATTTCACATTTACATCACTCACTTAAGTGATTTACACAACATAAACTGCTGCTAATGAAGTTCTGCTTGCCTCAGGCTTACACAGGAATTCAGGCTTTTTGTCTTAAGTGCAGTTAAGGGCTTCTTTCTAATGCTTTAGACCTTGTGATATGCATTTTATCAGGTGAGGGAGGTGGTTGATATAGCCTGATCAGCCCAATGGAGCCAGACGGGTTTAAACCTTGAAACTGTATAAACCCCTGAATCTACAAGCTCAAGAAAGCAGGATGGGAAAGCACAACTGAGGTGACACAGGGTGGCAGGGAGTTTTTTGGAGACTAGTGAAAGTACGGGCCTCACAAAAGCCTAATTTCTCAGGGGCATAAATGAAAGCAGGGGAATTATTTCTGCCCGAACTTTGATTAATACAATGCCTATGAAAAGAAATGTGATAGCTGACAGTGTACTCCTGGAGACATGCATTTTTTGTAGAGTTGAAAATTTGTGAGAGATGCCAGTAGAATATGTTACAAGACAGGGGGCTGAAGAATAGCTACCCATAAATATGCAAGCCTACTTAAAACTTTAAAAATTATTTTTAAAAGCAATATTTTTACATTTCCTCTGAATATTATACAGTCATAGCCTACAGAATCCTTTTTATCATCTATTACTTCATTTTAATATATGGCCTTGCTAGGATTGAATTGTATCTATAATTTACTTATCTCTGAACAGTTTCTCAGGTCTGAGACACATTCTAAAACAATTGTCTAATGTCAGCTTCATTTGACAGAGAGGAACGGTAGCATTTTTACCCCAGTTTTATTTTTTGTAACAAATTTTTCTCACATCTCTTTGATTCCTGCTTTAAAAAAAAGAACAAAACCAAAACCACAAGGGCGGGGGGAGCCTCCTTTTTTCTTTTTTCCCTCCTAGAAGAAAATCAAATAGGAGAACAAATTGATATCAGCAGAATGTTGTGATTTCACTTAATCCGTGGCTTCTGAGTCAGCTTTTGGACGAAATATTGGGCCACTTCTACTTTCCACTTGGCTAGTGACTCAGAGTTGGAAGTGGAGACTCAGGCCAGGCATGGTTTGTGCACTCCCTATCTATTCTAGAGAGAGATGAATGGATGACGAGCCTCCTGCTGGACTACCTGCAGGAGTTCGATGTGCTGCACGTGCAGCTACATTATAACAGCAACAGCCTGTTAAGACCCCAAATCAGCAGGAGGGAGAGGGGGAAACCAAAAAAAACACAACCTCTTCCCCCTCATTTACTGGCTTTCATGTTGCTATAAATGGCAATTACTCTAAGAAGGCAGAGGAGCATTTGCCGAAAGACAACCTGTATAGCACAGAAATGGTGATGCTTTGTCTGGGTTTACCAGTCTGGTACCATAACCAGATGACTAGTTCCTAGTGAAGCCTGTAAGGGCCGTGATGCACTAATAGGCATTTGTGACACTGACCAATCTTTCTTACACTCCCCAGCCTGCCCACAAGCCCAAAGAGCTCCATTTCAGCCAGCCCAGAGCCCTGCGTCTTGCTGCAGGAATGCTGTAGGATGCTGCTCCTCTCTTCTCTGTCCTGTCTCCTGGATGGACCCCTTGGGATGAGCTAAGACACCAAGTCAACAAGACTACGTTGTCTTTCTACTCATGGTAATTACATCGGGATTTACAGTCTCTGTTGAACAGATACACATGGGGATTTTTATTAGGAAATTTGGATGTCCTCCACTCCATTTCTGTTTTTCTGCAGGAAGAAAGAAAATCAGCCCACCTCTTATGCCATTAGTATTTTTTTCAAGGGATTCTCACAAACGCTTTTCCCATACCATTTTTCTTCTTATTTTACCCCCTATTCACCTGAGTTTATTGATTTTAATATACAATAAGCAAATAGCTATACCGAGTAAAGAGAAGTATCAGACAAACAAGACAGATACAGGACTGTAGTAGCAATTTGAGTATAATTCTCAGTGTGTTTTTCCCTGTGATTTTTGTAAACCGGCTGCCTTTGCAGCCTAAAAACACCAGAAATGTTCTTTTTTTCCTGTGTTTTGGTTTTTTTTTTTTTTTTATTCTTCCAAAACCTTTGTGATCCTGGCTCAAAGACTGCAGAAACCTGTGAGAGTCATTCCACAGACTGTAAGACTTTATCAGACCCTCTGTGTGGTTTAACTTGTACCCTTCAGAGACTACAGCTTTGATTGCAAAAAGCCTTGGCTCAGACTCCAAAGTAACTCCTGGGACAACGGCTCCTCTAGCACTGTTTGCTCTGGTGTAACCAGTGCAGGTCTCTGTAGAGCTGGCAGGAAAGTTAAGACAGATCTTCCCTTTTGACTTGCATGTGGTACTAGGGAACACAGGGAACTGGAGCTATAGGCAATAAAACACAATCCTCTCAAAAGACAACAGCATTAAAAAAAAATTTCAAATGAAACATTTTCTTTATTCCAACTTACCTTTTTGGGGGGAGCAATTTTATGACAGGAAGGATAGAAATGGGAAAGATCAATACATCACTGTAACTTCAAATTAAGCACCTTTATCCCAAAGTGCAAAGATACGTATGAAACAGCCAGAGGCAGAGGTTTCTGTGCTATCCTGCAGTATAGCACTGAGTCCAAGAATGAACGAAGCTCTGTCTTTCTCTAGGTATTTTCACTGCCTAGCTTTTCATCTTTCCCCAGTCCCTCCGTGCTACCAACCCTTTAAGCTTTGTCATCCTTCTCACTGGCTTGTTGTGTGCTCTATTCTGAGATGTCAAAACCTTTGTACGTTTTTCTGCAGTGCAAATCCTAGCAGGGTTCACCTGCCTGGAGGTCCTCTAGACCCTGTCTCCAAGGGTCTTAGAGTGCCACCTGGTCTTTACAGCCGTGGTGGATTGACCTTGATCAACAGCCAAACACTCACTCTACATCTCTGTCCTTTTGCAAGGGATGGGGAGAAATTAGAAGGAAGGGGAGAAGATTTGTGGATAGAGATAATAACAGTTTAATAAGGAAAGCAAAAGCTGTGAGGAAAAAAGATATATTAATTCATTACTTTCCATCAGCAATTAAATATCCAGCCTCCCTCTTCCTGAAAAGCAGGAGTTCAGCACATGTCATGTTTGCTTGGGAAGACAAATGGTGGAATGATAAACAACCCCCTTTTATCTTCCTTCCCCCAAGCTTTTACTGCTGAGCAAGATGTCCCATGGCACAGGATATCCCGTTGGTCGGCTGAGTTCAGCTGTCCTGATTAACGCTGCTCTTGGCCTTCAGATATACTCAGGTAGATCAGAACTATGATCAGTCCCAGCTTTTTACCTCAAGAAGTGAAATTGTTCCTAAACACCTTTTTTTGGATAGCCTGGCAAAGAGGCTGAGCCTGCATATGAAGGAGGAGAGTGACCAAAAAGAGAAGCTGTGAGAAATTGTATGATTCCTTGGTTTTAGACTGTGCTGAAAGTCTTGAAAAGCAATAAATGGGACACAGAATGAGAAGAAACAAACAAGCAAGCAAACAAACAAAACCAACAACAAGAAAAACAAGACAAATTAGAAAAAGGATTGAGAAAGGCCAGGGTTGTGGGAACCATGGATGAAAGTAATGAAGTTTGTCTGGTGGTAGTAGAGAAATGAAAAACCTGAATATCCCTATTCTGACCTTTTGAGTATCCTCTGCAGTAGCTGCTGAAAAGGTCACTTTCTGGCACTGATTGCAGCAAGAAAGAATTGCTCAATTCTCAGTTTCATATCAAGTGAGGATTTAAGATGTCTATTGTTTCTTATGGCATATTCTTAACAAGCAGTAAATGGGTTATCAGGATCGATGTTAGTGTACAACAGATAGACCACAATAACAGACATTTGTGAAATGATAATGTACACCTACAAATTCCTAAATGCCATTCTGTAATCCCAAAATATTCTGACCCTGCACATGTGTGTATGTACACACTTGTACACCACAGGCTATTTCTGCTAGCAGCACACATCCCCTCTCACAGCAGTGTGCATTCACAGAATCATAACGTGGTTTGGGTTGGAAGGGACCTTAAAGATCATCAAGTTCCAACCCCCCTGCCCTGGGCAGGGACACCTCCCACCAG
>JAOTQQ010000004.1:5888019-5916244 GCA_026546715.1 Gallinago undulata | reverse complement strand
GCCTTGAACCCCTCCAGGGATGGGGCAGCCACAGCTTCTCTGGGCAACCTGTTCCAGTGTCTCACCACCCTCAGAGTGAAGAATTTCTTCCTAATATCTAATTTAAATCTCCCCTCTTTCACTCTAAAACCATTCCCTCATCCTATTGCTTTGATCCCTGACAGAAGCCCTCCCCATCCCTCCTGTAGGTCCCTTCAGGTACTGGAAGGCTGCTATGAGGTCTCCCTGGAGCCTTCTCTTCTCCGGGATGAACAGTCCCAACTCTCTCAGCCTGTCCTCATAGCAGAAGTGCTCCAGCCCTCTGATTATCTTCATGGCCCTCCTAGAATGGCCTAGGTCGGAAGGGACCTTTTAGATCACCTAGTCCAACCATCAGCCTAACACTGACATAAACCGTACCTCTGAGCACTACGTCTGTTCCCCTCCTTGCAGACCCTGCGTTGGAGACGCGCGTGCCCCTGCCATTCCCCACACCGTGCTGACCCACGGAGAGGACAGTTTCAGCAAGAAGTTTTGCAGCATGTGTTTGCCCAGTGGAGGGGAAGCAGGTAAGAGTTGTCACACATGAACTGCATTTAACCTTTCTTGCTTGACTGAGAACCAGTCTTAACTTACTTTAGCATTTCCTAACATTAAAAAGCTTGACTTCAGTCCTGTAATGTCCTTTTAATGCGTGTTTGAATGAATCCTAGGCGATTGTATTCTTTTTGCTTGTTACTACCTTTCATTTTCCTATTTGAAAGCCTCCTAATTGTACCTTGTTTCGGAAAGGCCTTAGGGAAGTGAGTAGCTAAGAACAAAATTCACTTAATGCATTATCTGACTCTAAATAATGAACCCCAAATCTCCCAATTTTGTGTAAGAAACAGAGATCTCTTTCAAGATTACAGATGAATACTGTCTACAGCTGTGTAGACCCCACATGCTTTCTGGAGGAGCTGGGTTTTGTTTTCAGGGAAGCATTTTTTTTACTTCTAGGCACTATTTTCTCACATGGTTCCTGTAGGAATTCAGCTGTACTTTTCCCTGTTTTCTTTTGCCATAATTAAAAGTAAACTTCAATTCTTCTTGCTTGTCTACGAGGACAGCTCCTTTAGCCAGATCTTCCAGAAACAGAGGAAGATAAATCCCTTTCCAGTTCAAGGCTTTCCCGTTGCACTAAAGGTGTCTCAAACATGCACATACGCTTACACTCATCTCTTCTCATGGAATCTTAAAATTCCATCGTTTTTTGTAACAGGTTAAGAAAAATTCAACTTGAACATTGTGTTCTTTTGGAAGGATTTTGGGGCGGGGTGGAGAAGATACTTCTAAAATGTTGCTGGTTTGATTTTTATATGTTTTTTCTCTCCACACCCTTTTCCCTCTCCTTTCCTTCTCTTCCCTTCTGACTCCTTCAGCTTCCCCCAAATCTATTGAGAGTACAGGAGAAAAATAATCAAGAGTTGGGAAATCTCTGACCTACCACACAGAGGATTCTTGCCTGCTATTTTATATTCTAGAAGAGAATTCTTAAAGCATCCAAAATTTAATCTTTCACACTTTTTCTCTTATAAAACCCTGTGATCAGAGACATCTTAGAAATTATGCTTTTAGCTTAAGATCAGATTGTATTTTTAGACAAAAGTATGCAACTAAAGTTCACTGCACAAAGCCTCCCATTTTAATAACTTAAGCTCATGAAAAAAGTGTCCCAATAATTCAGACAATTAACCCTGATACATTTACAACTCTGTGGTTCCCCCTCAGGAAGACTGAATCTTTTTTTATAACTTTAACTGGGGAACTAGCTACCGAGTAAAGGGTATGTACGTTCCCATTAGAATGGCTATTTCTTACATTAAAAATATAGCAAGCTATTAAACCCTTAAAATGTAATCATTAACATTTAGCACACTATGCCTGATGTATTAAAAACATTATGTGCGGCTGATCTGACTGACTTAAGGAAATATCAAATGGCTTCAATGTATTCTTGCTTTTTTTTAAATTTTAGGTGATATTGCTGTGTTCTTACTAATTTGCATCAGTGAGTTTCTCCTATTTCGATGTGTTTATGATTAAAAATTATAAAATATAATTAAATGTAGTCTTTTAGAGAGCTAAGTCTGACTCATTTTTCATTCTGACTTTCAGGAAGTATAAGTGTCAGTTTGTGAGTAAATTCACTATCATTTAAATATATTGTTAAAATAATACCTACTGTACAATGTGACATACAGCCTCATTCATATGAATATGACATTCATATTCATTCTTTGTAGGTGCACACATTAAATCTTCATATTTAATAATTATATGATCTTAAGATTTTCTTTTAGGAGAATCTCTTTCTCTTCCTTGACCATGAGAAAGCGCTAACATACTTATATCCATCAGGAGTTATTTGAACTCTCTAACCAGGATGTACTTGACTTCTCCACACTGACACTAAATGTTTGGCAGTATTTTCTAGCTCATTGCAATATTCACTATTATTTCTTCTTGAAGTTTTCCAGTTTAAATTGGCCCTATGTGGACATTTCAGCCATTTTTCAAATTGTATTCCAGTGGCTCAGGTCTAGATTTTTTTCTTTGGTTCATAAGTAATGTCAGGTCATTTTTTTACTATATTTTACTCCACATTATGAAGGGGAAAATTATAGAAGTCTTAAATTTGGAGGAAGGAAAACATTAAAACATTCTAATTGCCACAATATTTTCACATCATAGTAATTGATACTAAATTTAGTGTTCCACATGTTACATGTGTAAAAGACTGCATCTTTTAGTGGGTCAGCTATCTCATTTTAATAAGGAAATTCTGTGACTATAGCTGTATAAAGTCTGTCTTCTTTGGCTCAGGGAAAGACCTTCTATATTCCCCGTTTCCCAAGAGTTGTGGGAACAGATACTTTATCATATGTTTTTACCTGATGCACCCAGTTGTAGTTCTGTGAATGCTGAGCAGTTTGGGGGTGACTTGTCATCCAATCAAATCTTAAGGAAATCAAAACTGATTTTTTCTAGAAAATTGTAGAAAGTATTTCATTATGCTCATTTTGATGCTCTGCAGCCCAGCTGAAGCTGGAAAATGGCAGAAGTAATAGCAGAAAATGTCATCTCTATGGAAACTTCCAAAACATATTGAGGATGATGGGATAAAGTTTAGAGAAGAATCAATATTTTATTCTGAGCTCATTTCTAAGTAATGCAGGATAAATTAAACTCCTGATTGGATAATTGCTCCTAAGGAGAGATGTTACATTTCAAACACAGATGGATCTTCTAAGTGGACTCGATTGAAGGGATTGGAGTGTCTGGGTCTGAATCCTCGCAGGGAAGAGGGAATGTAACAAAAACAAACTGCACTGGGAGTATATACTGTAAAACACCAGCTGACTGGAGGAAGAAGGAGCAGTGTCACCTCTAGCTGAGTTTCTTAAGTTGGTAGGGACGTAAGTACTGTTTATTCTCACTGGGAGATGGAGTGTCTAAACAACACAGGCTTGAGTTTTTTATATCACTCCAGCTACCTCATTTTTAATACTTTATCCTCACCTCTTCTTTTTTTATCACTTGTCTCCTATTTATATATTCTTTCCTAATCCTGAGGTCTATCATTCCTGGGAAGGCTTTTAACTTTTTCACTAGACATGTCTGGGTTTATCCTCACAACTGGAAACCATTATGATTAATGACCAACAGATGGTGGTCTTCTTGATATCCCTATATCTGAGAAAGAGCATTACACCTTCTCCACTTGTGCAGAAAGCAGGCAGTTTCTGGTGCTGGCTTGTTTCTCTACACCACCATCTCTAGTGGGAAGCAATCCTTGTTTTAAATATTTCTGTCTCCCTGCATCACTGGAATGTCACAACACCTCCCAGGTGTCAATCTTTATAATTCCAGGTGAATACTGAGTTTCCAAAATTCATCCTTTGCAGAATAGCCCAAAATTGCAGCGCTATTTCCTTACCAGGAAGGCAAACAGCCGCCCTTGCTAAAGATTGTAGGATCATGGAATGGTTTGGGTGGGAAGGCACTTTAAGGTCATCTAGTTCCAACCCTCCTGCCATGGGCAGGGACACCTCCCACTAGAGCAGGTTGCTCAAAGCCCCATCCAGCCTGGTCTTGGACACTTCCAGGGATGGGGCATCCACAACTTCTCTGGGCAACTGTTCCAGTGTCTCACCACCCTCAGAGTGAAGAATTTCTTCCTAAAGATGCCAACCTCAGTCTGCAGCACTAGAAGAGCTCTGGTTTTGTTCAGCAGTTGTGTTTGAAAAGGGCTGAAGAATGTACCATAAGTTGTTTTTTTCATAGATAGCAAAAGGAGATTTCCACACTGCTTTCATTAAGCACCAGTAGATCAGAAGCAGACACGGTAGAGAGGGGAAAGAAATGTAAATTGTGAGGCTGTAGGAAAAAAGTATGAGGTTTAGATGGTTTAGATGACTGAAGTCTGTAGAACAGTAAGTGAACCTAAATGTTTCACTGTTTCTTGCTCACTGGATAAATATTTAAGTTTAAAGTCTGGAAAAACTTATTCTTAAGGGGGGAAAAAAGCAAACTATGAAAGGCTTTTGACAATTTGAAATACATCCTCTCCCAAGCTAGATGATCATAAAGAATGCTGACTTTTCGCATGCCTGAACGAGCTTTAAAAATGACTCAATAGATTGTAGAATTCAGCACATTTTCTTCCCAATTATTTTTGAAGAGATTCTGACAAATGTTTTCTAAGGGAGGAAAGGCAGACTGTCTATTTTATTTTAGTTTTATGGGACTTTTATTTTTATCCTGTCATGAGAAGCAAATGGCAGAGCTATGATTAGGATAAGCCATGTAAGAGGGCTCAATCTGCACAATTTATAGTACAGCTTGCTTTAATCTGTCAGGGAATGTGTGTTATATTGCCTTTCAATAGAGGATAGAGCTCTGGCTATATATGTTAATAAATTCTATCCAGATAGTCTTCAAAGATGCCAACAATTGCTGGAAGTACTTGGAGCAGAAACCGTCTGTAATTTTGAATCCTTGGAGGACTTTTCTGTATAGTATGGATTTCTTTCAAAAAATAGACAAAGAAAGTAAGCCCCCTGCTATCCAAAAAAATCTTTGGACAAACCATTAAAACTGCAGATACCATTGTATGTTTTAGTAATTAGGTTTTGAAAACTTACCAGCCTGGTAACAAGTCAGTGCTTATTATTATCAGCGTTTTCAACAACTTCTTTGTATTTTTGGTTTGGTTTGGTTTTTTGTACTGTGAATTTAAATCTAACAGCACACTGGCTTTTCCTGTTTCCTGCCTGTGGACACCCAGAACTAGTCCCCGACGATTGTGCGGGCACTAGAGATTGAAAGCCACCTTTGCAGGCTCTCTCTGAGGGGCTACTGTATCTTTGTAGTTCTCTGTGACTGGAGATATGGGAGCCTGTAGGTCTCAGCTATTGAAGAGGAAAAGCAAAAGTGGGCATTGGTCTCTCCATTCAAGAAACTGATTCACTACTGGAACCAAGACTTCATATTTTGCCAGTCCTTTTCCATATCAAGAGAATTGTCTTTTAGACCAAGTTCATGTAGCATCATATTAATTTTAGTTTTGTGGCATGCTATGGTATGCTATACAGCGGTAGAACCACCGTGCAGGAGTCAGATATGTGTCTAATTGGATGCTAAATAGCTCTTCCCAGAGGTGAATATTTATATGTGGCAAACACCCTGAAGTTGTGGTAAAAGACAGTGCATGTTTGTTTATAGAAGTGCACTGCATATTTGGTAAATCTGAAAGTCTACACTGATGAAGGGTAGGTATTTCCCCCTCCTTACTTATGTCTTTATTGGATAATGGAACTTGCATAAGGAAAAGCTTTTTTATTTTGAGAGTGACAGAGCACTGGAACACGCTGCCCAGAGAGGTTGTGGAGTCTCCTTCTCTGGAGGTATTCAAACCCCACCTGGATACGTTCCTGTTCAATCTGCTCTGGGTGACCCTGCTTTGGCAGCGGGTTGGACTAGATGATCTCTGAAGGTCCCTTCCAACCCTTACCATTCTGTGATTATCACTGCCATCTTGTTTCAGCTCTTACACTTTATGATAGATTGATTTTCTTCACTGGGGTGAATGTGATAGGAAAATTAGATCTAGTATTTGCACTGAGAGATTCTGGTTTTGTACTATATAACAAGCTTTGAAAGGTGAAATGCAGGATTCTTGAACTGTCATGGAAAATAATTGAGAGTTCTTAAAAAAAATATTTTCTGCATTGTTCTTCTAGGCTATTTTTGCAGCGAGAGTTGCAAGAAAGAAGTTACGCGTGAAACCTGAATGTTAGCCTCATCTCGAAGGAGAAGAATCAACCTCCTCTGTTTAAGGTTAAGAAGAGGTAATGTATGGTCTTTTCTATTTTTTTTAATATGTATTTTTTTTCCAAAATGTTTTTTAAGAAAAGGCAAAATAATTGCTTTAAGTAGTGGAATAGAAAAAAAAAACCACCCCACAATCCACACATGGTATTATGCTATGCTGCCTGTCTAGTCAAAATTCTCATTTAAACTTGTGTAAGGATCAATGTTGACTTCATTATAAGTACAGCGGAAGCAATAATAGGCAAAAATGAAAGTGAAATTATAATCTCACGTTCACTAGAATATCAAAACTGAAAAATTGAAATAGCAAATATTCAACTCACTTAGATCATCCTGAGGGTCCAAAGAAAACAGAATAATTATGCCAAAAAAAGACCAAGAAACACCATTTTTCCTAAAAGCACAGGATCGCCTTTCTGGAACTGTGCAAAATTCCCATTGATTAAATGTTCTTCATATCCTAGATAGATTTTTTTTTTTTTTTTTTTTAGAATATTCTCATAATCTGTGGGATTATGGCCTTCCAGCGTGACTGTCAAGGTGTCTAATGCATAGTCTAAGTATCACTGTCTTCTGCATTCATAATCTATGATGGTGTCTTGGTTTTAAGCAGTTCCTTTATTCCTTACTTTCAGGGGTTTTTCAATATAGAAATGCATGAATAACAACATACTGTTGCTTTTGTGGCTTAATAATAGTGGGGTCAAATATGTCCAAGTGTCTCCCTTGTGGAGGAAGGCAGACACAAACATGCTTTTCACCCTCCTAGACTTCTACAGGGTTGGACTGGAACTACCTATAAACAGCAGATATACGATATTTCACTAATATAAAGGTGCTAAATTCCACCATTTGTTTGTGCTACAGGACACTGGGCAAAGACTAGAGAAGGTTGGTTTGCTGCTGGTTGTTGGTTTTCACAAAAATGATCAGTCTGAGGATCTAGAGTTCAAGTTGCCTTTTTAACCTTAAAAACATATTTTTCAGACACTTCTTAAACACAGCTGTGGTTTAAAACCTCTTTTTTCATTACATCACTGCTGCAAACTCAGAGCAAAACAAATACAAGGTCTTATTTGGAGCCACGCAACTCTGTCTTTTTTTTTTTTTTGTTCCAGAAATATAAATAGTTAGTGTCAGTATAGATAGAAATCCCATTCCCAAGAAGGAACAAAGTAAACTAAAACATGTAAACCTATCCAAGGAAGGTGCTGAAGCTGCTATTTGTGTGGAAAGGTCTTGTGATAGCATTAGGTCACCACTTGCTTAGAAGTCACTAGAGTAATTCTATAAAATACCTGATTACTAAGACTCTTTTTTACCAACACATCAATCAAGATGTATGTCAGCAAAATTAGAAGGTAGGTAACACTTGCAATTAAGTTAGTGTATATGCTGTAGCCATAGTAATTTATGAGCATATAATAGGCCATATTGTGAGAAGAAGATAATCTCTTTTATTAGAACCAGTTTTTTCCCTTTAGAAAAAACACACAAAATTGGGGACCAAGACAGCTGATTCAGAAACAAGTATGTCTTTTCTTGACTTAAGCTCTAGCTCTAGGTCAGCTAGCTTCTGGAGTAATTAACTTGGTGAAAATAGTCAATTCAAAATCTATCCAGTTGTGAAAAAAAACCAACCTCCAAATAAATTGCTTTTGGTTTGCTATTGTCCTAATGGAAAGTACTCTCTGAAACCTATATCATTCAAACCATCCATTCCACAAAACCAGAAACTTACCTCACAACTGAAATTCTACAATTTCATCCCAATTTATTGCCAAGATATTGCCTTTTCTGCGTTTGACCTATAAAGTTAGATGTCAAGCACTCAATTATTTTTTCACATCAGAAACTTCCCCAAGAACTGATTGAATTCTTCTGGAATTAATTTTTGCTGAGACACACCAAACTCTCTTATAAGACATTCCAGATTGTACAGCACTAACACTATTACATGTTCCCTCACTCAGCAATGCATCTGGTTGTAAAACAGGTTATCCTCCAAAACAGTGACCTTACAAAGAGACAGTCCAGTATAGAAAGTAGTCTAAGTATTTTATTTTAATGTTTCCAACAGTTTCAGACTGTTTTAATAAAAAGTTGTCTAACAAGTTTATGGAGAGTAAGATAATGCAGAGGTTTTGGGTTGTTTTGGTTTTTTTTTATGACAGGGCATATACCAAGGACATTCTCTCTAGCTGTAGTAAGAACATGTGATTCACTGCAAAGAGTTATGGCTTTTACAGTAATTTCTGCAAAACCCAGATGGTATCATCATTACTGTATCGTATCAGAGTCTGGAAAGTATAGGTAAAATGTTAGGAAATAGGAGATGTAGACCAAAATCCCCTGAAACTCATATACTGTCACTATCCATAGAAGTTCTAAACTTGACACATTTTTCTGCTAATGAGCAAACAGAAAGTTTACACACATCAGTCATCGAGATGCAGAGCCCGGCTGCCATTTGTATGAAGCCCAAGGTACACTTTTCACCTTAACGGTTCTTAAGGCACTCTCAGCTGATCATGTAGAACATAAATAAAAGACCAAGAAAGAAGGAAAAATGCACCTTCAAATAATGCAATTGCTGTTTCAGCAGAGGGACAAGTTTATAATTGGTAAAGGAAGCAAAGTACTTAATTCCCAGAGGCATCTGACTGGATGGAGGCAGCTCCTCTGGAGTACTGCCTTCTCTCTGCTCCCCTCTGCTGCTGACTTTTCACACTTCCCAAAGGAGAATTTATAATATCTTCAAATTATAACTCTATACCTCGTGGCACTTTCAGCCAGACTGTAAAAAGCAATTAAAATTAATATAGAGCAGGAATATAAACCCTCTTGATTCATATCTTAACTAAATCTCCAATTAGAAGTTACAAACCCACTTTCCCTGAAGGTAAGTTATGCAATAATTGCCATATAGCAATTGTCAATGACTTCTCCCCTTTCTATCAAAAGTCTTAACAATGTGGGGGTTTCTGTTTTCAAAAACTTGTCAGAGAGAAAAAAACCTTCTGAGAATTTTTTTTTCCATTGGACAATTGACAAAAATTCATTGGACAAATGAAAAAATTTGCAAAGCTTCCCCTAGGCCAGTGCAGAAAATGAACTTTGTTGAGGCAACAGATAGAGGAGAGCAGAATGCTCACGACAGTTATGTCTTTGGTGGAGAAGACTCCAGGTGGTACAAGAAGAGCTTTAAATACAAATTTTTTTCTAGAGTAGTGACCAGGACTGACTTTTTTTTGCCAGTGATGCCCCTTTGCCCTGTATCTCTTGAATAACTGTCTAATATGGATCAGAAAAGCTTAGTAGGCTCATTTTTACTTGTGTTTACTCCGTCTTTCAACTGAGCCTGATTTAGTGCTGGCCAAATGACAAGGGTGGAAGTTGAACAGTTCACTGGGTACGTTAAAATGTTCTTTCACTTTACATGGAAAAAATCACCAAATATATTCATTGTACAATAAGTTTCATCATCTGTGAGCGAAAATTATCACACTCATGGGACATTTCCCTGCTTGTTGTTACTGTAATCCCACCAACAATATTCCTTTTCTTGGTGTTAGTGTAAGAAGAACCTGGCTTGCCCTCAAATTTCCTTCTCGTGGTCTTTTTTCAAGACAAAAATCTTCACTAAATGATTTCATTTAATGGAGTGTTCTTTTTTTGTTTGTTTGCTTGTTTGTTTTCTAAATCAACTAGGCATTATTAAGGTGAATTCTTAAAAAAAAAACACACCCCATGAATTACTATTTTGAGTTTGAAACATTTTGTCTAACTCTTTTCAGTACAGATTCAGCATTGCATCTTAAACAAACTACCTGGCAGTAGTTCCTTTTAACAAATAAGAAAAGGTCCTTCTCAGATCAGGTTACATTTTCATGGCCGAGTGTCACCTCCTGATTTCATCTCCTTGTGAAATTTTAGGCTGGCAATAGAAGTTTTTAGATATTTGAAGTATCATGTAGAAGTGTGAGATATTGGAGATATTACTGGAATCCTTTGGTCACCTCTGTACCCCATCCCCAGGCAGCATTCACTAACAATGGAAATCTACTTACGCTGGACGATCTTCCCTCAAAAATTATGATTGTTCTCACATCTGAAATTAGAATAGTTTAACAAAATAGCTGTGCTAGACCTTATATGTGATTTTTTTTTTTTTGTTTCAGTATGCTGGATTCCAGTTCACATGTAAGATTTTACATCTGTTTACTGGAACTAGAAGAATATGAGATTCTAATTAACATTCTTGACTGTAGTCTGCTGCTGATCATACCTCAAAGGGATTTTTGTGCTTCTTCCAACACTCGGGTGATGGTAAGCAGCCTCCTACATTCTCCTCAGCTCTTCAGCTCCTGTGCCATGATGCATTCAGAAGATGAATATTTTGAAGAGTATTATATGCAGAGGAAAATAATGCACTATTTTTCTTCTAACACTGTTTCTCACGTTTCTACTGTAACTTGCTTAATTCTTTGCCAAATCTACACAGACTTTAAAGAATTCATGGTTTTGATGTTCTTGCAATACTCTAGGGGAACAGGTTGTAAGACAACAGGAGCACTGATCTTTGCTTTACAGAAAGAAAACACAGCATGTGAATGGATTTTTAGGAGCACTGCAGTAAGTATTACCAATGACCTGGGAAAATTACAGGTGTAATATAGTATATATGATCTGAGTTAGGAAACATTAATTACAGGCATTGATGCAGTAAATGAGTTTATACACTTTGCTAGCTTTGTACAAAGAGTAATTGTTCTCTGTGTATGTTGCAAAGATATAAGTTTGAAGAGTGCTTGATATTTCTTGGCAATATGAATCACCTATTTGGGCAACAACACTTCAATATATGCAAGATTTATTTTCTAATGACAGGGATATGTAATTTTCATTTGTTCCTCCTAGTTGTGTTTTTATTTTTCGTCAGCGATCTTAAGATCACTAACCACACACAGGTACAGACACAGTAATGAGGTGTACCCCTCCCTTTCTGTCTGTTAGCACCCTCTGTCTGACCTGTATCCCCACACACATGATGGGGAGAGCGTAAAGGCCTTCTCTCTCATTGGTACTGTCACTGCTTTCATCCTAAGCATTTGGAAATTATAAAAATCTCTCCTTTCTTGAATTCAACCTTCTTTTAAACAAATGCTTAAGAGCACTTCAAGTGATTTCCTCAGTGTTGCTCGCATTAGTTGGAAATTACATAATAATTTATTTTCCTATACACTTCGGGCCCATTCAGACCAAAAAGCAGAGTATTATAATTACTTTCTCAAGTCATAAGTTTAAGATTAAATCTTTATCTTGTAATGTGTTACCTAATCGTTATGAAACTACTAAAGAACAGAAATGATTGACTGTGTTTCAGTAGATAGGAAAGCAATAAAATAAAATAAAATTTAATGGCATGAGTTTTATACATTGATATTTGCTTATAAAATTTAGGGAAATTCTGTCCAAATATTTATTTTCTGTATCTTTTTCCTTATTTGAAGTGAGAAGCAGGCGGGATCCAAATGAAACGTACCAGCTTGACAAAACTTGGGAGACTAAAAAGCAACTTTTTTGGCTATGTGACTGCTGTGATAAAATTAGGTATTAAAATTTGATCTCTGAGGACTCATAATTTGCTAATGAGAGAAGCTTAAAACTCATTATGGTCTTCAGATTACTCAGCCAACACTCTTCTGTCATTATTTCACTCTGTGAGTCCTACTCTAGCTTTGTACCACCCTGAATTACTTCTCTTGGGTCTTCATTAGCTACTGGCTTTCCTTCTTATCTTTGGCTTTATACATGGCAACATATGTTTAAATTACTTGTGTTTTTCTTTAACCTTACAGTTATTTCCATTGAAATGTCCTTATCACAGGTATGAAAACAGGGTATCAATATCTGTCTGAAATATAATTCCTCCTAAGAAATAAGAAGTGAGCAGAGAATATGCAGGCATCCTTGTTCCAGTAGAGACCTGGTGAGTACCTGGGTGTGTGTTTGTTGGTGGAGATTGTACAAGCCATGAGACTCTTGCATGATGTAAAACGTCTCTTTGGGATTGGAATTTGCTGTAAGTCTCTTAATTAATCCTGTGGTACACTCTCCTTTTTTTTTTCCCCTGCCCATTCATCCTACAGCTCATCAGATATCCCATAGTCTAACTTGTGAATATCCCTGCTTGGTCTTTGCACTTTTTCTTTTAACATTGACTAGGACAGACAAATTGCATGCATTAATTCCAGTGAAATGTGCGATCATTGTAATGTAGTCCACCATATATTTTAAAATTCCTTCAACGGATGCATGAACTCATTATCCATCTTGCTTTTCAGTTAGAGCATATGTGGCTTGGGTATTGGTCTATTAATCATGAGAACCCAAAAGCCTGTCTTGATTTAAGAACCATGAACTCTCCATTAAACTAATTTCTATCTGTCAGTCATAACATTAATGATATGATTAACACATGCAAACTAAAGTAACATTAAAGGTTCTGATTTAAACTTGGGTAAGAGAGAAAATGTTTACAGATTTTTTTTCTTGGATGTTGTCCCACGGAAGTTTTTCTGAGTATTGCAAATATTTTACTACTGGCCATCAGGAAAGAAGAGAGAGAGAGTTCAGTTCAAAATGGACCAAGAGAATGGCATTGGTGCGTTACAATTCTGTAATTGGTGGTTTAGTACTAAGATGTCTATGTGTAGTTTGGGCTACGCAGATGCTCTGCCCCTTCTTCTCGCTCCAGGAGGAAAGGAAGAGAGATAAAGAGATTTACCAGTTTAGAAGGAACAAAACTACTTTGATGAAATATTAATATTAAAAGGAAATAATGAAATGGATACAATATATACAAAACCGTATCAAGCTCCCAGGATGACATCACCAGCAGGCTCTGGGGAAGTCCCAGACTGGACTCCGCAGTGGATTGGAACTGGATTCCAGCTCTGGAGCCAGGAATGCATGGATCGGGATCAAAGGGAGATGAACAGACAGGGTCCTCTTCAGCTGTCGGCCACTGAAGAAAAGACAAGTAAGTTTTGGGTCACCTGTCCTGTCTGCTCCTTCCTGCAGGTGAGACCCCTCTATGCTTCTCCGTTTCTAACCCTCCAACAGGGCAAATGACAAAATTAGTTGAACTTGTTTTTTATGGCAATAAGTAAGAGTCTCTCTGCATGCCTTCCCTTGGCATGAAGTACAACCATTGGTCTCACCACTCTACAAGTGAACAGTTTTCTCCACAACGTGCTGTTAATTTCAGAGAGTTAGAAGAGGCCTAGCTAAGAAGCAAAATTACTGAACAGAAAGTTGGTTCTATTTTACCTCCAACCGGGACACTGTTTTTGCTATTACTTACATTCAAAATCTAATTTCTCTTTTAAAATGAAATAATAAGTAAAAAAGCTGTGTGAATATGCAGACTTACACGTAGACGCTCACATATGCACGGCATAATATTCCAGAATGTTTCTGCGGAAAACTTCACTGAAGCCATAATGTATTTATTGCATCTATTTAACAACATAACTGAGTATGCTGATATTAGAGTACGAAAGCATGGAGGGGAGGGAAATACATCACCTGCTGTTGCATATAATATGATTTTCTTGATTTTTATACATTCTTGTATCCTTAATCCAGTTTTTTGCAATACTATAGACAATTTATATTTTTGGTCAGTAAATTTCTGGAGGATAATGGAGGAGGCAATAATGAAGACAGTATTCAAAAAGAGAAGTGTGAACAGAATTTAAGCTGTTGAAGCTGTATAAATATTAAAGAAGCATCTGTTGGAATTAGGTTCCTAAATATCTTCAAGAATTTAATGGATTTCTCAAAGATGAAGGAGTAGCTCATAATGAATCCAAATATAGAGCCTAAGCACATCACAGGTAGAACTGAGGTCCTTTTGAAGTCAAAGGTAAAATTACACTGTCGTGGAGCCAGGATTGTGAAACTAACTTTTACTTAAAGGCCAATTCTGAGAGAAGATTTTATTCTTCTGCTGTTGAGGTTGATGAAAGTTTTGCTACTGACAAAAGCTCTGTGTAGCCCAATAACCTGCAATAAACCAGTCAGTGCTGCTATTATTTTACCTATAATTGGAATTCACGTAACATATTATTATACTGCCTTTGGCACGATGCAGTACGCACATGTACATAAACAGATTTTGAGAGATAGTTTGCTGGGTAAGTAACCTTTTAGGTTAGGCAGAACAGTTGAATTTTATTGGCTAAAATACAATTGGACTGTGCTCAGTTCATCGATGATTATAAATTCAGCAAATACCTTTCAGAGTAATTTGTAGCCCTCTCTTATGGTAGGAATTCTTGATGAAAAATGTGCCTGGTGACATAAAAGAAAGTTAACTGTTTGAATACCAGAGTGGTTATTTCAATTTTTATCCCCATGGCTACACATAGCTGTTTCATTCTTAGAGAAGCCAATATGCTGGCAAATACTGTGCCAACATTATTTGTTTTATTTTAATTATTTGAACCTGCTGCCTAATTGAAGACATACTGTTGACCTATACTAGTTAACTATAACTATGGAGTTGGTATTTCAAAACCTTTTATTGTGTTGCAAATTGGACCACAGGACTTGCTGTGTTTTCTTTTAAATGGTTATACTCAGAAATTTTTCTCCAGGCTAAAAGTTACTGGTTTCTCTGTTGCTTATACTATTAGTTTGTGTTCAGACAAGATTTTTTCTTTGCTGTTAAAATATTCCAGGGGAAAACTGCTTGTACAATAGAATGGACTTGGCTGTAATAGCATGAACATAAAGGATTGCATAAAGGCTTTACAGGTTTACTGGTAAGTACATCCCTTGTGTACTTCTACACTTAGATGTTCAGACTCTCAATATTTTGTCTTGTACCTCCCAGATGACTGCTCAAGCTATTTTTTAATATGGAGGCATTCTCCATCATTCTCCTTCTTCCCTTTGTGGCATTATGGCTTTCGCAACAAGTACCGGAATATTAATTCTTTGAAAACACCAAAGCAGTTCAACTTTTGATATGAAAGAAATGGCTAGGGCATTTCGGAGATGTGTTACTTCTTTGTTTCAGCAGAGATTCTCCTCTGAGTTTGATGCAAAGCCATGGGGCTCCTGAACCCGAATTGCTCTTTTCAATATATAAACTACTCACTCAAAAGGTTTTTCTCAGCGTATGCTGACTACACCTATAGTTTCCCATGGGTTGAATTGGAAGATTGGGACCTAGCTCAACACCCAGAAATCTTTCTTTATCCAGGGCCCACTTTGGGTCATCTGTTGGTTGTCTCAAAGGTACCTGTGTGGATGTGTGTGTTTGTAGCTATAGAGACAGTGTGTTTTCTTTTAATACAGTTTTAAGGATCAGGCTGTGAGGGGAACTTCAAAGGTAAGTGACACTGCTGTACCTTGCCTGGTGTATAGAAGCTCTGTCTAAATTGTGGAGATTCAGGTGGTTTCACCAAATAAGAGATGGAGATTTAAGTTGAGATTGAACGCCAGCATGCCTTCAGTTGCTCTATTATTTTATAGGTATGCAAAGCCAGAAAAACAGACATTCAGAAATTAAATTCCTATAATCATAGTATATAAAAATGTTTACAACATAATGAAAAAGTAATAAAGTTTTTAACTGAAACAGAAAGCCTGCTTTTATTTTACTTTGGAGGTAACTCTGTATGTGGAGAAGGTTTAGTGCAATCAATTATTGTAATTTTAGTCTCATAATAATTATCTGATACCTGTTATTTTATTAGATTTGAAGAAAACACAATAGATTTAACTGATGTTTTACCTGCTTTTACATCTAGTATTTGCTTAAACTTTGGCTGAACTGCAATTTATTCAGGCCTCTAGTCTGCAGTTATGCAGGAAACATTATATTGTATAATCCATAGTTACAGGATGGAGCATATTAATGGAGCTCTAAACATGCATAAATACAATCAAACCTTTGCTGAATTCTGTTTATATAAGTAGCTGCCATTCTGATTAAGTATCCAAGAGAAAGATTTGGTTTTCTTCCTAAAAGGGATTACAAATCCTGTGATCCATACAGAAATCCTTGTGAATAGCTTTTTATTGCAGCGTATCTAAAAATCAACAAACTTAGGGTTTGCAGAAACAATGGAAAAAATTTCCATTTAAAACCTTTTCTTTACTTTCTCCAATGCTGTAACTTGGAGACAAATAGGGTGTTCAACATTGAAGATACTGACAGAGGAAGGTGTGGGAGGAGAGGAGGTAGTGTTCATTCCCCAGCAGCAGTGCTCTGGGATGGTAAATGATTTTAACCCCCTGAATTTTTTGGGGAATATCACAAATGCAAGTAGCAGCTACTACTGCTGAGGGAAAAAGAGAAAAAAGGGAATGAAAGTGTCATATGATTTAATATCTTGAAAGTTTTTGTCTTCATGCATTTATTCCTCTCCTAAGAAAACAAGATGGCAAATTTAGTCCACAGTCTTGTACCTGCAGTAATATCTTTTATTCTTTATACCCCCTATTTATGGTTGCACCTGTATGAGTTAAGTCTTTCATGTCTGCAGATTGCTTGAGTTCCTCCTGACTCAGAGTTAACTCTGTAATGGCAGAAAGCAAACCTGCTAGGAAAAAGCATCAGTCAAATAACTTATTCCAGTAATTAGACTTGAGCAGTAATTAGAAATATTTTTTGTGAATTATGACATTCACTTAAAAACTAATAAGAAGTCTTAGCTTGTAGGGGAATTTTAGATGTAACGCACCAGCATGAGAATTGTATCACCTATTCAGTACCCAGAACCAGTATTATTTTCAACAGATTTTAGTTCCTATTAAATCCCTAGAAAAAAAGCATATCATGAGCAACAGCCAAAGCCATATTTACAGCTAGGCTTTTAGAAGAACCCAGTATTGGGTGTAGTCAGATATCTTATTAACGGAGTCATTTTGCAGCTTAAATGCCATCTGTGGTAATACTCAAAATAATTTTATTTGGCAATAGCAATAGGAGAGTTGCAAGGATATGCATTCTGTAGGGAGCTAACATTTAAGACAGAGGACATGACAGCGATATAATCTGCCTTGTAAGGGGAATAACACTGCCAGTTACTCCATCTCATTCTTTAGGTTGTTGGGTAACATTGACGTAACATCATGAAATCAATGATTTTTAAATAAGGATGTGGAGCCTGAAATTTTTCAAACCTTGGCTGCTGTATGAGCAGGTTGGATCAATAGTTCCTTTATAGAAGCTCTTCAATTGCTAAGGACATTTTGGTATTAATCCATGTATTATTCTCTCATGTTTACCTTGAAGAGCTTCTTGGAGATGGACTCATAGTCCCAAAAGTACTTGGCGTACTCTTGGTAACGGTGGTCAGAGAGTTTTGCTGCCGTATAAAACTTTACATTCTTTTATCTGCAAGGTGTTTGAAATTTACCCCAAGAATTGTTCGTAAAGTACAGTAGTAAGGAATTTGAGCCCGTGTTAAATAATGTGGAGTTACTAATGTTAATGTAACAGATGTCTCTTCAAACAGAGCTGCCCCAACAATGGTGTCTTCCTTGTGAGCCAGGGAAGGTGGTTGTAATGGCTGTAAAATCCTTCTTGGCAGCTGAACGGTTCTCACTGCTTGGTGTCTCACAACCCATCTTTTGGGAGGAAGAAGAGAAAATTTTTCCCTAGTTACTGGGCCTCTATTTATTTTGTTATTCCTCTCTAAAGAACGTCGTAACTGTTACCAATCCTATGTTGTAAGATTGTAATACATATTATAATCATTTATTTGGGGTTAAAATTACCTTTGTTACTGTCCATACAAATGTTCCAGGTATCTAGATGCATGGCATTGAAAAAATGTAAAAATTTTCAGGGGAATTTTTGGAAGTGAATAATATATTTTGACATGGTTCTTCCTTCTAAAATAAAGCATCTGGTAGAGCCATCCTGGAGTACAAAATCTGCTGTGTGAAAGGCAAACACGGCCCCAAACAAACCGCTTGAATCCTAGTGCCACCAAAAGTGGAGAACATCTGCTCAAGGCTCAAACTTCTCACCTTCTTCACCAAGATACCCCAAACTGTTGCCTGTAAATCAAACACTTCTGAACTATGGAGTCAACTTGGCACCACATTCTGTCATGAATAGAAAAATCTCAGAGGACGTAGGTGGAATAGAGGAGATAATGATGTTTAAAAAAAAGTTACTGGAACTTGAATTTATGAGCATTTCACAGAATAAAAATGCAGTGTGGGAGAGACTAACCTTATTCGCATTCAATGGATTCAGTCACAAATATAAAAAAAGTTTCCTTTATATTAAAAATAATGAAAACAGTCCAGCTTGAAAGCGTGGAGAAAATCCAGAATTGTTACCTTGGATTCTCCGAGTCAGAAGCGTTCTCTTCATTTATTCCTCTCTTCCTGATGAATAAAAAAACTCCACTGCTATCTTGGTAAGTTGTTCTGAAAGAGTAGGCTGCAGCTCTGCTCTCCTGTCAATCATCAAGGATCAGTAAAGTAATACAGCAACATAGTAGAAGCAAAATATTTAGTGCTGCTTATCTTGAATAGGAATATTTTTATACACACGATTGCAAATTCTGGAAAATTCTTTCAGGAACATAAGTCAGATAAACATTGTCGACTGAAATTCTACCTCCTCCATTAGTACTGATAAGATGATAAGATTAAAATGAGGTTCCGTTGCATTTTTCATGTTCTAGACGTGATTTATGAGGAAATTATCATCATCTGTCATTCTGAATGCTTCTAGAGGACACAATAATCACGTCTGTCAATTACTGTGCTGCTGCCTTTTGGAAATGTGTATCACATATATATTTTCTGATACTCTGAAAATGACAGCAGAATTCTGTTCTTTTTAGGACACCATTATAAGCAAGCATTAAATGTATGGAAAAAACATACTTTAATTGTAACAATTAAGTTATACTATTATTGTCCTGCATAATAGTATTACCATAGAAAAAAACCTCTCAATTCTTCCTGGCATGCTACTTTAAAAAAAAAAAAAAAGACAAAATTTGAATACAAACCCATATTTGTTGTATTGTGAGTTCTGTCTATAATAATCTTTAATGTTTAAAAACCCTTAAAAAGGGTGTGGGTTTTTTTTTTTTTCACTTAAACAATTTACTCAAGAATTTAAAAGGAAATGATTGCAGTTAGTTAGGTGATAAAATCTCCTAGGCTCCTTTATAAGTAAGTCCCTAATTTGATTTTAAGTATAGAAAAGATAAGCTCTCCTACTCTCTTTTTGGATACTCAGCTTCAGTAGGAAGATGCCAAACTCAACAGGAGTTGGAAGTGCTCAGTCTCTCAATGGAGAGTTACGTCTCATTCCCAGTAGAATCTTAAGTCCAACCCAAAGGCCACTGAAGTTAATTGAATGATCTGATCCCTACTCTTCTCGGTGGGAATTGAATTAGGCCCTAGGACATCTAAAATGGTGGGATGGCATTCAGCCTTGACACTCTCATTAATTATGATAGGAACTGAACTGTTATAACCCTGTGGAGCACTTACCCTTTTTCATCTTAAGATAAACTTTGTAATGAAGGGTTTTGCGTACTTCCTCTGTTCTGATTGGCATCCCAATATTGAAAAAAGAAACACTAGAGCTTTTGCAAACGTCCCCTTTGGTTTGATGAAGTAGTTCAGGAAAAATCCCAAGTCAGAATCCGCTCATCAGAGCGTTTTGCTTGTTTGTTTGCTTATTCTGATTGAATACCAGATTTGCTTGGAGATGTGTACCTTGTTACCACTGGGGTGTAGGGGTGTGTTATCAGAAGGCACATCTCACGTCAGCCGCTGCAGTCCCACTCTGGACGCTTTCAGAACAGTACTAATGGTGGCTCTCTGCTTGTGCTAATTGCATTGTTGATTGGAAACTTAATTAGTGAGAAGTATCTAGCTCTGTCTTTTGCCTTTTTTTTTTCTTTTTTCCCCATGTAGAACATGCATATGTTTGTGTCTAAATGTAAACGTGTGAAACTAGGCTGATTAAAAAAATAAACTTGTCAGTTTTTAAGTAGTGATATTTTTGTCATATTTTTTTGATTTGTTTTTTCTCCATAAAGGTACTTATATAACAATTTCAAGTTAAATGATTTCTTGCTTTCACCCAGCATGACTTTAAACCAAATAGAATATCTTTTTTTCCCTGAAGTTTGCTAAAATTAGACATGGACTACAACACAATTAAATTCCTAAGAAGCTTTATAGAAGTTATAGCTTACCTAAAAATGAGCATTGCAAATACCGATTTCATTGCCATGTATTAGATTTCACAGGGTTATTAACCTCAAAAACAATTCCAGTTTCTTTTGAAGTTGCCTCCCAGGTGATCAAACACACAAAAAGTAACAAAACAAAACACAAAAATACTCCAAAATGAAACTTCGAAACCTCTCTCCACCCTTCTTCAAGCATGTCCTTAGGACGGAAAAAAACAAAGACTTGTGTAGCCTTTCAGTTTTCAGTAAAAAATATCTACTGTGAAAAAAACCTAGCTAATTATTTTCAGTCCTAAAAACATTATATGTTAGGGTACAAATACTAATTGATCATAATGAAAACTGCATTTTTAAAAATTTGTGTGGAACAAGCTGGGAGTTTGTTGTGTTGAGTCCAGCTCAGTAACACTTCTCTAAAGTAAAGGCAAAATCACCACGTACCTGTTGCATATCCTGTGGCTGTCGATTGTTGTTACGCCATGATATAATCCAAGCCTAAAGCTGGTCAATTATTTTCTCTGGACATATTTTTTGCATCCTTGTAGAAAATACTTGATTTTAGTTAAAAAAAGAAAAAAATCACCCAATCACATTTAAAAAACTTGAAACCCACAACACATAAAAAGCAAAAACCCAAATGCTGATAGAAATATTTCTTGGGGTTCAATTTAAAAATTTTGGTTTGAGGGTAAAGGGTTTTTCCATCAACAAATATGAACATTCTGCCTAAGGATGGGATTCTGCATGTGATAGGTGGTTGTAAACTTCATTTTTCATTATAAGCAGCAGCTGGTTTGGTGTCTAGTCACCTTAACTTAAAATAGATGAGATTAACAGATGAGTTCTTAAATCACAGTTAAATTTAACACTGATTTTGGAAGTGTCAACTTGAATTAATGAGTAAAAAATAGTAAAGAGAAAATACCATGTTCTTTCTAAAAAGCTGAAGTAAAAATATAATAACTTTTCTGTCTGCTTACCGATTTTTTTTTTTTTCCTTCAACTTCAAACTTGTTCCATTTCCTGGACTTCGTGGACCCAAACAACTATCCTGAAGATGGAAAGAATGAACTGTTAAGGATGACCAAGAATAAAGTATTGCTTGAAAATATCTGCTTTCTTGAAAAAATGAAAATAAAGCAATAGACACTATAGATTAATTGTAAGCCTTTATTTCAGACTGTGTAATGTTAAACCTTCTTAAGAAGCTTATGAAATAATGCTTATTTATCTTAGGATTTTTGATGTGATGGAAATAACTAAAAGAAGGGTAAACACAGAAAAACTGGGTTATAGAAGTTTGCATGTTTTGCCCTTAACAAGGTCTTAAACAATTTCCTTTTCACTCTGCAGTCCCTAGGATGCTCAGGACTGTGTGAAACCTGAGCCAACTTAAAAAATTCTTGGCCTGCCTTCTAGCTGACATGCTGTGCTCATTAAAATCATCAGAGTTATGTCCTACTGCTCTGCGGGAGCCCGGACTCATTCTCCTCTCTGTTAGGCAGCCACAGACTGAAGAAGAGACTATTTTGAGTAATGTAGGCTGTCCCGGGCTTATTTTCCTAGACAGCCATCAACTGCTAACTTTATAGATTCCTGAATCAGTATTGCTTTCGTACTCGAAAGTACCTTTAATAATAGGGGATTAATAGAAGGTATTGAGGAATTAAACATGCTGTGTGTGAAATTACGCCTGTATGCATATTTGTACAACTCAGGCATCTAACTGCTCTGATGTTTTCATGATCAAGTGACATTCGATGGCAATAGATTTTTTACAACTCCTCAGAGAGCTTTTTGCATACATACACAGCACTCTTCATTTTCACTGAGCTCTTAATTCATCAGTCAGCCAATTATGCTGGACTCTTCTGAAAGAAAAGAGTCCAAGTTTTGTAGCAAGTTAAAGGTTAGTTCTGTTTTACACATCATAAATAATTTTGCCATATACAGCATTCTCACTTCACAATCTTAATAAGTAAGTAATGAGGCTAAATTATTGGCAAAACAAGTGATGAAATATTTCAGAGAATCATAGAATCATCCAGTGCCACCCCCTGTCCTGGGCCGGGACACCTCCCACCACACCAGGTTGCTCCAAGCCCCCTCCAACCTGCCCTTGAACCCCTCCAGGGATGGGGCAGCCACAGCTTCTCTGGGCAACCTGTTTCATCGATTAATATTTTGTAATTACTTCACAAACTGAAATAGTAAAATTAATGAAGACAGTTTGAAGAGCATAAACTAGGGCACATGAAAAGCTCACTGAAATTATCAATTAAGAAGAAATTTGAAGAGGGAGTAGCCAAAACCTGGAAAGCCCATATTAACCAACTCCTTATATTTAAGGGGCCTATTACAGCCAGCGAGTGAGACGTGAAACTGAACTTCATGAGAGGGTACAGCTGGAGTTCAGAGGCCACCACAACTGCAATAGATCTGCAGAGCCACCGCGTGGTTTGGGGGCTGCTTTCATGTAGGTCTGTAATCTGAGCAGCATCTCCGTGCGTAAGCGAGCACCAACGCGATGTCCCTTTTATGTCACTGAATTGCTTGTTGTCCAAAGGACATAATGGGGCTGTAACTCATAATACTAGAATAACTGATTGTGAGGTTGCTTTTATTTGATAACTGGATTTTAGCTTAGAGGAGTAATTTTCATCAATAATGTGTCTTGGATTTTACCGTGAGTATATTTGAAATATATAAAATAATATATAACCAGCTGGGAAAAGTCTCAAGATCACTAGCCCTTGTCCTCATTGGGGACTTCAACTTACCAGATATCTGCTGAGGATGCAATACAGCTGAGAGGGAGCAGTCTAGGAGGTTCCTGAGTGTGTTGAGGGTAACATCCTGACACAGCTGGTGAGGGAGCCAACAAGGAAGGGGCCCTTCTGGACCTGTTGCTTGTAAACAGAACGACCTGTGGGGAACGTGATGGTTAGAGGCCATCTTGGGCATAGCAGTCATGAAATGATAGAGTTTTCCATTCTTAGAGAAGCACGGAGTGGAGTGAGCAGAACTCTTACCTTGGAATTCCAGGGGGCAGACTTGGGTCTATCCAGAAGTCTGGTTGAAGGAGTCCCTTGTGAGGTAGTCCTGAAGGGCAAAGGTGTCCAGGAAGTCTGGATGCTTTACACAAAGGAAGTCTTAAAGGCACAGGAGAAATCTTCCCGATGTGCCAAAATATGAGCTGTTGGGGAAAAAGAACAGCCTGGCTGAACAGGGAGATATGGCTACAACTTAGGGAATAAAGGAGGATCTGTGGCCTTTGGAAGAAGGGGAAAGCCACTCATTTGGACTACAAAGATGTTTTGAGGCTAAATAGGGAGTAAGTTTGAAGGGCCAAAGTCCAACTAGAACTTAACCTGGCTTCTGATGTTAACAACAACAAAAAAAGTTTCTATAAGCACATTAGCAATAAAAAGAGGACTAAGGAGAACCTCCATCCTTTATTAGATGGAGGCAGAAACATGGTGACCAAGGATGAGGAGAAGGCTGAGGTACTTAATGCCTTCTTTGCCTCAATCTTTAGTAGTAGAACCAATTGTTCACGGGAGTACCCAGCCCCCAGAGATAGTAGATAGGGGCAGGGAGCAGAATGAAGCCCCCATAATCCAAGGGGAAATGGTGAGGGACCTGCTACAGCACTTAGGTGTACACAAGTCTATGGGGCTAGATGGGATCCACCTGAGGGTACTGAGGGAGCTGGCGGGAGTGCTCAACAAACCATTTTACATCATTTACTAGCAGTCCTGGCAAACCGCGGAGGTCCCAGTTGACTGGAGGTGGGCAAACGTGACACCCATCTATAAAAAGGCCTGGAAGGAGGATCAGGGGAGATACAAGCCTGTCAGTATGACCTCAGTGCCAGAGAAAGTTATGAAACAGATCATCCTGAGTGCCATCACGCAGGCCACATGCAGGACTACCCGGTGATCGGGCCCAGTCACAATGGGTTCATGAAAGGCAGGTCCTGCTTGACAAACGCAACCTCCTTCTAGGAGAAGATGGCCTGCTTACTGGATGAGAAAAAGGCTGTGGATGTTGCTTACCTGGACTTCCAGGTAAGCGTTCCCCTGGAGAAACTGGCTGTCCATGGCTTGGACGAGAGTACTCTTTGCTGGGAAAAAATCTGCCTGGAAGGCCAGGCCCAGAGAGTGGTGGTGAATGGAGTCCGGTCCAGTTGGTGGTCAGTCACAAGGAGTTTTCCTCAGGGCTCAGTATTGAGGCCAGTTCTCTTTAATATCTTTATCAACAACCTGGATGAGGGGATGGAATGCACCGTCAGTAAGTCTGCAGATAACACCAAACGAGGCAGGAGTCTTGACCTGCTTGAGGGTAGGATGGCTCTAGAGAGGGATCTGGACAGGCTGGATCAACTGGGATTGTTTAGTCTGCGCAAAAGGAGGCTTTAGGAGACCTTATTGCTCTCTATAACTACCTGAAAGGAGCTTGTAGCAAGGTGGCAGTTGGTCTCTTCTCCCAAGGAATAAGCAATAGGACAAGAGGAAGTGGCCTCAAGTTGCACTAAGGGAGGTTTAGATTGGATATTAGGAAAATGTCTTTACCAAAAAGGTTATCAAGTATTGGAACAGTCTGCCCAAGGAAGTGGTGGAATCACCATCCCTGAAGGAATATAAGAGACAGCAGACGTGGTTTCTAGGGACATGGTTTAGTGGTGGTTTTGGCAGTGCTAGGTTGATGGTTGGACTTGATGATCTTAAAGGTCTCTTCCAACACAGACAATTCTATGACTCTGTTCTTCATTAACACTGAAATATTCTTACCTTTGCCCACATTTTCTTTCTGGTTCTTGTCATTCACCTGACGAATCTGCTTTTCAAAGCAGATTTTTCCCCATCGTCAAGGTAATAAAAATCACGAAGAATACTGCTGTAACAGACTTTGAGAGATTATATTTTTTAGAGACAGGGAAGAATCTGTAAAAATGTAACCATTCTTTACATTGTTTGACTGGCGTGGACCTAAAAATCAGTGGTGAAGGTTTGACAGGCTTCCCTAAAATCTGTACCAGTGTTTCATTCTTCACTATAAGAAAATGTTCCCAATGATACAACCTCTGCATTCCTTCCTGCGTTTGAAGCCCCACAGCACTGTGAATTCCTTTTCTTTTTTCTCTTTTTTTTTCCCCCCCATTGTCTTTTAGATAGTTGAGGACTGGTATAATTTTATCATATATCCCTTCAGTCTAGACTATCCCTTCTACATCTAGACTCCCGAATTCTCATTCCTCTGGCCCTTCTTTTAGGTTCTGAGACAACTTCATAGCCATAGCAGTGAAAAAGGTAGGACTTTCAAACTATCTCTTTGGAGCATAAATATCACTTACTGCCATAGATTAAAATTTCTAATTCAGTGAGTGCTTTTGACACCTGCCTATAAAAAAGCCTTCTTGGTTCTTAAGCCATCAATTCAACCCCTGACACTTACAGTGCATTGATTCATAGACTCCATTAAGACAATTTTACAGAAATGTTTTCACCGCACATGGGAGAGAAATTTCCAGATGAATGATTTATAAAGCGCTGTTGTAAATAAATGGCAATGAAAACCTCCAGTGTGGCCTTTGAAAAAAGAATTAATTATTATTCGTACAATTGCTAATAAATAATGGTTTGAGTTAGAACCCCAAATCTCATCCTCCTTGACAATATTAGTCTTTGCATATTTATATTTAAGTCCATTTATATTTAACCACAATCTGGTTTTCAGATCGTGGTCCATAGACCCATCATGGTGGGGTATATATATTATATATGCATATCTTGTACATATGTATCGTGCCAATGTCATATATATATGTGGTATAGCATATTTTGTTAAAATATTGTTTCTGAATGCTTATTAGATAATAAGGGGAGAGAAAGTACAGGGATATCAGAGCATGCCATTATCTCTAGGAATTCATATTAAGAATTTCAGAAAAGAAGTCTGATTGTCCCTCACTGCATAAATCTTCACTGTTGTTTCTGTGCAACCAGGCATCAAATGCCACAGAGGAAAATGAATCCATTAATATTGGTCTTATTAATCTGATGAACTTTGTTTATAACGTTTCATGTTTTAAATGGTTTTTAAACCTTTCAGCCTCGGTACCTCAAAATTTATGTCATTCCTTTTACTTTATGATCTGAAAATCAATTGCCATAAGAAGGCAACATTTTTTATTTTTTTTTTAATACTGTGTCAGACATTAATCTAGAAGTATGGCTTGGGTCTTTTTGCTTTGGCGATAAATTACTGAGTACTAGAATCAACGATGTGATGTAAAGAACCAGTGATTGCTGTGATCACTGCATGTGCTCTTGGACATCGTGCAACGGTTTTCTTCAAATACATACAGCATCCAGATGTGGCTTTAGTGAATCAGCAAAATGGTTTCTTAACAGGTTTCAAATCTACTACCATTTGTGAGGCTCAAAAATGAGTTGCTGTGCCTGACACTGAATATCAATCAGAATAGGAGAATTTCATTATTTCAGTTTCTGAGTGTGCTCCATATATACTAATTTCCTATTCTTACTACAATTTATAAGTAATAAATACAGAATTTCCCGTAACACCTAAACATTACTGTGTGAAAAACACAATACAAACACTATTAGTAGCTAGGGTTCTTTCCCCGGGGACCGCTGAGTACAAAACTGAAAATGAGGTAGACCCCTTGTTGCTGGCAGCACTTGAAGGAAGAGGTTTGGTGAGAATGAGGTAAGATCATTTTCACAGCAGAAAGACTTCCCAGCACACCGATAACTAGTTTCGCTGTTCTCAGGTCACCTTTGTAACTTACCTTTGGCAGAAGGTGTTAGCACTTTTTGACAATCTTGACCTCACCGCTCAAGTCATCATTGGGCTCCTGGAGATATTGTCCCCTCAAATGAAGTCAGATCACCTGAATTTCATTTTTCAGACCTGAACCATGGAAATCTCTGTACTTTAATATAATTTAAGCCTTTGGGGACAATGCTTTGTCATTGTGAGAGTGGAATAAGTAGCACTGGTAGGTAGTAAGCTCTGCTCCAGTCCCTGGATGAAGGAGCTGAGGGGAAGTTTGGCTTTTCCACAATAAGCCCAGACCAAATGGGCCTCCACTGAGCAGAAACCCTGTGTGTGTTGCCTATATGGCAACTCACTCCATCAGCAACACCAAACACAAGATCATAAGTGATGCCATGGCTACAGTGGACTACCAGGGACACTTGGTGTCCAGGTCCAATCATACAAAAGCCTTTTGAATGCAGCTAGAGCGGTGTCATCTGTGCCTTCTCCAATGGCACTGTCACTGGGGAGAATCATTTTTCATGTGGATAATGTGGGTGGCATTCTCCCTATGCGGCTCTTACCGGTCAAGGACAGGGTGGCAGGAGGCAGGGTGTCACTGGCTCATCTGACCTGCAGTTAACCAGAAGTATATGAAACAACAGGGGAAAACATATAGATGAGATGTCGTTTGTCTGAGTACATCTACAAAAAACATACAATCATGGTATCATAGAGTGGTTTGGGTTGGAAGGGACCTTAAAGATCATCTAGTTCCAACCCCCCTGCCATGGGCAGGGACACCTCCCACCACACCAGGTTGCTCA
>JAOTQQ010000004.1:5855795-5877216 GCA_026546715.1 Gallinago undulata | reverse complement strand
GGAGGTGGTGGAGTCTCCTTCTCTGGAGACATTCCAAACCCACCTGGACACATTCCTGTGCAACCTGCTCTGGGTAGACCCGCTCCAGTGGGGGGGTTGGACTAGATGATCTCCAGAGGTCCCTTACAACCCTATATCATTCTATGATTCTATGATTGTTTCATGACTGAAAAATACTGTGTGTCTGTCTGATGGAGACGAGGTGAAATACCAATAGCGCTAAGGGTAGAAGAATCTGGGGAAAAAAAATATAACGAGGCAGCATGAGAAAGTCACTGTCCCTGTCTTCCTCCTCTTTATGTATCTGCTATCCACAACCAATGTAGCTGGTCTCAGCATCTACCTCTAGACAGAAAGTATTAAAGGCTATTAGCACAATATTTCTGGCCAAGAAAAAAACTTTCATGACAGGTTAGAGATGGAGATTTAAAATGTAATTATTTTAATTTTCAGTGCTTGTTACTCTCCCAGAATACAAGAGGATGGTAAATGACTACTGTTCCTTTCCTCAATTTGTGTGTACTGTTTTTCTCTGGTATAAGAGCTTGAGGGCTAACTACTTTTAAACAGTCATTCATTTTAGACAACTTAATTCTTTAAAGACTGCTATCATTTGGGGAGGGCCTCTTGATCAGGGAGTGTAGTGACAGGATGAGGGGTAGTGGTTTTAAACTGAAAGAGGGGAGATTTAGATTAGCTACTAGGATTCATACTGGGTAGAAATTCTTTAGAAATTCTTTACTGCAAGGGTAGTGAGACACTGGAACAGGTTGTCCAGAGAAGTTATGGATGTCCCATTCCTGGAATTGTTCAAGGCCAGGCTGGATGGGACTTTGAGGAACCTGCTCCAGTGGGAGGTATCCCTGCCCAGGGCAGGGGGGTTGGAACTAGATGATCTTTAAGGTCCCTTCCAACCAAACCATTGAATGATTCTGTGATTTCCTAGACACAGTCTAATAGCTTTCTCAGACTTTCATAATTGTTTCCTTTTGCTTTTCAGCATGGATTTGCGATTTCCCAGGTTCAATTCATAGTATTACTTAACCATGGGCTGAATCAGTCTGGACAAACTGATTAATTATCAAGCTGTCCTACAATTAAACAGTGTAGGGATGTACTATATAAACTTTGCCAGATCTGAATAGTCAGTTTAGTGCTTGAGAACTTTCAGTTAATTGGCAAAGTAAGTTTCTCAGCATATCTTCACATGATGTCTAGCAATGTACATTCAAACCATATTAAAATGTAAAATATACTTAATTGAGAGATGTACATTGATTTGATACATTTATTTGTAGTGAAAAAGAGCCATATGCATTTACAACTTCAGTGAGCCCCTTGACTTTTCTTGCAACTTTTTGCATATAATAAATGATTTCTAGTTTATTTTTGTTTCAACTTTGTATTTTAAGCTTCTTGAAAAAGCAAATGTTGTATTTACTTCTCTTACTGAAAAGAATGTCAAAGAAAACAAATTTCCATTTATGATACCAGTGGAACAACCATGACCTTGATAAAAAGTTTTGTAGTAAGATGTATATCCGTCACAGGGATCTCAAAGAGAAATATGGTTGGGGGAAACAATTAGTTATTACTGAATATGAATATAATTTACTGGATACAGGTGTTTACAGTTTTGGGTTGTTGGTTTTTTTGTTTGTTAAATATTTTATCTATTCCAAATACTTGTATACAGGAAACCAAAATTCAAAATTCAAATATTGATTGTAAAAAAAACAGTTCTGTAAGTTTGAAAAGTACAAACTTGAATATTACAGTAAATACTTATGCTATCCTACTGGCATAATTTTCGTATTTTTTTTTCTATGAAGAAATTGTGATAAGAATAAGTAAGTTGTTTGGGGGACACAGGGGAGAGGGTAGTTTTAACCTCATGTAGTTAAAGCAATGGTTTTGGTCTGTAGAAAAAATAAGTAACAGCCAATGCTAATTTAGCATTTAATGGCCCTATGAATACCAATAACTTAAAAATCTGCTTATGCATATTAACACAGCTAATGACTGAATACTGATGTATTCGCCATTCAAAAAAATCAACCCTGAGAAAAAACCTTCTCGAATCCAAATTTGCTTTAAAATTATTTTAAAATAATTTGTTTTCCAATGAGGGCTACTATTCTACTCTATAGTAATCCTTTTCTTAGTAGTGGAAAATAACACAGTTGGACTTTGCCCAAGACTAAAAAAATGTCGCTCCCTGGATTTGATGATATTTTAAAAAAATCTTCATTTTAAACCTCAGAATAGAGCAATTCTATGACTCTACTCAGGGTAAACTCTTTATCACGTAGAGCTTACAATAAGGTTTAATAATTTGAAAGGGCCAGGTGCGTAACTGCTGCCTTTCCAGAGGTTACTACCAAAGATAATATCAGTGCAGTAGTAATTATCCTCAGGATTTCGCATGGCCTTTCTGAAGCATACCAATTAGTGACACTTCAGCCTAAAAAGAGGTGAAGCTCTTTTCTGGGAAATTAACATCTTGTTTATATTTCCTGCTCAGTTACAGATTTCCTTAGGTAATTGAGATCCTTATAAAATGTCTGAAGTCTTCACTCAAAGCTACTTTGGTGTGCTTGGGATAGGAAAAATATCACTTGTAGCTTCTAAATTTACTCTTTGCTCTGAGATGAAATGTCTGATATCAAACTCAGGACATTAAGCATGCATTCAGAGACCACATTCAGGAAGCAATCAAGACAGTCATTTGTGAAGATATCTCTGAAAGTATCTACTCATTTTTCAGCTGTGATTAAAAATCATATACAATGCTCAGCTTCTTAATAAATGGGATGAAAAATGGTATAGATGATATTATTATAATAATGTTATAAGAAGTATGCCTGCCCTAGGATGACTGTGTTCAGCTCAGGCCTCTCCGTCTCAACCCAAGAGATGCAAAAGACATTTAGAGATATGAGTCAGGGCTCTGCTTGGAATGTCATCAGCTGCCTGGCAAAGTTATCTTCTCTGTCTGTCTGTAGCACCGATGGTGTTCATGCATCAGCTGTTTTACAACACAGCAGCAGTTTAAAGCAAACAATTGGCTTTGCCAAACTCTTAACTTCTCTGCTTCTCAGTAAGATCTTTCAGGGAGCATAGGAGAGCCCTGTGTGAGGCAAGACTGAAAAGATCTAGACTGCTCGCTTGACCAGGAGTGGCACAAGAGACAAATGACAGAGAATGTGGCACAAATATACTCAGTAGCGAAGGCAGAGAGACATAAGCATTAATATTACCCCTTCTGACCAAAGAAATGCCTGGTGACATGGAAAGGTGGCTGTTGTTGCAGAAAGAGGAGGGAACATCTTGCCCCTGCAAAAGCAAGCACAGAAGATGACACAAAAAATAGAACTTGTTGGTCATCAGTATTTTGGGGAGGTTCAGAAAAAAATATTGGAAAATCTGTGTAGAAAACAACAAAAATATCCTTGCTCATTACATTAATAAGTTCATAAGCCATTTGATTAAGTGAATTAATTATTTTAGAAGTACTGTAATGTGATATAGAGTCTTGGAAGAGGCACATCATTGCTTGCTTTCTGAATATAAGCAAATGATCACTCCCCATCAGAAAGGGAGATGTTCCACCACCCCCAAGGAGTTAAGTTAATGTTGTAACTGATTGTAAAAGGCATTGTCTGAATGAAGGAAGAGAATACAAAGCAACCATAGTCCTGTTCAGTCTGAAAAATCACAATAAGTAAAGTACACAAGTACATGAACAGTTGATCTTCCCCTTTTGTTTGCCCTTCTCATTTCTGACCTTAAACATTTCTGTTTGTAACTTTTATTTCTAAAAAATCCACGAAACCACGAAGCATATACAATGCAAACAGTTTAATTTGGTTTCTGTAATAACAGAATGAAGAAAAAAATGCATGACTAGAACCACAGAACTTGTTAGGATATCAAACGTGTAAGTAGAAGCAGCTGGAAGAGTAGCTTGATGTCAAGAGTAAACATAAAGGAAAAGGAAGAATCAAGAATATGTCCCAATTTAACTCCATCTTGCACAGTTCCAAAGGCCATTCAAAAGCAGCTCAGGAAATCTTATGCTTAATATTAGACTAGAATTCAAATTATCTCATTGCTGAACCTTGTAGAAGCAAAGGTGACCCTGATTCACTGAGGATGACACTTGCATCAGGATTTCAGTCTGGATGGAGAGTAAATTCACCATTCTTCTGAACCTTCTGTACTGCTGGGCAATACATGTGTGGAATCTCACCAAGGAGGGGACAGCACGAAGGGAAGAAAATCTGCCTCTGGAAGAGAGGTAATAGGGAGCTGCTTTCCTCCCTGGAGTACAGAAGGAACAAGAACTTAGCTCAGTGTAACCACTTCAATGGTGCTCCTGCACAGAACGTGCTTTGTTTCCTGAACTCCACATAAACAAACTAATATATTCATTGAATTTTGTCACACTTATTTGAAGATTACATCCATTCAGGTATATGTAATTTATGTAATAAGTTCTATTTCTGCTGCTGGTGAGATCTATTGCATTCTTTGGAACTTTTTACTTTGGGCTGCCATATTATGAGGATGAACTCTTGCACAACTTCATATGTTTGCGTCTAGCCAAGGTATAGAACAAGAAATACAGAGAAAACGAGTAAAGGAGAAAAAATGTAACTCCTTGTCTGACCTTTTTTATGTTTTTGCTTTGGAAACTGGAACATCATGTGGTTCAAACCAGTTCTTCCTCTCTCTGAACCTCAGCAAGCATAATAACAGATAGATGCTGTGACAGGAGGAGTATTACTTTTCTCCAACAGTATAAGCACCTTTCTAGCCAGAAAAGCATAAAAATTAACTTTAAGTGGTCTCCCTTGAAAAAAAGGCAGGACCTGAACAACCAGACCAACCTTCCAACAATAATTTGTTTGTCAAATCAACCAATGTCATGACTGCTGTGTATCTGCATAATGAAAAGATGTCAGATAAAATTCAAAATTTGCTCTATTGATAGCAAAGTTGGATGTGAGCATTATAATTTCTTGTTTTAGCTGGGAAACTGGAAAACCTGCAGATTGGGGTAGAGCAGAGTTATCTTTACGTTCATCTTATACTTGCTGCTGTAGTTGTTTACTCTGTAGACGGGTTGCACCTGTGGGGAGGAATGGGCAGATCAGGTGTCCCAAACTGACCAATAGGATCTCTCATCCCATTGACATGCTCAGTATAAATGCTGAGGGACCAAAGGGGTCTGGTTGGCTCTTCTTCAAGGACTGTTCTTCAGTGAGTCTCTTTCTTCAATGAGTGATGTCTGAGGAGGACCCTTGTGAGAACCTGGCAGAAAAACAGGATGTCTCCAACTGGGAACTAACAACCCTGTGAGTTTGTCTACCTTTGATACCCACCAGTGTGTTTTAGAAACCAGCTCTCATTTCTTACTGAGACCAGTCTGGAACTTAGAATCATAGAATGGTTAGAGTTGGAAGGGACCTTAAAGATCATTGAGTTCCAACCCCCTGCCCTGGGCAGGGACACCTCCCTCTAGAGCAGGTTGCTCAAAGCCGCATCCAGCTTGGCCTTGAACACCTCCAGGGATGGGGCATCTACAGCTTCTCTAGACAACCTGTTCTAGGCTCTCACCACCATCACTGTAAAGACTTTCTTTCTGGTATCTAGTCTAAATCTCTTCTCTTCCAATGTAAAACCATTACCCCTTGTCCTGTCCCTACACTTCCTGATGAAGAGTCCCTCCCCATCTTTCCTGTAGCCCCCTTCAGATATTGGTAGGCTGTTGTAAGGTCTCTTAGTGCCTGCTGGTGGCATCTCCCTGGGAGCTTGATATGATTTAGTATATATTTGTCTATATTGTATTTATTATATTATTTCATTTTTTATTTTACAATTACTATTTCCTTGGAGTAGCTTAATTTTTTCCTAAACTCATAAATCTTTTTATCTATCTTCTTTCTCTCCTCGGAGAGAGGTGGGGGAGAGCATCTGTTGTCTTGTCACTGGCTAACCTGGAACAAACCATGACAAAATCAAATTGAGAACAGCTAGAGCGTCCCTCAGATATGGATACGTTGTTTTCGTCTGTATTTATTTTGGAGGGTTTTTTTTGGTCAATATTGTTATAAGACCTTGGAGATTTAACTTATTTGTTCCACAGCAAATTTTTTTAGACAATAATATGATTGGAAGGATGAAGGGAATTATATTAATCAAATACATTAAGCACTGGGGTCTGCTTCAGTGTTTACCTTTTCTTTGATATTTAAAGAACAGTTTAATGAAGGATTTTAATCAGATTCTGATTTAAAAAATGAATTTCTAGCTGCAGTACCATACAATGGAACATGAAGCAAACCATATTGAGTTTAGAGCTGAAATTTTGGATTCTGTCTCCACATTTATTGATCCCTGTGACGTTTCTTCCTTATTTGCTCTTGCCTCATATTCTGTGATATAATTCTGGGAACGTTTCTTTTTTAACTTCAAACTGAGAGCAGGTACCATATAGCCTGGTCAGGTGACACTTCTATCTAAATAATTGAAGTGACTGTCCATTAAAGGTTTGCAGCCTCATGACATATTTCCTAGTCACGACAGTCAATCATTTAGGTCAGCTCAACCTTTCCTGCATTTACTTTTCCGTAAATTAACATCTAGTCATAAAAAAAGCTATTGCTGTCAGAACTAAGCTGAGATACTTTAATGTGCTGGCGATGATTGAAAGCACTGCACGTCAATATAAAAAGAAGTTTCAAGGAAAATAGATTTTCACATCTCTTTATCCCAAATTAGTATCTTTTTAAATTCATTGGCACTGATTTAGTAATAACGAAAAGATAGGGCAATGGTATCTGACTTTTTGAAGTGGTCATGAACTTTCTTTCAATTACAAAAATTTAAATATTTTGAGACTTGAAAAATGAGATTTTTACTGTTGCAAAAATGAAGTTTAATTTAGTTTGAGGAAGTTCTTGAATCCGCATTTTAAAAAACTAAGTGTGAGCACTATTTTTGATGTTAGCTTCTCTCCGTTCTCTGAGATTTTGTTCAAATTGGAAATTAGAAATACTCCCTCTCCCAGGGGGAAGAAGAGAAAATGCTCAGCTTTTTTTGGTAACCTATGCAGTGGGATTCTTCAACTTTTTAAAACTGTTGCACCACTGTAATTGTACTGTTTAGCAATGATATGCATTGAAATGGGTTTCCCCTCTCTGTCTCTCACTCACCTGGATTCCTGAGGAGTCCCCTGGTGTGAGGGAAAATCTTCCCTATTTGTATCTTGGGGGGAAAGGGATACCACTGTATTTTTTTAGAGTTGCAATTACTCAAGAGCCAGAGCCAGACTATGGGGATGTCCCTCCAAGCCCAGCCTCTCTTTGTTGGGCATGTTCTTCTTCCTAATGACAACTCTGCTAAATGTAAAATAGTAGCAATCTCCAACAGATGCTATACTAATAGATATTTAAAGAAGTATGAAGAATGCAAATTAACCTTGTATAGAGATTAACATCCTTTCTGCAGATGCCCCTTGGTTTGTAGTGTTTTTACCCATTTCTTCTTAAAAGAGAACAAGTGAAATGAGGGTTTGAGATGGTTCCTGCGGAGGCGTTCTAGCTGCATTACTGAAATGATGAATGATTGTGAAAATGGATTTGAGACGCTTTTGCAAGCAAAATGAAATCTAAACTACCCAAGAACGTTTTGTGTGTGTGTTGCATGGCTCATCTTGTAATCCCCAGACCTTTAAAGTGTTTGTTAGATGCCTTTTCTGAAATAATTTCAGCCTCATCTATTAATAGAGAAGCTTTTCTTTGGCAGCTGGTTCTTTCTTGAAGCTCTCCCAGTGAACCAGCCCCTTTCAGATCTGCAGGCACTGAGTGCTGTTAACTGCTTAGATAAAAACCCTTTGCATAACCTACCTATTTGCCTACTTCTGAATTGCTTCAAACTGTAGCCTTCAAATTCGTTCTTACGCCCTGATATATTTTTTTGTCAATGCCTTTACTAAAGATTGCCCTCCAGAAGGCCAGGCATTACATTAAGAATCAATCGTTGCTGCCCTTTCAACTCATTAGCCTCAATTTCCTTTATTAAAACTAAAAAGCTTATAGAAGTTGATCAAAAAGCAGCACAGCAAGGAGCTAATGGAGGAAAAGGAACACCCTGCATGGGTCAGATTTAGTTGTAACAGAACTATTTTGAAAAATTTGGTCAGTGCCATAACAAATACTTTTATCAGACCACATCAGTTTAATCATCTGTCTTCTTCTGGAGATAGATATATTTCTGTCTTAGATATACAAGAAGTGAATTAAGAATTAAAATGTAAGTGTATGTAGGCAATGCCACGGTCAGAACAGGAAAGGATCCGGTGAGAAGGCTTGGCAGGAGAAACCATGTATTTCCTTCTGCTGCTGAACGAGAGTATAATGAATGTGGTATGAATAAGGCTGTTAAATAGTTTGCCTTTTGTTTCTGTTTCTCTATTGATAAAATAGTGTTCGTTATGCTTTCCAAAATCTTTTGCAATGTACTACTAATACATTTACACATATACGTCTGGTGATATGCACATGTATTATGACTGTAAATGAGCCTGCCTGTAAGCTGAATTTTTACACATAATTTTTTAATGTTCTCAATTTATTTAAATTATTTAACTGTGATAATGGTATCATGTGAAAGAGTCTAATGAATGAATGAGGTCAAACTTACCAAAAATAATTATCAAACACTTCTGTGAATGCATTTGAGTAACTCAAAAATAGTATGACGTTTTCGTGACACTGCCGTCCTGGCCTGATTCCTTGCATGCTGGAGTTGACAGTTCTTGTCCTTTAAGTAGCTGCCAGCTATGTTCTGCTCCTTTATCCCTGAAGACAGTTTCCCAGGGGGCTCTATCCGCCAGTGCCTGAAGGTTTTAGTGTCTTTACTATACATTTCACCTGGCCTATATCCCTTCAGGTCATTAATTCCACCATGGCATGATCACTGCAGCCCAAGCTACCACCAGGCTTGACCTCTCCAATAAGTTCCTCTGTGTCAGTGAGCAATTGGACCGGTAATGCATCTCCTCCGGTTGAGGTTTCTAACACCTGTATAAGGATGCCATCCTTATGCACTCCAAGGCTGCTTGCAGCTTGTTGGCCTGCTTTTCCAGCAGAGGTCAGGGCAGATGAAATGTGCTAGCAAGATCAAGGCCTGCCAGCATGATGCTTCCTGTAGTTAAAGAATGCTAAATGGACATCCTCCCCTTGATCTTGTTGGCCTCTACTAAACACCTTTTCTTGTGTTGGTTTGGTCTCTAAGTTTCAGCCATAAGCATGGATGACCACAAGAAAGACATTGAGGTGCTGGAGCAGGTCCAGAGAAGGGCAACAAAGTTGGTGAGGGGTCTGGAGCACAAGTTTTATGGGGAAAGGCTGAGGGAGCTGGGGTTGTTTAGTCTGAGGAAGAGGAGGGTGAGGGGAGACCTTATCATACTTCATAACTACCTGAAGGGGGGGTGTCGAGAGGTGGGAGTCAGTCTCTTCTCCCAAGTCACAGGAGATAGGACAAGGGGCAATGGCCTCCAGTTGCGCCAGGGGAGGTTTGGATTGGAGATTAGGAAACATTTCTTCACAGAGAGGGTTATCAGACATTGGAATGGGCTGCCCAGGGAAGTGGTTGAGGCACCATCCCTGGAGGTGTTCAAAAGATGGGTTGATGTAGTCCTTAGGAATATGGTTTAGTGATTTTTGTCAGGGTTAGGTTGATGGTTGGACTAGATGATCTTTAAGGTCCCTTCCAACCTAGACAATTCTATGATTCTATGACCTCTGCGTTGCTGTTTTTCAAGATGGCTCTGTGCAACCAATCTTTTTTTTTTTCACATAGAGAGCACACGGCCTCCCCCCTGCTATCTTTCCTTCCTTGTCTGTCCCTCCTGAAGAGTTTTTAGCCATCTATTGCAACGTGCTAGTCGTGCGATTCATCCCACTAGTTTTAAGTTGCCAGCTGATAGCCATCAGTTCACACCTTTCCAACTGCACGGTGGCTTCCAGCTCCTCTTGCTTGCTACCCATGCCCATCAGTATGCACTGATATGGAGACTCTTCAGGTGGACTGTTGACTGTCTCACCTTTTTAGCCCAACATTTTTGGAGGGTATGGGGGCATTTGTGATTGCTCTGGTAGGTGTGCTCATCCACCCTGTTGCCCGTGAGTAGACAAGTATCACGGCTGTGGAGCCCACCCTACTGCCAAGTTCATGAGTTCAAAGGATGATTTACTAAGTCAGCCAATCTGCCAAAGGAACTTCAGGAAGTACTAGAATCTCTAGAAATTTCTGCTAGATGTAGGAAAATCTCCCAGGCTGCATTGAAGGAGTAGTGGAAACAGGTTCCTTACCCTCAGTAATTGTACTGAATCCACTGCAAGGTTCATATTTCTTTCAGACTGGTGTTGCAAGATCTCTTAAACCAAAGGTCTCTGATATCTAATAAGCAGCCTCAGATTGAAAGAGCCTTCACCTCAGACTGAATTTCAAGGTAGAAACAATAAAGCAAAATACATTACAGTAGTAATAATAATAATAGCCATCTGTTTAATCTTTGTTTAGCCCAGATATGAACACAGACCTGCAGCAACTTTACTGCCTTAATTGAAGGAAAGTTGATTTATACCTCAGAACACTGAAAGCTTGGAACACGGCAAATATCATTGCTTTGGCACTGGCTCTTAGATCTGCCTGGAGATTTCCACTACAGAGGTAGCTAGCATATTTTTGTTATATACTAGTTATGATGATACACAGCTTCTTTCTAGGCACTATCTGTTGAAGATCCTCAGCTTTCAGGTAACACTAGAGCTCCTGGAAACATAAAATGGACGTCAGTAGCTAATTATTAAGTGAGGGAATAAACAAATAAATAATCCAATAATAATTATGTGAGCAACTTCTTGAAACAGACTTCCTTAAAGCAGAGGTCTTATCTAGCTAATAGGTATTCCTGCTGTCTTTATTTCTTTGACTACTATAAGGCTACATATGGTAAGTGGCTTGTGGCCATGCTGCTCATATCCCCATCTACTGATATGACCTCAGAAAGAATGATTTCATTTGGGAAACTAAATGAAAATGTGAAGGGTAGTGCTCCAAGGGTTCTGGCCATAGTGGCTGTAATGGGTTCCTGTGATTGTGTATAATTTCTTTGATTGTCTATGGTATTCATTTTCCATTCATCTTTATAAATACTCATGTATTCACTCCACTTTCAAATCTGGGTTTTAATTTAGCTGGTTACTTCTGTAGATCTCTTAATTCTTTTGTGGTCTGTGGCTAAAGGTTTCATTGATATTTGGTAAATGAGATTTTTCTTCAAAGGCATTTTTCCCATTCACTCTCATATCTCAGTCATGTTCAACATACATATGTATGCATTCAGGTGCAAATTTACCTTTTTGCTCTGGGGAACACTATCTCTTTACAGTCCATGTTCTTATCCTACCATTCTCTTGTAGTTTGAATTTCTGTTGTATCAACCAAGCATTTTCAGATGAGTGTTATCTCCACCCACCCCTTTGTATCTCAATTAATTGCTGCATCTATCGGAGACCATTACATACCCTGAGATTTGTTTCTCTGAATATTGCTTTGCACTTTCTTTTGCATGGCATATTTATCCTGGACTGGGTTGAAATCCAACCAGTTCTTTCCTTAGGTACACTTGAAATAGAAGTATTTATTTCTTGAAAGCATAAAAATATGACAGTAGTTAACAACTTTCTTGGCATATAGAGTATTATGGCTTAATTTTTCTGGATGTTATTTCTGGCTACTTTCTTAGGGATTTGACAAATACGTGTGAACACAACATGTACATCCCAGCAGTTCCAGCACCACTCTTCCTCAGTGACCATCCTTCACAAGTATTTTAAGCCTCTTTTTCAACTTTACCTGTGATGTGTGAGATTACTGCGTGTAACTGTTGTGGAGTTGTAACCAGGGAAGTGGTGGAGTCACTATCCCCGAGGGGATTTAAAAGACACGTAGACTAAGACATGGTGCTTAGGAACATAGTTTGAGGTGGACTTGACAGTGCTAATCTAATTATTTGATTTGGTGATTTTAAAGGTCTTTTCCAATGTAAATGATTCTGTGATTCTGTGATCCTGTGATTCTGTGACTCCCATTTTTTACATCAAAATATTTTTTTGAAGATGACCACTATGGTACACCACTTGGGCATATACCAAAGCCTTTAGGCTTTACTACTGAGGTGGAGTACAGCACAGAGAGCCAAAGGGTAGTTAAGAACACACAGAATCCCATGGGGTTGGAAGGAACCTCTGGAGATCTAGTCCAACACTCACCCCAGCAAAGACTATTAAGACTATAATTACCCAATTATATGAAGACTATAATTATCCAATTATTTCTAAAAAAATTCAGATGATGCTTGAGAGGTTATTGCCGAAACACACAAACAGTATTTGCATTAAATACACAATGTTACGTTTCTGGAAAAATGCAGACTCTTAAGTGTTATTACTATAGGCAGATTTAATAACCCCTTGAATTAACATTCACCTAAAGCATTAACTTTTTTCCGAATTGCTTTTTATGAGTGTTGTGTTCAGTAAGATTTACTAGGGGAATATGTGTAAAGGTGTGTGTAGATTTTGTGGAAGTGCAGCCCTAAGAGGCCAAATAATGGTAAATAGGACTACCAGACTGAAAAGGGAGGATATATAGGTGGTTACTTGTATAGAGATCAGCCAGGACTGCACAGAAAGCATGGTTGGGAAAGAACTTGTCACACATTTCTGACAGTACAGGCTGAAGGCTACAAACAGAACAATAACTGTTGAATTTGTTGGAGGAAGCTTATATGATGAAAAGCTTTAGAGAGGACAAAAGCAAGGGATGATAAGACTAGCTGAGATGTAGAGGCCAGGGGAAAAAAAAAAAGCCAAGAGAGACATGCCTGCTGGTTATCATCATTTCTTTATTTAGGATTTTGGTACGTTCCAATGTATTAAAATATATATATATATATATACACACACAATCTAATAGGAAAGATAACATACTGAGAAAAAGAAGACCAGATCTCATGCTTTGCAATACATATACTCTGTGAACTACAGAGTACACATCCACCTAAATTACGCAGTATTTATGAGACCTGAAGTCAGATCTAGCAACAAATCTTGATGTTTAAATATTGAATCACTCTCTCTACTTCTGCATCCTATTTTATATACTTGTGCTTGTTTAACATGGAAAAGTCTTGTTTTCCTTCTCACATGTAATGGGCATGTGGATATATCTGAACATGCATGTGCACGTGTACGTTAATAAAGTTTATTTAATGTGGATTAATTACATAAGGACCATTCCTTATGTAATTAAAAAATCAAGCGATCCAGTGTAAGTCACAGGACCAGATCCATGAATATAGTGATTCCATGGACATGAAAGGATCCACATACTATTGGGTTAAATGGTTATGATAAACACACTTTCTGCCTATATACACATATACTTATGTATATATTTGTACATATTTTGTTTATGTACATTTTTATATATGAATTTCTACTTGTATATATGCATATACCTAAATATTCCTTTCATACATTTTTGCCTGAAATTTTATATATAATTTCTATCCAAACTGTATGCCTGCAAATAATAAGAAAAGACAGTTTGAAGCAATTTATCAGTCTTACTTTTGTAGGAACTGAGCTTGAGTTCAGATAACAACTCTTATTTTTCTAAAACTAGAAGCTAGTTCTGCCATCCAAGCATTTTAACACTAAGAGTTAGAAACTGCTTCTCTCTGTGGTGGATTGAAATGTATTCACTAAATAACTTCTGGAAAATTGTAGACTTTTTCTTTTTTTTTTGCTTAGAAAGCAAATGAAAAGCATCCATTTCTTATTCAGTAGAAGACCGTTGTAAAACAACACAGCAGCAATAGGAAAGGTAATGCATCTGGTAATAGGAAGTGTTATAATGCAGATCAATTAGCACAATGTCATTTTCTCAGACCTAGTATTGAATCAGGAAAATGATAGAAACTATAACTGTGGAACTCTATTATAAAGCCTAGGTTAATAAAGGTATTTGGCCCATCAGCGAAATACTGACTTCTAAATACTCCACAGAGTCATAAATTAAGGCAATCTAATGGATTGTGAACAGAATTACCCAGTCACTGGCTAATATTTTGTGCGAACAAAGGTGCCCTTTGCATAGTTTTGATTTTTAGAATGTGACTTTACATAAGATTTCAAAGCATTTCTAGCGTACCATGGGGATATATGAGCAGCTGTTAACATTTGAAGTATGGTGAATTTGCATGCAACTCCTAATCATTTCTGGAAGGGAGAGAGACCCATATAAGAACTCTGCTGACTGTCTTACTGCAGCACCAGTAATATTGCAAAGCTGTGAGGTAACAAAGTCTGTTTGTACCTTATCAAGATTTTTATTAGTGATAACTTTGTTAGTCGGTGTTGGATGTGAACCACACCATTCACTAAAATGGAAGAAATTGCATCTTCTGTGCTTCTCACGGTGGGATCAAATTCCATGGGTGAAGGCAAGTAATGGCCTGGAGTGTCCAAGGGTTAGGCGCTGCAGAGAAATTACAAAAGTTGAGATCATCCACAGTGGATGATCCACAGCGTGTGGAAGTGCTAAAGATACGTGCAGCTTCCTATGGGAGTGTGCGAGGAACTGTAAATCAAATGAGACAAAGCCATTACACAAAGGCACTAATTCCAGGAGTCATACAATAATGCAACTTACAAAATTAGGTATTGAAAAATCAACTGAGATCATGGATGCTATTGAGCTGTGCTGTGATGCTAAAGCTTGTTCATTTGAGCAGTCACTAGAGCTTATAAAGTGTTAAGGTATGCAGGCAGATGACTTGGCCCTGGCCTGAGGTTTAGCTAAATGAGAAGACCCTGGGAAATGACTGGGCATGACATGAAAAATTGCTGGAGGTAGCAAGTAACAAAGTGAGGTGCTGCAAAAGGTGCAGACAGGGCTAATTTTAGTCCTGTAAGATTAGGTGTCCTCTCTTGTTCAAGGCAGGAGCTTATTCCTTCTGGGAGATAGTCTATCCTCATGTATAACTAAATAAAACCAGTGGAACATCATTAGGCAGAAGAGCCCTGCTAGCACTACCTACACTGGCCCTCCCTCCTCTTCGGACCATGGTGATGGTCTCCAAGCTGCTATCATGATGTTGCCATTGAACAAAACCTGGCTGGTGCCTGGGACAGGGCTATCTGACATGGGCCGAAGCTATACCAGAGAGTGGTAAGAGTGAAGCACTGACTGTTGTGGACAAGTGCTTCAGGTAGTGTCATGACCCAGACAGTCTAGGCACATGGCTTACTGCTGGCTTTGGAGGACTCCTAGGAAGATCAATCGTGGCTTCTATGAGGTAATTATCTTATCTGCAGCCTTTTTAATCCAGGGTAAAATTGTCACCAGCTTTCTGGGCTTTGACAGAAAAGAATGAGTGAGCCCTGTCATTCATCCAGAGGTCATTCTGGAGATTTTAGTCTTCATATTTCAGTGCAAATGAGGAACAAATTAGGATAGGACCCTGACTTTGCCTTCCAGGCATATGAGAAGAGCATGGGACAGATGGTGTATCACTTCATTACTCCCATTCATGAAGCGTGGGCACGGCAGCATCTTGGGAGAAAATGTACAGAATTGCCAAGTAAGAGAAGAATCAGCCACTGCTTTCTCTACAGTCTACTCCTGTGACAGCATTACTGCAAATTAACTGCATGTGATGGCTTGTAGAAAAGCTCCAAGCCTGCCAAACAAATGAGACCTTTCAGTAAAGCTGTTATGGTTGTCGATCTGATGGGGAGAGATCTTCAAGTATGAAACGGTGAATTGGGAAGTGCTTTACCCTCTTCTGTTGAAGTATAGGCTGATGATGCAGAACACACTCGGACCATCTCTGGAGTGAAATGAGAATGACCTAAAGGGACATGTCAAAATGTTAAACTGACCTTGCTGACATACAGTGGCCTTTAGAGAGAACTGAAAAAAAAATGATGCATCATGTTGTTACTGAAACCAAGGTGGCACTTCGAATACGTGTAAAAATATGTGCCTCAGAAAACGTAGTCATTAATGAGAATAAAATAAAAACACATTCTTAAGCAAGAAGATGAAAATAGTGAGTGGCAACATCTGCTGGGTGAGATGTGTTCTCTCTCTAACAGAATCAAACAAGTATAAGAAATATATCCATCCAAAATGGATGTTTGAACAGGTTCCCAGCTGAACATCACTTAATTTTTCCCTGGGGATGAAACCTATGCTTTTGGCTATTCTGACTCATTTGATTCTATGCAGTATATTTTAGGGTCACTGTTTAGGACAAAGGAGGATGAAGAAGAATTTTTATTTTTTTTTCCCTGCAAGGATGGAAATAATTGGTAAAGAACTTATGCCTTTTTGAAAAATTATCAAAAGTGTAAAGACAGGTAACGCCTCTATATTCTGCATATTCTCAATAGGAAGAGTCCTGCCATTGAAATGGCCAGACTGAATGACACTGGGTGTGCTGGACACAGAAAAATCTTGGCAAAATATAGATGTGTAGGGGTTTGTGTCTGTGTGCGCGTCAAAATAAACTATCCCCTAACTGGGAAAATCCCACATGATTAATGCCCACTCCTGTCTATGCCAAGCCACTTGTTTCTTGCAGGGCTTCATGTTTTGCAGAGATCACTGCTTAAAAACAGCCAGGACTGCTGCTCTCGGGGAGTGCTGGCTGAGGGGAATCGGGTATTTTAGAAAGTCAACAGCAGGGAAAAGCCCCAGGAGCAGGAAGGGCTGCAGGTGGGGGATCCACCTCCCTCCCTCTCTATGAAAAGGCCATCAGATAAAGAACTGCTTTGAGAACAATGAGCTGCCAAAGAAGCATCGTGGTCTAGCGATAATTACTTACTGACTGTTGTCCACACAGACAGCTGAGAGCCTTGACAAGTTGTGACAATATTTTGGGTTGTCAGATACACAAGCCGTGTGCTCTGATCTCCTGCCTGGGACTCTCCGTGACCTAATGTGACTCTCTGTCTCTCTGTCCATCAGTTGTGTGAACAAAGGCTTGTGGTTACTTTTAGTTAGCCCCGTCTTCTTTACACTCAATTAAAGCAAAATAAGAGGTACAGAATGGAAATAGGAGCTGATACGTTGGAGGGTCTGGTCATGAGAGCACTCCTCTTTTGAAGGCTTCAGGTCTACAAAAGATCCTTGTCTTTACATGCAGTTCTCCCAGTCAAACCTCTATGTAAGATTTTTCTGAGTTAAATTTGTGGTTTGGGGGAAATATATTCTGTTCCTGAGTGTACTTTTATTTAGTTTTGTAAAGAAGGCTTGTACTTCTAAAAGACAGGTTAATAAAAATGGAATCAATTATGTAGTTTCCCGGACTTTGGTCTGAGTAATGAGTTCAGGATTTTGCAATAACACCAGTAAGGGTGAACATATCATAAAATGGTTATTTTAAACTCCCCTTTAAGCACTAGAGTGCTCTGACCCATTTAGTAATGAGGGAATAAATAGAATAAACATTATTTAATCCTAATCACTTCATTGTTGCTGCAGTACCTTAGAAACCTATTTATGACAGAGACCATCATTGAGGCAACAATAAATAAATTATAAATAAAAAAGCCCCAGGGCCCTGCTTCACCCTTGAAGTGAGCTGTTTGTCTCCTGGGAACATTGACACGAGCTGTCTTCATGACCCCGTGAGCCCAGGCAGGAGGAAAAGGTGGTACGTTCCCTTTGTGAGCTTTTAGCTTTCCAGCCTTAACAACAAATGGAATTATGACACCACCGTGAAATATTCAGAGACCTTGATGTCCGGAGACCCAAACTGACAACTGGTAAACAAACTACTCCTGGAATCTGCTAGACAATAGCCTTTTCTTTACTTCCTCACCAACATTGAGCAATAAATCTGTCTTGATTACCTCTTGTTTGACTACCCTTAATCCTACCCTCCAAGATATGAAGCAGCATAAAAACGGAGCATTCCTTACCCTCTAAAAAGAGGGGGGGAAAAAATAAAATTTAGTCCCAGGTGATGTCTTAACTCTATTCTCAGCCCTGGAAATGTGAAGAGAAGCTAAGCTGGGGCACCTTTCTTTCTTCCCACAAAGTAACGGGCAGCTTCTGCCCAAAGTGACACCTGCCAAGCACTTATTTCACAGCATCACACTCTTGCAAAGCTCTTTCTGTATTTTCAACCTTAGCTGAATTTCCTTAAGCAAATCTGGTCTAGGGCTGTCATCTCTCAGTGTAAATTTGTACCTGTCCTCAGATTTAGATGGCACTGTTGAAGCCAAAAGCTGCAGTCCCTTGAATTGCCTGCTGCAGTTTCACTTCTTGAACCTTTTCTTAGAGTACTAATCTCAAACCCAACCACATGTCAATGTCTTCCTCTCCCTTAAACCAGGACATTTCTCAGGCCGTAGCTCCTGTCCTTTTGGTCTAGCTAAAAGCTTGAGACTTTCTCCTAATTCTGTACACTTCTTCAGAAAAAAACTGAGAAACTTTACCCATGTGCTAATTCTTTTGTAAGATAAACTACAGTGCAATCCCAGGTAGATACAGAGCTATATTTCAATGATTTTTCACCAAATTAGATATTTCTTTGACATCCAGACCTTCCTCCTCTGGGCTCGAGGAAAGTCTGTAATAGTCTGTAAAGGGTATTACACAGGCTGAACCAAGATGTTTCCTCATCATTATTTTTCCTAATCCTAAAACCAGCTTTAGTCCAACATCTTACCATAGGGACTAATGTTTCCCACTGAGGCTGTTACTGTCCTTGGGACCCAATGATGGATTTTACTTCTTCAACTCTAGGAACATAACTATTAATTTTGCCTTATGAACTCTGAACTTCCCTTTCTGAGTACAACTAGGCATATTGAGGACTTTCTGTCTAAGAAGTTCTTTGTGCTTAGCAGACATCAGCTCTCTTCCAAATCATCACAGCTCTTTTGACATGAAACACTAAGATTCTTTGTAGAGCCTTTGCTTTTTATCATTAATAAGATATACAACCTCAAATCTGAGCAGTTGCTGTGGTAGACAGCTCCTTCTCTTAAATCAGCAGTTCATTTTCAGGTCCAGGTAACACCCAGTCTCTTCCTCAGCCTTCAAAGTATCGACATCCTGAAATAAACTCAGCCCTTGATCCTTTAGTTTTCTTGACTCTAGCTCAAATCTTATCAGCAGCCACAAATGGAATCTGAGCCAGAGAAAATGCTTTTTCCGACTAGTAACCCTCAAAATATATGGCAAGAAATTCTCCTCTCGAATCTTAGATTTTTCTAATCCTGATCTAAATCCGAGGCCTCATCTCAACCTGACACTGTAAAACTACTTACTTTAAAGCTTTCACTGATAAAGAAAAATGCTTTTAATTAGCATAATATTTGAATTCGCTATCAAAGTAATTTTATATGGCTTTCTATTGTGTACCAAATGAGTAGGAGAGAGACAGTTATGTTTTATCTTTGATAGCTCCAATCAGCTCTCATCTGTTTTCTGGAAAGGTAGATTTCGTAATAACCTGATTAAGCAGAAATATTGTTGGCTACATTTGCTGGTATATTTCTCTTTTTCTCTCTTGATTTTTTTTTCTCTTTGGCAAGTTTCAGTTTTTACTTCAAAACATCATAAATTTAAGATAAAAACAGTACCAAACATTTATGAATTGCCATAAACAATATTTAAGGATGTTAAAGCCATATTGTGTTTCCTGCTCTGAACCTATTTTGTCTCTGGTGCCACAATAATCTGTCTCACTCGTGTGCACGGCGGCACTGCTAATTGTCCTTAATTGAGACTAGTGATACCTATTATGCTGCAGTGATTTTCTGCTGAATTTTGATCGTGTGCGTACTGATGAGGGAATCCAGACTCAGACATTATACCGACTTATTGCTGTTTGGACAGTCACAAACAATGCAGCATGAGAGACCTCCTCCCTTTATAGGCAATATTTCCAGGCTCACATAATTGTCGACAGTTATCTAAAGTTTTTAATATTCCCTTTCTTCTTTCCGACTGCTGAAATGCAATCCGTGAGAATATAACCATGAGGAGGCAAATTAGTTTCTTTATGTGGAACTAGTTTTCCCCAACATTTGTGCTGGGTATTAAGAAGTAGAGGGATAATAAAAATATTTCTGCCAAGGAAAGTTGATCTTAGCAGAGTTTTACATCCTCCATATTTCCCAGGTGGGCACGTAAAGGAAGGAAAAGACAGCATAATAGATTTAATAGTTTCCACTAACCCACATTAAAGCCTTATACAAACACAAGTAATTTCGGCCAAGTGTGATTTGTACTGATGCACCTAGGTTATGATGGGGGCAAATTACTGCTGCCTTCAGTAGACTTTGGTTTCAATACCAAGAACATTTCTGTTGATAGCACACTCCTCTTTTCTCCTTCTATACGTTGGCTACTCGGTGTGCATTTCAGCCATGGTTGCTGCTCAAATGAGAGACTATTTGCTGGTCCTCAGCTACAAACAGTAATTGGAGAAGTTTTCTGGCTTCAAAGATGATTCATAAATTAATTCACAAAATAAAAAGTTATCTCACCAGTGGGTTAAGCATTTGGGCTGACCTAGGTCCAGTATCAGTCCCTCTGGCTTTAAATAACCTTTCTTTCTCTGACAGACATTAATGGCCTTTCAGGTAGTGGCATGTAGTTTTCCCTGCCATTTACTTTCTGAGAAAGCTCTCAAATCGTTCGCAGTTATTAAAACTCAATTCTGCTCTGCTCTTTTACAACTTAAAATTCTGCTCCATGCAGGGTAAAGACATATATATCATCAAGTCAAAGCTCCATTAGAGAATTAGGTGGTAGAAAACCAGTGCTAAAAGTATATGGCTTTGGTTAATTGCTCATTTGTATTCCACCTTAGTCATGGAAGTTAAATTTTCTGTGGGAGGGTTAATACCTCTACCTGAGAACAAAACCAGAGACTGGGGGAGACAAGTCTTTTTGTATCTGTAAAGGGCAGGCAATTAATTTATCTCAAAGGCATGGCTCTGGGTGCAGTCTGAAATCAAAGATCTGGAGCCATTTTGGCAAATATAAATGGCACATAATAAGCGGGATATATTAAAAGATACAGGATTAAAAGGCTGCATTAAAAAATAAATTAAAAAAGACTAGTAAAACAACATGCAGAGGGACTTAAAGTGTACTAAGGGATCCTCAGTGTTACGGAATTGAGAATTCTAACCCTTGCCATCACTTGTGAACGTGCGTTGCTTGTCGGAGTTTGTCAGGCTGCTCCTGGCTGCATTGCTGGTGCCCACGTGGGACCAGAGCAGTGGATACCAGTCAGCAGACTGTGTGAGGA
>JAOTQQ010000004.1:5784081-5814859 GCA_026546715.1 Gallinago undulata | reverse complement strand
TAGTGCCGGTGAAAGGTGTTTGATTTATTTATTCGCTTCCCGCCCCCCCCCCCCCCAGCCCTTTTCTCTCAAGTCAGGACATGAGATGCATATCTCATTACAAATTACAATTTTCTAGATAAATTTTTTTTTCCCATTATACCAGACTGCAGTAGTGAAAACTTCCCCACACTGTTATAACCCAGACTATCCGTATCTCAGCACCTCACAATCTGTAATGTTTCATATGGGCAAAATAACTTTGCAAATGACTTCTGCAGATCCCTGAGAACACCAGACTAATCTTCTTCTCCCACTCTGCCATGTTCATCTTTAAATTTTGTATGCCCATACATTTCTTTTCCCTTCTAATTCGCATGGATTTCAATCTAATACTTCAGCAAATAACGCGCCCACTAAAACATGATTTGCAATTCCTGTGTCATTTCAGAGGGACAATAGAAGAGGTCCAGTGAGCTACTACCCTAGCAGGAGTTTGAATTTAACTGGTAAAGACTGTATTCCGTACTGATGCTCTCCTATTTGTTTATTTAAGGGGGGGGGGGGGGGGGGGGGAACAGACGACACGCATGCAAAACACACACAAAATCCTTATTTATTTATAGCAGAATTTTCATTGAAGTTTAATACTAAATCTTTTCATAAAGGGGTATTCAGCTGCCAGTGGCCGAGGAAATACAATGGGACTAATGGATTTAGCCAGGATCCCAGTTTGCTGGAACTGAAATGTTGTCCTTTCCTGACCATTTCCTATGACTGCTATACTACCTACCTATTGCAATTTTCCTTTTTTTGCAGTAAACAATGCTTTTCATTTATCCATATTCAAATAAAAAATTTTCTACTAATCTGGAAGCAAGAAAAAGAAAGGAGGTGAGTGTACTACATACATTAGGAAAGTGCCCTCACTCCCTTGAGATAAAGAAATGTCATCTTCTGTATTTTGTAGGTTTTTAAAAGCTGCCAGGATGGGAGCGTACAGAAAGGAAAACATCTCAGTAATATTTGCGCTCCAAGATTATGGGGTTCTTGCCTGCACAAAGCCAAAGAAAATACTGTGTACTTTGATAAGAAGACTTAAATACAATTAGCTTAGGGACTGATGCCTAGCAACCTTTCAAAGCTTATCTCTGACTCTGTATTCAATTGACCAAAATATGAGACCCTTGAGTTACAGGCAGTGCAGTACACGTTGAAAAAAGAAGAGAACTGCGCAGACTGAAAAGAAGACTTTTCACGGAGCAGTCTTCCTCGCACCGAGAAAGTCAACAGGTTAAGAAGTGGAGTCAGAACATCCAGTTTTCTCCGGACGGGCTTTTTAGTCTCGATTCTTACAAAACAAATAAAAGCAAAGTGCATTGAAAATGCAGAATATTTTTTAGTCTTTTGACTCATTTCAACTCATTACAAATCTGGTTCATTAAGCTACATGGCAAGCCTTGTAATGCCCTGCAGGTGAATGCAGAAACCCAAATCAGTGCTGTTTCTGAGAGGTGGGTCCAAACCCCTGTCATTTGATAAGATTAGATCCAAGTCTGTTTTCAGTGCTTTTTCACCACACTTTCCGAGGTCTTCAAAACCACGGAGAAGATCTAGAATACCATTTAGAGTTAATTTTAACTAAAATTCCCTGTTCTTCTTCTCACTTTGTCTCCTAGAGCTCTGCATGCACATCATTGCCTTAATCTGTTACTTTAGTTATTTTATGAAAAGGCAGCCAAGCTTCCTAATTTAATTTTTCCCTCTAAGTCCATGCTGCAGGCTACACCTTATACTGGTATTTCTCATTCTTTTTCTTTCATATATATATTTACCTCAGTAGTTGTGTCATTTTCACAGCTACTGAATACACTTCACTCTGATCATTGAAAACATTCTGAAAGAAAACTCTCTTTCAGATCACTTTCTTACAGTGGGTGAAAAAACCTTACTTGTCTGGGTGATTGAGGTGACATATGGAAATTTTCAGCTCAATTGAGCAATATCCAACCAAACATTTAAGCATACAATTAAAAAGCACACACTTAAATTCTGTTTCATATTGAAGCTTCTGGGAAATTATGTACATTTTGTAAATATTTATGTAAGAAATATTCACAGAGGATGCTGACTAAGCATATCACATTTTAAAATTCTTATAGCTCATCAATTAAGGTACTTTCATGGTTGTGCTTTTTTGAGCTGTAACTAACTAGCTGGTTGCTACAGTATGGCAGTATTCAGGAAATATTTTGATTTAAGCTTGAATTTTTTTGAGGGAAAATAAGATTAGATTATTGTTAAAGCAAAAGCAGATAAATTAAAAAAAAAAGGAAAACAAACAAAAAATGGTAACAAAAAAATTGTATTTATTATGTAAAAGATGTTCTACTTCCAAATACCAACTTTTAACTACAGATGGAAGCTAATCTTAAAGGAGAATACGCTCTTTAAATTTTTAAGCTTGTTTTTTTAGCATATTTTTTCCTTTGTTTGAAACATGTCATTTACCTCACTTACAGAGTACTAGGCTGAATTACCTCTCCATTACACAATAAAGCGTATTTTGCTTTATGACGAGGATACTCATAACTGCAATAAAACTACCAGTGCTGGAATTTCAAAGATGTTTTCAGTTGACACAAGACTGCCTCTGCTACTCACTTAAAGGTTTTATTGCTGACTGCTTTGAGAGCTGGCTGAAAGGAAATAGTCTTACCTTTAGGGTCAACCATGCTGCAAATGGTTGGCCATTTGACTCCTGTGATCACATAAATTAAAACCAGCTATCATCTCCACGATTTGCCAAGCTGTCCTACTTGGGCAGGGTCGGAGAGCCCTGGCTGGAGCTCCCAGGCTATGGGCAAGGGTGGGAGGTCCCATGCGAGGCTGGGCAGAACAGAAAAATTACCACCTCAAATCTCTGGGATTGTCCACTCAAAACCTGATGTGGTGGAGCGTGGTAGTCTTCTTTCCCTGTTTTTCCTCCTCTTCTTCCCCTTCCTCCCCAGTCCTGGCTCCTCCCCCCCTCAGACCACGGCCATCACAACATCAGCTGTGATAAGCTGCACCTGGACTTTGGGGGATGGCTGGTAACACAGCCAAAACACTGCCTGGAGCGGGGACCCAGATAGTTTGTTCCCATGAGAATATGACTATAGGTCAATTATCTTACTTTAGAAATATAATCCTTTAGACATAAACCGTTGACCAAGTCTGGGACTAGGACTGGATCCAGCCGCACCTAGGCTCCTCTCTGAGAAGGAGTTTAGAAAGCAAGGGGGTCCTTTCTGAACCTCCTGACTCAACGGGAGGGTCTCCCTGACAGCTTGCCTGACCCTGTCCTCTGTGCAGTAAATAATAGAGTGTACCTTGCCATCAAATCTCGTAAAACACCTAGCTTTTGCATTAAAAAAATGTCAGTATAGACCTCAACACACAGGTAAATTTCTCACAGCTGTGCATCAAACTTTCAATTGTAAAACTCCCATTTGTTTTATTTGTGACTTATAAAAAATGAGAATGTAAACCCCACTTATTTTTCATCTAAATATGTATAAAGATGATGCCCTGTGGATTAAAAAGGGGAGGTTGGATTGTCCTTTAATCAGAGACATTAATGGCTGAACTGGGGTTAGAGGTGGGGATCCTTCCCCTCTACTCAGCGCTGGTGAGGCCATATCTGGAATATTGTGTCTAGTTGTGGGCTTCTCAGTTCAGAAGAGACTTACTGAAGCAAGTCCAGTGTGAATAATTAAGGTAGTGGAGCAACTCTCATATGAGAAAAAGCAGAGAGGTCTGGGACAGCTTAGGCTAGAGAAGAAAAGGCTCAGGCAGGGTCTTATCAGTGTGAACAAATATTTGATGGGGAGGGGCAGTGAAGAAGATGGAGCTAGGAGTACCCAGTGATGGGACAAGAAGTAACGGGCACAATTATTTTTTTTAAAAAAATTAGTCTGAATATAACAAAACACTTTTTTGCCTTGAGGGTAACACTGGAACAGGTTGCCCAGAGACTTTGTGGAGTGGACAATATATCCAAACACATGAGTATACCCTGGATAAAACGGTAACATAGGGAGTGCTGCTCATGACAGCTCAGACACTAAAACAGCACAAGTACACAGTCTTAACGATAAGTCCAGCAGGAGAAGAAGTCATTAAAGCTGGTCCATGCCACTGGAAAAAGGTTGTTTTGCTACTTGCAAGTGTAGGCTGGTGCATCCCACCCCCTGCCGTTGCATGCCTACAGCCTGAGAGGTTTCTATTATCTTGCCCAAACTCATTTATAATGAACATCATTTACTCCCCTTGAGATAGAAAAGCGTTTAAGTCATTTCAGAGAAGTAAGCTCCTGTATTACAATTTTCATCCCCAAATTTCATCCACCTTGGGCACAGGGGCAGCGAATGAAGAAAATTGAGGAATCCTAATAGCTGATTCTTTTATCTTACTTCTGGGGACTACATGATCTGTGTGGTCACAAGGGTCTACAATTCTAAATCCAATTTACATTAAATAATTTGAAAAACATGAAATAAAATACAAGTTTCCTCATCTATTCGTGATATTGCAGAAGTCTATAATATGTGTTTAAAGAACTGGGAGAGCTACTCCCTGTGCTTTCATTTCTACTTGGAATCACATAAAAAGGGCTGATAAAGGACATATTTTAAAAAGTTATACAAAATTTGTTTCACAAAACTTGTTTGCTATTACTTTGGAAAAGATAAAAAGTACCTTAGTGGATTCTTATTACAATGTACTATGTTCTTTTTTGTTCCCACTCCGTAAAAACTTTTTCTTTTTTTCTTTTCATTTGATTGACAGACTAATATTTTTTTCAATAGGCCACAATAAATAATACAAAAATATCACATGCAGTACTTTGATGCCTTGCAATGTAAATGTATTACCGATGTATCAGTGGAAAGACAGAGTGAACTACTTTACCTCAAAAAAAAAAAATCTCTCTCAACACTTCCTAAGCCAGAAGGTCAATATAACGAGTAATGAAAGAAAACTTGATAATAAATCTGGACAATAACCTCAAAAAATTTCAGGTACAATGAATTGCAAAGGGCAGTGGCACACAGTTGAGGAATTTTAGACTCTTTTTACTTGAACTCTATAGGGTTTCCAGTCTATATATAGACAGTAAAAGGCTGTGACTTTTTGACAACACAAAAATCACAGCATGCATATGTGTCCACATGGGCTGATGACTGTTCCCTGTGTCTGCCACACACAGTGATGATTTGCAGTCCCCAAAGTACTCATCAGCATGTTAGAAAACCTGAGAAAAGCCAAATGTTCACAAACGTAATGGCTTACTGCTGCTGAAAAGAGTGACGCATGCAAAATAGAAGCTTCAATATGTATTTTGAAAGATTTGAACACAGAATGGAAACCCTAAGCCAAAATGTGCTTAAGGAAATGTTCCCTGTGTAATTTCACACAAGTGCTCCTGTGGTGCCCCTTGGTCATGTTAACTACTTGCAGATTATATTTTTAGACCAGGAGAAGTCAAATGACTAAAAGAAAAGGCAGAGTGAGGATATAAATTCAAATGTGCTGAGTTGAGGAGAGTTTGGATTTTGTACTCATGAAAAACATTTAATGAGTGGGAGTTGCTACAAAATATATAGCCAGTGTTTATTCTAATGCTCAATAGATATTCTGAATTTTTGATTTAGTAAAAAAGACAAAAGTCCCCAGCTCACTTCACAAAACAGTAGAAGATGGTAGTTTTAGCGCATACCTGTGAGATAAAAAGATCTATGCAAGAGTGTGGATTTGCAAATAATTAAAACATAATTTTGGAAAAGCTTCACGTTAAAAATCCTTTCCAATTCATTTAATCTTGCCATCCTTTATTCAAAGATCAATTATTTCATGATGGTATTGTGGACGATTTTATGAGCATAGCAGCTAAATGGAGATTTAAAGCAGGGTGAATGAGAGTTTAGAGAGTATCTGCTACTTCTCAGTATGCAGCACAGCAGGAAAAATAAGAGGAAGAAAAGAAAGCAGTGTTTCAAATCAACAACCATCTTTATGAGTAAACCACCTAAGCATCTGGAGCCAAGACCTTGTGTCTCCCTCATATCTCGGTTGATATCATCTGCATCCTGCAAGGGCCTCTGGACTAATTGAGGATCACCGACTCACTGGTGAGTGAGGGGAACCATCCTGGATAGATTTTGCTTTCCTCAAAATAAGAAACCATGAGATAGTTGGTGGTAATGTAGCATATATTCTATTTGGGGCATCTATCATACCAGCAGTCAAGAAAGGTTATCTTCTACTGGGTACATTCTTGTGATCAGTTTTTTCAGGTTACTGAAATATAGTATAGTCAGAGACAATGGCATAAACCCAACTATTCTGACCTTTCTTTTACAGCTAACTGTACACCATTGATAGTGCTAATTGATATTATGGAAGTATGCACTGTGGATGAATTAGGATAATCTTATTATACATTTTTATATCTCCTGGGTTTTTAAGAAATACTATAGATTCAAAGAGGTTTCATGTAAAGACACAGTGTTTTCATTTAACTCTAATGGCATATGGTTAAACTACTAGAAAAGAATTTTTAGCTTAAATTATAATATGGATAACCTTACTTTGTAAGTTCTTAGACTGTGGACTACAGATAATTAAATATAAAACACGAATGAATAAAAGCAAGTCTTTTCACACACATTAAAATGTTCAAAAAGGCCTTAATACTAGCCACAATTCCCAATTCCATCACAGTTAAGGCAAAAGTTATTTGGGGGAAGGTCAAACATAGGTGAGCTTATGTTGCATTATCACATGAGGCTAAGCCTCTTCCTAAATCTCAGGTGCTCTGATTTCAGGGTTCCAGATCCTGCTGTAAGGAAAGCTAAACTGTTCTCTCTTACTGAAACACGGAGGCACTTGGAGAATCCAGTAAGACAGTGGCTTATAACATCCTTAACCTCCCTAGCCCTGTACCTGACCAGAATTCTAAAAGTAACCTTCATTATATTCAACAAAAATCACATAAAGTACATGCCTTTATTGGCCCTCTTCTTCATTCTTTTGGCCCTGCAGAATAGCTAGGTTTAGATTCCCAAACTTTAACCTTAATTAAAACCATCACATTGGCTGTAACACTAAAAGGCACCATAAGGCTTTATGTCACTAGAAACAACCAGCTCTAATAGGCCTCTTCTTCCCTCTAGCAATGACACAAAATTGAATTGAACAAAATTGAATGATTTCACTTCTTTAAGCTTATTTCCCAAAGGTTTCAGTCCAAAACTCCCAACGTAAGGTCTCCATCTAAGCCAATGGGTGGGAAGTACAAATCGAGTAATAAACTGAGCTCTTTAGAGCTTTAATTTCCCCAACCCAGCTGTAACCTAATCTACATTGTAACCAGAGAACAAGTAAGGAATATAAAGCTTGTGCAGAAGCTAGCCTTCTTTCTGCCTCTACGGTCACTGGAGAATCCAAAAGCAAGCTAGACTCCTGAGTTTTCACTTTTCCAGTTGCTAATCCCTACCCAGTCAAAATGCAAGAAACCTTTCCCTATACTAAAGGGTCAAAAAAGTGTTCTTGGGGGTTTTGTTTTGAGAGCCATGCTCTAACCACGAAGTTAACTATATAATCTGTAGAGGCAACATGGAGCTACGTTAAAAAGCAGCAATTAGGCACTGGTCAGCACAAACAGCAATCTATTTCCTTATTCGAAGAATGCAAAAATAAACCAGCTTAAAATCTGAAAATCTAACTCAAATCTAAAACCCAAAGTTATTTTGCATCAGGGTAGTTTATTCTTCATTGCAACCATTTTTCTGTGGGTGTAGCATGTTCAATAATAAATGGAGCTCTGCAAGGTTAGATTGCCAAACGCTAGTCTACCTATAATTATATTTGGGTGCTATTAACCTACAATAAAAGGCAACATAAAGCATTACCCATTTTTGGCAGAGCCCATTTCATCACTTTCAGGGCTCAATGTCATCTAGTAAAAAAGTAGTGCTCCTAAATATGGATGAAAGTGTCTTAGGCTACCATTCTATTGGAGAAATATAAGACTTTGACAAAAATATAAGACTTTGACAATAATCAGCCTTTTTTCTACTACTGAGAGGTTTTCTGACTGAACAATTTTAACTCCAAAACCTAAATCCTAACCTTATCTTTATCAATCGAATGAAATGTAGGATAAAATTTTGTCCTAAAACAATATCAGCCAGCCCCCTAACCCTCAATCTGGAATTTTAGGCCACTTTTCTTTAGTAGGAAAAACCATATTTTGGCTGCTAATATATACCATCTCTCTCCCTAACATTGAAACCCTTGCAGAAGGCTGCAATAAAACTTCAGTCTTTGATTGTCCTTAGTCTAATCTTAATGCTGATCAAATTTGATAGGCACCATTGCACTCTCTATTAATATTCTTCCACCCTCAGGGAATCTGGAACCACACAGGAACAAACTGGGCTACAGAGCCTTCATATTTCCTAGCCCTAACCTTGAACACCATTTTGTATCATAGTCCATACCTGTACTAGAACTTTTTCCTAAATCCGTGCTAGGATTTACCCAAATACTGAGGGCTTTGCAGAATCCACAAATAACATAGAATCCTCAATCTTTACATTCTAAAACCCTTGCCATAAAAAAAGTAGAACCAACGACTTCATCAATATAGTGAAAAATAGGATTTGACTTTCATCCAATCCATTTGTAACTCTCATGGTCATGCAGCATCCAACAGTAAATATTGAATCTTTTCTATTTAGCTTCTCTAATCTGACCTTTGTTGTAACCCTAACCAGTACCATATCAATACAATAAACAACAATATCTAGAAAATAAATGGAAGAAACAGCGTAGGTGTCAGCTGAGACGATAAGACAATTTACTAACTGAAGAGCCTACAAGAGCCCAGCAATGAAGTGGATTTCCTTAATGGCTGGAAACCTAAGCCCTCCCATAACCCAAGCCCTGGCCTTTATTTCAGCCAGTGATTACGTACCCATACATTGAAAGATGTGACAAGGCTTAGACCCTATGAACCTTTTCGTAATTTCAGAGCCCTGCAGCACCTATTAACACAATTTCACTTAAGGCAGTGACTCCCCATGATAACCTCTTACCTATCAGTGTTAGCTAAGGAGAACCTAATAGAAAATGTGCCCTTCACATCTTACCTCAAATCTTAACCCTAATCAAAGCTGAATTACACCCAGGTAGCTGATAGTTACCACAAAATTGGATATATGATGTAAATCTTTGATAGCAGCAGCTTTCTTCCTATCCCTGCATACGGAGGTGAATCCTGCATTAACCTCAAATATTCAAGCCTGTTTTCACAAGATCTGTCCCCAATACGCTAACTCCACACACATAGCACAGCTGGCTCCTAACTTACAATTTCCAAGGCTTTTTAACTGGAGTTCACCATTTTTATCTCCAGTTTTATAACCTGAAAATAAAATGAAAAAAAAAGTTGAGACAATTGTGCTTCTCTGTTCCAGAAAAGATGTTGAAGAACATCTTTCTTTAAAAAAAAAAAAAGTGCTAATCTCTTTAAAACTTCTGTGACTGAGGATAAAATACTCAAAATCATAAATTCTTTCAGAGACCTACATAAAGATATACATTACTTCATGGATGAAGTGCACTCCTGACTCAGCTGTCAGTACATTTACTGGAAATAAAGCTAAAAAAGAAGAGAGAGAATTTCCATGTCTTGCCTCAATCCAGACACTGAAAGGACCAGTAGATAAGCTTACTAAACACTTTCTTTTTACAAAGATTTTCTCTGTTCCCGGAGGAAAAAATAATTCAGCCAGCAACTGTAATCTATTCTGCAGAGTGGAATCAACAATCGGCAGGAAGCAAAATAATAAATAACACTGTCCTGCTGGATGGAAAGAAATGGAAATAAGATTTCTAGTGAAAATGACGAATGACACAAGCAAGCGAGAAGAAAAAAAACCCATGCCATGTAACTCCATTTGCAAGAAAATGGTGTTTGCCTACAATTTTACTGTGAGAGAATAAAATACGCTTGCCACATGTTCAGAACAGAATATATTTTCTTTAGTACAGAAACACAACTATTCAGTAAAGTAGTTTTCATTCCAGTTTTAGAACTTTGACAGGCTATAATGTTATTCATTTCACTGGTACAAATTGTCTCATTATCAGTCAAATGGTAAAATTCTGACCTGTAGAACTAGTATTGGAGCCCTGCTGAAAACAGTTATCTGACGCTAGAAAGTCCATTAGTCTGCAAGTTTGACCCAGGATGGACATTTCTTCTCCTACAGAAGCTCAACTGCTTCCTCAGTGCAAGGCGAAAGGCGCAGCATTTTACCTGGCTGCTGCAGTGATGCTCCAGGCTTTTCACGTCACATTTCTACCTTTTTCTATTTGCACTATTGGATGGCATTTATGATCAATCAATACTGAGAGTATTATAATAATGCCAATTACACTTACTTCCCGTGCAAACTGCATGGAGGCTTACGTGTCTTAAGCGTGGGGAAAACTAAAGGATGCTATCAAGTGCAATAAATTGTTCTAATTTTAAATTCAGTAGTCTTACAGCCTTTGCAATTAGGATTCATTATGCCTTACATCTTGGCATGCTAATGTTATACATTGTTATATTCCATACTTTGAGAGTCTCCAACCCACTGAGGCAGCAAAGTTTAACAGATTTGTCTCTTATCTCTTATTTTGGCTGAATTCTCTCAGGCACAACCGCAAGAAGCGGAAAGGACTACTCCCTGCAAGAATGTGCTGGAGTAATACTCAGGACATACAATAGTAGCGATAGGATTGGAAAGATGGTATGAATCATGGTAGAGTAGAAGGTGCCCAACAGCAGCAGTATCACACTGATCACCACTAACACAGACCTGTTTTCCTTGTGAAATAGTTGCATTTTTATTTCTAGCCAGGAACTGGAGCCCATGGAGATGATAAGAGATCTCAAAACTAATTTCATCAAATGACATGTATTCATTTTGAATCTAGGAGCTGAACTGAAAGCTATGACAGTTTATTACTTGCTTAAAATTAATTAAACTTCAGGAAAGGAGAAAAGACCAGAAAATTGCATGTTATTGATATAATTAAAATGCAAAGTTAGTTCTCCTATTTCATTTTTTTTTTGTTTTGCTAGAAAGAAAAAAAGATTGGAAAGAAAGAAGTTTCTTGAGCAGTTAAACTAATTAAAAGCATTAAATTCCACTATCTTGGGCTGAAGGTATAAATCATTTCTTAAGGATCTACATGGTGTCATTTACTGACATTAGAAAAGAATTGGAAGCAACTGATAAATGAAAGCTAGCAAAAATGATCAGATGGCATAGAGATTGATTTCTCAGCAACCTCCTTTAATTCAAACATTCTGTTCAATACTGCCGCAAAAACATTGTCTCATTTATAGCTCTGAGAATGGAGACAGACAGTAGTTCAAAAAAGTACTTGCTAGTCTTTAGAAAAAAAAATGGTGTATTGGTACCATTGGTACCAAAAAAATGGGTAACACACAGGTGGGTACGGTATTCATTTAGATCACAAATATGTTGACTTTAAATTACTTTGTAAAAAAAATAAAAATTTATACCAACAGCTCATAGACAAAGACATTTGGAAGGGTGACTGTTTCTTCTTAGTGGTCAATTTAACCACAAGGAGCAAGGTGCCTTCATTCAAAGGTACTATCTTTTCAGCCTTAGGACATATGTACAGTTAATTAAATGGACTTAGAAAAATCCACTAAGAAGATATTTTATGAACATCACTACTAAAAAGCCTTTGCTGATGGGCCACTCTCTCTAGACTACAAACTGCTAAGAATTGCAAGATTTATGTACAATATGCATATAGGTTTAAAATTCAAGCTACAGAAACGCCTACAGAACAATTTCTTAGGTCGGTTAAGAAATGAGATCAATAAATAGAAACACTGTGAAAAAGAGGGGAAAATGAGAACATTCAGTCCAAGAACAGGTGAAAGGTTAGGGCACAAATTTTGTGAAACTATCATAGACAACAGGATTTGTTGTCTATGGCCCCTTTAGGGCCACTTAAAAGATGCCCTAAAGCCAGGACGGGCAGCTTTTAAGTGCAGAGCATTTTGAGAACAAAGGCATTCTATCCTTCTCCATTTCCCACCTCTCATTGTATTTCTATATTAAAACACTATATTATACAAAAATATAGGTAACCTTTATATTTTGCCTATATATTTTATTATATTTTCTCTATATTTTAGCTGAGTAAACGTGATTTGCAAATAAGAGGCCACGATCTTGCAATTGAAATTGAAAACTGCATAGGCCATCCCAATTTTCCCATACTCAAATGGTCCTTCTCTGCTTGTAAGTGATGCTTTTTCATCTGGATTCCGCATGGAAAGAAAATTGACAATGGGTGATAAAACCCAGCAGACAGTTGCTATGTGATGCAGAAAATAAAAAATAATAAAAAAAATCCTATTGGCAAACCTTTCTTGGAAAGTGACTCAGCCTTACATAATGCCCATGTGTTGTTTGCAAGAAAAGGCTCTGCAAGATAAGACCCTGCAAGAAAAGACCATAGCTGAAGAAAGGCAATATCAAAGGAAAATATGCAAAGACATATACTAGTATCACCGGTAGAGTCATGTGTATAATGCAAACCAGATGCTCAGTGAGATTACATCTTGTCACTCCTAAGAAACACAAAATAGGAGATGGTGGTAGGTTGACCTTGGCTTGCTGTCAGACACCCACCCAGCTCCTCACCCACTGATCCTTGTCAATAGGACAGCAGAGAAGATTTCATGAAAAAGCTCATGGGTCAACATAAGGACAGGGAGACCACTTATCAATTACAGATCTCAAACCTTGACCAGTCCTGAGAAAGAGTTAAATACAAGCCAGCTTCTGCTGTGCTGTATGCTTTTGTCTTTGTGTAAAAAATTAAGTATTAGGCTTGATGTAGTGTGTTGTCTTTGGAGATAGTGAAAGGATAGTTTTTTATATATATTGAACACAACATTAGTTCTAATAGCTTCTAACTATATCAGTTTAACCCAAAAGTATCAGACCTTTGGGTTTGTTGTAACTCAGTGCATTCATTTTAGACAAAATGAAGGAGATAAACTATTTCCTCTGAGGTGTCTGTTTACATCAACCTGAAAAATGGTGTCCTAAAGAGACATGGATCACAAACTGCTCAGCACTTTCCTTAGCACTTGGAATTCAGAGCATAGCCTTCCAAAGTAATTTTCCTTTTGGGACAACTGCCAGGGTTCATTTTTATTTAACGTAGGTCATGGATAAGATAGAAGGGGAGTTTTTGTTTAAAGATTTGGGGGTTTTTTTGCAAACAAATCCAATTTCATGGGAAATTTCCTGGAAATTTGTTCTGAAGAAATGCTTCAGCATTTCACTGTACAGTATTAATCAAAAATCATAGAATCATAGAATCATAGAATACCAGGTTGGAAGGGAACTCAAGGAGCATTTGGACCAACCTTTCTTGGCAAAAATATGGTCTAGACAAGACAATCAATCCATTAATCCATTATTTTCCTTTTTTTGATCTGAAGATCCTTTCTGTTCAAGACACAACTAGAAAACCAGCAACAGACGTTTGGACATTTTTCTGCCACTCATAACACAGGCCCCTTTAATTTGTGACCTTTGGCATTCTCCACAGGTGGGGTCTGAAACAGGTACCCAGTGCGCAGGGGTGATGAACACATGGTGATGAGGTTTCAGGGGACAAGTATGCAATACCTTGCCAGGAGCAATTGAGCTGTGTATCTAACTGTCCTCTAATTGAAATGAGCAATTAAGTTTTCTGAGCAAGCACACAAATCATTATCATCAGCTTACAAGTGGAAATGTGATCCAGTCAAGAGAGTGAGTATCACAGGTCAGACCATGCACGTAAGCATCTCCCACAATAGGAGAGGAGACAAATAAAGCCATGTGATTGTACCTGGAGTGCCGTGTCCAGTTCTGGGCTCCCCATTTCATGAGAGACTTGGCTGGATCAAATCAAGTACAGTGATGGTCCACCAGGATTTATAGTGGGCTCGAAACCATCACGTGCAAGGAGAGGCCAACAGTTAGATTTGTTCATTCTGGAGAAGGTGAGACCTTATTGCCATCAACTGTTACTTAATGGAAGGGTGTAGAGAAGACTGGAGGCAGATTCTTTTCAGAGATGGAAGACAATAGAAAAAAGGCAATGGGCATAAGCATGGGAAAGTCTGATTAGACAGGGGGAAAAAAACTGGTTTTCAAACTCTAGTTTCCCAGAGACTGTGGAATCTCTACCTTTAAAAGTATCTAAAATCCAACAGGACAAGGTCAGGTGGCCCCTGGAAGTCCCTTTAAATTTACATTTTTTCTGTGAACTTATGATGTTTACAAACTCATGGAAACAAGTCCTGTAAAGATACTGAAAACATTTCATTTTAACAAAGCTAAAAACATGAAGAGAGAATATCTACTGTATTTTCTATTTAAAGATTCCAGCTCTGTGTATCAGGTGCTGGGAGTATCAGCAGTGCGGATGGAGGAATCTGATCTCTGCCTCTAAAATAGCCGCATTGGGAGGGAAAATAGAACATGACAAGGAGAATGGAAAAGACATACCAATCTCAAAAATAATATATAACCAAAATGAAATCAAATACATTTAATTTGGCAAAATGGGTTCAAATTTTATTAGCATGCCCTAGCTTGGCACTTGACACTCCCTTTCTGTGATAACTAAAGTTATTCCTTTGAGATAATTTTATTTCAAATTTAACTCAGATGCTCTCATAGTTCTGTGTTGCACCTGCTTTATATCTCATCTTCTCACTCTGTGGGAAAAGAGAGAGAATGATTTTTAAAAGCCAAATTTTAAATGCCAAAAAAATTAACATACAAATGGGAGCAGATGTTGCTTTAATAAAGGTTCACAGCACACACACAAAAAAGTCAATACTGTACACTGCAAAGAGTTTAATCTTTCTTCTTTCTCTCATTCTATTTTGGAAATCATTTTAAGTACACTGTTGGTGTTGGGATAGAAGACCATCAGTTTTGAAGTCTGTCTTATATTTACTTCCAAGGAACCAACTCAATTTCCTTCTCTGCATGTCCTAATCCAGAATCACTAAACAGCTTTTCCCTATGTACTGCAACTAATTTCCAACTTAATTCTGAATGCCAATAGATGAGTTACAGGCTATTAGGAGTAGCTGGCTCTGTCTGCACTCTGATAGTCTGACCCAGACCTAATCCACATACCACAGTTTAGTTCCGAGGAACCTCTACGTATTTTTTGCTTTTTTAATGGTGAAAGGAATCTTCAGTTAATCCTCATCATACAAATATTGCATCTGACTAAAAAGCCTGCTGCAGGTTTTAATTACAGTTGATTATAAGATTAAGATTAAATACTTCAAGAGCCCTGCATGAATAATTATTTGAAACTTGGACCAGGATCTCCCTTGAATTTGGAGAGGGTCTGTGAGCTTCCTTTTTTGATGAAGATAGTCCATATATTCAGCGTCCTGGCTTGGGTCAGAACCAGAACTGGGAATAGAGGTAGGAAGAAGAGTTGTAGGTGTACTGCCTTTGGTGGATTCTGGATGAATGGTATCCAGTACATGAGAAATGCAAAGCTGAAAGAAAATGAAGAGGAAATTTTACTGTGTTCCAGAGCAGCACATGGCACTCAATTAGTATCACACAGGATCTCTCTGATTGTAGCTAGGACATGATATCCCATGGTGGGATGGGCTGATAGGCCACAAGACTGCTGTTTTTTTTCAAAAGTCCTATCTATTAGATAAAGGTCCCTATCATGAAGCTTTGAATCCCAGACATTTAGCATTCTTATGATTGAATCTCAACAAACAATTATAATTTATCCTTAGACGTATCTCACCTCTTTCTGAAGCCTTTGAGAAGAGGATAGTTTACTTTTACCTCATCCTGACTATCTCCACAACTTCTGTGAGGAAAAACACAGCAAAGGCAGAGCTGTAAATGCAACAGGTCCTATGTTGGTTTTGGTCAAGAGCAATCTTAAAATGGCTAGGAAACAAAATCATGAAAAGTTGATTTGTCAGCCTCAAAGGCTGACAAATTTACCGAAAGTTGACGAAGCAACCTTTGTGCAGATCGACCCAGGGCCAACTCACTACTGTCTTCACCTGATACTTCCAAGGTCCTTCAGCCCAAGCCAAACTCCCTGACTGTCAATAAAGCCCGGATCTGACTGCAGTGTTGCCTTTTGTCTGGAGGGGACCAAGTCACTCTACAGACAGGAAAGCTCAGGCACAGGAAAACTGAACTGGAACATGGGAGGAGTAACCTTGTATGGCAGGTGGTGTGGATGTGATGTCTTAGACCACCCGGCTCTGTGAATTCAAACCTAACCTTAAGGCCCTGAATCCAAAGTCCTATAGGTAAGAACTACTGAGATTCCCATTGAATTCAACTGGCTTTTAATTAAGCGTTTTCTCCTTCTCTGGAGACATTCTCCTTCTCTGGAGACATTCAAAACCCACCAGGACAAGTTCCTGTGCAACTTGTTCTAGGTAGACCTCCTGTGGTGGGGGAGTTGGACTAGATGATCTCCAGAGGCTTCCAACCCCATATCATTCTATGATTCTATGATAAGGAGTGCTTCAAGACTCTAATACCAAACACTCTGCTGTTGGCACACCATATATTTGTGCTGGCTGGCAGCTTCCCAAAGACCTTGTCACCTGCAACACCCTTACATCTTTTCCCTGTCCCACCAGCGTTGCAGAGGTGGGCATGAAATCACTCGCAGAGACAGCGAGTGGTTTTTTGGGTAGGGAAAATTTGTTTTCATGAGTTATTAGATAAGCAGGCTGCCACACTAACCACTTAGTAGGATCCAGATTGCTTGGCCCATACAAATCTCTTGTGTGCGATTTATATCTCATGCATGAACCTGAACACAGACAACTACATCCATGTACTATAGCAACATTCTTCTCTCACAACATTTAAAGGGGTAGTTTCCAACTCCCCCAAAGAACAGACCATGAAGCTAGAGTTATCGGGTGATTCAGTATGTCTCTGACTCTCAAATTCTAACCTAAACAGAAATATTCTTCCTTTACCAATAAACAAATTGGAGAATGCATTACATCTGTTCCTTTAACGATGGATGATTGGATTTTCCAGCTCCTGCTGGCATGACATCCATACAAACAAGACTTATATCTCTGTAGGATTTCCTGTGAAAATAAGCGGATAAATAATTAAACATGTTTGCATAGTAGAAGTTAATGAAAACAAATCAGGAAGCATTCCTGAGCATGGAGCTGGGGCACGATTTTGTCTTTTAATCATTATGAGCAGAAAGGAAACAGAGGGGAAAGGCACCAGAGAAAGAGAAGAAAAGTAATTAAAATGCACAACCTTCTGGTGTTTCCAAATAACATGTTGACCTGGGGCAAACTTCCAGTTTCATCCACTAGGATGTCCTGCAAACATAGACTTACAGAGGGCTTGTTCCTCTAGATCACATAGAATGGCTCCTTTTTGCTAGTTGTATAATTTAAACAGGTAGAACTATGTGTTATGCTATCTACCAAGCTCATTTGTAATTGTCTTTCACCAATGTAACTGGAAATTGTTTTATTTTCCTCCAGAAAATGAGCCAGTTTCTACAATTCTCATATAAATTAAACTGGGCTTGGAATCCACAAAAACACAGTTGTGTGTGACAGTCCTGCCAGCAGCTCTAAGGTAGATAATTTTTTCCAATTTAAATATATTATTTTTTTATCTCTACCAATTTAGACACTTCTACAAAAATCCAGATATCTAAACATTCACTATGACATTTCTTAAAGATCAGATGTCATTCAAGCTTTTCTACCACTAATCACTTCCAAAATCAGCCATTAGAAATCCTGAAATAATAATGTATATCTTGTCTGGGTAAATGTATTCCAGGCAGGCTGTGTTCATTAGGGCTCTTGGTGTTATTAAGACTACTCTCATGAGTTCAGGCTGAGCTGTGTTTCTTTACTTATTCCAAGGATTCAGATAGAAACTTCCTTCCTTGACATCCAATGGGGCTTTTCCATACTAACAAGCATCCAGAGAATTATCCTGGAATAATATATATTTAAATTAATAGAAGTTATGTTTTTATGTGTGAAAACAGTTCTAAGCAAAAGAAAATATATGTAATTATGACCCTGGTTTACTCACTGGATGAATATAGTCAATAAGTCAAATAACATATTAGTTTCATCAATGTGCCCTCCTTCCAGAAATAAACCTGGAACTCTTTCTGATCTCTGAAATCAAATATTGAAAACCGAGTACTATCTCACACCCACCCCAAATTATTTGGTTTTGACTTATTCTGGTTTTGATGGAGACGTGGTATAGTATGCACATATCTGTTTGGCAACACATTTCATTTCATGGACAAAGTTATCTCCCAATTCCTATCTTTGCCTTTTGTTTTATACAACCATAAACCCAGTTGGGGTGCAAATTAAATCAGCTACCCTAAATCCAGTTATTCCTGAAACAGTCCTAAAATCTTTTTGTAAGCGAATTCCAAACATGATGATAGTGTTTTGGAGAGCATTATGAGCCAGGGTTGGTTATCTCTTTCTTTTCCCAGACAGTATTTTTCACCCATGACACTTCCAATCAGAACAGCCTTGCCTGTGCTGGGTTACCATGTGTTACAGTATATCTAAATAAATAAATAGCACACTTTTTATCTATGTGTAAAATCTGAAACCCTGGAATCATGCATGAACATGAAAGGAGATATAAATGATAACGCTTTCATCTCACCTCTTTTCCCATGATTTTTCTCTGCCATGTGCTGGATATGGAACCTAAGCCCTGAGTGATGAGTGCATCATACAGGTATTACACACAGTAAGCCTGTAGGGATCCTTTCCTTTGCTGTATCAATTACCTGCCTTGAGCGGTGATGAATATTAAAAATTCTTAGGACTCTACACTGAATGAACTGGGGAAATCAAATCTGTATTTTAAGGAATATTTATTAGTCTTGTTAAACAGAGGTTAAGATTATTTTTGTTCTAATTTAAATGAGCTAAAGGGTATAAAAGTACTGAAAATATCTGCAAATAGAGAATGTCGGTACTGCTCCAAACAACACTACCTCATTTAAAGATTAAGTGATGGAATGCCACCTAGACTAATTAATGGTAATCTACAAAATCATTCAAAGGCTTTGCTCTGACTCAAAAAAAAATGCCCGCTCTAATTCCTTTCAAACTCAAACTATGCAGCCAACAAAATTTGAAAACACTAAGAAACGCAGCATTACTAAAACCAAAACAAATAAACAAAAAACCTAAACACCATTTACTTGCTTTAATATGTGTACTTTTTAAGTGGAATGGAATAAATTAGTGATTTACAGGGAAGCTGGGTTAGCAAGACAGACTTCAGCCACCTACAGTATAAATTGCATTTGAGATGCTAAAATACAGAAAAGGAAGAAGAACCTATCAGAAATGTATTATTTGTTCATATTGCTTTTCAGTTTTCTGAAATAGAAAGGTTCATACCTAATTTCAGTAAAGGCACACATAAAATCATGAAAAATCTATGCCTGTTATACATAATAATATGTTTATAAGATTATAGACATGTGCAGAGAAACTTTTAGAGATACATGTAAGGTTTAACTATATTACTTTTATTTCTTTGGAAACATACTTAGTATGAAATTTTACATTTTACTGATCTAAGTAAAAGGGCAAATTTTACAAATATAACTATATCATTTAGTTACTTTATTTTATATTTTATTGGGCCAAATTTTGTATTGCAAGCAAAAGCAGCATGCTGAGCACATTACAACTGTGGTCATAAGAAAACTGAATTGTACTGCTTGGAATTCAGACAAGAAGTGTAGCATATGGAAGATCATACATGAAAAGTGGTTGTTTTGTGCAATGGAGTGATCTCAGGAATGACAGAATTGTGCAGAAAGACAGCATTTATCTGCCCAACACAGGGCTATTTCTAGGACTACATGCCCTGGAAACCCTGCTGCTTGGTGTTTTGACCTGTCTTCTCCTGACTAAGAAAAGAGAGAAAAAAAATCTCTGCCAGAGATTTGGAAAGAAGGCAATATTTTGGGAAAATTAAAATTTTACTGAAGTTGACTCCCCTCTAATTGTATTGTAATTGCTCTGGGCCAGCTTTCAAAAAGAGGCTGTCCCAGAGTGGGCAAGCACTGGAGAGAGAGGGTAATAATAGAAGAAAATGTATCTGATCTGTATAAATGAAATTCCCTGAAAATTAATAATAGAAGTAGAGGAGGATGGATGTCAGAGCCTTAAAAATGTTGCAATGTAAAAATATAATAAAAAAGGAATTATTACCTTGGGAGTGACTAAAAACAATATAAGATTCTTTAAATATACAAAGAGAAAGAGATGAAAGGCTGAAAACTGAAATAATTAGCCCACTAAGGGATTAGGGAGAAACTTAATACGAAGTGAACAGGATATAGTGGGAAAATCAGATGAGTTTTGCACTTTGTAGTATTCGTGAGGGAAATCTGAGGTGAAATAGTATAAATAAATGGAATTATATTTTCCAACTGCTGAGTAGCACAAGTGAAAGGATGTAATTGCAGAAGAAGACTTGGGTAAGTTAAAAATTGCTAAAGCCAGATAAAGCATCAAGAAAATGGGTTACCCCTTCAATAACTGAAATGAAAATAAGAGGAAACAAAGAAAAGATTGTGGAGGTCCTTTAAAGAGAAGGTATGTACAGAAGAACTGCAAAAGAAAAGGGAGATTCCTGTCACTCCTTTAGAAAAGAGATATACTAAAGGAGTAGCTTAATACACAGATCCACAAATCCAGCTATGATGATACACAACAGAGAAATGCAACATGAAAATGTTAAATGTACAGATTTTATCAGTATATGATTGTCCTTCAGGAATTAATTCTTTAAAGTTCTGTTTTCCAAATATAGTTTTTCCATTTTTTTTAATTGCATATATTTAGTTACTAGGGGAAAAAAAAAAAGAAGTAGTATAAAATTAGAGAGAAGAAAATTAAAGACAAGTACTTCTATTTTTGGTTATTACAAATATAAACATTGGAATGAAAAAACAGTCCATTCAGACTTTCTGCAGTGATTTTGGTCCTGATTACGTACAAAATACATCTCCAAATACTTGTTTTGTATCAACAATGTGACACTGTAAAGTGATTACTGTGCAGTCAAAGTATATTATTGGTAAACAATAATATTAAAAGAATAATAATACATAATTCCTATTAAAAATTCTTTATAAACAGAACCTTGTTACATGAGGTGGCAAAATGAGTATTCTGACAAAAAAATAATAAGATAAATAATGTGACTTGTCTACAATCACACCACAAATTGTACCGGTTCCAGTCTCCAACCTCGACTGTAGGAATATTTCATCTTCAGAAAAAGATCTATAATCAACCTCTGACAATTCATCCAATGATAATGCTAGGATTTATTTACTGTTTCATTGCCACTGTGGTTAAAGACTTGAGTTCCCCATTAATTATTACATTCATCATTTTATTAAGATGCATACGCTGATTCAAGTGGCCATGATTAAATATTTACCTCACAGGTATTGCAATTTCTGTCCTAAAACTGATGTCTAAACCATTGCCTGAAAACATCAGATGGTGACTGTGTGAATCCAGACCATACTAGTGCTTTAAAACCATATTACAGAATCACAGAATCACATGGGGTTGGAAGGGACCTCTGGAGATCATCTAGTCCAACTCCCTGCCAAAGCAGGTCCACCCAGAGCTGGTTGCACAGAAACTTATATTCACTATATGAAAGCAAAAATTGCTTTCAAAAATTGTGGGTTCTTATTCCATTTAGCTCAATATAGAGTGCAATGTCCAACTACTTTGGGCTTGAAGTTGGGACTAACCATTCTCTGTAAAATTGGTTTTAGGTTTTACAGACTACTGGGAGGCAAGACTGAAATTAATTAATAATAAGCCAGAAATTATATAATTATCATTACTTATAAATAACCTAAGCAGACATATATTAGAAAAGGATATTTTCCTATAGTAAAAAATTTCTATGTAAAAAAAAATATTTTTTTCATAGTTGCATTATTGAAGTAGGACAATGGCTATAAATATGTATATTCTGCCAAATACAACAGAAAAAAATTTACAAAAAGACCCAGAAAATTTTCAGGTGTCAGTATCTAAAATTAGATCCTACTCTTCTTTTTTTTTATTCACAAAAATTAAGCACAAACTGTGAAGTGGAAATTATTTAAAAACCAAAATCCTTTTCCATCACTTTGTAGATACATGACTGCATTAGACTTGAGAAATTATATCGGAATACAATCTGCTTCTTCAGAAAGAAGTAACATAGCTAATTGTTCATTTAATAGGTCTTATTCAGCACCAAGAGGTGCATCTTCTGAAAATCCAATCTCTTCAGAAAATCCAATCTGCAAACATAGCTCTTCCTGCTGGTAGTACAGTTATGTTTGAATGTAGGAAAAGAAATGGAGAATTCATCCCTTCATTTCTGCTTTATTCTTTGATAATATTCTAGCTGCAGGTGTTGTAATAAGCAATTTATTTTCTTTTTTTTTTTCTCTTAAGAAATGAGTGCGACCGAGACAAAGAGTACTTTGAAAGTCCCTCTCAGAATCTGCTAGAGGTCCTATGATATTTTTTCTGCAATTTTACCTGTAACTCAGCGATCAATTGATCGGCAGAGTGATTACATCAGGCACCTGAAGAGTTTTCTGCAATACAGATCACGGAGAGGCTGCAAAGTGAGTGCCTTGTTCCATAAACTCCCATGTTTTGTAGCCCACCAGTGGCCATTTGTCTCGGCAGCAGCTCAGGTCACAGCACTGACCCGCTGCTTTATTTCACTCGGGTCTACCTTTCACAGACACCATCAAGGCAATCAGCTTGTCAAGGCAACCAGCCCCTTCCATTTCTGGCCACTGCCCTCCTAGAACTGGGACCCAGAACCCAGAAAGCGTATAGCTATTTTTAAAGTACTTACTATTTGTCTTATTGTTCGCGCATTTTGGTAATTCAGGCATGCAGTCCTAGGTTTCAGCTACATTAAATTAATGACCTTTGCTCAAAATGTTTTATGAATGCTTTCAGTCGATTACTTTTTTATTATTTCCGTGTCTGTAGATATTTTGATCTGTTTCTCAGGTAATTAATTTTAATAGCCCCATCCATAAATAGGAAGTCTTCCTTCTGAAAAGGGGCATTTGGTGTTAATTTTTCAGGTTTCACCGCCTTAACAGAAAGGATGTACCCACATCTCAAGAGCACAGGCTGCCATGAGATTATTAGGAAAAATATGTCTTACTGATTTCCTAGCTGCACCTGAGGGGTGACCCACTTTTTCAGAGAAGCAATCACAAGTAGGAAGCAAAAAATGTTGTGTCTATCCTATATAGACACATCCTATCCTATCTATCCTGTATTTTTGCTTTTCCAAATGCGTTTGCTGACTTACTTCAGTTTAACCAGCCAACCTGGTACACTGAGGGCATGAATCTCATCCTAGGTCTTGGAGCACCATGTAGCACACATTTTTACTGCTGTTGGAAGACCAGAACACAGCAACATTCAGATTTTCAAGGATGAAAGCCCCCTCCACTGGCAATTATCTTTCTAAACCCTGCATATATTGTGTATACATACACATACACGTATTTATCCACAAACATATATATTTCTGTCATGCAGAGGGACCTGGAAAGGCTTGAGAGGTGGGCCTGTGTAAACCTCATGAAGTTCAACCAAGCCAAGTGCAAGGTCCTGCACCTGGGTCAGGGCAAACCCAAGCACAAATACAGGCTGGGTGGAGAATGGATTGAGAGCAGCCCTAAGGAGAAGGATTTGGAAGTGTTGGTGAATGAGAAGCTCAACATGAGCCAGCAATGTGTGCTGGCAACCCAGAACAGCCTCCACATCCTGGGCTGCATCAAAAGAAGCATGGCCAGCAGGTCGTGGGAGGTGGTTCTGACCCTCTGTTTTGCTCTTCTGAGACCCCACCTGGAGTCCTGCATCCAGGTCTGGAGCCCCCAGCATAAGAGGGATATGGACTTGGAGCAAGTCCAGAGGAGGGCCACGAAACAACCAGGGGGCTGGAGCACCTATGCTGTGAAGACAGGCTGAGAGAGCTGGGATTGTTCAGCCTGGAGAAGAGATGGCTCCGGGGAGACCTTACAGCAGACTTCCAGTACCTAAAGGGGGCCTACAGGAGAGGTGGGGAGGGACTCTATATTAGGGACTGTAGTGATAGGATGAGGGGTAAAGGTTTTAAATTGAAAGAGGGGAGATTTAGATTAGATATTAGGAAGAAATTCTTTCCTGTGACGGTGGTGAGACACTGGAACAGGTTGCCCAGAGAAGCTGTGGCTGCCCCATCCCTGGAGGGGTTCAAGGCCAGGCTGTATGGGGCTTGGAGCAACCTGGTCTGGTGGGAGGTGTCACTGCCCATGGCAGAGGGTTGGAACTCAATGATCTTTAAGGTCCCTTCCAACACAAACCATTCTATGATTCTATGTGCACATAAACATACATGCGCATATATAAAAACTATTTGCTGCCTCAAACATTGCATATATACATTTTAATTAGAACTGGGGTGAGGAGGGGGAAAGTAGAGAATTTGTGGAGGAATGAATCTGATTGTTTCCTATCACGTAAAGAGAAATTCTTTCTTTAATGAAAAAGATTAACTGAAGTGGTTTCCTATGCATTCACTTAGGGGTTAAAAAAATTAAAGCTAAATAGGATATCCACCCTGGCAGCTCTCCCTTGGAGGAAGGTGTACGAGACCTGGGAGCTGCAGCTCCCTGGAGCACCAAAGTGCTCAGGAGGAGTCTGAGATTAGTGTTGGCCTGGGGTGAGATGAAATCAATAAATAACTTTTAAAATGGTATGAATTAGGTTCTTCTGACTGTTCATTTTCTAGATTTGCTTACAAGAAGTTTTCGCTAATCTTAAATCTGGTGCTGAGTGCCTCTTGACTTCGGGGTCTGAGCCTCTGCCCAGAAGCCATCTCGCCTCCGTGTCTGGCAAGGATTGTCTCACACAGCCTTTTCTGCCTTTCAACAGACATCGCAGTCACAGAAAATCTCATTTTACTCAGACACTGAAATGCTAATTCACTTTAATTAATGGCCTGATTTCTGTCCCCCCTTGGTGTGCTGAAGCTGATCTCCATAGCTCCTCCATGCAGGAGGGAGCAAAATGCTCTCTCAGAAGGGCCCTCACTAGGAAAGGAGGAAAGTAATGAAATTCTCCATTTACCAGTAAGACAAAAAAATTCTGTGCAAGGCAATCAGTGACTAGGCAGTCCATGGAGTGTTGCAGACACCACTAGGTACCGCTACAAACTCTGATTTCCTAATGACTGAGCAACTTGTAATTCCCACATTAAGCTAGTATCCATTAAGTCTGTTTTAGGTACAGTATATCTTCCTGAGGATTTCTTCCGAAACCCTATTAGTTAGAGGCTGCTCATGCCCTGAAGGCTGAAAATTTATTATCCCTTCCAAGGTGTATGTTTGTTTATTAATTGAGGTAGAGGGTATTAGTCTGTGTTTTGTCTTTACTATGACAACTCATGGATCACTATAATTATCCAATTGATTTCTAAATTCTGCAGATCTCTTGGCCTCAGTGTTATCTTGCAGTTTTAAAAGGAGGGCCAAGTTATAATGAGCAGCACGTGTCCTTGAATTTTTTTATAGAACTTTTCCCAGTAGTTCAACAGAAAGTGTTTATTTCCCTTTCCGATAGCTTCTTGAGAACGAGGTTAAAAAAGATAACCCACTGCTTTTAAGCACTTAAAGCTGCTTCTTGGGGGAATAAACACCTGCTGCTGCTAAATTTCTCTACTTGGTGATCTCGCAGCGAAGCTGTTTCACGCTGTCATATTCAAGCAGCCACTCTGGACTTAAAAACCTGTGACAGTACATGTGCATTAATCCGTGCCTACTCTGATACTTACGAGGGCAACTTAACATGCCACAGGGATTCTGATAAATTTTCATTCTTTTTTTTTCTTTGCATTCTTCTCTACAGAAATACTGTGAATGCGATTCCCCTCTGCAGAACTCTGTCGTTTGTTTATCAGGTATGAGATGTCTACAGCAGTTCTTTTACCAATACATTAGAAATTATACTAACACTCATTATTCTCCCACAGCACTTAATGAACTTCGAATTCTGCCAAGAGAATGGCCATCAATTCTCTTATATGCAACAAGTTTAAAACTTACTAAACTTTAGAGTACTCCATCTATATTTACCTGCATGAACATTTCTAGCTCTGCATAAGGGTACGTTTTGCATGAACTATATTGAAATTATATTAAGAAAATACATATTGTCATCAAAAATTAAGCCGTAAAAGAGAACAATTTTATGTTTTCACAGAAGTCAGACACTGTATTTTCTCCTGTGATCATTTTACTAGGATTTTTAGTGTTGGAATTTCAGTAACATGTAAATTCTCTTCAAAAGAAATCTATTCTGAAAAATAAAGGGGTTTCACTACTGATGTTAGGGTTTTTTTGGCTTTGTTTTTTTTGTGGGTTTTTTTTAATAGACTGATAAATAAGTAGAAATAGAGAATAAATAGTTATAGATACTAAAATTTGGGCCTTGGCAAAGGAATACACTTGAAAACCACATTGCACTTGTAGTTCTGCTTCTTTTCAACATGTTAAATAACACCTAACTCTGGAAATGCCCTCCTAGGTATTTTATCGTACTGAAACTGGTGTTTCAAAAATGGAGTAACTCAGTGATGGCCGGTGTGTGACTGCAATGTGCTGTTATGTCTCTGCAGTTTACAGAACATTTTGGGGGCTTGATGCGCATAACATTTGTGTTTTCTATCTTCTTCCCAGATCAGCTTTATACATTTATTGGTAAGTGCTCAGTTCCGCGGGGATGCATGGAAATTAAAGCATAGGAATAATGACTATATCAGATATACAGTAATTACTTATATATTATATATGTAGATAGGATCTATAAAGATATATATAAATATAAGTACATATATAGAGATGTATTTAATAAAATATATAATATAAATATTTAAAAATAATGCTTATTTATAAGTAGGATCAGATTCAGTCGCTTCAGCAACCTGCAGAACCATGTCAGTATTCACCTCCTGCCTTTCTTCTACACTATTTGTTCTTTGGGAAGTATGAGCAGAAAACTCCATTATTTTCATTTATAATGATTACTAGAAGTCCTTCTATGGCCAGCCATGTAGCAAAAGTGGGAAGGAGCTCAATAGCCTGTAGTTAATCTACAAAATATTAATATTTTGTACAGTAATTCTCTTTAATTTCCTACATCTTTTTTACATAGCCATCATTTCAATAATTGAAACTTCTGCTTCATGCAACTCTTTAAGTTAATTTCATTTATGCACACGTGTATGCTAAGAAAGAATTCCTGAAGGCCAGCATTTGTCTGATGAGGCTTATCTTCCTTTGCTCCCTTTACAATAAATGGAGATTAATCAGGCTGATCAGCTTCTAGATTGCTGTATCTTACCTTCTTTTCTGAGTTAGTCTCTGCACTGACCATAATTGAAGCCTAGGAAGAACAGACTATTTAAAGTCTTATTCTGAATATCCCATGTAATGTATGAATTTAAAGCCTTTTTTTTTTTTTCCATTTTTCCTCATTAAGTTGATGCATGCCCGTGGACGCTAACAGGGATATCTAACTTTTGGAAATATGTGTGTTCATCTACAAATATAGTTTGAAAAAGCAGTTTCAAAGTACATAACAGCAGTGAAGAAAAGGGGGGTTAAAAAGTGAAAACAGCTCCATTCTAATGCAGGATTCCAATTAATATAAGATAGTTAGTAACAAATACTCTTATAGGTTCTTGTTTTGTTTAGAGTAAAAACATATTAGTTTGACTTCTCCACCTGATAAAATTCCCTTCAACGGGATGCTGGCTCCTTTCTAGAACAAAAAAAAATTGATTATTATGAATTGCTTTATTCCAGAAAACTTTCTTTTTAGATTATGGCAAGAAAGGTGAATCATCTTGACTATCAGAGAGTAAAGATCAAAATGTTGCTGATTTGCACAGAGGTACCCATGTGGATCAGAAATGACTGGGCTCGAATCCACCTCCACTTTCTCCATAAAAAATAGGATATAAGAGTTGCACATACACACCCGTGCATTTCAAATCTCTGAAGGAGGTGTCAGTCATCACAGATGTGGATATGACCAAGATCAGAAAGAATTTCTCCATCACCATTGTTCTGACATTTTAAATTGTTCCTTAGTGTAAATGTACAGGTTTTCAAATGACATCTCCTAAGCAGCACATACTACTGCGAGTGTATCAGCCCCTGTCCTCTGGTCTTTGATTTCACTTTTTATAGACTTTTCTATTAAGTTGATGGGTTTGCTTCAAAACTTCAAAGAAGCTCAGTACTCCTGCCTGTTTATCTCCTCAGTCTCCAAAGTAAAGTAAACAGTGGCCAATTTCACTCCTCAGGCACAACAAACCTTTTCATAAAAATAAAACAATAACAAAATATTCAAATCCTATCTGGATAGTTGAATCCTGATAGAGAATAATAAATAATAATAATTTAATAATAAATATAATATTTGATCCTATCACAAACCCCCACAGCAATTACTATCCAGAGTTGTTACAATTTTGAAGGAGTCAGGCAGCTGAATTCCAATGGGTTTTGATTTAAAATATATTGCCTTGCTTTACTAGCATGGACAAAAATGCTTCAAGCCATTCCAATGCAAGGCAAACATGCCGCATGCACAGTTCTTTTCCTGGAAAATGACAGAGAATTGAATGATGCACAGACAATGTGTGTAGGTTGTTGGAAGGTACCTGCTCTTTGGAAGTGGTTTTTCTACACTTTTTTTTTTTTTTTTTACTCAGCGTTGCAAAGATTCAGTAATGCAATGCCCCAGATTTTTCAAGGTAATCAAACGTTCACTGCTGAAATGGAAATTTTGGGGGAATTTTCCCCTGGGGAAAAAGGAAATTACTTTTTCATAGAACATCCTTAGTTCTTCTGGTATGTTCTGTCTATTTTGGGCTCTGTGTCTGCTGTTTCAGACTGGAGAGCTTTCCATCTTGATGGGGTAGGAGCCAAGCTCTTGTCCTTTTCTCCACAGCAAAAATTACAGGTGAACAGTCAAGGAGGCTGCCTTTCCTTTTTTTTTTTTTTTTTTTTGCACTAACTCTATGGCCACTACACTGGAGGAATACAGGAATACTAAATTTGTTGAGTCCACATAAAATTAACAGTAGAAATAAATGGCCTAGGAGGAAGAAAACAATTTGTTTGTCTAGAGTATATCAGGAAATCTGCATAGAGTCTGTTGCAGTCTAAACAGAACAGAACAAGACTTAAGAAAGTCAAGAAAGTTGTTCAAACCAGAACATCTAGTAAGATTTAATAACATGTTGATAGGAAATTAATTTGCATCTTTGGATGATATTGCATATAGTTATAAAGGTTACAGCGTTTGAAGTATTAGTCTCTGAATTTGGTAAAAATGTTGTGAGCAGCAGCGTATATCCAAAGCCAGAAAACAAACCATGCTATTTTTGTCCTATTTCCTTTCCGAGAGATATAGTACAAAACTAACTCTACACATAGCAATTACAGGACAGTGGCAAATGTTAAAGAAATACAGCTGTTACCTGCAGAATAAGTCTATATAAAAAGTAGAAAGCAATAATTACAGTTCCCTTATGGATTCAAATCCACAGGGCAAAAAAAACCCCTTAGGTCTCCCTTGGAGGGAGAAACTTGATTAGATGCTCCTTTTAAAGAATTTTTACAGCAATTCATCTGTCAATTGTGGAAAACAGGGGGAAAGGGGAATTTTTTATATTTTTATAAAAGGTTTCCTATTGTAGGGACAAAAAAGTTGTTATGAGTCACCTAAAGTGCAGACATTTATCTTTAGAGGAGACTGGGCAGCAGTTTTTCAACCTCTTTTACCATGTGTTTTGCTAAAGTGTTCCAGTAGAGTCCATTTCCACAAAATTAAGCACACTGAAATTTATCCAGACTTTCAGTCACTTTAGTTGCTATGCCTTCCACGGTCTCAAAAATTTGAAGCTCCCATGTGAATAACCTTTTGTGTCCATTGACTGCAAGTTTGCCATTGGTAGGCTACTAATCTGAAGCTGGCTTGGCTGCAGAAGAACAGAAATTGTAGTTATCTGGTTGACATTCCCCGACCAGACTGAAAAGAGATAATTTACACACCTGCACGAGCGCATCAGCGCTGACTACCCAGGTCCTTGCATCAACAGTCTCAGCAGAAGGGCTGAATGGAAAAAAAGAGACTGACCGAGTGCAGTTCTCCAGGTCTGGGAGGTAACCCTCTGCTGCTGCAGGCATATGTTGTCCACATCACCAATGTCTGGCCCGTATCTTTTCTGTTAGATAGTGGGAAAGTCATTTTTCCAGGCTATGTGCCTGATACCTTCACTGCATTATACCCAGCAGCAGAAACATGCTGGGTTTTTTTTTTACGTTGGCTCCCCATTTTATGCTTTGGCTTCCATTGCAAGTTGAAAGAATGAGGAAAAACAAGAAAACAAAAATTGCTGGCTAAAAGATAGGACCCAGAGGGTTGTGATTAGGGGCACAGAATCCAGCTGGAAGTCTGTAACAAGTGGTGTTC
>JAOTQQ010000004.1:5756175-5783856 GCA_026546715.1 Gallinago undulata | reverse complement strand
CAGTACAGGCTGGGGGCTGACCTGCTGGAGAGCAGCTCTGAGGAAAAAGACCTGGGAGTCCTGGTGGACAACAGGATGACCGTGAGCCAGCAATGTGCCCTTGTGGCCAAGAAGGCCAATGGCATCCTGGAGTTCATCAGGACAAGTGGCCAGCAGGTGGAGGGAGGTCATCCTGCCCCTCTACTCTGCCCTGGTGAAGCCCCATCTGGAGCACTGGGTCCAGTTCTGGGCTCCCCAGTTCAAGAAGGACAGGGAATTGCTGGAGAGGGGACAGAAAAGGGCCACAAAGATGATTAAGAGCCTGGAGCATCTCTCCTATAAGGAAAGGCTGAGGGACTTGGGTCTTTTTAGTCTAGAGAAGAGAAGGCTGAGGGGGGATCTAATTAATGTGTACAAATTCTTAAAGGGAGGGTGTCAGGAGAATGGGGCTGGTCTTTTCTTAGTGATGCCCACAGACAGTTCAAGAGGAAACGGGCACAAACTTGAGTATAAGAAGTTCCACCTAAACATGAGGAGGAACTTCTTTACTGTGAGAGTGGTAGAGCCCTGGAAGAGGCTTCCCAGAGAGGTGGTGGAGTCTCCTTCTCTGGAGACATTCAAACCCACCTGGACAAGTTCCTGTGGAACATGCTCTGGGCAGACCCGCTCCAGCGGGGGGGTTGGCCTAGATGATCTCCAGAGGTTCCTTCCAAACCCATATCATTCTATGATTCTACAATTCTATGAAAAGACCCTAGAAATCTTTTGAAATCCCTAATTTTTCATTTTTTTCTTTTGCTAAAAATGAAACATTTATAATATAACTTTTTAAAAAAATGCCTTTAAAGCTTTATGGTTTTACCTAAGTTGAATGAAACAAAGCCACTGAATATCTTTAACAGCAGTACAGCTGTAACAAGGGAAGCAGTTTTGTTTTCATCACCAATAAACTGTTTAAAAACTTAAACCAAAGTAAAACAGCCTGAAACGTATGGATCCACTTCACTAAGACAAAAAAAAAAAAAGGCAAAAAAAATGCTGCCTGTTCAGAATTAGTCTCACATTGTAAGCAGGTTCCACAGAAGCTGACTGTGGTCAATACTTCATGTAAAACCTGAAGTCCTGTGCAAACACAGACGTGGGCTCTGAATCACAGATTTTTAGTTCAGAGGAGAGGTTCATTATGGGTTGGTAAAAAAAGGAAGTTTGCCCTTAAACCATATATGCATGTGTAGGACTCTAAGAAATGCAACCTTAAAATGGCTAATTGGAAGAGAATGCAAATGCTGGCACTGCTGTTTGGACGAGACACTGACAGGATTTCATTCTTTTGTGAACACAAAACCGTGATGGAGTGAGCAGGCACTGACAGCGCTCATGGAAATAAAGCAGAGACTGTGCACAAAAATATTCTACTGCCAATTTAGACATTTCACCACCTCAAGCTGAAATTTGCATGACAATGTAGAGCAAGAAACCATTCAGCAGCAGAGACATAAGTGCCACCTCAAACACCCACATAGAGACTTTGCTGTACCTCATGAGATATGCTTCTCTATTCTAATCCCACTTTATGGCTCATTACGGTTTATTGTAACCCTTTCTTATATATTCTTTTCAGCCTGGAAAACAAAGCAGGGGATCTTTAATATGCAGGGCCTGCTTCTGCTGCTGTTGAAGTGGTTGAGCTTTTAGCTGGAGCAGAAGCAAGTTTTTGAAAAGTTACCTGGGAAATACCTGTACAGGATTTATTTAACATCTTTGTCGGCGACACGGACAGTGGGATAGAGTGCACCCTCAGCAAGTTTGCTGACAACACCAAGCTCGGTGGCGCAGTTGATGCGCTGGAGGGAAGGGATGCCACCCAGAGGGACCTGGACAGGCCAGAGAGGTGGGCTCATGCATTTGTACTTTTTCATTCATGCTGTCAGCCAGCTCCTTCATCACAACCTTTTGCCATTGCAGTGAGATGGTGAGCAGCAACTCTGCCATTTGACAAAACAGCAAGTGCCTCTCTAAGGCCTTGTTACGAGATCAAAAGGGTTGAGAGCACATGATACAGAACATTAGTATGCTAGAAATTCATGCTACTGGTTCAAACTTGTTCAAAAATTATTGATGGATTAACTTTTTGCCAACAGATTCTCTGACAGGTCAGATATCCCCAGCCCTGCAGCAGCTGGCACAAAGTTTTAATAAGAGCACAAACACAACATAAAGTCTGTATTGGGTGTTGTGGCTTATTTAATAGAAAGGCACTTTGATTCGAATCATATTTCTACAACTACCTGAAAGGAGATTGTAGCGAGGTGGGGTTGGTCTCTTCTTGCAAGTAACAGGTGGCAGAACAAGAGGAAACAGCCTCAAGTTGCACCAGGGCAGGATTAGGTTGGATATTAGGAAAAAAAAAAAATTATACTTAAAGGGTTATTATACATTGGAACAGGCTGCCCAGGGAAGTGGTTCCTCCAGCCCTGGAGGTATTTAGAAGATGGGTAGACATAGTTTCTTAGTGATACGGTTTAGTGATGCTTTTGTCAGCGTTAGGTTGATGGTTGGACTAGATGATCTGAAAGGTTCCTTCCAACCTAAGCAATTCTATTATTCTATGACACTCTGATATTTGTACGGCTGGGTGATTTGTGATTTGGCTGAAGTGCAGCAGATTCAGTATTAGTCACGGAACTGCAGCTTGTCTTCCTACATGAAGGGAGTAAATCAGATACTCTCCTGTCCTGGAAGACAAACAGCACGCTGACTCCACACCACGCTGCAGCTGGCAGCTCGCTGGGCACCTCGGGAGCATGTTCACCAAACACCAGCAGCTGAGCAGGGCTGCCCAACGTTGATTTGCCCCAGTTGCAGAACGTGATTGATGCCCATTCAACTCAGTGGAAGCAGCTTATTTGCTAATTAGTTCCTCTTCTCAGCACATTTCAGAGCGCATATCTGCAGCGATGTGCTTCTTGGGAATAAGTTGCCGTGGATTGGCTTCAATTCTTCATCACTGCTATCCGACATAAATGGAATGATTTGTCTTTGTGGCAGTACCCTCTCCACCTAAGAACTGAATACTGACTCTTCTTTAATTTCTACTTGCTGAGACACTCACAACTAATGTATTGTGTTATTTGTGTGTCCCGTGTATTACTGCTTACATCAGAGATAGACCCCAGACCCTTATTTTGCCGAGGGCCATATAGAAGTAAACACAATCACTGCCCAACTGAAAACGGAAAGGGAGGAGTCATTTGTCTTTGCCACATCACAGTTTCCAGACAAGAAGGTTTAGATCATACCGACAACGCCATCGAAAAAATAACATGGAGTGATGACAATGAGGCAGACATTCAGAAAGATTATCACATGTGGGCTGCTTCAGGAGTACAAGGTGAACAGAATTGGTTAAAAAACAAAAACATTACAGGAGTGATTTTGATGGAAGACTAGTTGTGGCACAAAATCGGAATAAGACAACAGAACAGATGATGAAGCAAAACTTACCTGTACAAAATGTGAACATGGGACAGATAGAATCATAGACTCATAGAATCACATGGGGTTGGAAGGGACCTCTGGAGATCATCTAGTCCAACCTCCCTGCCGAAGCGGGTCTACTTAGAGCAGGTTGCACAGGAACTTATTCGGGCAGGTTTTGAATGTCTCCAGAGAAGGAGACTCCACCACCTCCCTGGGCAGCCTCTTCCAGTATCAGATACAGAGTACGGCATTTTGTTAGGTAAATTAAGAGAGGACAACAGCCATGCAAAATTGCCCATTATTTCACAATTAACCAAAATTAATATTTTTCCATTCCAACATTTCAAATTATAAGCTTAGTTCTTAATTACTTAACTGATGTCCTTCCTATTTTATAATTACTTCTTAATTCTCAGGAAGTACACCTAGCTAGGCAAGCAGAATTAAACATGGTTTTGCCACTTTTATAGAGTGTAAGGTTGTTCGTAAAGTATTAATAAAAACCTAAAAGAGATAAATAATATTAATTGTACCTTTCTTAACAGAGGATAATTGAGTCATATTTTTCGTCGCTTTATTTTTTGTTTCATTATGTGAGTAATTATAGTCTTATTTTCAAAGAAGCATGAATGCAAAATTAGCACTTGCATTCTGAGTCGCCTTAAGTTTATTGAAAGATCTCATTTATTATTCAAAGCTTTAAGTGACAACAGGTGCTAGCTAAATTAATAGGTAACTTGGCAAGTGGATATTTGACAAACCGTTTTGAAAAGTGTGAAATATCTCTACTCCAGCTGTGGTGAAAATTTAACTGAATACATACCTGAAAAAAATGTGATTAAATAGACGAATATCTGAAGCTTTTCGGGACAAAGATTGAACACAGTATTTTTCTGACAGAAAGAATGGTCTCATATCTTCTGTCATTAGTAAAAGATAGTTTATAAAGTAAAAATATTGGTCAAATAGTAACAAGCTTTTAGAAAGAATGTCTGCTTATGGTTCATAAAGTACCATAAGTTTATCTTGTACCCTGTATTATTTTGAGTTTAATGATAAAGTATCTCTTTAGTCTAAAAATTTAGAGGGAAATACTTACAAAGTGGTAACACTTTCCTACCTTCCCTATCAAACACATAGGATAATAACAATATATCATACTAATTGTTCTGAAATACTTGCAGTATAAATAAAGCAACTACAGCAGGATTTTATTTAATAGAGATTAGGATGTCTTTTCATAAATCAGTTTATCCCCCCAAACAAAGTTTCCTGCTGTTCTTTAGTGGAAGATCATTTCTTCACCTTCAAGATAATTAAAGGTTAAAAGTAAAACGAAGGTGGCCAAGCCAGGTGTAAATGTGAAGATAAGATATGTTTAGAAATAGTTTGGTTGTTTTTCACTACAAATGAGAGCAGGTAGCACTGAGATAAGTATGTTAAAAAGTATTAAGGTGTTCTTTCAAAATTCAGAGCAGTGCCCTTTCTGGATGCACAAACACACACACGCAGAACTATCTCTATTATAAAGAAAGTTCCAGCCCTTTTCTAAATAACAAAGCAGTATCCTTCCCAGTAGGGTGGCTAACCATGGAAATACGACCTCATTCTAGGTAGCTCTGCCTGTTGTCACAGCGACTGATAAGTCTATGAGTGTGATCTACTCTTCCTTCTTTTGTAATTGAGCCTTTTGATATACTTGGTAGAGGAAGGTGCTGTAGTGATCAGCAGCCTCTGGCAGTAGGCTAATACAACAAAAGAGAGAAGTGAGAAGAAGCATAAAAGCCTGTGTTAAATACTTGTGTGGGAATGTCAGTTGGTGTTACGATGTTATATTGCTAAGTGATAGAAAATGAGTTAATGGCATTCTGCTAGACAAAAGCTGAATTATTGGTGAAAAAACAATACAATTGATCATTTAACTAAATAATGAAAGTATTACATAGAGAACATTGCATAGTATTCATCCACAGTAAACTTCACTGAGGTCAAAATTGTATGATATCATGATACCAGAGATCCATTTGACCAAGTCTGTGCTGTCATATGCCTTCCTCAATATTAAGTTACTAAATTAAAACATATTATGTACTCATCTATGAGTAACTTTGATGTTAAGATTTACATTGCAAGTGCAGCTATGTGTAGAGAAATAATCTGCTCTTGGGGGTATTTTAGGAGGACACCCATTCAAAATTCATGTACTTTCATCCTCAGCTTGCAATTCAAGGGTAGGACAAAAAGTAGTAGCAGTAGAGTTTATATTGAATTTTCTGAAGAAAAAAAAAAAAATCAATGCCAAATTTTATGTTTGAATTTTGAGGCAGAATCTGTTGGATTTCAGAAGGAGCTTTCTCCAGGTCAGAGAGGAGTCTGGTTTCCACCCCAGATCTCAGCTTGAAGGCAGAGACATTTGGAGAGTGCACCAGATCTGAGGAATCTGCGAGGGGAAGGCAGAAAACCATCACCACTGATGCATGTTGCAAAGCATGACTGTCAAAGGCATTTCGCTTTGTCAACAGGCATTGAAAGCTTCCAAACAAACTGAAAAAAAATCTTGCTTTCAGTCTTGAGAAGACTAAAATCACTTTTGAAAATGAAATTTCTAGCTATTCAGTTTTCAGTTTGGCTACTCTACTCAGGACATAACAGCTCTCATTTTCTTCTCATGCTTCTGATGCCGGTAGATAAAAAAGGGAGGAGAAGCACATCCAACATGGAAAAAGTTGAGAAAAAAATTAGTTTGCTGTACTTTTCCATCAGAATAGGGTTAGAATAGTGAGCATGCAAATATTTTTATGGCATCTTCAGGCAATGATTAGATGGACTGTTCCTTACCAGTACTTTTACAGTTGAAAAACCAATGTGAAAAAACAATGTCTTTTAAGCCACAGAATAGCTCCAGAAATTGCCTACGCTAATGACTTAAATCTGCAATAGAAAGGAATAGAGACTGTCCTGATTTTGTGCCCATGTGCATATCTCTCAACCTGTTTCCTAGTGCAACTGAATAAGAGTTTATGACCCTCCAAGTTTTATTTTTTCAGAGCCACAATTAAAGGGCTGTCATATTCCGGTAGTTTGATCCAGAAAATTGTCTCTGCTGCTGACAGCTAGCAAATGATCTACCAGATGCTTGGGATCTGCAGCTACAGAGCCCATCCATGATTTTAGACTGAAGAATTAAAATATCTTCCTTTCAGCAGATAAGAAATGCCTCATTAGTGCTATAAAGGAAGAACTGAAGGCACATCACTACTATAAATAGTACCCTACATCTCTTGTTAGCTCAAGTCATTAATAGCCTTAGGAAGGAAGGAATTGCCAGACTGATAGATATGTTTTTTATGTCCACAGAACCCAGTGAAGTGGGTTGTTTGCAAATGTTATCCCCATTTTTCATCTGCCCTCACCTTCTCCAAGCCTCCCTACCACAAGCCAAAAAGTTTAAGAAATGAGTATAGGCTCCTAACTTGTAAAAAGGGAGACTCTTGAACAGAACAGAATCCGCTGTTCCCATGGTTATGGTTTGTTTCAGTTATGAAAAACATAACCTACGCAATGGTTCTAATCTGGTAATATTTGTGTCCAAAGGGGTACTTTTAAAGTTTCCTCCCCCAAGCCTTATGCTAAAATTGCCTTGACAAATACTAAGATCAAATTTCAGGAAGATTGTACTCTTTTAAAAATAAAGTCTTAATTGACAACGAAATAATCATCTTTGGGTCCCTAACAGACTTATCTTTCCCTTTCAGAGAAAACCATGATGGAATAGCTACATGCAATGCTTAATTTTAATGGAAGTGCTAGCAGATTTTTTAATATCCTATGTCTGAATGCTCCTTTTCAGGGACAATTACAAAATTAAATGCTACTTGCTTATTTAATTGAGGAGGGGGGAAGAGGTGGTCTCTCAGTAACTTTTAAAGTATCCTAGTTGAAAATTTATATTATGAGTTTATTTGCAAGAGTGCCATTTAACTCTTAAGTCCTCCCCAAGGGTATATTTTTATGCATGACACGTACATCTCATCTACTGTAAGATATAAAAAGGATATATCCTCTTTTTCTCCACAAAAAACCACTATATCCACTATAAAATAGAACGGATCATTACACTGTTTATATGATGACGTTGCCCTTCATACAGCAAGACTTTGATTTCCCAAGTAAAGCAGTTTCTGGAAAACTGTCTGAAAGGAATTCAAAATCTCAAACGTGTTTTTAACGGCTTTTCATTTCAAAAATTTTGTTTTACTGTAAGTTTGAATGCAATGTGGAATTTGAAAGTAAACAATACATATTTTTATCTCCAATCATCCAACTCCAATTAAACCATGTACATGAAGTCTGATGCACTCGGGGTTGAATAAATTGGTAAGGAAATAAATACGTTATGGAAATTTTAAATGAGATGGCTTATGTTACTCCACTAATACCCTTTTCAGTCGGAGAAAATGTCTCACTTCTTCTACGTGCAACATAACAATAAACTTGTGAACCTAAAGTGTAACATGCACTTCTGCTGTTGATAGCCATAATCCACAGACTTTTGGCATGCTGTTTTCTTATGAGGTCTATTATTAGTCAGAAGGTTAACAAAGATATGACCTACTGCTCAGTCCTTGGGAAAAGCACAATATAAGCATTTTAATTGGTTAGAGTCTAATTTTATGTATCAACAGAAATATTTTAGGAATGCACCCCTCGGCTGCTGTACGGGCTGGGTGCCATTAAAAAATCGAATCATTGAAGAAAAGGCTCCAATCAACTGATGTACGTGTTCTATGCTGAATTTATGATATTCAGAGACGGCTTCTCAGTTTCATTCATTCTGATCCAAATTTGAAGTATTAACTCAGATCTGACTTGAACTCAGTGGGAATTTTGCCATGCTAATGGTGGAGCTAAGATATTTAAGGACTTTGGGATTTGGCCTGTGCTGAGAGATTACAGGGATTAAAACCCTGCAAGGACAAATCCCCTTGTAGGCTCTTTCTGAGACAGTATTACATGTTTTGGCCCATATTGTCTTTTTTTTTAATGTCAAAGCTGAGGCTCAAGTCTAGTGAAATCCAGAAAGATGAAGGGACTGAAGTGTTTTCCACTGGTCTTCAGTGAGCCTGTGATCTTGTGGGAAAATAAGACATAATTTTACTCAGTTACCCTACTCTCTTCATTTAACAGCACACATAAAGCATAATAGCTTATTTCCTAGAGAGACCTTTCATTTCCGTGGGTTATGCTGATCCATACTGCTTCAAAACCCAGCTCAGAACACTTGGTTTCCAATTACATCCCTGAAAGTCTCCACCTTATTTTGTGAGAATGAACAATTTACAGCATTTGAGTTGAAAAGATTTCTTAAGTCTCATTCTCATTTCTTTATGGAAATGGGATCTAAAGCTCTCAAATGAAACATACGTAGATGAATAAAATAACTAATGTTTTTCACAGAAGAAGTGGTGGAACCACTTAGTCATAGATGAATTCATAAGTAAACTTCAAACTGCAGTATGTTTATGTATCATATCACACTAACTTCATAATCACACTGACATTTTGTCAGTGATTTATAGCCTGCAAATACTACTTCAGAGCATGCTTACTATCTATAATTATTTTTATAACATACAGAGATTTACTAGATTGGCAGGAACATTTGTTTTCTCTCTTTGAATAAATGGCTATACTGACATAATCATTCGACAAATCAGTTTTCACTAAATTACTTTAAAGCCAGAGTACTTGTAAACTTGAAAATATTTGACAATTAAAATTTAATAGGTAAAGATAACCTTCTCAAATTTAATAGAATACCTAGCTATAGGAAAACCTACATAGGTCTCTATTCCCAAAGGCATTTTTTCTAATATATCAACCTCGTTACAGTAGAAAGTGAGCGAATGTAAAGGAATATTTCATGTGCAAGAAAGACATAATCTACTTTTTTTGCTTTTATGCTTATCAGCCAATATTAAAACCTACATATCAGGGTCTATTATTCCCAAATTAAGTCACTGTAAATTCATTGACTTGAGTCAATGCTTCTCATTGACTTGAGAAGCAACTGCACCAGTCTCCAGTAGGGTGATGAATAGAAAGTGGGACATTGACATTTTCTGATTTATTTTTCTTTCTACTTCAACCATTCTATACATGACTTGCATCAAAACATTCAAGGATGACAGAAGATAAAACAAATGAGCTAAGTTAGCTGTAAAAGCTGACACTCTAAATGCATTTCAAACAAAACCCCTTTGCACTAAGATCACTCCAGAAAGCATGGTTTCAAAGATTGCTTCAAAGTAGGTGAAGTAGAACTTCAACTTATGTGAAAGTAAGTTGAAGAGGTGCCTGCTTATATAGTGACTGAGAAAAGTGTAACAAAGGCATGTACCAGCTTACGATACTGTTCAATAACTCCATCACACATTCTCATACTGCATCTGCAGGACTCTTGGCTGCAAGGTGCAAAAGGAACTGAACTGAAACCACAAATTGATCTGGCTTACTCTCTGACAATAACCAGTAGTAGATAGCTAGGTATGAACAAGTCAAGCAGACAGTAGTATAATACTACATTTCAACCATCTGTTTTGCAGCCTGTAGGGTCTTATTCTATTTAGTAATTGCCTACACAGAACTTTACTCATTCTTGTTCTCTCACCTGGATGACTCTCAGATGTGTCCTCTTGGAGAAGAGACCAGAAATCCAGGCACAGTATTCACAAGATATTGAATTCACCTTGGATTTCTTAAGTAGCCTAATGATGTTTTGCTCTTTAGTTCTCTGCTAATTATTCTGAATTTTTCAACTTCTTTTCTGAAAATGATTGAGCACAGACACGGTACTTTTAATAGAATTATCTAACATAGCCCAAGATGTCGTTCCAGAGTACTAGCAGTAATCTTTCATCCCTTCATTATACGAGTCAAATTAAACTGTTTCTCTCCACGTGTTTTACTTTACTTTTACTTACATTGAATTTTACCTGCAGCTTAATTATCCTGTCATTCATTCTCAGCAATTCTTTCTGCAATTCTTGACCCCAATTTTTACTACTCATGCCACCTTAATGCAATCTGTAAATTCTGTTGTGCTCAAAATGAATGTCAGTATTGTTGTTTAAATTGCCAAACACCACAACCACATAAAAATGTACCAGAACAGTTAGCAGGCAAAATGTGAAAGGCTAAGTTGAACTTATCATTCAGAGAGCACAGGGAGCAATTCTGTGTGGACGCAGAACGCTTCCTGCTTACCTATTGTTTCCAAAGGAATAGAAACTCTGTTCAGAATTTGGACGCAACAAATGTAATTATCTTATATTAAATAGTGATATTATTGCTTCTATAAGAAGAACAATAATCTTTCGTAGCAGTTTTAGGAATTAACAAGCATATAGGAGAGTGTAAAAAATGGAATTTGATAACAAATTATATTGACAGGTCCTAAAGTAACAATTACTCATGGAGAACCATTTCAAATCAGTTTCTAACACTACAATTCAGCTCTGATTCTGGCATGTACTGAAAGCTGCACTTCTTTCAGATAAATATATGGTATTCACTGATGGGTAACAGTTTCGATAGCAATATAATTCCAGTCTGCAGGTAATGATATATATAGAATTAAATAAATGTTCTTGGGTAGAAGAAGACAAAGAAAACAAATGCATAAGCATTTTAGCATAACACTATTTATAAGGCTATGGTGACTATTTTCTCAATTTTCATTGAAAAAATATTTATTTGTTTTTATTAAATGCTAATTCCTTGCATCTTTCAATATCTGGAGACACAGTCTAGTAATAGAAAATTAAAACGTGCAGTTTCAGCTACAGGGGAGGCTTATCTTCAATAATGGAGCTATCCAAGCAAAACTTTCCTTTATTGGGAATTTCACTAGCAGATAATCTCTGTCCAGAATGAAAGCCTACTGAAGTAAGAAAATTCTTTGCTGATAATCTTCCTGAAATTTTTCTATTTTCGCCCTACCTTCTAGACTCATTACATTTCTGGAGATGCTCTTTCCTATCCATTCACCATGAAAGCCAAGTAATGCACAGCAGACACTGTCATTTATGCCTTACAATATTTCATACAACTTTTTTCATGCTCTTTGCCTGACTATCGAGCAAGTCCACAGATTATACATACATTAAAAACCACGTTTAAATAGACTGCTGATTTAAGACAATATACTTAAATAAATAGGGCCATTAACATACAACTTACTGCTTGAAGTTGATGGGTAACTTGGTCACACTCAATGTGTTTGGAATGAAATGTGATTTAGATTTTGGAAAGGATAATGATTTCTTGATAAAGTAAGGGGAAAAAAATTCTCCTGTTACAAGTATACTTAACGTGACAAGAATTAAATCAATGCACTAAGGTTTGAAGGACTGGAGAAACAAGAAGAATAATACTGAGTAAGACTCAAATGATAATGGCATTATTTTCCTTTGAAATTCCCTTGTTTTTACAAAACAATATGTTACAACAGACAGCATTCATGTTGCGCAAAATACTCTGGGCTGATAAACTCCTGCAGGATTGCCTTCAGGGGCCCTGTTGTTCACAGTGGGTGCAGGAGTCAAACCCATCTCCAGGTTTCCTCATGTCCATTATTAAATGAAAACAGAGAATTGCAGACACACAGTCATGCCTACACACGTGTTAAACCTTGAGTTATGTTCATTTCCAAAGAAGTAGCACCAGGTCAAATAAAAATCTTTCTGAAACATTCATACACCATGTAATGGTATTTTTCTTAGAGAAAAAGCATTTCTTTACATGAACCCAATTTACTGTAGATGTAAATCTGGTAGCAGCACTTGAGGCTAAAGAGTGATCTGAAGCTAGTAATAAAACTTTAAGTAAAATTATATAATTAAAGCTACACTGAGAACATGAAACAAATATATGCATCTATCTCTATGTATGTGATTAGATACTATGTCCGTCGTTACCTAGTAGAAATATGAGCTACCAAAATAAAATGTAAATGTTGTCTTGCTGCATGAGGGAGAGAATTAAATCTTCATAGCTGGATTTAGTAGAGATGCATTGAAATCAATCTCTTTAAAAGACATTTTAAGGACATAAACAAGTGCTATATATACCCAGGGCAAAATTAAACATAAAAATGTATTGCCTCTGAGGCAGAACAAAATAGTTTCTTGCAGTGAACAATATTGCAGAGTCACAGCATGGGTTTTGAATTCTATTTCAGTGAAGAGGCTCTGAAAAAGAAAAACACATTAATAATAAGCTTCTGCCTGTGATAATGGAAGTTTTGAAATTCTTGATTTTAGTGTGCCATGTACGCAAGGAAAATCTTTACCGGGTTTTTTCTTTTTTTTAAAAAATTTTTGGTGGGTATTTTTTCTGTTGGTTTTTCTTTTTTTTTTTTAATGCAAAGCAACTTCCCATTCTCTATACTTTTGGTGACCATGTTGTGATTATTATTTTTTTTCACTTAGGTAGTAGCAACAAAAAAGACCTTATAAGATCATTCATCGCGAAATACTACTCTTTTCCTCTCTGGCTTCTCCTTTCCCCTCACTTTCACCCATCTAACTGAGCTGATACCTTGCATTGCACCGGGCGACATATAACTTCACTGACTCAAATAGAGAGAGAAACAACAATTATTTTTAATATGATTCCTACCTGGGAAATCTGAATGTTTGTCAGGTAACAGCATCATAAACAATACGACAGCGCAGAACTAAGGCATATTTCCGTAAAAACTTGTAAACACTTGCCTTTCATTTTACCTCTGGGTATGCATGCCCATTATAACACTTTCCCCACCTGTGCTCTGCCAGTGAATGACTCTTCCACTGAAAGAGGTGAAGAAACATTTTCCCCCTCAGATTGGGTAGAATCATTAGCACTTGGATGAACTCACATGTAGGTGAATTATTTGGGAAAGAACGCAGCCTCTGAGAGTTTACAAACTCCAAATATTTACTCATCTCACAACGGGACATAGGAAACAGTCAAACCAGAATTCTTCTAATTTCTTCACTATAGCATTACAGCACCAGGATGGATGGTTTGAGTAAAGTTTGTTGGTTTGTTTGGTTTTTTTGGTTTTTCTTGCTTGTTTCCTAATGGCAATTTGTCTGGTGTGCAAGATAATGAAGAAGAGGAATTGAAATATACAAAAGAAGAGCTGAATGCACATAATCATCATGGAACTTCACACTGTGATATATTATCTTGATGCTGTACAGCAGATGTACTATATTTACTTTAATGTCTCCAAAACAGCATGGATGCAGCATTGTGCATTCTGTGGTCCCCATAAGAAATAATTGTCATTTTCCATAGTTTTTTCTTTTTTAAAATCTTGGAAGACTTTCTTGCTTTTATATCCATTTCTCTATTCCACCACATCATTTTTTCCTTTTTAAGAGTCACTGTGACTCCTCTGAGAAGTGTCATATTCAGTGTTCTTCCACTGATGAAAAATTTAATTTTAATCCTTATGAAGCATGTTATAATGGATCCAACAAGGAGAATAATAAGCATTGTGTGATTCAGCTTGATTTCCCTCCCCCCCCCCCCAATTAAATCTTTTAATATGCACTGGGTTTTGCTTGTTCATTTATTTGATTTTGGTTTTTTTAAGATGTCTTTTCAATAGTTTGAGTCCCGATTTTGTATTAGGCTAGTTAAATGCTTTTCATCCACACTCCTTCCACAATGTACATATTTTCCTCAGGAATAGTAATATCTGCCAATGGGAAATAACTGCTGAACAGCCGCTTCCTTTGTGTGGAAGTAATTTAAGAAGGTATTCACTTTGTCTTCAACTTTGTTAAACCAGCTCCAGTGGTTGGAGGTTTTGATCTTTTTATTTCTAAATATAAAAATATCAATGCAGCTGTAGGGAACTGGTTAGAAAACTGCCCTTCTTAGGACGCAAGAGAGAATGACAAAGACCTAAGTATAAAGATAGATGCATATAAGAAAAAGATAGATGTGTATTAATTCTCCCTTTTCTTCCTCTTTCTATTTATAGATGGGTAAGAGAGAATTACAGACTCATTGCATTGTCTCTTTAGTGTTTAGCAGTCACATGGAATAATATAGTCAAATTCTTATATAAACTGATCTCAAAGAATTGTACATTGAAAAAAAAAATAATTACAACAAGGATCAGCTTCTGGGACTGATGAGGCACTTTGGCTTGATTCGCCAGTTTAGTTTTATTTGCTAAGTGATGGAAAGTCATGCTAAATTAGAGTTGTGAGGAATTAACACAGGACAGGAAAAAGCTATTGTAGCAAAGACAAAACAGACCAGAAATGGGCAGGAATTTTAGTTGTAGAAGCAGTGGAAAAGCCAACAGACATGACAGGGAAGGAATTTGAACTGTGGTCTTGAAGAGAGATTTCAGAGTGCACTGGAACAGAAATCCTGAATTATTTAACATGATTTCTTTCTCTTGGGAGAGGTGAAATCTGGACAACACAGAATAAGAAGCAGCTAATCATGGATATTGAAGGAATGCTTTTGAGAGGTTGCAGCAGAGGTGAGCCTCAGAGGAGATGACAGAAAAATTCACAAGAGGGATTATTGTCAACTTTTGCGGTAATATAATCTATACATTTGCATCTTTCTGTGGTCCATTTTCATTGCTAGGTTGTACAAGGAGACTCCTGTTTGTGAGATGACAACCTCAGTCTAATCCCAAATTAGACTGAATTTTACACAATCTATTTGAAATTAGTATTTTCATTATAATTCTTTTCTTTTTTAGATATAGAAGACTCACACGGTTTTATTTTAAATTAGTGAAACCATTAGCTCACAAGGCTATGCTTGGTGAAACCTTGGATGAAGATTCCTTGTGTCTAAGATGAACTAATTGCATTCAAGAAGAACAAGACCTAAACTAATTTATGACGGTCTGTGTAGGGTCCATTTGTCCCATGAAACAAACTCCTGATGTGCTTTATCCACGGGCTGCTTTTAGGGGCCAGAAGGCATCATAAGACAATCATGATCAGTTGGGTTCCTCATTTATTTGTGTGCTTTTTCTCAGACATCTGCAAAACAAGTAGGAAGCAGAAGCCTATGCCATTTAATAATAAACTACTTGTATTCTAGAACATGTGTCAGAAACTGGCGTACAAACTTTCTACATGTCCTCATAAGTATTCTGCTCCATAAATGCACCTGGAAGTTTAGCTTTTTTTTTTGCCTTTTTTTTTTCAGGTAGCCATTGATTTTTAAATAGAAATTCTTATGCTCTACAGTAAGTTGAGCAGGACTTGCTGGCTGCTAAAACATGGATGAAAATTTCTGGATGAATCAGCATTTTCTGGCAAATAATTTATCAAAACAGTTCTTAGGAGATTTGTGAGTTTAAAAAGGGTTAAAGGATTTGTTTAACTGTGAAGTATCTGATCTGGTATTTGATCAAGAAGGTCTTATTTTATACATTAACTTTCACTTTTGGGGGAGGGCAGAGGGTATTGTGTAGAAGTAAAAAAGTTTAGCCACATACTAAACTAGTCCAAACTAGTATTTTAAAATCTCAAAGCCTTTTTCAGACACAAAACCTGTGTCCCACTCATAATTTGCTACTCCTACATTTCTTCCTAGCTGCCAGCTAATAGCCTAAAGAATAAACTAAAAAGTGCAGCTTCGCCAATTATACTGTGTTATTATGGACAGAGGCTTTTCTACATGATAATAAGTGTATAGGCTTAATTAGAATGTTGATAAAGGACCTATTTGAAGCCTTCTGAATTCTTAAAATTATTACTCCTGCAGACCTCAGTGAACGTTGAAAAAACTCTGACTTGGTGTCTAGGGAAAAAAGCCTCACTGTTTGGTATATCTGGCTTCTGTGATAGCTTGCTGACTGAGGGCAGAGACAACCAGCTCTTTCTGAAGCGAGATTTTCCTTGAGGAGATAGAGGGTAAGAAAACTTGGTGTTAGAAATATGTAATCAGTTTGCAGCTGTAGCCTCCCTCCTTGCACCTAGACAACCCAGCAGAAAATCTAGCCACTAGAGGCTAGATTGTATGCTTTTTTCATGCATCAGGTTAAAGTATGTTGCTGTGATTTTGTATGACAAGCTGCTGGAGGTGAAATATCAAGATTTTGCCAATTTGCTTAGCAACAGCTGTGATAACTATATAAACTACTAGAGAGCTTTTATTGTCTGGCCAAATGTCTAAGCCAGGGTGATTTATATTATGTGTATTTATTAAGTTGTTTACATAAAAACCAGCCAAGGGCTCTAATAATACAGAGAAACTGGATTTCTTCCATATGGAATTTATCCTACTCCAGTTACTTAAGGTGGAAACATTAACAGGAACCTCAGCAAAAATAACTGCCAATCTTTCTTAATCTAAAACCTTGATAAACATAAATTAAGGAATTTTTAGCCTTTGAAAAATGGTAAATTGATAAGCCCAGTGAATAAAACCTTTCCAATGTACCATCAAAAAATCATGCTAATTTAAATAGCAGGTCTGGAAATAATGCCTATCCCAGTGGTACAGCATAATTTTATTAAAATGCTGCTTTTAAGGCAAAAGATTAATATTGTTTGACCTCCAGGTTCATTAAAGTACAATCTTTTGATGGAGCTTCCTATTAAAATTCCAAAGAGCTAGTGAAAAAGTGGGGAAGGAAGTTAAGAGCTGTGAATGACACAAGTAAGTGTTGTGGAGTTACAAGATTTGAAAGTTTTCAGGGAGAATTTTTATAAAAACCAGAATTCTGTGGTAAGAAATATGACGGAAAATGTATTTTAATAACATTAATTTTCAAAGTTTAAGCTGATATTTTCTTTTTGAGAATTCTGTCAGTATTAAAAGCCAAATAGATGATAAGAGGAAACTACAGTAGACACAAGATGAGCTTTTGCTTGTTAGCATAAGACATCCCAGCAGGATTGCGTGCCATGCCACCCAAGGTTTCCAGTTCAGTTAGTGCCAATTTATGCATTATTCAGAGCTCTAGATCAAGTGACCTCTTCTAACTACTGACTCTATATTCACTGCAGTCATTTCAAAATTTAGAAAGGAAAGGTAATCTGGGTTTGGTGCATAAAAGGAGATGATTTCCATTCTTTTGCTTTGCTACAGAATTTTCAGTGTTCTAAAAGCTTGCAATTAGAGAAAGAATTTGACATAGAATGGTAGGGAAATATCTGAGTAGGACCATAAGTGATGTCTGAATTCACCCTGATGTTCAGAGCAAGGTTTCTGTGCAATTCCAGGCAGTTTTTGTCCTAATTACTTTAGGTCAATGTTTCAAATTTTCCAGTCTTCCTGGAGAAGAAATTTATTATCTTCTGTTATCTTTGCCTCAAGCAGAGATTGCCTGCTATCCAGCCGGTAGCATCTTCTTGTGACTTCAGGTGCATTTGTTCTTATGCTCTCGGCAAGGGCTGTGAGGCAGAAAACAGTTCCTTTTTTTGTTTGCTACCCTTTATTACATTGGTGAAAGCTGTATGCAATGTCAGTTTCATCTGATAAAGTGTTGTGTTAAGGATTAAAGTATGTGGGCAAGTGACTATGCTGGGGCCTGAGCATTTCTCAGGCAACTGTGGGTCTGGACATTGATCTTAGCTGGGTTTAGAGCCCATGCTGATATTTGGAGGATGTGTGACTATGAAGGTGGGGTGGGATAAACCAATACTCAATATAAGGATCAGTTAGGAAAGAGAAATCTTGTTAAGGTTTGAAATTACTGATGTTATTGCAGTTCTTTAATGGGTCAAAAGGGCAGATATGAGAGAAAGACCCTTTCACAAAGTGCATTAATGACGAGTGTGTGCTGGTGATGGCTATGAAATATATGCACATTTTTCCTAGAATGTGCTGGGTTTATAGCATGGTTTCAGAAGACTAATGAGCAAAGCTATGAATGTCAAATGATCAATAAAAGATGAGAAAGTTTTTAGGATTAACATCAGAAAACTGTAAAAAGGCAGCAGGAGAGAAAGAAAAAGAATACAGCTTTCATATGAATATAAAATGGACAAATACACAGAGGAGCTATTGTTCAGCTATTGCATTTCCTTCACTTCCTTCATGTTTTCTCTCTACATTGTTTTTCCTCTGCTCTGAACATTCAGCATGAAATGACTTTTCATTTATTCAGCTGCTAAGACTGGTGGAGACGCCAGTACAATTTCTTGTCCTGCCTTGGTGCAGTTATTGGATGATTCCGTGTAAGTGAGCATTACTTGACATAAAAAACTATCAAAAACCCATAGAGATAAAAAGAAAATTCTGGTTGGTAAAAAATTTCATCAAATACCTTCTTTGAACCATCTGGAAAATATTGTGATTTTAAAGTGACATTGAAAACTATGACATACATTCAACGTCACGAACACTTGAGTATAGAGTGTAGAGCTTAACTCTGCATTTAGCAGAAAAAGCTATGTTGATGTACTATTAGAAAGGATTAGAAATCAGAACAAGTTTGCTAAACAAAGCCTTCCAGCTCTTGACAGTTAATTATATGCATTTATTCTAAAAGGAATCTAGTTGTGATTGTCCACACTGTAGTGCAGCAGATATGAAGGTATATATTTAAACTAATGAGGAATAAAAAAATTATTAATGCATTCCAATATTACTCCAGAACTTTTCAAGTTAAATAAATCTTCATTGACTGATATGAACTTAGGATCCAATTTGATTTTCCTTGATGTAAATACCAATTTTATACCACAGAAGTTTGTATTTGTAATGAGTGCAATAAATGAAAAGCAGGATTTTATTTGAAACACTCTTTTTCTTTGAAGAATTGTAACTACACATACTACTTATCTCAAAAAGAAGCCATCACCTGAAGCAAAAAATAGTATTTTATTTTTTTAAAAATTGTTTGAAGATGTTATTGATAACTGTGTTTGTTTTTAAAGGATGCGATTGGTAGAGAGAAAGCTGGGATAGTACCATATTCCTCTATTAATTTTCTATGGTTTGTTCAGGTATAATGAGTTTTGGTACAAAATTTCTGTCGCCTACAGCACTTCTTTGAGAGTGAATCCTAATGGAGAGAAAAAGCCTTCCTCCTGTTGCTGCTGATCTTGTTACCCATCAAGGAAGCTCAAGAATACATGATTTTAGCAATGGGGATAAAGGATAGAATTTTTAAGGAAATGTAGAACATTAATAAATAATAAATAGTATTCATTACTATTTAAACCACAAAATTGAGCCAGGAAATGCTGATCAGCACTGAATGTTATTGCCTGTAGTCTTCAACTATTAGAGCAGTCCCTGGAACGTATTGGCACGCTTGGAGCAAACAGCACTGGGACCAGTGTTTCCACTGGCTGTTTATCTACGGCCACACTATTGTGGACAGTTAGACACAGATTTAGCACTGACACAAATAATTCTGTGTCGGTTGGCTTTAAGCCAAGAGACCACCCATAGACATATATAATTTAGAAGTCTAAATTTAACTGCAGTGTTTCAGTGTGGCTCTGGGTAGAGCACTCTATTGGTCTGTCTGGTTTTACAACATGAATGAACTTTGATACCAGGGGTAATGATCTTTTTAAATAAGAGGAAAGGATCATCTGGTTAAATATTAAATTAATATTAAAGTAAGACAGCTCCCTTTAGGGTGTGAAAATGGAGTATTGATGATGTGGACCCCAGACGTTATAAAGCTACAATTCATCCTAGGCTTCAGCGTTTGAACAAATGGCAATTTAAATATTAGGCAGCAAAATATCACAGATGCTTCAGTATTCGTTTGGGAGATGCTATACTAACAGCAAGTCAAATATAAAATGAATGTAAGGTAAAACCAAATAAAACCCCAGGAAATAAAGTTACAACTGAGTGGCAAAAATCAGGCAGACTTCTATGGCACTAGCCAAATATTCCATGTGATATCAGTTTGATAGGGATGCACAAATGTCACGAAATTACATGACATCTATATGAAGATGAAGGAAAGTCCTTCCCAAGTGGATAAAACTGCTGCAAGAAAGTTTACTGAACCAACACTCATTAGCTCCTAGCTGGATGTGAACAAATTTTCATGAAGCTGCTGTTGGTTTAGAGTTGTCCTCCAGGGCTCAACCAGCAAAATTTGGAGCTGCCGGTACAACGAATATAATCCCACTGGATTTTAGACACTTCTATAAACTACAGGGTTTTTACTCCCCCTTTGCTTTAATTAAGGCTGAGAATATACACAACAGAAAGACATTATGAATGTCTGATTGGTGGGAAGACAAAAAATATTTGGTATTTGCTATTAATGCAGTTCCTACTGTGATACTGATAAGAGAAGTAAAATAATCCACAGAAAATTTATAAATTAGTAAATCCCCTTATAGATTTTCCTGACACTTATTTGTTTACAGAGAGCATTTGTTCCTTAGCTGAGTCAAATATAATTTTCAGAATTTGCAAGTAGTCAAAAACTACTGTCCTTAAATAAGGTCTTATATTTTTGTGTGCCAACTGTCAGTGTATCCTGTCAAGGATTAAATGGGTTATTCCACAGCAAATAAAAAATTCTACTTATTCTGAAGCAGTCGTACTACTAAGCATTTATGCTAAACATAATAACATTATACAAGACTAAAAGCTAAATCTATACTAGAGAAATACCACAGTATTTATACTGTTCACACATAACTGTATCATCATATCTCATCCTCGCCATATGTAGGAATGTCGAGATTATTTTCTTTCACTACTTGTTGAATAAAACCACGTTTTACATTTCTTGAACAGCTGTTAACCTGCCCACCAGACTATTCTAAACATAATAGGCCTTTTGCTAAAACCTGACATCACAAGATTTTTCTTGTTTCCTGGTTTAACACCACCCCAATAAGTACTGATTATTCTGAAATGGATAGCTATATAAAGAGAGAAACTCAACAGTCACTGAAAGGGCATTAGGTGTCCTACTTCAGTTATTTAAACCTTTCAGCTTTGGCCATTGCTAGTTAGGCATCATCCAAGTTTACTTCACAACAAAATCCACAAAACTAGATGCTGATATCAAGGATTACAGTAACAAAAACGTAGTCTTAGGCTAAACAGGACTGGAAGAAGAGATCTGATTTGTGTGAAACAATCTAACAGCCAAATGGTCATTTTGCATTAGAAACCTCATCTTTACTGTCTTTGTTGACAGAATCATGGAAAATAATGCTAACAAAGACTTAAAGAGGTTATACAGACTGAAATTCAGCACTTTAAGGAAAGTAAATACTACTAAGGATGTTGTCGTCAAACTCTCTCCACCTATGTTTCATTGTCCTTTTCCGAACTTAGTTATCCCTGGCTGCAGATGAAGCCCATTACTCTTGTTATATTCACCTAATGGGGTTTTTTGCAGCTTATTGCATATTTGATGGCTGGTGCCACATTTCTCCCTTTAGTCTTCTGTTGCCTAAGCTATGTCAGGTCTTTCAATCTTTTCTTGTAGGCTGTGCTTTCTAGATGTCTAATTATTTTTTATTACATATTTTTCTTTTTTATATTTCATTAAAAAAGTAAACACATCTTTTCATTATAGAAGATTATTTCTATTCCACTGTCAACTTTCTTCCAGTAGCAGAGATGGAGTAATTTTTCACCTGCTCTGTTCACTTCCCTTACTATTATCTTATTCTACTTGTTTCATTATTTTAGATTTATCCTGTTATAATTCCTTTTGGTTTTTTTCTAACCTCTGCTGTCTTTACCAGCTACCCACGGATGACTGGGTCTCTTTAAAGTTTCCTTTTCTGTTAAAGAAATCTGCGTAGCAAACAGTTTAGTATGTCTGATATACAATAGCTTTCACAACTGGGAAAATAAATTCGAAAGTGTCCTTTCTATCACTGAGGAAGGAAAGATAGAGTCTGTCAAAATAGTGAAAGCTCTGAAGATATATATTTTATACCATTTTATTCGTCTTCACACTCAGGATATTGCAGAATTTGTATTTAGGATACCAAACGGGCAGTAAGGCTCAGAGAAAATTGAATGGAAGGCAAAAAGCCCCTCGTGTAGATTTAAAAATCAAGATGAAAAAGGAAAGAGAACTGGGAAAGAAAACATTTTCTTCTGGTCAGGAACATTTATATATTTGAAGATACTTCTCATCCTGGATCCAAAACCTTTCAGAAAAACAGTCTTTCAACTTACTCCTTTTTCCATACCCCCCAAAAGCCAGTGGTCCACTGAGTGGTAAGGGGGCAGTAACTCTGCTTCACAGAAAAAAGACTTAAAGCCTTAGTCCCAGTCTGTTGCTGCCTTGCATGGCATAGCGTGGTGTGGCATGGTGAAGCATGACATGGCTACCAGGTTTTAAATCATCTCCTTTTTCAGAATTTTCATTCTGACCTTAAGGATACTCTTTCCTGCTGAAGTTTCAGCAAAAGTGGTACGTGTTCATTCACAGAATCACCTAGGCTGGAAGGGACCTCTTAAGATCATCTAGTCCAACCAGAAAAAAACCCAAACCAAACCAAACCAGAAAAAAACCCCACACAAACCCCACACCACACCCAAAACACCACCAACCCAACACTAATCCATATCTCCGAGCACCATGTCAACTCGTCTCTTGAACACCTCCAGGGATGGTGCCTCAACCACCGCCCTGGGCAGCCCATTCCAATGCCTGACAACCCTTTCAGTAAAGAAATATTTCCTAATATCTAACCGGACAGGACACACATTTTCATTTTTAAGTGCTGATTCAAAATTACCTAAGAAGACTCCCACTAGCCGTGGAGAGTAGTTTGATGAGGTGAAGTGAAACTTTAGGGCTTTCAAAGTAATGATCCACTGTGAGCATAATATTCTGCCATGGGTTGGGTTAGATGTTATTGAAACTGGTAGCTGTGAGATGTCACCTCCCATCCAAGCTAAATGGCAGGGTGGGGGCATTATTTAGAGCCGGCAAAAGAGAGGCCACTCTCCAAGTCACAGTTGTATATGGCAAGATTAACTACACCCTGGGCCACATGTGCAGATGGTTTTCTAAGAACAAATAAAACAAATTAAATCAGATGCCCTTGCTGAAGGCGTGGTGAGAAAGTATAGCTTAAGAAAAGTGGAAGAGCATTGAAGCAGGACAACTAAGGGCACTGACACATAGCTTAGGTAAGCTGTGCTTACTTCTATGAGAGCTTGGAGCTAATACCTCTGAAGGAAGGCTACTTAGATCAGGCAACTTTTATCTTCTCAAAGTTCATTGACCATCTTTGAGATATGGCTTATGTCTTTGTACTTCCTGTAAATACATTTAACAGACTACTATACATCATTTGCAATATGAACTGTCTTTGAGTCTCTATGTATTTTACCCAAATGAAATTAGAAGTCTTTTCAGAACGATTTTGAGAGGGTTTTTTTTTTCCAAAACGGATAATATGGTTGTCCAAAACATCAAAAAAAATGTTGTGTTTGACTATGAAGTATACAGGTTAATATCTAATCAGAGACCCTATATTTATAAACTCTGTGAATGGCATGATCATGCATTAGTAGCAAAGAAATACAAATAGCAGAAGATTGTACTGCGATTAAACAAACCATTTTACTTGAAATCCAGAGTCAGATATAAGGTACGAAGTAAATATCAGGGAAGTTAGATCTTTAAAAATGACGTGATTGAAATAAAATATTCTTAGCCAAAAGAAGAACAGTAAAATGGTGAGATTTCTGTGAATGCTATAGGATGTACCGTATTAACCTATACCACGCTGGTAACTTGTTGCAATTGTAAGCTTGTCATTTATGAATTTTTTGTCCAAAGTAAGAGTGACACTGAACTACTTTAAATTGCCATCATGACTCTCGTTAGTGCCTTGTGTCTTATAAGATTTCTGCATTCTTCACAGAATCTACGGGGTGATATTAAGTGATGACACTGACAACGCCATTTCATCCTATCTCTACAGGTCTCTATCCTTCTTCACCTGCACCAACAGCCTGTGTTAGCCTAATTTTCCTGTTTTGCCCCAGGTTGTTGAGAAAAGTCTCATCTTTATCTTTTTAAGAGAACTCCACAGATCTGGGACTCATGATAGATGTGCAAGCCAGTAAATGTAGTGTTGCAGGTTCTTATAGCAGGCTACAGATTTTGTGTTAAGCCGTCACCACAGGCTTCTGAGCTTGTCTGAGCCTGCCTGAAGGTTTGTTTTAGCTTGTTTAAGTCTTACAGCAATTGCATAATCACCAGGTTACGGTTGCCTACATTCTCTTTATCTGGCTTTATACAATTGCATGGTGTGATGTTTACTGTATCATTGCAGCTATTATATATTCTTAACAGGAAGCCATTCTGCATAGAACAAGCTACCCATGACCTAGAATAGAATCATAGAATTGTTTCGGTTGGAAAAGACTTTTGAGATCAAGTCCAACTATAAGCCTGGCACTGCCAAGTCCACCTCAAAAACATGTCCCTGAACATACTTAGGCATCCTTTAAATACCTCAGAGGATGACAATCCCACCTCTTCCTTGGGCAGCCTGTTCCAATGCTTGATCGCTCTTTCTGTGAAGAAATTTTTCCTAATATCCAATCTAAACATCCTCTGGCGCAATTTGAGGCCATTTAGCGTGCAAACATTTAGTGTAGAGGACAACATGAGTGGGATGATAGTAGAAGCCTTGAAAATACAGACAAAGGTTGATAGCTGAGGGCACCAACACAGCAACAACCCACCAATAGTCAGTTACTGGTCTTTAGAGGAGTTCAGCCTTGGGAGTTGGCTAACATTCACTCTATATATCAAAATCAAATGTAACATCACCACAGAAAGAGCAAGGTTAGCAAACATATGAAAACATGTTAGAGTGTATAAGAGCAAATTAGGAAAAATATAAAGATTACTACAAAGAATACCATAGCAAAGAGTAAGAAGCTGTCAACAAGAGACTTCTCCTGGCAAGGGACTCAGGGTAGTAACAACTGACCCAGATGAGTGGTGGAAGAACAAGCATAACATCAGAAGAAGGTGAAATCTGTATATGAACATATCATTTTAAATGCATACAACTTGAACTGTTAGTTTTAGCATCATTGTATCTGTACTAGCAGTAGTGTTCTGATTAGACGTTTAAAACTTGAGACTAGAAAGAGCTACTTGACTTTGTATTCAAGATGTTTCTTCTGTCATTAGAAAGAATATAAGCATTAAGATATTTGTAGGAATTGAAGCATCTTATTCTGTAACTTGGATAAATCAAATCGGCAGTGTTGGACCTTCTGAACTCAGGCTCTAAACCCACCTGCACCTGCTGGATGGGTTTAGACAAGTCACTTCTGTCTCTCTGTGCCTCATTATTTTTCATCAGCAAAATGGGGGTAGAGAGACTGCTGATAGAAGACACTGAAAAAGAAGAGCTAGATAGTGTGAATCAGGCTTAAACTGGCAGAAAAGTCAATGCTGAATTTCAGGACTTGTTCCCCTCTGGAATTTTTGAAGTCCAAAAGTTCACAGGTTATCAGACAATGTCTCCACAAGTGCTCAAGTTTTATTCTTGCTGTTGACTCTGATATAATGAGAGAGAGAAAGGAGCTGGTCCTGTATCAATTTATCCAGCATATCCAATTCGCTGATCTCATGTCAGTTTCTAAGGAAAAAGCAACTCTTCAGAAAAAAAATTCAAGGAAATAAGTATAATCTATGTGCCAATCGAATGTTAAGATATTTCCCATTTTTAACTGTCACTATTATGAACTACTACACTAATCTTTGACTCAGTCGTTATTACTCTTATTTTACAATTGTTACTACACAAGCAAAAAACCATATCTACTTTTATGTAGATGTTAACCAACATGAAATCTAGCATACTTTTACTTCAGAAATTGCATATGTCTTAACTCATCTGTATGTATTTTGCTGTGCTACAGTGCATTGTCTGTAGTAGCAGCCAAAAACAGGCAGGCAGACATGATCCCAGACCTGCTGGGACACATCACTGGATTGCTACTTTCATGTTACATGAAAGAGGACACATGGGTGGCATGTTCCCTGTCAATAATGTCTACCTTGAGTAAGACTCTTGGGCATACAGGAACTCCAACAGAGATATAATATACAAATAGTGACGTTAAGGCACGGGCTTATCAGTGTGTTTTTGACAGCAAAACTCAATGAGTTTATGTAAGTTGTTGGCTACTGGATATACATCACTTTGGGTTTTTTTGAAGTTGAAGTTCACCTTTCTTTTTAATGGGTTTTTGTTCATTTTTGTTTAAACACCCTCAAAATTTCACTAAATTTTAAGAGCACTGTCGGAGATACAATTAACGTTAATTTGATTTAAACCCAGTTTGTAGCACTGACATAGTGTGGTCCGGCACAATATGTAAGTATTTTACATACCCATGTAAGCAGTGTAACCACCAAAGGGCCAAACAAAATGTGCGTAGATGCACGTCAGAGCGACAACAAATTGTCACATTTTTTACACGCAGGGACTGCAAACAGGTAGGGCATCCTCAGGAACGCACAAGTGGGATGACAAGCAAGACAAACCAAGACAAGTAACATCAGAAGCAGAAGTGACTTGTTTTGGGAGGGACCAAGGGACGTAAAAATGACAAACCTGAAGAGGAACAATGGAGGAGGAGGAGGACAACCCTACCTTGGTTTCAACTGTTCTTGCCAAAGTACTCTCCAGCCTGTGCATATTGGCCATTGAGACTAAAAGCCAACAAGGACTGCAGCCATAGTATCGGCTCCACAATATTGCATACTGAGAGCTAATTTAGAATATGAGTATTAAAAAGTAACCCTTTTGTGGACACAGTGATGATGACAATGACACGTAGGATTTAACTGTTAACATAGATTGTGATGTAAATGAGTGAATGAATGACAATGATGATAATAATAAAATCCCATGGTAATAATAACGTGAATGATAATGGTTACAATGAATGACAGTAATGATAAAAATTACAATAGTAATAATGAATGAAGTTTTGTTTTGAAGTTTAAAACTGGCCATATTTATAAGCCTGCTATACTCCCATTGCAGCAGCCTCTAATTCACAGAATCACACAGTCACTTAGGTTGGAAGGGACCTTTTAAGATCATCTAGTCCAACCAAAGGGAAAAAAAACAAAAAAAAACACCAACAACCCACACCACATAAAACACCACCCAACACTAATGCATATCCCCGAGCACCATGTCAACTCGTCTCTTGAATACCTCCAGGGATGGTGCC
>JAOTQQ010000004.1:5718212-5754141 GCA_026546715.1 Gallinago undulata | reverse complement strand
GAAGCTCGCGCAATGACCGTTTTTAAATTTGCCGCGGCTCGCCCACGGGCACGTGATCTCTCGGCTCCCTCGCGAGACTCCCGACTCGCTCCGGGTCTCTCCGCTCGCCCTCGGCTTCTCCGTCTCCGGGAAGCCCCCTCTCCGTCTCGATCAAGGCAGATTTAAGGCCGCAGCACTCACCGCTGCCGCCGTCACTCTCCGCGTGCTCTGAGGGAAGCTCGCGCTGTGGCCGCTTTTAAATTTGCCGCGGCTCGCCCGGCCCGCCCCGGGGCACGTGACCTTTCGGTTCCCTCGCGAGACTCCCGACTCGTTCCGGGTCTCTCCGCTCTCCCTCGGCTTCTCCGTCTCCGGGAAGCCCCCTCTCCGTCTCGATCAAGGCAGATTTAAGGCCGCAGCACTCACCGTTGCCGCTGTCACTCTCCGCTGCCGCCGTCCCTCTCCCCGTGCTCTGAGGGAAGCTCGCGCAATGACCGTTTTTAAATTTGCCGCGGCTCGCCCACGGGCACGTGATCTCTCGGCTCCCTCGCGAGATTCCCGACTCGTTCCGGGTCTCTCCGCTCGCCCTCGGCTTCTCCGCCTCCGGGAAGCCCCCTCTCCGTCTCGATCAAAGCAGATTTAAGGCCGCAGCACTCACCGCTGCCGCCGTCCCTCTCCCCGTGCTCTGAGGGAAGCTCGCGCTGTGGCCGCTTTTAAATTTTCCGCGGCTCGCCCGGCCCGCCCTCGGGGCACGTGATCTCTCGGCTCCCTCGCGAGACTCACGATTCGTTCCGGGTCTCTCCGCTCGCCCTCGGCTTCTCCGCTCTGGGAAGCCCCCTCTCCGTCTCGATCAAAGCAGATTTAAGGCCGGAGCACTCTTCGCTGCCGCCGTCACTCTCCCCGTGCTCTGAGGGAAGCTCGCGCTATGACCGTTTTTAAATTTGCCGCGGCTCGCCCCCGGGCACGTGACCTTTCGGCTCCCTCGCGAGCTTCCCGACTCGTTCCGGGTCTCTCCGTTCTCCCTCGGCTTCTCCGTCTCCGGGAAGGTCCCCCTCCGTCTCAATGGCAGCGCTAATGAGGAGAATCACAGAACTTTCTTAATCTCTGAACTTGAGAGAGCCAGTACACAGAAATGCTATATTTGATGCTATATTAAGCCTCAGATAAGACACTGACAGATCACTTCTGGGAAATAGTAGGTACACGCAACCATTTCAGGAATGTGTAATTTTCCAAGGGATTTATTTGGTGTGCTCTCCAAAGACTTGAAGAACTCACTCAGATTAAAGTTGATTACAGTAGTTTAAAAAAAATACCAAGAAATCTATAGACAGTTGGGGAAATTTTTTAACACCCCCCCCCCCCCCCCCCCAGCTGTGGTCCTTTCCTTTTGTATAGTATCCCTAGCACAGTTATCCCCATCCCCTTTGCCTCTAAAGCTGTGTCAAGAGAAGTTCAGTTTGGACATTAAGAATAAACTGTCAAGCACTGGAACAAGCTTCCCATGGAAGTGATGTTAAGAAGCATTTGAACAACGCTCAGGTTTAACTTTTAGGTTCCTCCGTGTGGAGCCAGGAATTGCACTTGATGATCCTGGGTCCCTTCCAACTCAGGGTATTCTGTGATTGATCCTCTCAATCATCAAGAGCAGCACCAAGCCATTATCATCAGGGCATTCCAAGGCCACCATGCAGTTCTTTGAATCCCATGTTCTGATGCTATTCTGGGTCAGATACAAAAATGGTAGTGCGTGGGTGGAGCTGTTTGGGTAGGATTAAATAATTCAGAGTGTTACCCAGCAGCTTCCACATCTTTCACAAAAGCTAATCTTCTACTGCAGTCTACTTTCATTTATCTTGAGACTATTCTCCAAGAAAGAGTCACATTTTCATAATCTAAAGACTTTCTAAAGGTTCTCTAGATATAATTAAAAGAGAAACTTCTGGATTTTTACACTAATTCCCAGCTTAGTCTCACTCAGAGTCTAAGGAAGAAGTTCTTGAACCCAAGGAATAAAGTAACTGGAAACATGATCCAGCAACCCTGAAACAATCATACATCCATTCTGTTAGTAATCAACACCCATAATTTTCCAAAACATGGCCGTGGTCAGAGGGGCTTAAACTGCGCAAGGCTCTCACTGTTATGTCCCACCAGTTACAGACTAAGCATGTAGCTGGTATTAGTGCACCCTTTCACAAGGAAAAAAATCTTGGTAACCACAGCAAAAAGCACTTCATCTCCTACCAATGGATTCATTGAGCCTTTCCCCCAATTTTTCATCTATAGTAATGGAAAATCTTGATGCATTTGTAATTTCTTAATATAATGTCTTCTATGAAAACATGTATTTTTTAGTTACTATGTTAGGTATTTTTGAGATAGCTATACTTTATTTACTGTTAAAGAGCTTCTCCTATCTGTAGGTAGGTAGAACCCATGCTGCATAAAATTTAATAAGTGTTTGGGGATAATTTTTAATTCTCCTAAAAACAAAGAGTGACTCAGAGAGCAAGGAAGAGTTCTGAGGGCTCAGTTATGAAGTGGTCATTGTAAGTAGCCCAGAAAATTGTACAAATTTTGCTAAAAGTTGCACATATTTTGCACTAATCTCATGCACTCTTGTCCACAACATATGATTCCTTCCTCTTTTTATTCTTTAAAACTGCTGCTATTTCTCCATTTCAATCAACATGAGTCTAACTGGGAAAAAAAACCAAAATAATTCTTCCCTGTTGCACCTCAAAGTCCCCAAACTTTGCAACTGATTGAAAAAAAAAAAGGTTGAAATGAAAAACTCATGTGAAGGAAAAAGAGTAGGCACTAGAGAAGTGAAAGCCTATCCTTCATGAAAGGGAATATTGGTATTTTCTGTGGGAGGAATGAGGGCTGACTGGAGAAGGATTGCAATCCTAAGGAAACATACAGGCTTGCCTTCCCTGCAGGATAAATTTCTTAGGTGGACAGATGTTGTGAAAAGGAATTGTTCCCGAAACAAATAAATTTATTGCTAAGGAACACTGCCACTTGTCTCCATCTACTTCAAGAAAGATTGGTCTCTCAAAAGAAATTCTTGTTTTGAACTGATGAGTTTTCTGTGCCATTTACGGCAAGTGGTTATAAGTAAGTAGAGTGGTTGAAGTACTATCAAGGTATGTAGTAAGTGTTTAGAGTAAGTATTATCAAAATAGTGACTCCTATTCAATTTCAATTAATGAAAACCTTTTTTTTGTATCGTATTACATCAAGCTATAAATGCAGCATAATACTGTTTTAGTAAGTAGACCATGGTAATAATACTCAGGGTTTTAAGTAAAAAAGTAAAAAAATAAAGGTTAATTCTGATCAACAGGAAAGGCATCCATTGCAAAACTGCAGGTTTTCTTAATTATTTTTCCTCCGGGGGCAGTTGTTGTGGGATGATCCTAAGCAAAATGAAATATGAGCTTTCTCTCCTGTTCCCAATAACAAACCCTTGCTCATATCTTAAAAGCCCTTCAGTTAATTATGTCTGAGAAAACCTCGATTAAGGCTTCTATTTATTTTTCTTGGTACTTTTGCTTAGTCAAGTCTATGATAGCTAAATAATACATAAACAAAACATCCTTTATCAGAAACTGAAACCCACGTATGATATATGCACAATTCATTAAAATTTTAAGCCTTTGTTTCTTTTGACTGAGATAAACTGTACAGATTGCAACTATAATAGATTGCAGAACAAAAAGAAATAAATACACCCCCCCCTTATCTTCCCTAGTCAATAATTTCACACAAAAACCTTACAAGTGTAATGAGAAATGATGTGAAGTGAGAAATATTTTGATATGGATGGAGCTTAAATAAACAAGAAAAAAATGAGCAATGGCATACCAAGAATCTTTCCTCATCTATCACAGCCTAATGACAACATTTAAATGACAGAACTAGGTGAACTCTGTTGCTACAGGAAGTTTTAGAAGCTGGAACAGCGCTGAGATTGCAAGATTAGGTGATTTCTGAAGCAGTGTCCTGGCAAGGAAACATTTTGAACTCAATTTATTTCTCACCTAGAACAGACTTTTAAAATGATACCGATTTAATATGACTCTCTGGTGTCTACAAGGATCAGTAGCCTTATTCTCAGAGAAACCCTAACTACCTACAAACTTGAAAGCCTTGGAAACCTAAATAGCCTGGACTAAATGATCAAAAATATCCTGTTATAATTGTGTGGTAGGCTAAGAACAATGGTTCAGACATTTTTTTTATAGACCACACTTTGCAGCAAATAATGTCTCAGCATTGTAACAGCCAGGTCACAAGATTCAGTGGGAGACTGAGCAGAGAAAAGCATTTTCATTTTAAAACAAAACTGATTTCACTCACTCACCAAAATAATCTCATGCTGCAATACCCACAAGCACCAAAGTGTGGGGCTGAGTGATGTGGCCGAGTTAATTGCAGGCACACAGAGGATAAACGATGCTGAATACAGAGTTATCACTCCATCTCTTACCTTCTCCTTGTACTGGCAACCATGTGTGAGTTTTTGGACGTGTCTTCTTGTACAATTTAGGATCTCGTAGTGACTCTGATTTGTCCTTTGTTTTTATCTGATGTTTAATGTCTCTCAGTTCAGGCTGCTCTTTCTGGTGCTTCCACATCCAGACTCTCCCGTTCATTCTTCATTCATGTAAACCTCAATGTCTGTTACAAATGTCTGTGAAAAAGCAATTACTCTGGTCACTTATATAAAAAAATAACAGGAAATATAAGGCATTATTTAATGATGTTTAACAGCAAAGAAGAAACCAGCCCTTGGCAGGTTTTCATGATATCTGACTTAAGATGTCCGATTTGTTTCATTAGTCTACTGAGACTCTTTATTCAAAGAAAGGAAAAAGATACCTGTAGATATTTGATTACCTAATTCACTAATTTATGCATTATATATTTGATTATATGTACATATATTCATAGATATTCATGTATATCTATACACATACCGAAAAACTATATATATAATCAAGTTCTGATGCAGTCCTTTCTAAGAGAAAACCTAATCTGACATATTCCATTCAAACTGAAATAATTATATAGGTACATGTATGTGCATCTATATATATGATAGTTTATTTGGAAATGGCACAGCTGTGACATTGTAGCCAGTGGAGATATACCTAGCAATAGCATCAGCAATTCTTCTATTTTATATTCTGTCTTGTCAACTGTGAGATGCTATATAGACTAGGGACAAAAGCAATCTAAAATGAAATGCCAAAGCGGCATCTCCTTGGATAAAGAATGTCGTGGAGGTGACCAAGCAGTAACAAAAGCAAAAGAAGTATCAGAAATTTTATTCAAGGGTGCTGATTCAAGAGAATTCTGTGATTCAGGTCACAGCTTTTAAAAGTGATTCAATTGCTTGGTGTAGATGTGAGAATGCAAAAGCAGTATGATACACAGCAGGTCGGGCAGCTCTCGTAAGCGCTATGTCCCTGCTGTGGTAGATTTGCCCAGTTTCATGACTTCTTTAGAAGCTTTTTCAGCCCCTGTTTTCCAGTGACACCCTGCAAGGGCTGATCCCTGTGCCTGGAAGGCAGTTTCCAGCCTTAGAGTCTATGCTAGTCTATACCAGTAGTTTTGAGTGCGATGAGCACTACCTCTGAGAAGACCAAAGTTAGCTAGTTGTGCTTTCACTCGCCTTCCCCCAGCTATTGCTAAAAGTGCCTCAAAATTCTACTCTAAAACTGCACAGACATGTCCAGTGCTACTCTGAGACAGGCAGACAGCCCCTGCATTTTGGTAGCACTGAACATCCCCGGGCCCAACACACAACCCTCCTATAGGTTGCTCAGGTGGGGAAGGCAGACACATACAGATGCAGATAAAAACTACTCTGTAAGTCCCCACGGCACCCAGAAAGAGAGTGTGAAAACCCAGGACCCACAATCAGGCTCGATTTTGTCATCCCTTAATTTCTGGCATGACCTTTGACAATAATTATTTGAGAGAGTTTTTGGGTTGGTTGGTTGGTTGTTCCTCTCTACGTGTGGTGTTGAATACAGAGTGGGGTGCTGAAGTGAAAATCCTCTTTGAAGTTGTCCCATAAGAAGTTTAAGAGGCAATTCAAGTTCAGACTTGACATTAGAACGATGGAATCATAAAACAGTTTGGGTTGGAAGGGACCTTAAAGATCATCTAGTTCCAACCCCTATGCCATGGACAGGGACATCTTCCACTAGAGCAGGTTGCTCAAAGCCCAATCCAGTTCATCCTTGAACACTTCCAAGGATGAGGCATCTACAGCTTCTCTGGGAAACTTGTTCCAGCGTCTCACCAACCCCATTAGGAAACATTTCTTTACTGAGAGGGTGGTCAAACACTGAAGCAGGCTTCTTAGAGAGGTGGTCAAAGCCCCAAGCCTGTCAGCTTTTAAGAGGTAGTTGGACAATGACCTTAATAATGTGCTTTCACTTTTGGTCAGACCTGAACAGTCAGGCAGTTGGACTAAATGATTGTTGTATATCCCTTCCAACTTTCAAAAATTCCTTTCAAAAAATTAAGCTGAACTATTCTATTCCATTCCATTCCACATTGTGCATACTGTGCTGATGAAGCTGTATGTACCGTGATCAGTCACAGACAGCCCTCAACTTCCAGAGACTTCACCTTTGCTAATTTTGTGACACAACATGAACACAAACACGATGAGTTTGAGTGTAACGATTCCCCACCTACGCAGAATGCTAAGAGCCTGAGAAGAGAGATATTTTTGAATGAAGATTGAGTGAGGAACAACTTGCATTCAACGTTTGCCTTTGTTTTAATTTTAAACTCGTAAATTCAAGATGTTGCAACTGAGCTTATTTTGATTTATGATTTTTCAAAAACATAAAGGGATGACATGGTTTATAGTTAGGGCCTACTGCAAGAAATTAGATCAAAGTATAAGTTTAGTTATTTCTTCCTAGTCGACCTGAGGAGACAACATGAGAGAAATTTGATCAGCACTTGGGTACTGATCAAATAGCAGCAGCAGTGAAGTTAGCCACCCATGAATTAGCTGTCCAAACATATCAATATCGCACAAAATAAACACCATGTTTCAATTCCCAGGTTTCATTATACAGTAGAATGGATAGAGGTACAAAAGTGATAATGAAAAACTATTTGTAAACAAAGGTAGGGCATTGCGTGATACGCATTAACAGGGAAGCCCCAGCAACCGATACTTGGCAACGCATTGCAAAATGTTCTGGGACCTGGAATGTCATGAAACAATTTTAAAAATGCTAGGGTTTCATAGTTTAAGTCAACAATGAAAAAAATAAATTCAGCTTCTAGCATGAAATCAACAAAAGAGAGAGTAATTGAAAGCTGCACAACTGTATTATTAAAAAAAAATCCTAAGACTATCAATAGTTTCATGTAGGACAAATATTGATTTAGTCAGAAGATAAATATGCATCCATTTAAAAACTCTGGAGAGTTCATTCATGCTGGAAATTAGTACATTGATCATGTCCTGAGATTTTCTATCCGTTTTCTCCTTTCAACAAGTACTTGCTATAGGCACTCCTGAATTTTAAAGAATGGAATTTCTTTTTTTTTTTTTTTTTCTATAGCAATTCGATATTTTCCAGTGTTACTCACCTTAAAAAGTTCAGAACAGCCTCCAGGGTATCTGGAAACATAAGGCTGCAGGTCTGTGTGTGTGTACAGTTGTATATGCAAACTTAAGTTCATATGTGCACTTGTGTATGTTAATATACATAATTTTTAAAAATGAAATTGCAATAGAGCTCTAAACCAATAAGTGAAAAATCACCAGCTTTTGGTACATTTAATAAAAGCTGCTATGAAAACAAAACATGATTGATTTTCCTTTCAGTTCTTTCCTTGCAATAGACAAGGAATAAAGTACATGACCCAACACAGACTTCGTCAAAACCTTGACAGGTAATTAACTAAGCCCATAGCTGCAGATGCCCCCGAAAGGTGTTGAAAGGTGTTTGCTTCACAAAAAAATTAATTGCACCTAAAATGGCTGCACAAAACATCGAGCTATCAGGAAAAAAACTGCGGCTCCAGCATGAGCAAACGCACGAAAGGAAGAGATGAAAATTGGCGCTTAATAAGGAAAGGTCCAAATTTTTATCAAGAATTTTTCATCTAGATTTTTAATTCGTTGAGCATCTCTTTATCTAAGAGACCAATAAGTTAATTTGAAGCAGGATTTCCGGGAGGGAGGTGCAGGTGGCAAGAGCAGGATAAGGAAAAAATATATTTTTAAGTTGGCCAAATATGTAATTATGTCCTGATAAACAAAAAAGATTAGTATTGCCCTACTCCAGGCAATCATAAAAACACAGAATTTCTCAAAATATTTAGTCAGGAAATAAAGCAATGTTGTAAAAAATAATGACATTTTGATTGAAAATATTTCAGTAAGTGTTTAGCATGAAGCAGCAGTTAAACAATGTACACATATTTTCATGAAAAATATTGGTTAGTTTAAAACATTTTGAAATCAAAATAATCTTAAGATTTATAGCAAAAATAAATATTCATTTTTTTGATAAACACAATGTTTTACAACCCACATTTAATGAATATTTCCTTTTTGCCTTCAGTATCTCACTCATTGTATTGCTAAGGCATGGATTAGAAGAGGAAACAGTTTCCCTCTTATAGAGTGTATCTCCATTTAAAGTTCAGAAGTGAGAATCTCAGAGCAATACTGAAGATATACTTTCAATATACCCTGAAGTGCATTTTTTAGCTACATTTAAATCAGTGGTTTATTTTCTTGACAGAGTGTGCTAGAAGTACTGTACCATTAAAGATGGAGATGTGTTAGATGAGATGAATAATGTCTAACATGGAAAAAGCGGAAATAAAATATCTGGTGATACGATCTAACTGGCTTGAAAATTGTGCAGTTGTCTTACAGCAACCATTTTTATTAGTCATATCAATGTCGTTATGCTTGCTGTTATTTCCATTTGATTTATGTTTTAGCTGCTGGTGGGGATCAGTTAAGTTTATAACCATATAATAAGAGACATCTATTTCCTCCAAGCTAAACAGACAAGGAAAATGATGGAAGGAAATTTTATTACATGAATTTCAGTGGTAGGAAGCAAATACACAAGGAGAAGAAGTGCCATCTATTAAAATTCTGGGGAATTTTTGCAGAAAAACTAAAATAAGGTCTCCATACTAAGTACCTTTGATTAGCTTTGATAACAAGATCAGGCTTCCTTTCTAGGACCAGGTTTTCTTTCTAGGAATGTCTCCTCGGTACTATTCTTTGATAACGAGTATTCTGGAAGATTTTTCAGTGTGTTAAAATACATTCCATAATACTCTAAGAGAACTTTATAACAGAAAAAGTGCTAAATATTTCTGGTGTAAAAATATGAAATTTCTCAGGAGATTAATTTAGAAGATGAGAATCAGGTAACAATTAAGGTGTTCTAACCATAATGTTAATTTGTAAAAATAGTCATAAAATTGTTTATAAAGGAAATCCAGCTGTTTCTTTATTTTAACTTGACAATACTGCTTTTCCTAATAACTTTTCATAGACTCTGTGTGTTTTCTCAGAGAGGATTTTAAGTCCTGAGAACAAAGAACAAACCAGGTTCTAGAGTCAAAGTCTTTAGGCAATCTTTCACTTACTTGTTTTCTTAATAGATTGTCTTTCACAGATATTATTTTTCATACTTGTAGCCTCATTAAACCTTTTTATGCAGGTTCCCAAGTAATCTCAAGACAATCATAATATTTCAAAACAACTGTGTCAATAAACTTCCTATTATCAAGAAAATGAATTTACAATATGTATAATTTTAACAGAGCTTGGTCATCTTTCTTTGGAGGTAGCTGTACAGAATGTTAGGTAATATCTGAAGTGGTTTTTACTGGGAAGTTGTTGGTTTTTTTAAAGTGCTATTTATTTGGTGGTATCATGTTGTCTTCATAAGCCAGATAGTAAAACAGAATCAATTAGCAGTCAGGAAAAAAAAATAAAATTGGATCGAGCTTTGAGGTCCAATTTAAACTACAGATTGGTGAAAACCAACTCTTTCTCTTCTGAGGTTTATGAAATAAATGCATAATAATAACTATCAATACCACCTGATTCCTAAAGCCCCTTTCACTTCAATACCTCCAAGCAGTTTATAAACCATGAAGTAATTATACACTAGATGTCAATAAAAGGAGTGAGGCAGGTTGAGCAGGGGAGGTTAAGCAACTTCCATGAGGTCTGCTGTCTTCTTCAAGATTGTAGTAGAAGATGACAGGCCTAGGTTCAAGAACACACTCATATTTGGGAAAAAAATTGTGCCCAAAACCAAAACCCGAACAGTAAATATTCTAAAAGTATTCTTGATTCATTTTTCTGTCTTCCACTAAAGTAAAAAAACTTGTTCCCAACTTTCAGGTCAAAATCAAGAAAAATATCAGTAAGAACCCTCAATGTTTTAAGGAATTTCATAATGCTCAGTATTTTTGTGCAAAGTCTGGTATGGAACAATACATTTTTTCTATCATAATTGCAGCTAATTTTGATGTGAAAAATAAGAAAAAGCCTCACACGTATCTTCTGTTCTATTTTTTAAGCTGACTGTATAATTTACATTTTAAGTGCTCATTAAGGTGAAAAATGTCAGTACTGTAGAAAGCGCAAATAAATTTCCTTCATGTCTTTCCCCCCCTTTCTTATTATTAATCCAGAGACCACAAAAAAAAAAAAAAAGACTATTCTCAATTAATATGGGAATGAATTTATAATATGTCAAATCACATGCTGGTTGAACACTGTTACACTCCATTTTAATTAGGCCTTTTTCACTGCCTGCAGTCAAGAGTATCTGTAGCGGACTTTAAAATACTTTCACTACTATAATATAGTTACTACTGTTTAAAATCAATTATATTTTATGGAATATTATTTCTCACAATTTTACTGCTTATACTGAAAGATCATAGGATTCACTGTCATCCAGATGCCTTGCAGAAGTGTGTTCAGCGTGTCCAGCTCTCAAGACTTCCAACTTCAGCCTTCATAAAGAACATTCACAGTTTCCAGAAGTTCTCCTACAGTGCTTAGAGAAGTGTCTATTCACTATGGCTGGTCAGAAATCAAAATTTCCATTCCCTAAGAAAGTTTGAAAACGTATCGTCATGAATCAAGTCATGAAACTAAACGTATTTTAGGCCTGAGGCTCTGAAACATTGTTCAGAATCATAATTTTTCCCACAAAAAAAAACCCAAACCACCAACAACAAGAACAACCCAAAGAAAAACCAAACAAAACTACCTCCAAAAGATGACTTGCAGCAATAGGCGGCGAGTAAGCCAACAAAATCATGCAATTTAGGTCACTGGTATCACAGCTTCCCAACACCCAGAGTTCCTGGGCAGAGTTCCCAAATCCAGCGTTTTCCTGTATATCTAATCTTACACTTCATGTCCACGATTCGAGATTCAGGCTGAAATCTAACTAATCAGAGTATCTGAACCATGAAGTCTCTGCCCACCTCATAACCGCAATAATTTAATTCTTTGATTTAATAAAGAAATGTTGTTTTAGAGTTAATTAGATATCAATACTACTCTCACTAGAACTTCCCACTTAGTAAATCTTGTCATGCAGCCTATATTTGGAAAGATATTGTTCATGTCAAAGAATAAACACACGGGTAAAGTTACAAATACTATACTTTTAAGTCATTCCTTTCTGCCCCAGATCCCAGAGCATTATTCTGTGTATAACTTGCTGCATACATTTTATGCTGTCCTAGACCTTTATGTGTAAGATTAAGTTTCTTAGATAATTCTGTGTAAGTCTGAAAATTCAAGTATGAGAAATTTCAAGGAAAGAAATCACCCTTAGTTCAACTATTTCCCCTACTTTTTATTCTCACAGGGCCCCAAATATAATCACGTTTGCATAACTCTTTTTATGAATGTCATGTTTTAATATAATATTATAAATTTTTCTCAGTAAATTCCTATCTGATTTAATTAGCTGAGACACTTTTACCTTTCTCCTGTACTGTACAGTTGTGGAGTTCAGTTATTCAGAATGAATGTAGATTCTCACCCAGCTGACTGTATTTTCTACATATAGCCTTTTCTTTTTTTTTGGTAATAAAATGGACTTTTATGGGAATGTGTGGATAATTATTTTAGAGAGTTTATGGAGAGGAAACTCATCAAGAATTAATTGTAATGAACCTTAATTCTTACTTAGAGTTTTTTTCTTAATTTTCACACAATCTCTTTAATAATTTCTAATAGATATAACAAAGAACCCTACTGCATGCTAGAAAAGGAAAGATTTGTCATTACCGTTAATCACAGCGGATATTTCACAGCTAATATAATGTGCAAGAAAGAAATGGCAAGTAATTACAGCTTTGGACTGGGAAGGATGGCAATTGGTTTGGGTCCTGTTCCTGACTGAAGCAGTGTTTCTTAGTGACCCTGAGTAAATTGCATTTATAACATATCAATTTATGATGATGTAGTAATAAAAGATACCCAGTGTGAGCAAAGCAATGTATAAACATGTGACACAAAGATAACGTTTTTCTGCCTCTCTCTTCACTTATCTGTAAAAAGTTGTAAGGTAATATTCATTAGGCATGGAACAAAAATCTTCAGTATAAAATTAATATTTTTTTTGGCAATTCCTCCTCTAAAATATCCCCAAAGGAAATGACAATTTTTCTCAAGCATATCTGTTAACAACTTCTATTAAAATTAAAGGTTTAAAAAAAAAAAAATGTTCAACCAACTCTATTGCTTAGTTTAAATGACAAAAAAGAGTCGAGAAAGTCAACATATTGTAGTAAACCATTATGAAGCTTTTGAATGAGTGATGCTGTAAAAGCTAATGATTATCATAACGTTTGTTATTGTCTCTTTCATCAGCGGTGAAATCTCAAGCCAAATTGCTCTCTATACGTGTGAAGTTAACACTGACAATGATAGTTCATGTCACCTTGTTTGATATGGAAGACTTTTTTAATCTAAATAAAGAAAATAACATAGAGTCTGACTTCAGATGTGAAATGCTGTTGAGAGGAGGGAAATTGTAATCGTTTATCTATCAGCATTAATAATATGCCTATATATAAATGAGGAAAAATGTGATCATTTATCTATCAGCATTTGCACCGTTACCATTACATGGATATTTTAGGCAAAACAGAGTAAGACAGCAATTACCATTCATACCAGTTGTAAGACAAGTTGCATTTATGTGTTATTTAAGCTTTAAGGCATACCAGGAGGTAGTGATGAAGCCTAATATTATAATTTTCATCATAGGCAGTCAGTTGTCAAGATTTCTACATTTTATTGCAACCAACGTGTAAGTGCTGATAGATCTGGTAGGTATAAAATACCACACTATGCACTGCTTTATTGTCTTTACATTAAAGCTATATGAAGAACTGTGGAGCTCTGCTCAATCAGATAAACGCAAAGCCTTCAAGAAGGCTGTGATATGGTCAGGTCAGGCCACATCAGGTGACAAAATGGCCTGAGAAAGAAGGATGAAGTAGACTGAGAATGATCAGTCTTTAGAGTTAAACATAGCCCTGACGTCTATCAGGGTAGATGGAGTGAAAGCCCTGGTGAGGGCTACAAACTCAAAGCACTTATTGGAGGAAATCCATGTCTAAACCTGGAGTCACACAGGTAACCATATCACCCAAAAGGTCTAAAAATCTGCATTTTAGTCAGGATGATATAATGTTATGAGTGATACAGCCATTATGATTTTGAGCAGTTTTGTTTAAAAGTCCCTAGAAAAAGTTTGTAGTAAAGCTCCAGTCATAAAGAAGTTTCATTTACAGGCTTTACTGATGCCCCCTTATAACTTGCAAGCACTGGAAATCATATCAAAGACACATTTTCACAGGTTTAAACTAATCAAGCATATTGGAAAACTTTCACAATCAAATGTTTCCCTGAAATACCTTTAAAATATCCCCTAAGATGGGATATGTTATAGAAAATTTACATGTATATTTACAAGAAGTTTAACGTAATCCTCATCTTTCTGTATCCTGTAAGTTTTCAAGGTATGAAAATAGCTCTCGATAGAGAAGTGATTTTACTGGGTCAAAATAAGGATGGATGAGGGATTTTTACTTCTCTCACCTCATTTTTTTCCAGCGAGTACCGAGTCTTTGTAGGAAATGTTTGTGACAGCACATTTGCCAGCACAGGGAGTAATGTCCCCGAGACGCACAATCCGTATTTCAGGTCCTAGGTTTTTCCCCCTATTTAAGTACAAGAGCTTTAGAGAAATGCAGACAAAACAGAACTTCATGAAGCTGCATTCAGAATTTACCACATTCCCATGGTTACTTGGCAGTTAAGACCTTATTTTCCCCTCTTCCATTCAGTCTCGTGTTCTTTTATCTCTACTACGCCGTGTGGATAATCTGTCTACAGACCAAACAATTTTAATCCAGGCTCTAACTCCTGTTATCTTCATTCTGAATATTTCAGTGGACATTCTATACATTATGTCTCAAAGCTACCATCATCACGGGTCGGCAGAGAACTGCTTGTGCAATCATTCATCCATTGAACATCACAGACTTTCCTAGAAAGGGAATATAGCACTGTAGGGGAAAAAAACCACCAAACCAGCAACTGTAGCCCTTGAGACCTCGGTACACCATATGCCACAGTTGGCAAACCGCTATTTAGGCATATTCTAGAGAAATGGTTAAAAAGGCAAGAGGTGATGGATATCCCAACCAGTTTCTATCCAGAAGTGGCAGATCGTTACATCTTTTGCAAAGACTTGGGTTTCCCCGTAGGAGGTTTGTAGAGGCTTGTTCGTGAAGTATGTTCCTAAAGAATAAATACCTGCTACTCACTTAGCCATCGAAAGAAACTCGTTTATGTTTATGGATCTTCCATCTTGAAGACTGAACACTTTCTATAGGCAAACTCCTCGCTATGTAAGACTGAATTCAGATACACACAGACACGGAAAAGCCCTGCAACAACAAACAAACCAATAAAACAGGTTGTGTAGCTGATGTAGCCGCTGGCAGGACACAGCTGGAGTTTATTATTTGTGTATTCATAGAGAAACCTTGCCCTCAAATCTTCCTATTTTGATGTACTGCTTCTGTGTTTCAGAGTGTCAGCATTGATTGGAGCTGATTGACTTCACTCCTGCTGCAGGACACAAAATACATGTATAAAAAAAAAAAAAAAAAAGGAAAATCTGCTTCTGAAGACTCGGGTTGTGGCTGAGGATAGATGGCAGGAACAGCATCAGGCACAGAGATTAATAAATTATGGATTCTGGAGCAAACCAATGTATTTCAGAAATGCTCCCATCCTGCAGGGGGCCCGTGTAATGCGTTATTCCCAGACCCGATAAAGCAACAAAGCAGAAAACAGCAAAGAAACTTTAAGACATCTGTACAAAGGGAAGTGGCTTTAAGATTTCCAAAAAGCGTGTGTGTTTGAGTAGAGGCTTCACTAAGAGATTTCACAGACAATTAAAGGCTTTCTATGGTGTGTCGCTTGTAAATAGGCTCCTTTTGATGCTCAGGGAAGGCAGGTGACAGGCCAGCTTTAAAAAGTCTATTAAATCCCATCTGATACAAAGCAGACGTACAGTCTGGAAGGAGTTATAAAAAATGTGCCCTGCTTTTTTCAGACAGTAAGTGAGATTCAGATTGATACCTCCAGCTAATACCTTGGCATGCGAAAGCAGAGCCATTAGGTTAGAACAAGGGAGCTGAAAGCCCTAAAACTAAGTGATGCTCATTTGAAAATGGGATGTGAAGGGAGTACGGGGAAAAGAAAACCCAAACAGATCTTCAGCTGTTTACCCAAGTCATTACAGGCGTGAAAAGAATTGCAAAGCCTGCTACTGGTGTTTCTTGGGAGAATTTTTTATCCTCAATGACTGCAGCCTGGGTTTTTTGTTTTGTTTTGTTTTTGATTTTTTTGTGTTTTTTTCTTCCCTAAGGCAGAAGAGTGAAAGGAAGCAGGAGACAGTAACCTGCACTGAAAGTCAGGGGCTGGAGGCAGAAAAAAAGGAGGGGAATAACACCTGCCTGGGGAGATGAGGCTGAGGTTTTGAGGTGCCATCCTGCCAGAGAGAGAGAGACTCCACAGAACAATCTCCAAAAGTGGAATGAATGTTCTCTGTACACGAGTTTAGTTCAGCTTTAGCCGTACGACTGGCTGTTGCTTTTGTTTCAACGTGGTTCCCTTCCTTTCTTTTGCCACCACAGCACACAGTTGGTTGAATGTCAAGATATTTTCTATGCATAGCCTCGGGAGGAAACCCACCTTCATTGTGTAAGATGTGGGAATGAAGGAAGAAAAGTTATCTGCTAGGGAATTTGATGGGGAAAAGGTGTGGACAAGAATAAAAGGAAAGAAATAAAATTGCCTTGGAAAACATAGGAGAAAAGTCAATGTCATTATATGAGCTTCCTTATCTGTAATCCTGGGGTCTTAAACTAAACTTTAAAAACAAAACAAAACAAAACCCCAACCCCTCCATCCCCAAATAACTGAACAAACAAACAAAAAAACTCAACACAGCCTCACCTCCCCCCTGCAACAGTTTTAACTCTATTTAGCAATGATTCAGGTCCCGGCTCTGACATGACGCAAATATATAACCCTGGATCATATTGCTGGGAAAAATCTCTGCAGAAAAACTGAGAGAGGTGAAGCTGCAGAGACAGGCTGGACTGTTGAGACGGGACACAGCAGCAGCTCAAGGCTTCAAGAGGACAAATCACCGACATGGAAAGCTACAAAATGCTGATGGGAAAAAACCCCATAGTTGGAAGCTGTGAAGTTGTACGTATCCTATTTACAGAGCTTCTGTGGAGCTGGGTAATGGGGCTTGAACAAACTGACACCAAGAAATTCAGGATTTGCAGAACTTACTAAAAAAGATTCTTTCATATCTAGTTGCTAGACAACTTAATAAAGACAGATCTGCATTTCTTTTAACTCTTGGGAACTTATATCCGCCCCCCAAAATGTGATTTTTTTGAGATTCATGTAGGCATAGCATTGTTATTTTTTAATTTGTATAATGAAGATTGGCTTTTTATTAAAAAGAAAGATAAACAAAACCTAAAAAAAAGTTGTATTGTTTATTTGAAATATAAAACCAGCCTGACTTTGAATTTAAAGAACCGGTTTGTCACGCTAACTGCGTCTCTGAATTTCCTGATGGGTTTTTTTGTTGTTTGCTTTACTTGTTTGTTTTTGTTTGTTTTTAAATTCTTCCCTTCTAATTAAAACCAAAATAACCTGACTAGACAAAACATTTCTATGAATTGGTTGAGCAACAAGTCATCCAGACATGAAACAAATATGATGAGTAGAGAGGAGAATTTCTTAAGTAGTAAATCTCAACTACAGGAGGACGAGAGCGAGTGAAAACTCCCTGATTTCTGCAGCTATTGCTGTTGCTGCCTTGAAGTAGAAGATAAACCCGAGGTGTTTATCCTGTGACGCTGCTTGCGTTTGAGATTCCTATTAAAACAGCAGTGAGACAAGTTTAGCTGTGTTTAGAGACATTGAGTAGGTAGAAAAACTTAGGATATGTAGAAGATGGAGGTATTTTTCCCCAAGTAAATAAAACAAAAGTTTGGATTACACTTTTACATAAATAAATCACAGCAAAGTCTTTTTTTTTTTTTTTTTCAATCTTCCAGACCTGCTTCTTTATAATTTCCTGAACTTTCTGACCTTCTTAGGGCATGGAAACAGTGTTATTGGGGTAATAAAATACCAGAAAAGACTTGCAGCTTGGGCTGAATCTTCATCATTAGATCTCAGCCCCCAAAAGGTAGGGTGTGTTTCCTCAGGAAGGATAGCAGATTGAGGGTCATGTGCAGGAAAGTTATCTGTCCCTTTTTTTGGGTAATGATCAGCTTGTGGTGGTCTCTCAAATTGAGTTCCACCATAATTTGTCCCTGGAAACATTCCAGGTCAGGCTGGGCTGGGCTCTGAACAACCCGATCTAACTGAAGGTGCTCATGGCAGGGGAGGCTGGACTAGATGGCTTTTAAAGGTCCTTTCAACCCAAAGTATTCTATGAAAAGTAAGATAAAAGTGTCAATACTCCCATCTCGCAAATTCAGGAACTGTTTACCATGTACTTTGAAATGAGCATGAAGATTCATCAACTGAAATAAGCATTGCCAGATAACTGTTGGAAGAGGAAAGAGTATTAAATGGTAGAAACAGGAAGCTTGATATGTTTTATGGAGCAGTGTCCAACATTTTCAATCAGATCAAAAAACAGCAAATCTTGAAATGTTATAGTTCAACCTGTACATTAAAAAAAAAAAAAAGGATTATAAAAAGAGGCTTAGGAGCTATTTTAATGAAACAGACTGATAGTCTGGCAGTAAACTGTACCTGATGAACTGGACGAAAGCCAAAAGAAAAAGAGCAAAAACTGAGAAGACATAAATCTAATGTCATCATTTTTGCAGTAACTTCTTAAATTGTTTCTGTCATTGAATAGTTACACTTAAAAAGCTATAACACATCTTGATCTCCAGTAATTAACATTTTCTTTCTTTTTTATGATTCCAGGAAAAGATGATTTAAGCGTTTTTGTCTCTTAGAAGATCTGGCTGACAATGTCCACATCTGAGGAACAGTGAGATATGTTAATTCTGTAAACCTGGTTCACATTCCTGTGGAAAAACTTGTGTTTTAATGTGGTGCAGACCTTGCTAACGTCCCACAGGAGAAGTTGATCAGCAGTGCATTAGGTCATTTGAGCTCTCTGGTATTTATACTAGTTCAGCAAGAGCAGTTGCATGAATTGCTAACAGGCACTGTGAGGGGAAAACACTGGACAATTTTAGTTTGTAGAGAAGTGGACATTTTGCATCCCAAAGAGTTGCAGCTGCATATTTATTTAGGTTTTTTTTAAATCAAAAGAGGTTTTAAATGCAAGATTTCAAAATAGTGAAGGAGTATGCAGATCCTCATCTAGAAGTTAACTCAGAAAGGACAGGCAGACACTCACAGAGAAGTCAGGAGTTACGACAGGAATATTAATAGGGATCGAACACTGCGGAACGCAGAACAGGACCCAGAAGAGTCATTCCAAGATGGCAAAGGAGAACACTGCTCTATGAAAAGGCAAGCACCTTGAGCTAGTGGAAACCTTAATCACTGTCACAAAACTCTTCCTATGCCTTTTGCTTCATAAATTCTTTAAATAGACTCTCTAATTAAATTCCGCAGGATTCTGTGGTTCTAACAGAATGACTAAAGGTGAACCTCTGCCTTTGCAGGGACGAGCCTAACCACAAGCCTGTCAGAAGACAAAGTCCTGAGGAATATTCTCCCCCAGTTTGTGGGGTGATAGAGGCATTAATGGGAAATCCTTGAAAGACCACTAGACTTAGTTTTAATTAAGAATCTCATGAACCACAGCAGAGCAGCACTGTAGTGCACAGTGTGAAATATAATTGTTAATGTAAAGGTTAATGAGTTAATTAGCCACATTTAAATGTTTAATTCAAATAAATGTTCATCCATTACCTGTAATGGGAGCCATTTTGTTTTGTCTATTTACACAGTCTAGGGTTTTCTATCCCCAATATTCTCCATAGATATGAGATTCAACACACGGCAACCTGGCTTCAGTTAAAAACTGGAGGAAAAAAAATGGCCTCAATTCCAAATCTAACTTTTAATTTCCAACTATAACATAATAGACTTGAGTAACCCTTAAGACGCACCCCAGAGCAATCCCTAATAATGAATCTGTATGACTGGATTTAACCCAAATCAGACACATCTTGCAGTTGTAGTTCTCTACCTTGTTTGTAAGCAGCAGTAAGTTTACACCAACATGGACCAGCACAAGAGTATCTACTGGCTATATCCTGGCTCAATTAGCCTGGATAACTAACAAACATGCAAGAAAATATGCAAGTGATAGGAAGGCAAAATAAAGATATTGAGATTTCTCAACTGAGAATACAAAAATATCAGTGCAACACTTCTAGCCACGTCCTAATTCTGCTTCTCCATCATGTTTAGCAGATCTCTTTCTACCCTGTCCTGGTTTGAGGTAAAACAGAACCATTTTTCTGTTTAGTAATTTTTACTTTTTCAGTAAGCCTCTTCTAACTAAATAAAGTCTCTGAAATTAACAGCATATTGTTAATTTCATTTCTCAGGTTGATGAGACCTGTGTTTATAGTTCATGCCAAAGAATGGTATGCAGAGAAGTTCTTGCTTATACTGATTGCTATAACAACCAAGGTCAGGTAACTTGGTTATTTGCCCCATTGCAGGGTCAGAAGAAATGCAGAAAAATTGTAGAGGGGTTACACCTTCAGGAGAAGCAGACAGGAAAGGTGACACAAAACTGACCAACAGGGTATTCCATTCCATCCCATCTGTGTCACGTTCAGTATGAAAGCTGAGGGATTAAAAGTCAGCCCTCTTTCTTCAATGGCCAGTGTCCAAGGAGGACTCTCTCTGTTCATCTGCCTTTGATCCTGATCTGTTAATTTGTGACTCCAGATCCAGAATCCAGGCCCCATCTGTTGCCGAGTCCAGGCTGGGACTTTCCCTCTGCCTGCTGGTGCCATGATTGTCATCCTGGGAACTTGATATGACTTTGTATCTATTGTGTATGTATATATATATTTTATTAATGTTTTCACCATTGTAGTTTAGTTGGTTTTTTTTTTCCTAGACTCATATGTCTCTTTTACTCTCTCTGTCATCTGTCATTTGCTTCAGTGGCCAGTCCAGCTCAAGCCTGCGTGACGCTATCTTTGATCTGTGCTTGTCTGTAGGCACTCATTCCACCATCTTTCCACGACACAACACCCCTTTTCACCTAATTCAAATAATGCGATTCAGGTTAGTTACTCTCTGAATAACATAATTAGCATGCCGTTCAGGGGAAACAAGCATTGATATCTTTTTAAAACTGTACTCCTGCTTTCCATGGTTCAAAGGGGGAACCAAGCCATGCATCTGTCAGCACTGCTTCTGCTTGAAAACAGGTCTTTATACAAACTACAGGCCTTTGAGTCCCCGTCTGCTACCTTTTATTTAACTCTAAAGCACGCCAGCATCAAAGTCACCGAGGAACAGTGACAGGTAACTTGAATCTTTCATAACACTGATGCATAAAAGTGTCACGGAACTGCCAAGAATCAGCCTGCTATTCAACCTTTTGGACAATAACTACATATATTTTGGAGGGATGCTTTCCAAGTTCAAAAGTTTCTTTCCCTTTCCCCCTTTTCTCTCCCCTACCCTCCTACCAGCAACCCACGTCCTCAGTAATTCAGTCTTGCTGGAGAGAGCTGGGGTTTGTTTTGGGAAATAACTCACTGTTTGCCATATTTATTTTGCAATAAATATTTTGATCAAAAACAAAACGCAAAGCTTGGATCTTCCACCACCCCCTTCCTGAGTGGTAGTAGAATGTATCCAGAACCCCGGCAGACTTCTATCTTCTGGAAATTTGGTTAAGTTCAGCTAAGCCTAAACTAGGTTGAGGAGTCAAACATACCATCGTATAATTTCCATTTCCTTAGTAGATGGAAAATTATCTATGATATACCCAGCTCTTCTGTTTTAAGCAAATTCATCTTTATTAACTGATGATATCAGATACCTGACATGAAGTGTGAATGACATGCTTTGAATGAATAACGTTCATGCAAAGACTACTCAACCTAAACAAGACTAATGTGCCATTCCCAAAGGATTAACACACTAGAATTGTGTAAATGCACCGAATTAGGCACATATTACTGAATATATTTATGTCAGGGCACTGTACTAATTCCCTTGAAATATATTTGCTTTTAAATAGGAAATTGTTTCTGTGGCTTTCCGTGGCTCAGGAACTACCTACCCTTACACTTTGGGCCCTGACTCTTTAGTAACCTGAAGGAGGAAGAACTGTGTGTATATCCAAAGTTAACAATGTCATAAGCCTTTTTAATAAAATAAACTCTTATACATCATCCCTCCGCATTTGCAGAGCTCTGTGCAACATCAGAAAAGTGAAAAATGGAGCTGCAGTTCCCAGTTGGGTGACCATTGCTGCTACCCCCTGTGGCTGTAGCTGGGACAATTAGTTTGGAGGTGGAAGTTGTAATTTTCATGCGAGTCCTGAGCTTCTGCCAACATTGCATGGGGTGGCAGGAGCAACCCTGCTAGTCCCGAGCAAGCTTCCCATGCCCGGGCAGCGCTGGCAGGTGAATAAATCTTTTCCTATTTGTTCCTGCCCGGATACCTGAGAGATGAAAAACGGCAACAGTGATTGCATGAAGTAGTGACTAGTTTGCAAAACATCACAAGTCAAATCAAGTTTTGCCAGAAACACTTTCGTACCGCCCACCATCTCTTCCTGCCAATTTTTGTTGCTCCCCCTTGACAGCTAAATTTGCAATTTGGTTAATGATTTCATTCCAATGTTTGGAGTATGTTTTATATTACTAGTTCCAGAAAAGGTAGATAATTAGACAAATACGGTGAAGCAGCTCAGAAGACTTTTTAAAGTTATTAATGTAGAAAGTAGCATGAATAAGTATGACAGAATGAGGGGCCTCTAAAAATATCCCCTTCAGACTGAAGGTTTCTTTTACTCTGCATTTTTCCTGCTCATTTGAACAAGGTCCTTGCTAAATGCACAAAGGAGCGTGAGGAGTATGTTAAATGTTAATCTGGTCTAAATTATGAAGCAGGGGTCTTAAAAATGGAGCTTCGCGTTCACCTGCGGGTTACTGGTCATAAAACACAGCAAAATCAGTTCAAACAACTCGCTTTAATTATGACTCACAAACATTAGTCTTTGCACCAAATTATAATTGAGATATTTATTTTCCATGATGTACAACAGCAGCTGTGGGCTGTAACACAGGCAAGTCATCTTTGCATTGCTCATTATTTTTCAGTAATTGACTAATTTTATCCCTCACACCTGTCTCGTATAAAACCTAGTGGCATCACCATAGCCTAAAAAAGATGATATATATCCCCGCTGTCAATCCTATACCTCTCTCCTTAATGACCTTTCGAAAAACTTTTCAAAAAGCCCTATTTTAATCTTTTGTCCAGATGCAAGTTTGTATAAAGCAATGACAAACCTTACATGACTCATAATAAAACTTGCACGTGGACTTGAATTAGTCAGGAATTCTGTGCTTAACATGACCAGAATTTTTTATATGAATTGTCAATTAACTGACACGATTTGAAATGCAGAGGAGCATTTGGAAGTGACATATACTGCTTGAGATGTTGCCTCGACACACAGCTTGCATTCGTGCACCAATTAAAGACACGGCTCTACAGACTTAACAAGAAAGTATTCAGAGCAGATGGAAATATAAAGAGATTTGTTTGTCTTCCTTCAAACTAGGAATCTGAGATCAAAAACTCAGTCTCTAGTCTTGTGAGAAGTAACTTGTGTAGATAGCCCTTGAAAAGCAGTAGCTATTCCAAAATTGTAAAATAATCTGTCTGCTTTTTGTGGACCTGCCATTGTTTTGGAGATTTCAGCTTTCTTCCAGACATACTTCTCCCTGGGTTGGCATTAACTGCAGAAGCATCGAGGCTTTTATCTGAACTGCCTGAAGCCATGTGGGATGAATGCGAACCTTGGGATTTCGTGGAAGAAACATCCAGTACTGACATCTTCTAAGATCTGACATTTCTAACAAAATAATGGTATAACTGAGGTTAGAAGGCACCTCTGAAGATCACCTAGTCCAATTCTTCTCCTCGTAAAGGGCCAGCTAGAGCAAGTTGCCCAGAACTGTGTCCAGTTGGGTATCCTCAAGGATGGAGACTACATAAGCCCTCTGGCCAACCTGTTGAACGATTCGATCACGGTCATGAGAAAGAACTTTTATATTTAAGTAGAATTTCCTGTGTTTCAGTTTGTGTGTTTTACGCATCAGTTCAAACCCTACTGAAAGTCAAACTAGTTGGCTAAAATAGCAAATAAGAACTCCTGAAATATTCAGAAGACAGTCATAACTAAAGACAAGTGTAAAGTTTATAATTATTTTATATAGACTGAAAAACAAATCTCTCTGGCTTACAGAAAATTGATTAGATGATATAACTTCAGAAAATCTCACATATGTTTAATTGAGTAGTCCCAATTGACTCTGAAATTTTAGCTGTATTCAGTCCTACCACATATAAATTTTATCAGAGACAGTACTGGGGGTGGGATATTCCTTCCAGAAATTGTTCCTAGTGGTTATCTCAGATGGTTGAATGAAAGCTTTTGTTATTATACCACATTTATTGTAGTTATACGTCAGCACAGTAATAAACAAAGTAACTTTTTGTTAATGTTGCAGTTATGGTTATTTTCACTCATACAATAAAAAAAAAAAAAAAGAGTCCACAATAACTGCTCATCAAGTTGAGCTCATCAACTGCTCATCATTCAGTCTCCCTGGGGCAAAGAAAAATGTTAGATAAGGATTTCTAGATGGCCCATATGTTGATGGAAGAGAAAAGATGGAGCTTGGCAAACAGTTGGTGAATGGAGAGCAGCTCCCCTAATACATGTCCTTATTTCCCCCATAACTTTTTAACATTACAGTAAATCTGGTGCAGTAGTCCTTAAGGAACAACTCTCTGCTTGGGAGCTCTTTCACTGGAGGGTATTCCACATCCTTTCTTCAAACTCAGAATGCCTGGTTGCTTTCAAATGATCTTTCACATCCTCTCTTAATTGAAAGATCCTAAACCCTTAGGGCTCCCCATAACAGGTTCTCCCTCTCCTTTACTCACGGGGTCAAGTGCTTTCTCATATGCTGATAAATTAAGCTGTTTAGCATCCTGAAGCTTAATGTAAATGAAATTAGACACATCCAAATTATACTTCTTTACTTCCCCCCCATCTGTATTACAGAGAATGGTCCCTGTTACCTGACTTCAAAAGGGCAAGAAAGTTCTAATTAGCAAAACTGGCTCCTATTTTCACTGGCACTTGGTAAATTAACAAAAACCAGAAAAGTATCTATAATCTATATTTTTTTCTTCATACCAGTCCCTTTGACAGGACATGTGTGACAGCTAACAGGATCAGTCAACTGATTTCAGTCCTTCTGAAGAAAAGAGTGTGTGGCCAGGTAAAGACCTTTTCAGACCTTCTAATTGGCTTAACAGTTTCTGTCTTGAATTGACAACCTCACACCCTCTGACTTTAAACCCAAATTCCTTAGTCGAGGGAAACAAGGGCTGATGTACATGCACAGTGAACATGAAAAATATTTTATGTATTTTTCGTATTTCTGCAATTTGAACATTTTGGTGTGGATCCTTTGTAACCTTAATGTCACTTCTTTTCACTGCGGTCATGTGAGTTCTCATTGCAGTTCACAAAATTTTGTTCATAATTTTTTTTTTTTTTTTTAGGGCTTTTAATACGATTCTCTCCAGTCAACTTTACTGTGGACAAGGTAGAGAGCAGTCGTTGTGAAGTGTGGCTACAACTCCTTCACATATCTTGGAGACAACATTTAGCTATGAAAATACATTCTTATAAGCCAAGGAGGCATAGTGGCATCTGAAGATAATGCTGCTCTATGATACACGATGCTAAAAAATGTTATAGAATGTCATAAAAGTATGATCTCCCCAACATGTAAGTATTGCCCTTTAGAGAGTTAAACATATTCATTCCCTCTACGCATGACAGTCAGAGAAACAATGGGTTCAAAGAGCTGAATTTCTAATAGTTTCCCCCCAAATGGTATTTACTCTGCTGATAAGCTTAGGAAAATTCTAGTCTGCAGCTCATCAGAGCCATCTTTGGATCAATGTTATCTCAGGAGTCCAGAGGAGCAGCACCAAATCTGAAAAAAAACCTCTTCACCTAGTTACTATATACACCTGGGCAGGAGGAATGGGCTAAGAGGGATCTAATCAAATTCAGTGAGGACAAAGGCAAAAGTCCCACACCTGGGATGGACTAACCTCCTGCAAGGTCAAGCACCAGCCTCCCACGTGGCCAAGTGCTGTTACAGGCAGACCACTGACAAATCTAGAACCAGAAAGGAGCACTTCACAGTATGCATGAGTTTTCCAAATTTCGATGCAACTGTGTCTCAGGCTATGATACATTCTCTGTGCTGTTTCAATTTTTTTTTTTTTTTTTTTTTTTTTTGGACTTAGACCTTTACCTCCATGGCTCTGAAGAATGTTGTGTGTTCTGATGAAAGGCTGACCTGCTGAGAACATTTTCTCTGGCTGGAAATTAAGCGCACGGGCAGGAACCAGCCAACACAGACAGCACCACCTACTGCCTGTTCTTCAGTTCAAAACACTGAACCAGCAGCTGACAGCCCTCTGACAGCGTGTTTCAGAGGAGGTCAACGCTAAGGAGGAAGCCATGATACTCAACTTTATCATGCATTTTCTCACCTTCGTGTTCAGAGAGGCAAAGATGTATGAAGAGCTGGCGAATGACCTCCGGATGTCACACTGATTAATTAGTGAAGTTTGCTTTCACCACTGGATACCAAGTGGCCTGTCAGATTAATTATCATTCCCTCAGAAGGCTATTTCTCTTCCAGCATCTCCTCCCAGAGTCTCTACAACATGTCTCATGCAGCATGGGCCGTTACCAACAAACAGTTTTGGGGATCGTGGGAACTGCTTCTAAGCATCATCTTTCTTTTACACGGGATGAAAAAAAATAATCATTTACTCATTAGCATCACTAAACTAGTGTTTAAACACGTTAAAGGGCAGATTTTACAAATTACATGACAGAAGTTAGAAATAGAAACTGCCATTGTGAGAATGATACAGTGGACAGTAACAGCTGTACGTAATTTAATCAGCATGCTTAATTCTGAAAACATGACTATATCCAGGAATTACCTGGATCTCATAGAATGCTTGAAATCCTGCCTTCTGGAGAAGCGGAAAAGCGGGAGCCAAATCCTCTAGTCTCGATGTTATGCTAGTCTACTTCCAAGTAAGCCTGGATCCAGAGGACAGTTTGATCCTGTGTTCTGGAAACAGTTTCAGGCTCTCAGATTGCCTTTCTGAGACAGCTTAGTGATCACCAGAATTGGATTTAATTGACCAGAGAGAGTAGCTTATAAAGGAAAAGAGGCCTGTTGTCCTAAAGAGCTATGTGTGCTGCTAGCTCTTTCTGTGTTTTTGGCTTTTTTTTTTTTTTTGTTTGTTTGTATGTGTTTTTTTTTGTTTTATTTTTTTTTTGTTTTTTTTTTTTTTTTTTTTAAGAGCCTCTCCTTACCCCTGAACCTCACTGTCTTCTTCCATTTGAAGGCTGCAGTGACATTACAGTCTCCCACGTCCTAGCCATATTTTATATTCCAGTCCTCTTTCAATATAATCCTGTACTTTTTACGTGCCCTCTTTTCTTTCTTTTCTCTGTGCTGATCTTTTTATTTTCTCTGGTGGGTTTGCTTTACTGTGGTGCTGCCTTTATCTTAGAGAAAACAGTGTTGTTATGATCTTCGCAAGAGGTATATTTTGATTTTGTCCATAGGACTTTTGAAAGCCAAAGAAAAGAATTTATCTGTGAGGAGGTGAAGTTTGTGCATCAGTATTCAAGATTATAGACAGGCTGAATAGCTCCAAATGAGGTTGGTAGTTACGCAGAAGTACAGATACATTAGTTTCTGGATTTTTAGTTTGTTAAGTTGTGTTTTGCCAGCAAACCAGGCCAATTTGTGCAAAAGAGTACACAGAGAAAACAAAGTTCACTCGCAACATGGCATGAGCATAAATGCTATCAAAATAAATAGATCTGAGATGTCAGAGCTTTTCCTATAATTGCAGAGAAACACGCTTAGCAAGTCATACAGATTTTCAGAACTCAAGATTCCCATACCTCTATCCAAGACACGCAGGAGGACACGTGGTGATGAGCAGGACGGAGCACGGCTGATGACACGTCTGGAGTAGGGGGAGCAGTTCACCCACCTCCTATCCTTGGGGTCAGCAGTAGGTAGCACCGTGCACCAACGTGCCCCAGGTGCCACTGGGAGCTGGGAAGAACCATGAACACACCCACCTCGTTACTAAACCCAGTGCAGCTGTGTAGATCTCCAGAAAGGTCATGAAAGCCCATGTACCTTCAGGAGAACAGTGAATTGGTCTGTTTTTCCATCGTGAAAGTTGATTTATTTTATTTTATTTTTTTTAATTGAAAAAAGCAGCATGGTTCAAGGGAAGGGGCAGAAATAGGCCATCTGCATAAATTCTAAATTCAAGACCAAACTTATATTCTTATCTGTGAAGAGACAGATGGCAAAGATGTATTAACTTGATAGTCATGTTTCATCCAAATAATACAAGCAGACCTTCAGACAAAAGTAATTGGAAATCCTTTGAATACTGTGTGGGTTTGTGGTATATTTTAGACACAATTTATTTCAAAATTACACAGAATGTGCTTAGTAAAATTATATGTCGGAAGAGATATATTTCTGATGCAAGAATTACCAGAACATGAAACATTGCTTTTTTTTAACCTGTTTTAAGCACGACTGAGCAAAGTTTAGTTAAATACAACAGGCCATCAGAGCCTCTTGCTCAGACTCCTTCAGGGCCAAGAAAGTGAACTCTAGTCCTTTAGTGAAGCTTAGTTTAACAGTTTTGGACCTCTGACTAGTAAGCAGTAAGATGCATAATGATAACTTGTGCCAGTCTTTCTGGAAGGTACACGTCCCCAGAATTTGATTTTTGAGCCAGACACATCCATAAAAATTAGCAACGACCATTAACATAGTGAAGCCTTTGAAGTGATTGCATCCAGTCTATTAACTAGGCTAATTAGTGACACACAAATAAGTTCTGAGACCACTGGGCTGTCCCACTTACCCTCACAACTTTCCTGCAGGAGCAAAACCTTTGTTTCTGTTTGTGATGGGGACTTCTATGGAGAAAAGACATATTCTTGCGCATTGTCACAGCATCACAGAATAGGGCCTCTTTTATTAACTCTTCCCCCCTGCAACATACGTGCCATTTGTTCTCAAGATGGATTTCATATCTACTGAAAGTCATCTTTGCATCATCTTAACCATATTAGAACATGGAGGAAAAAAATGAAACAATGACAGTTGTTTACCCTCAACTCAAGAAGAAATAAAAGGCTTTTGCAAAGGGGAAGACACTATTTTCCAAGCCTGTGATGGTTAGGACAAAAATAATGGACTTAAACTGTCTTGAAACACTTCAAGGGAGACATTGAGACATTTAGAGCTTCAGTATGATCACATCATTAGATGCTTCCCAAAGTCTTCTCCTTCTCTCTAGTCAGAGCTTTTACCCTTTTTAGAGCCTTCTTTAATACAGATGACAGCCCAAATCCATGCTTTCTTTAAAGAAGTCTCATTATACTTAAGGCTCTCCCATCACATCTTCAGGCAATTTAAACCGCTTCTTCTTTTTTTTTTTTTTTCTGATGGCAGTAAAGATATTTCCACATAGATCATTTTTACTCTGCAGATGCTTTAGTCTACTGGCCGATACAATGTCCCATACTTTGCAGTAGATATATTGTCTTTTTTCTTCTTCAGGGAAATCTCCAGTGACCCTAATATTTAATGTCACCAGATTAGAGTGGTGCATTGTGAGTCAATTCTGAGCTTGGCTCCTTTGCGAGGCTTCGGTTTCCAGAACCAGCTCTGGACCTACCTGTGATGCTGTCTTATTTTCCGTTCCGAAAAGTTGAGAACGGAGCCACAGAGAGGAAAAAAGTTCCTAATGCAGCCTAGCTATGACATGATTGCAACTAGGCTAAATGTATTAGTTCTCCACATATTACACTAGAGGTCACACAACATCTAATTCATTTCCTTGAATTTCACATTTCACACTCCCCTGAATGTAATTTCTTTCAATTTTCCCTGCTGTTGGTAATTGGTGTGCCACACATCTCCCTTCTCCAACAGACTCGCTCTGATTATACTGGTGCTGCACTCGGTGTGTCTATTAAGAACCAGGGATCAAACTTTCCCCCAGGCCTGGTTTCCATTTCTCTCTCTCGTACTCATTCATTTGTTAAGGGCATGAAGTCCTCATATATAGTTCACATTTAGAAAGGTTAGTACTTTCTTAAGAAGGAAAAAAAAAAAAAACAAAAGCAAAGCGCAAAACAAAACCACACAGCTTCCCAGTGGCTGGGGCTGTCTCTCAGCCCTCACGTTTTCTCTTGGTTCTCACCTCCCCCTGTGATGTCTTGCAGCGTTTTCGGAGATGTCTCGTTTAATGTTGACAGAGTCCCCATCTCATCTCCCAAAGCCTTTAAATCATAGAATGATACGGGGTTGGAAGGGACCTCTGGAGATCATCTAGTCCAACCCCCATGCCAAAGCAGGTCCACCTAGAGCAGGTCCCACAAGAACGTGTCCAGGTGGGTTTTAAATGTCTCCAGAGAAGGAGACTCCACCACCTCCCTGGGCAGCCTCTTACAGGTCTCTGCCACTCTCACAGGAAAGAAGTTCCTCCTCATCTTTAGGTGGAACTTCTTACGTTCAAGTTTGTGCCCATTTCCTCTTGTGCTGTCCCTGGGCACCACTGAAAAAAGACCAGCCCCATCCTCCTGACACCCTCCCTTTAAGAATTTGTACACATTAATTAGATCCCCCCTCAGCCTTCTCCTTTCCAGACTAAAAAGACCCAAGTCCCCTCAGCCTCTCCTCATAAGAGAGATGCTCCAGGCTCTTAATCATCTTTGTGGCCCTTTGCTGTCCCCTCTCCAGCAGTTCCCTGTCCTTCTGGAACTGGGGAGCCCAGAACTGGACACAGTGATAGTGACAATGATAGTGACAATGAAATGTAAAGTTTGGATTATTTTGTAAACATAGGAACATATAGGAAAAATGGAATATTGAAGAAGATGAGCTCTTTTTTTTTTTTTCCTCAAAGTTCTTGCCATTTTATTACATTCATGAGCAGTATCTCAGGGTCTGCTTCCATTTGCAGCACCGATTTTATGATTGTGGAAGATTGCTGGCTTCAAGCACGTAGGTATTTCTTACATCTAGTTATAAAACATTGCAGAGAATCTGAATTGTAATTTCATGAAAAAATCCATGCAGATCCTTGTGATAGAGACCCTATCATTATTCTCCAAGTTTAGGTGGGTCAGTCTCCAATGAAATATTCATTTATATATATATTATGTATTCCCAGGTATTAATCTTGTAACAGAAAGAACCAGAATCTCTTTGCACCTGACCTCTCTCTATTATTTTAACTGCTTCACACTGTTCCTTAGGCTTCCAGGACCTATGTTTTGTTGTTCTCTTGGCACCTGACTGAAATCCTTATTGCTTTACTTCCACATTTACAATTATAAGTTATGTAAAAAAGATCTGCAAGTCAGCAGGAGGATAGGTTATAAGAAGGAGAAAGGAACCCATGGGGATGTCTATTCCAGCACCCCTTCCCTCTTGGCAAACCCTCCTCTCATCCCTGTTGCTTTTGCCACTAGCCCAATCTGAGCCTCCTTCTGTGGAGTTCTGAAGTTAGATAATGACTTAATTGCAGTGATGTAAAAGACTGGCACGTCATTCAGGCCTGCAGAGCTGTTCCTGTGTGGGCTTGAATATCCCCTCTTAAAGATGTTCTGATATCACGACCTGATTGGAAGGAGTATTTTATAAAAGATAATGGAAACATGCTAATACGAAGACTCACAATCTACCCTACACCAGCTTGAGGAGGGTTTTACAGTGCTGGGAAATCTCCCAAGCAGATGCTCAATTCAGAATTGTATTGTTTTGTTAATTGAAATCCACTTTGATTTCCAGATATTTTATTGAAAGTTTTGCTGCGGAAACATTTCTTTCTGAAGTATTTCTCTACTTCAAAAAGTGAAAAGTAGTGTTTTGAGGTTTTGGAGTGACCTTTGGAAATCTGTCATTTTCAATAGGACTTGTCTTTTGTTTTGTTTTTTACCTTTTTTTTTCTTTTTCTTCTTTCTTTCTCTAAAGGCTTATTAAATTACAATTACTTTTCTGAATCAGATTTCATGCATCATTCTATGATCTACCCAAAATCCCTTGTTTAAAGAATAAAATACACCCCAATTTTCAGGTGTGTATTATCATCAAATACTGTATCACAGAATCTGCTGAGTCATGGGCGTTGCTGGAATGACATAACTGGCAAATAATTAGATCTAAGTATAAAAATGCTTGCTAATTGCTTAGCAATTACTATTTTTGCATACACAAGGCAGTTAAAAATAGAAAAGAAAAAAAAAGGAGAGTAAACTCTCTCTGAAGGATGACACTTGTATTTGTCCTTCCATGTAGACTCCAAATAGAAGAGCAGCGCGTCCAAGAGCAACATCCATGGAGGACCACTCTGGTCTTGGCTCTGGTTGACAGGAGGAAATCTGGGTCTCTTGTGGAATCACGACCATCTCCATTAGAGCAGTTGTCTTGCAACCACTTGCTCTTCCACGCAGTGAAATAATTCGCCCCAAACCAAACTTCATTCCTGTTCAATACCACTTTTCTTCAGTTCCTCTTCTATGCGCTACTACCTTTTTGCCAGCTTTGAAGTAGCAGATTTTCGGCAGGTACCACATTTGAACAACACAGACCTTTAAAATCGAGTAGATTGCTTAGGCTTGCTGTTTTCAGGATAGCTAATTGCTGCATTCTCAGAATGGTCATCGAAACGCTGGTGTAAAATACTGCAGCAGTCCCCGAGCACAAGTATTTCCCATCGCCTACCGGTCAGAACAAATCATAATTCAAATTAACCTTACCGTGTCGTGAAATTTTGTTACATGTCATCATGCTATATTTTATAATATCTATGAATCAATCCTAGCAAGCCATTTGCTTAAATGATGGAATTTTTTTTTGTGTGACAGAGTAAAGCTAGAATGCTCCCTGTGATTAATTTTTCAAGTAATGGTGAAGTACGAAGTCAAAAGCATGTAATTTTGTAAAAGGGCAGCATTTGGGGCCTTCAAAACAATTCATTATGTTTTGGAACCAATGGAGATGACTCTTCAGCGATATATATAATGTAATTTAATTATAAAAAGGAAGCTGATTTTGCCTGACAGCCTTCTGGGGGGAAATGTGCTCAAGTGCCCACAAGCTAGCTGTCACACTTTTTCTCCTTCTCCTGGACCAGATCGAGTGATACGCAATCCTTTCTAAATCAAGCGTCATTTGGTGCTTCCAGAACCTCAAAGCAATTTGTTTGCAGTTTACCAAGAACATTTCCATGTTTTCCAGTTCAAAAATATATCTACGGGCTATTTTGATGCTGTAAAGGGCTCTATTTCATCAGAAGGTGTTGCTTTATAAAGGTTTCCAACGGATTGTTTTAAATGTTTCAAAATTAATCAGGCATATTACTTCTCTGTCATTTTGCTTTTGCAGCAATCGTGTTCTATGTATATTTTATTGTCAAAGTAAAGCTTTCAGTAAGATTGTTTTTATGTTTCCAAGCCAATCTTTTTCAAGATGTTGTAGAGGGGGAAAAACCCACAACAACTAAAAAAATAACAAAAAACATAAAAGAGGAGAAAATGTAATCTTTTAGGGGAAGCCACTAGTTTCGCAGTTGTTGGCTTCTTCCATACTCAGATACTTCCCCCCTTTTTAAGAGCACGATTACAGAAAAGTGAATTGGGCCTGACTCACCATCCCTTCTCTCTGTTTTTATGGTGAGTAGGTGTTGCTTTTAATGCCATTACAAAGTCACAAAACTAAAACAGGGCAGCAATAATTCTATTAAAACACACATACCAGGTAGTAAAAATGTCTGCAGGGAAAAAGCTTTAAACATATTTAGATACAAATATTTAGATATTTAGATCCCTACCACCGCTGCTCCTCGGAGACTTGTCTTCTCCAGGCTGAACAACTCCAACTCTCTCATGCCTGTCTTCATAGGAGAGGTGCCCCAGCCTACGGCTCATCTTCATGGAGCTCCTCTGGACCCATTCCAGCAGGTCCACGTCCTTCTTATGTTGGAGGCTCCAGAGCTGGACACAGTACTCCAGGTGAGGTCTCACCAGACTGGACCTGCTGGCCACACTTTTGGTGCAGCCCAGGATGTGGTTGGCTTTCCAGGCTGCCAGAACACATTTCTAGGTTGTGTTGAGCTTCTCATCCACCAACACCCCCAAGTCCTTTTCCTCAGGGCTGCTCTCAACCCATTCTCTGCCCAGCCTGTGTTTGTGCTAAACAGTTTACTCCTCAGTAATTCCTAGCAGCCAAATTCATTCCTGGTGCAGCTCCATCTGTTCCCAATGAAATTATGTGCAGTGACTTTTGCCCAAAGTGTTTAAAAGCTTGAAGAGCGATTAATTTTTGAAAATTTTAGAGACGCTACCAAGATGGAGAAAGAGAGGGGTTAGTGATATAATTTAGAAGGCAATGAATAAGAAAAGGATTTAATTAAGGGTAATGGGAAAGCATTAAGGCAAAGGAAATTTGCCAGTAGGTTGATTTAAAAACATATACATATTCTCAGTGCTCTGATCAATTTAACAGTTCAGTAGTCATCAGAATAATGTCGGAGTCCCACTGTTTGAAGCAATTAAATGCATGTGTCTCAAATAGCAAAAACATATAAACCAGAAATAGAAAATTACTCAGGTCTGTTTTCATCACCAGGTGCCCCTAGTTTGAAACTTCTCCCAGTGTCATGGCAATGCCTGGAAAAACAAGATAATGTTGCCAATTAGTTGGATTATTAATTTATGATCTCTGCTGCTAATTTCTTTGGTTAAAAGTTTGGTTACAGCTAATCTGACAATGTGCAGTATGTAACTTCAAGCTCCTTAAATGTAAATCCTTTTCTCCCTTCAATTGCTTGCTTTTCTTATTCTCTCCAAAGCAAACTACAAATAAATATATTACTAAAACAGTGAAGAAAGTAGTAAGTTTTTCAAAATAGCTATATGGATTGGAAGAACAACCATCAATACAAAAAAATGCAGGCTCCCATATTGGATTGGATCAAAAGTACTTTAAAATATATAGATGTAAATTTATAGCTGCTTATTTACATCCCTGTCCATCAGTATTTAATACCATTGATTTCGCCATTTGGACAGACTATTAAAGTCCCAACCGGACACACATGCTTTTGAGAGAAATTATTGAATGGGGTGTTAGAAAGTGAGCAGATTAAAAAAGTCTACTTGCAAGAGACAGGCATACGGAGTTAATGAAGTGTGTTCCCTACAATCCATCAGTTGTCACGTTGCAGCTATCCGGTGATAAAATCAATATAAATGCTGTCAGACACACCACATTACTTCGCGGGGAACTCTAACCCCAGTATGTAATCATACCAGTATTTAAGCCTTGGGCCGAACCGTGTACAAAGCTTAATGTGGTTCTTAGAGCTTGTAAACTCTGGCAAAGTTTCCTGTCCTCTAAGCTCATATTAGAGGTCCTCTTATCTAGTATGGTTTAGTTAACTGTGGAAATCAAAACCACCTTCCAACGGATTTCTGTAGTCCTCTTCTGGCCTGTTCCGCTTTCAGCTACTACCGTGTTCTCTGCCGGCAGGGACCCCGTGTTACGCCCAGTTCCCCACCACTGCTCCCCTCTCTGCCACCTCCAGAGAGCTCTCCTGTCCCTCCTCTTTCCCCTGTACCCCATTGTCTCCACACAGGAGCCTGAATTCATATGGGCTTGGAAGGGACCTCTGGAGATCATCTAGTCCAACCCCCATGCCAAAGCAGGTCCACCTAGAGCAGGTCCCACAAGAACGTGTCCAGGTAGGTTTGGAGTGTCTCCAGAGAAGAAGACTCCACCACCTCCCTGGGCAGCCTCTTACAGGGCTCTGCCACCCTCACAGGAAAGAAGTTCCTCCTCATGTTTAGGTGGAACTTCTTATACTCAAGTTTGTGCCTATTTCCTCTTGTCCTGTCCCTGG
>JAOTQQ010000004.1:5596520-5718036 GCA_026546715.1 Gallinago undulata | reverse complement strand
CTCATGGTCATCCTGTTGTCCACCAGGACTCCCAGGTCTTTTTCCTCAGAGCTGCTCTCCTCCATGTCTTTTTCATGTCTTGTCCTTGTCCCAAATCAAGCAGTAGTGAAAAACTTGCTACTATATTCAATAAATTTCAAAAATAACATGATTCCACGTGGATATTTCAGAGTATCTATTCTGCCCTGGCAGGTCAACTCATTTTATGAGTCACCTGCCACAATTTATTTTATCTCAGGGAAGCCAGAAGCAATAGATATGGCAGGAACCTGCTTCAAATGTCACTCTCATTAGGCTTTTAAAGAAATTACCTTAAATCACAGTTAAATGTTCTTAGGAGAAAGCATGTAACTTTTGTATTTGTTGCAAGTCATGCATTAGTATCCCCTCACAACAGTGCAATAAATGAGTAAATGAGGACAATTTTTATTTCTTATTTTGTTAGCACTTGTGTTTGAATTGCAGTGTTTTCTGTTCTTTTTTATGGCTATTTTGGGTGGCATCTTTGAGGAAAAACAAATTAAAAAAGCTACAGCACCATCACCACGGCCAATAATTTTACCCACGCGAAGGTAACAGTTAGATCACCCTTCATTCCCCCCTGTGCTCTACCTTCTGATTTTTCTAATTGCAATGTTGCACTATTGATGGGGACAGTATAAGCTGCTTTGAAATATTTCATTTCACAGAACGTAACCTGTTTTTATTGTCTGGTCCCTTTCGGTTGCGTTGTACTGTGCTGCTCTGGGCTGTCCTGGTCTTGCCAGCCAGGCTGGCTAGATGATGCCCACAAGGAACAACCCCCAAAAAAGTTTATATTCTCCATCTGCCAAGTTAATGAAATGCACACGACGTAACGTCAATTAAAACAAAGAATCAGAGGTCCAACCTAGACGCAAATGTTGGCTGCAGGCTGATTATCTCAGGGGTCCATGAATCTATAAGCAAAAGAGGGAGCAAATCAGTAAAAAAATCCAACAAGACCGAAAGGCGGCTAGAAAAGCAGGATTTTGTGGATGTAAATTGAAGCTTGAAGCTCAGTCATGCTGTCAGATGTTTAACTTCCTAGCGTGAGAGGAAGTCATTTAGCCGGGAGGGAATTAACAAAGAACTGCTTTCATAATTGAAGTTTTAAATTGTTTCTCTTGTCATTGAATTATAATCATGCATGGAACCGACAGAGGGAAATAAGTTCAGGACATGGGGAAGCATAAGCAGGTTGATTAGCATGTTTTCCCTAAGGTATAGATCTAGCAAGAGAAATACAGTGGGTTTTAAAGATCAGAGATGGAACTGTTGGGCATGAAAAGAAAAAAGATTTGAAGTGCGAAAATTCTCTAAGCCAAATCCATTAGACATCTTTATACTTACATAGTTTCCCTTTTTCTAAATGTACTTTTAAAAATATTGTTTGTTTGTCATAAATGACCCAAAGTTGCCCACAAATGCTTCTTAATTTAGTCGCTTCATGATATCATGCTGCTTATAGACTAAGACTCAGTATCCTTTGCTCTTTGCTTTTTCCCTCTCTCTCTTTTTTTTTAGGGGGGGGGGGGGGGGAGGCGAAGGGTAGAGGAGGGGAACATTGCAATGAAGAACTGAAGAATGAAAGTCAGCAGAGATGAGAATGTCTATACACGTTTCTGATCACCTAATGTACCAGTATCACTTGTTGCCCTCTACTAATGCCTTTTACAAGCACTGAAAGCATCCTTACTCGGTGAAAGAATAAAGTAGCAATTTCTATTCAACTTCCATACATTCCAGAAAAAAAAGAATACTCTGTCAATAGTGCTGTGGATGAGCTGGCCTTATGGGATCAATGATACAAAGATTAAGCCAAATCATCACTGCAGAAAATTTCCTTCTTTCATCTAGATGAGAGCTTCCCTTCGAAACTTTGAGGAAGGCTGCTGGGCAGCAGTTCGTCGATATTTCTGCAGGTGGGGTCTGCCTAGAAAGTATATCCACTGACAACGGGATTAGCGTTTATTCTTGGTTTTGGGATTGTGGGTATCAGCTGAAGAACCTCTTGTGGCTTTTCCATCAGTAACTGCTGTGGAAATAAATACTGCCACAGACCTGCCCTGCTCTGTGGCTGATGTAGATCATCGCTCCGGCTTTGCTAAGCTCCTGTTGTTTATAAGAAACCTTTACGGAGGAGTATTACGGCAACTTAACACCAGGATAACGTTTCAAACAGCTGTGAGTTTTCACATGTTAAAAGCATTTAGACTTACCACCTACTTCTTCCAATGATTAGCTTAAACAGCAGTTTTACTTATTTTTTTTATTAAACAAAATAAAGCTTATTTTGATCACATAATTTTCAGTGTGGTTGGCTCTTCCATCTCTTTTCTTTTTTTCCCCACAAAGGGGAAGAATGAAAGACTAAGGAGAAATAGAGCAAGAGCCAAGTGCCTCTTTCCCCATCATTTAAAATAAAATGCATTGATTAATTTTTTTTTCTTTTAAAAATTCAAGACCTATTTCAACAAAGTATTTCTTCAGTAAAATGAGCATCAAAACCTTAATCCCATTTGTGTTTTATATTATTCGCAGTAAAGGAAAAATTCTCTTAGTTGTGTGCTTTACAGAAAGACGGTCAACTCCAGGCAGCAAGACAGAAAGGACTGAGGTTCAGATTGACAGGCCGGTGTGTGGTGTGAGTCCTGTGGATGGACTGTACTGGGTAGTACTGGTCTATACGGGGACCCAGGGGAGGGGTACTGGGCCAGAGCAGTGGGAGGAGGTGGCTGATCTTAACACCCCTTAATAATATATATAGAGAAAAGAGCGTCAAGAAAAAAAAAATGCCACTTTGTGTATCCATGTCAACAAAACCCAGATTAGATGTATGTGGAGAAGGATTTGTGGTCTTCGTGTAACTTGCTGACATAGTCCTAAAGGGCTTTGCTCTAGCTCAAAAGCCATGAGTTTGAGGTGACATAGTCCTAAAGAGCTTTGCTGTAGCTCAAGAGCTCAAGAGTTTGAGGTGCTACCTTGGCGTGTGCTGAAGGCTTCTCCCAGTCAATGGAGTCTGGTGACCCCATAAACCCTTTGTGTGTCATGATTGCCATTTAATCAAGTGCTAAGCAGATTAGTCTGATTACAAGGCAATCGTGGTAGCCTAAACCCCGTGGTTGTATTTTTTCCCCGATGAAGAATGTTTTCCTGCTAAATTGTAAATACCATGGCCTGTGTGATTTCTGAACATTTTGTGTGTGACAAAGTAAAGATGCTCCCTTTATTTCCCTTTTGGTTCCATGCTAATGAATTTATTTTTTCTTCACTCTTCGTGTTTATAGATGCCCAAACTTGGATCTATTGTCCTTTAATTCCATCAGGTTTTGGTTTAAATTACCCTTTTAAATGAGTCAGAATAGGGCTTTGGGTTATGTGTTGGAGCAACACTGGTTGCACACTTTCTGAATGTCACCAAGGCAGGCATGGACAGAAGCCATAGCTGCTGCTCTGCTATCACATGACATTTCCACTGCCACCCATAGAGGCCGCAGCTTCTTACAGAAACCTTCCCTTTTTGCACTGGTTTCCAAAGACAAGCCCTGTTCTTGCTGCAAAAACATTTCTTACCTCGCATCCAGATTCCCAGTTTCTCTTTTCCTCCAGGTCTGCTACTGAAGGGGAGCATCACAAGTCCTATGGCCACTCGTCCCTCTGACTGCAAGGAGAAGATTACGGATGCACGCCATAAGTTCTAGCTAAATTTAGCTAAACGGAATATTTTCGTCGTTTTACACTAGAAGAGAACTTCAGAAATGTGCAGGCAAATAATAAATAATACAGTTCAAATTTCCTTACAAAATACCAACCACTGGCACTGTAAATGTAAAATCTTCATGGTTTTTATGTACTTTCGTGTGAAACATTCACTGTCACTATTGCAGTTTGCAATTACAGTGAAGCGAGGCAGAAAATAGAAGCTCAAGAACTTAATAGAGTAATGGAGTTTGAACTATTACTTGAAAGGTTGTTATTTTAATAAATATTTAATCTTCCTAGCTGCATGGATTTCTAATTGATCTTTAACTCTTATTGTTCCTGGGTATTTCTCATCAACTTCTAATTGCTGTTTTAAGGCAATGGGGAACAGAGAGGATAATGTGCAGTGGTTGTGGGAGATTGTTATATTACGCTGTTCAAGCATGTTTAATAAAGTATTTTTAACAGCTCGTTGCCAGAAAGGAAAAAACTGAAGTTCCTGTCAGCTACTGTGACTTCTTTCCCAGAGAATTCTTTCTCACATGACAATAAACCATAACTAGCAATTTAGAGTTTATATTCAGGTTAGTTGAATGTAGATCACGGAATCATGGAATTGTTGGAGTTGGAAGGGACCTTCTAGGGATCGTCCAGCCCAACTCCCCTGCCAAAGCAGGGTTGCCCAGAGCACATCACTCAGGACGGCATCCAGGCAGGGCTTGAAGATCTCCAGAGAAGGGGACTCCACACCCTCCCTGGGCAGCCTGTTCCAGGGCCCTGGCACCCTCACAGGAAAGAAGTTTTTCCTCATATTTGAATGGAACTTTCCATGTTCCAGCTTGAACCCATTGCCCCTTGTCCTATCACTGGAAACCACTGAAAAGAGTCCGGCTCCATCCTTCAACCCACCCTTTAGATCCTTGTCAGCATTCATAAGGTCTCCCCTCAGCCTTCACTTCTCCAGGCTAAAGAGCCCCAGCTCTCTCAGCCTTTCCTCATCAGGGAGATGCACCAATCCCTCCATCATCTTTATTGCCCTACGCTGGACTCTTTCTCGTAGTTCCCTGTCTCTCTTGAACTGGGGGGCCCAGAACTGGATGCAGGATTCCAGTTGTGGCCTCCCCAGTGCAGAGCAGAGGGAGAGAATGACCTTCCTCCACCTATGGGCCACACTCTTTCCCATACAGCCCAGGATCCCATTGGCCCTCTTGGCCACAAGTGCACATTGCTGGTGCATGGAAAATGTGCTATCTACCAGGACTCCCAGACCCTTCTCCTCAAAAGTGCTTCACAGAAGATCCATCCCTAACCTGTATTGGTGCCTGGGGTTCTTCCTCCCCAGGTGCAGGACCCCATATTTGTCCTTGTTGAAGGACCTCATTAGGTTCTTCTCTGTCCATTGTCAAAAGCTTTTTATATTAGTTGCATGAAAACACTTTATAGTACTGAAATAAAGCTTTCTGGTTGGTTATTGGGAAGTCTCTTCAGGATTCATGGAAACTCATGGGATGTTTAGAAAAAAAAAAATCTTTACTGTCCATCTATATTGTTTTAATAGATGAGATGTTTATGCCCTGAGTCTGCCTGGGATGGATTTAATTTTCTTTGTAGCAGCCCCTACAATGGTGTGCTTTGCATCTGTGGCTAAAATGGCGTTGATGACACACCGATGGATTGCTGAGCGCACTAACACCGTCAACTTTTTTTACTTTTGTTTTGCTTTTACCCTCTCTGCCACCCTAGTGAACAGGCTGGGGATGGGCAAGAGGGTGGGATTTTGATTTTAGTTGCAGTGAAGATAGGTTTGTCGATTACTATTTATATATATACAGCATAGAATTAGAACGCGATGTTGAATTTGTTTTTAATAGTAATGCAGAGGTATTTAGCTAGCGTTAGTATTGTATTACACTTACACTCTTCCAATTAGCACTAGAAAATTGATCTATTAGTATATTGTGTTCTACTGGTTTCCACATAACATGATTTATATCATTAATTTTAGTAATTTTCCTTAAGAAATAATGGAATAGTCTTATCACGTTTATGCCTTAAGCACTGCTACACGATGATTTTTGTTAGAGTATGACACTTATTACCACTTTGGTGACAGCTAAGTATTGAAATATGTTTGAGGATTTTAATCCATAATTAATATTTTGCTAATATATTCTAGGCTTCATGCTCTGGTGGACAGAGATGCTAGCTTTGGAAATAAGCACTGATTGAAGTGCTTTGGGAAACATATGCTCATTCTGATTTTTATACTGATGCAACGGAAATTTCAAATGCAATTTTTGTGAAGAGCCTGTAAAATTAAGCACTGTTTTCTGACTCTAGGTTAGGCAATTGGCCATCACGTTCCTAGATCAGGAGCAAACAACTTGCAGCCGTCTGCATTTTCATATTTGCTGAAAGATAAGCATTTGAAAGAAATTAAATAGCAGATCTTATCAGTGCCTGAGAGGAAATGGGCATTTTGATGAGATCCTTTGTGACTTTGATCCATATTAGTCAGTATTATAATTGCATGTACATTACTGCTGGCTGATTAATACACCTCAGTGTTGGCCATACAGTTTGCACACACAAACATGAAGGTATGTGAGTTTTGATACCAGTTTTCTATACAAAACTAATGAAGGTTGTCTGGAATGAGAGGAGCAACAATTTGGGAAGGGAAGGGAAGAGAAGGGAACTCTTTAAGACTCCTCAGAGATATTCTATTTCTTCTTCTTCCTTTTCTGTAATGTTCAGCAATCAATGATCTTGCTTTAATATTAGTCAAAACAGATCAACAAATACAATAATCTGCTGTTTAACACACATTAGAGTCCTCTTTCCTTAAAGGAATTTCTTTTCATCTTGCATTTCTGCATTTACTAACAGGAGTTCTAAAATCAATGTTGATTTTTTTTCTACTGTCTCCCAAGAGTTTGTTGTAGTGTTTTAATTCATAGAGACAGCTCCAAATTGATAGCTATGGTTTGAGTGAAGTGCTGTAAGGCTCAACTGACCTGCAGTCACATCCATTGACCCACTAGATTTTGGTTAAATCCAGTTTGCTTTGGAATTGTTTATTAACTGTGGTCAATAGCTATAGCTTAATTTCCTGCATCATCATAGCTGTAGTGGGGGTGGTGGTTACAGAGAGAGCTAATTATAAAAACATGATAAATAATTGGCTAATTAAAGTCACTACACTTTTTGTTGTTTTTCTTAATTGGTCCCGGGGGAACACAGGGAGGATGTTGAATTGCCATGCTGATTAGAAATGCAGTAGCTGCTGCAGTTTGGATATTATTTTGGAGGTAAAGCCAGTGGCAGCTGGAGTGTTATGAGAGGACAGGAGCAATGACCCCATCACATGACCACTTCTAATAAGCAATTGTCAAGGCATGCTCATTTCACACCACCCCCTACCCCCCCTTCAGCAAACTAATAATGGACTTCCTCCTCAGAAGTCATAATTTTGCATCTCTCATGAGTTATTTGGGTGGGCAGAGTAAGAGGCACCTGGAAGACGCCAGACTGAGGTGTGCATTAAAGGAGAGGAAGTAGAAAGGACACCTGCAGTCGGTAACTTGAGATATTTTCCCAATAAAAAGCAAAACCAAACCCTAGCTATTGAGGGAGTACAATTTTATATTCTTTTCCATCTACTGTCACATTATCGTGCATCAGAAGGCACCCTAAGGTGCAAAGAAACCTTGTCATTTTCGTAAAAATCGTGGTGTTGGAGATATTGTACAGGTTTTGTTAGAAAAAGAGCACATCCTTGCATTTTGCACTGAATGCTGTTATTCTGTGAAACGCCAATTGAAAGTTGTAACCTACAGGAAAATAAAATCAACGCTAAAAATCAGTATACTAAGTAGATCTGAGCTTTATTCTGGGATTTCACATATTCTTTACTATATGCAATTTAAAAAAAACCAACAACATGCATTCAGGAGACCTTAGCTCATTCTTGCTACTTATTCTGAGAAAAAGCATATGGTGCAACTGGTGCAAATAAACTGTCAAGGATCTTAATTTAATCTTTTTGTCTATATTTGTATATGCACCTACCTGTAGATATGTTATCTTAATGAGGTTTTATTGAAGAAGTTAAAATAGCCTGGAAAAAAGCATATATTAAACTGTCAGTTTCTCATTTTTAAAAGAGGTTTATTTATTTTATTTGTTATTTACATAAGTGAATATCAATGCTGCCTTTATGAACCAAACTGAGCCACTTCAGGCTGCTGAACAGACAACATGTAATAGTTCATTCAAAATCTTGTGAAAGGATTTATTACTGCATATGTCATCTAATTTTGTTGTTTCTGCAACTTAATATTTGACTGTATAACTAACACGAGCAACTAAGATCAGAACACAGACACAAGGGTGCTAGATTTGCAATTTAGTATAAGACCTTTAGGAATCCTGACAGTTTGCTCCAGGGAATAAAATAACAGTAGCCATTTTAAGAGATAATTTTTTCTACTGTTATCATCACAACATTTATGCAGCTGTGACTAGAAATGTCAGAATAAATCTTTAGTGAAATAAATGGCATGGTCAACAACCTTCCAAGAGCTGATAAAAGCTCCATGTCAAGTGATTTCAATGGCCAAGCAGAAGGTAGCATGGCAACCTGCAATAAATACAGGACCCCCGTGCAATACATCAAGCACGTACCAATGGACTTTCTGCTCCTCCAAAAGTTCCTTCAGCATAATTTAATGAAGAAAAAGATACTGCCTTCCAGGTGTTTAACCAGCACAAAACATGCTGCTCTAAATGCCTGATGCCTATTGATTATTATGTCAAATATAGGCATTTGTCTGATGGTGGAAATAATGGAGCTATCTATAAAGTAGTTTTCCATTACATTATCTTACATTACCATTCATTTTCAGACCCTACTGTTGTGGTAATTACCCTACAGTTTGGTTTTTTTTTTTTTTTTTTTTTACAGTGAATGGCCTGTAAGGAAGACAATGACGGATGCAGAAAGAATGAAAGGTATACCCGAAAAAACATAACCTAGCCATGTGAATAGCAATACTAGAAGGTAGAAAGAAAACACATTTCTTTGGGGATCATCAGTAAAGTTGCAACACAAAAAGTGTGAACACAGCTGCATTAGTCATTAATGCTACTACTACTACTACTAAAAATAATCATAAATTGACTTGAGTAGATACTGTGGCAAAAGCAGAATTCTGAAAGCACTACTCATCTCTGAGTGATCTGACCCTGCTTTTGCAGGACAACTATCATTCTGCAACTCACTCCTACAATGGCAGTTAACATTTACAGGTGTAGGGGCGCAGAATCATTATGAAACCCAGAGTTAGGGTGGATTTAAAACATATACATACCATCAAGAGTGAGACAATTCCTCCTTAGGAAGTAGGGACTTGTAATGTTGAATTATTTGTAACCATTGAATTATTAGAAAGCAGGTTTGTTAATAAACACTATCTCCAGTTTTGTGATGAAATAGAGAAATAAATCGCATAAACTTCAGCAACAAGAACTTTGAATCAAGTTACAGAAGATATTGCAGTAGCTGGTAGATGCCTGAGATACCGAAGGACAAGATCCAGTAAACTGAGATGATGCATCCCAGAAGCACAATTTACTTAGGCATCATGTCTTGTTGGTTTAGTGACCCCTTTTTTAAGAGAAATATACCTATCAGCAGGACCCTCTGCATAAAGCAGCCACATTTCTTCAGCAGTGAGACCAGACAAAAGAAAATAAATTGTTATCTACCCTCCATCGCTTCAGGGTGAGAAAGACCCAAACGCTCTGTTTTCAGAAAGGGTGCAGCAATGTCAGCAGCAATAGGAAATTATTTCAAGATTAAGCCGTCTGGTTTTTTTTTTTTTTTTTAATGTCCTATAAAAAGGGGGTTCCTTTTCTCTTTTTCCTCCACAATTTCGCATGCTTTATTAAATGTTGCAAATTGGAGTTTGCCTTGTTGTTTGAAGATCATTTGCAAACGTATTCCTTCTCTCGGAGACTGGCTCTGGCAGGGGCAATTTTCTGCCTATATCACAATTCCCACACTCCCATAGGGAGCAAGGAACTGTTTGTCAGAAGCCTGCAAAAGGAGACAAATGATCTGTGCTCTAGTCTAATAACCTTCCTGAAGAAGACAAATGTGTGAATTGCAAAAGTTTCACCTGCAAAATCCCCACTGATACACTAATTAAGAACTAGATCTCTTCAACCACTGGAAAAAAAAAAAAAAAGAAAAAAAATACAACAGTCCACTGAGAAAGACTGGGGAAAAAAAGAAAATAATGGATGAGAAGTGGCTCAAAGTTGTCTCAAAGAATCCTTTGCCGAGGTAGGATTACACACAAGCACAGTGCATTTTAAAATGGACCCTTAAGGATTTATTGATATTTGGAGGATCTGTAAACTACATATAGTTTTCCATATATAATGTCTCGGCCTTGTTTTCCTGTCTTACAGCTCTTATTTTGCAAACAAGACTCTCCAGTGATTTTTTTTCTTTGTTTATGCTGACCTCCACTGTCTTGAAGTTTGGTTTTTTTTTTTTTTCCCCAGATAGGAAGGGTCACATGTAAAAAGTTATTGATACCTAGTACATTTCCAGCTGCTAAAATTATACCACAGTAGCTGCCATTTTTTATCCTGTGTATCTCACCCCAAACCAGTGAAGTAACAACAGTAATTGGAGGTTTATGTGGCTGATCATTAACAACCCAGTTTAAAATGCGAAAAGATAACAGATGAAACCGGTAAATAATTTTTTTACATTTTACCACATAGCTCACTCTACACTAAACTTTTAGAGAAAAATTTTCACATTAGCATCAATCGTGTTTTTAAAAAAATAAATTATAAACAAATTACTGTGTCCCAGAAGTTTCCATCAAATGATTCTATGATTCTATATTTTGCCCAGCTGTTGAGTTTTACTCTAACTGGTAATCCTGAAACACTTCAAAGTAACTCATTAATTTCCTTAATGCTTTTGAAAATTACTTCTTTATCAGCAATAAACACTCCATGAAAATGCTACATGTGATATGTGAACATCTCAGCCTTAGAATAGAGATAAAGAATCATAGAATTGTCTAGGTTGGAAGGAACCTTTCAGATCATCCAGTCCAACCATCAACCTAACGCTGACCTAACTTTCTTGGTAAATGAGACTTAATAACCTTTACCCTGAGCAACACTACTTTCTGATTTTGAAAGACTTAATGGTGTCAATTTTTTTAAATTGTTTAATTTGTGTAGTTCTAAGTACCTCATCCTGCCTTTTCCTTATCTGTAAAATGGGTGGGATATCAATGCATTTTGAAGGTTTATGGGGAGAATAATTTCAAGATTATAAATTGTTCAAATCTTACAGCAGTGCAGACCTTACCATGACCAAGCATAATAGATTAAATAATTGAGTCTTCTTATAGAGAGAAAATAAATGGACACAATTTGTCCACAAGTAGAATCAATTTATTCTAATAAGGTACCTCTCTGGAAATTTTGATATTGAGAGATTACCTGAGTGGAATAAATATCCAAGGAGCTTAATACAGCCTTGAGCAAGACGGCACTCACTTTGATTCCAACAAAATGTTATTCGTAGTGATAGTAGTAAATTCTTATAGTACATTAGCTCCCAGAAGGTTTTTGCAGTATCGAGACTTCTCCTTGTCTGTACAAACACACTACCATTCACCTTGGATGCTTACGGTAACAGCAGAAAAACATCACCATTACACAAAGCACTTTCCCCTTATGTGGTACAACTATTCTTTTTTATTCCTATTATGAGTATGATAAAAGGCCTCAGTCAGGATGCATTAGCGCGGTAGAAAGGCATGATATTATAGCTCATGCAGTTGCAGTTTTTCTCAGGCGTATAAGCAAAATTGTGTTTTATTGTAGCAGCATAGTTAGTGCTATGGCTTGGGGAGACAAAAAAAAAGGTGCAGGAGTCTGTGAGTGAGTCGTTACCACTCCTTACCATCTGTCTATTAGCAGTAACAGCAGAAAAGACTGAGCAAGTAAGAAAAAGAAATATATTATTTGTGTTGGAACAGTTAAGTCCCTATCTTCCCTGGCTTATAAAAAGGAGGCAGTTTGCTCTTTCCCACTCCACTGACAGTCTGCTTAAGATTTAGGCAGCTATCTAATGAGCTTAAGCCTTGAGCTGACATACTTGATCTCAGAGGACCTCTTGGCCTCAGTTAAGACAATAAGTGCAACGAGTGATAGTACAGAAGTGCATCAAAGGCACCAAATCAAAATGCGTAGGCAGCGATAGAAGTCTGGCACCAGTATGGCACGATGGCTGGCTAAAACCAGCAGAAATTCATGAAGGGCTACAAAGTCACGTTTCTGTAGGTGATAAATTGCACGTTGCAGTCAAGAAGCAGCAGAATGCTCCTTTAACCATGGGAGTAACCAATCCTGTTGGGCGGTTTCCATCCAGACTTGTGGTATAAATAGATTTACTTTGGATCTGTAATAGTGTGAGTTTTTCTTTCTTTCTGATCAAATCTGAGATGCCGTAGGACACAGCCACAGAGGAACGTGGACAGTACCTGGCCTCCTCTTGCTGTTTCAGATCCACTTGACAACTTGAATGCGATTCAGAGGGAGACTAAATGCAAGGAGCTGGAGCCTTACCATGCAGTCTGGTTTTAAGCTAGAATAATTAGGCTGAATTAAATGTCTACCACGTGGAAACTAATATGCGGGAAAGATACTCTTTTAAGGATATCAGGAAAAAAGAGAACTAGACTTATAATGATGAGTAAACTAAGTTTTCCATGTGGTATCCCCATATAACAGTCACAACAGTAGATAAAATTTCTTTCTCTCTTCCCACTTGCTCCTGGCTTCATTGCTTCGTGGCTGTACCCGAGGACCAAAAGGGTTACATGTGCAGGTGATATACTCCCACAGAGAGTGTATCTGGCTGGGTAGAGTAGTTATTTGCTGCAGCAGGAGTCAGCCTGCATGACATACCTCCTTCAGGGCACTCTCGGAGACCCCTGACAGTTCATTGCTACCTGCTGTTGGTGGGACACCCCGGTCAGGATGCCTGCCCTTGGAGAAGCTGTGGAGCCTGTGTGTCATCGCTCCTGGAAGCATCAGCCCATTTACTCACTGCACCAGTGCTTCCTATAAATATATTTATAACCCTGGCATGCCTGCCTTACCGTAATCTCAAGGGTTTGTCTGGTTCAGAGAAAGCCATAATGGGAACTGTAAACTTTTATGTTTGCCCTCTCTAGAAATTGTGTTGAAACTTTTATAGCAGAGATTTTTTTTTTACCTTTTGCTTGTTTCTCCTGAAATCTTATTCACAAAGCAATTCTATAAAGAATTTTAAATAGTGAAGTGAACCCAACCAGGTTTATTGTCTGCACCTGCGATGGCTTGCTGTCTAGACACTTCACTTTAAGAGCTCTGTTGTCACAGTCTGAGTGCTATGTTCATTATAATAACATTAATGAATATTTTTGCTTATGCTAATTCTATTTACATTGAAGACAGCAGAATACCGCTTAAGAAAATCCTTTCTTTATGCAGAGATGTCATACTTTCTTTATAAATGTTTCAAAGAAGGGAGAATGGGAGAGACAAAACAGAGGTACAGAGGTGTTGATGTAATTCATATTTTGTCAAGCTTGCTCCTGGTTTTAGTAACTGGAGCAATTATTATTGCCATGCAAAACTTCTCTGGTTGACTTGCCAAAACTGCTGCTGAAAACTTTTACGTACACTTTTTCAATGTTCACGAAATGTGCCTCACACTATGTGAGAAAAGCTGAGATGCACAGTTAATAGACAGCTTGCACAACCTTCTGTGACCTCACTGGGGAAGATACCAATTACCTTGAGAAATGTTCATAATTGTCCATTTGTCAAGAGTTATCAAGCAATATCTAACTATAGTCTTCTGCATACACAGTAGATGCACTTGCGTAATCATTTTTGGTAAGGGACACTGTTTAAGAATGCCACAAGGGCTATTTCACCTCTGCAGCAGTTCTCAAGGGAATGCATCATTAATGTTTATAAAGTCTATGCAAATCCTTACTTGACAATCAAGGCCATTTACACAGATATATCTGCTAATACAGATACACAGAATATCATGGTCCTGTAATAGACAAGGAAACCATTTCCTACATCCCTAATTAAATTCTGGAAGCTGGTTTCTACTGCCTTTCACTCCCTGAAGACCCCCGAGCAAACCAAAGTTGCTGGGAATTGTTCAGGCACTCTTTGCAGTTACAGAGGGTATGTCATCCAAGTAGCGAGACACATGCCCGTGTGACTCTAGTGACCATAACCAAGTGTCATGCATAACTCACAGGATGAAATGTGTTCACACACGCAGTTGATGAATATACCTGTCACTGTAATAAATAGTTCAGCTAAGACCTAGGGGGAATGCAGGAGGAAATATATGGTCTTTATTCCAACCCCAAAATAGAATTATTTGCTCTTTAAATCCAACAATTTAGCCAAGCAGTAGACCAAAGAGAAAAATAAAATGTACAGCCTTATTAAATTCTACTTAAAGCTACCTAATACTACACTAAAAGTGAAAATGGTGCCTATTGTGGTTTTTCCTTTAACACGAATGGGAAACATTTCCTTATCTTGCACACACCCATGCAAAGGCAATCAGAACAACAGACTCTTGGAGATGGGATCACTCAGATTCTGATAGCTCAGGAAAGAAAAGGAGTGATGTGGGAAGACAAAGCTTGTACCATGGCTTGCCCCTTTCTGCCTTGGTTCAGTGGAGACAGGAACGTGAACCATCATTATAGATGGGTCAGAGCATCTATTAACCAAAGCAGGAGAGATGAGTCTTTAGGGATTTTTTATCTTTTTCTCCCCCCTCCCCGATATACCTCTTCTCTCTGGTAAATCACATTCTGGCACAGAGAGTTAGAGTCTCTGTGACATGCTCCATTTGGGCTTTCTCCCCTGCCAAGGCATATAACAAGAGAATGAAATGTTCCTTTTCTGCCCTGCTGAAATCATGCTCTCCGGTCTGTTATGAATTAGATTCACAGTCTGAGTATCTCCCTCTGTGATCAGCTTTCATTACTAATAACCAGCTCATTCTGCCTTGCAAGTCAGAAGCAAGAGCAAGAGCTTCTGACTCAGTTCAGACATTTCAAACAGAGAAGCACACAAAGACTTCTAATTAGTGCCTAAATATTCCGCCTTGCACTACCTACAAATTAGTGTGAACGCAGGCTGCAGAGGCTGTTAAAAACCCAATCAAAGGAACTGACTGATCTGTGTCAGTGACCGGGTGTGTTTTTGCTGCCGCAACGCGGGGTGTGCGTGCAATTTGTAGCTTTTTCCCTGGTTTAGCGTATGATGTTGCCTAAGACTCAAGTTTCTTAAAATTGTGCTTCAGTCCAGGTTACGCTGTTTGTCAGTTCATGGGTTGTTGTGTGTGTTTGTTTTATTTCTGTTGCTCTCTGACCTTACCTTTGCCATCTGTATCAATGATGTCGATGTCCTTGTCCTGCAGCTCCTCGTGTCTTTTCTTCTGAGTTGCCCTTCATTTTGAGGCATATTTTTTCCAGAATCAATTTGTCATACTGTTTCTCAGTCCATACCTCTTCTAAGGAAGTTTAAATACTCTTCCTCCTCTTCCTGCACCCTCCAAATTCTTTTCAAAGCAGGAAAATCTGGGAAAAGATAATATATTTCAAATGGAGCAAGTATCAGATGCTTATATATATATATATCTAAAAAATAACTCTCGTATTTGCTTTTAGGCATTGTTGATCATTTCAGAGCAAAGGTTGCTCAACAAAGAAAATGAAAGCTGCTCTGTCTGCAGCGTGCCATTCACTAGCTTGTGTATCTTCCTCATAAGCACTTTCATGCACAACTTCCCTAAATTAAATAGGTCATATTGTGTAGTGATTTATAACCTGGAGAAACATTTGATTTCAAAGGGACAGCACAGGGTATAAATCAAAGAATGAATTTGACCCAACAATCTCCCCAAAAAGACAGACTTTCAGAGCTCCTATTCTTTATTTCTGATACATTCCTTTCAAGATGGAGTGATAAAATTGAGCACATGGTTCAAGGTGAGCTCACACACTGATTTACTGAATGGCCTTACAGAGTTTTCAGAAGTATTCTCTATTCTCTCATTGTATTGTAACATCTTGTTTGGTTTTTAATCATTACCGAACACCGGGTGAAGATTTTCACCGAGCTGTTCACAATGATAGCCAGGACGTTTTTCCCCGAGTACTTACAGTTAATTTAGACCCCATCAATGTATCAATTGTTCCTTCCAGTATGCCTTACCTTGCAGCTGTCACAATGAATTTCATTCCCTATTGTGCTGCTGAGATACCACGCTTTGTTAAGATCTTCTGTGCTTTGTAGATTAACCTGCTCTCGATAGTTTTGAGAAAATAGTTTGATGGAAAATTTGCCAGTTCACAACTCTCGTCTTTCCAGAAGAGATACTAATGTTCAAAAAAAACCCTGCAATCTCCAGGGACAGAATGACGCACAGAAATCTGACAATGTCACAAATATACATACCTCATTGGTCAATACAGCTTTACTTAATAATACGTCCCTGAAACCCAGGCAAAAACCGGCATACTTCTAATGGATTCCTCTCTACAGGGATAACAGGTTTACGTTTGGCTTCCTCGTTAGATAAGAAATAATGGCATATTGGCTTTACCCTGAGAGCCCAGGGAGGAGCCAGGAAAGCTGTGGAGAGCCGCTTTCTGAACTGTGGCTCTGGGCAGAACGAGAACAAAATGGTAGTCAGCTGAAATGGCATTTTCTTGGATCAGAGATGAAACTCCTGGCACAGAAGGATCTGACTGACCATTTTGCTGGATTGCCCTGCCTTTTTATTATACATTATTAGTACTTTAGATAGCATTTTGCTTGGAAACAACCGGTCTATAGCAACAGTGAATACCCAGCTATCTTGCTCATTCATCTCTCCACCACTCCCTAGGCCCTTTCCAGGGATTAAGGCGACCTTGCAACTTATGAAGGAGAATAAAGGATTGGAGTTAAACGTGTTATAAATCATTGACCTACCTGGATGGCAGCTGGTAATGTCTGAATGACAGACACTATAGAGACAACTCATATTGTAACAGCAGCATCTTCAGCAGAATGGGATGACAAATAAGGGGATTGTCCTGCAGTTAGAGGAATGGCGTGGTACAAACAGGAAAAAAAGAACAATTATTGCAGCATTAAGACCAGTATTTTAGAATGATGTATTGAGTCCAAGAGTAACTTGTTCTTTGCTCTACTCACCCAGGTAGCGTGGATATAATGTAAGAGGCCAGCCAGAATCATAGCAGTCTGTGTTGGCAGAGGAATCCTAATTCAGGGAAAGGAATTAAAAGGAAGAGAGATGTCAAAGAAGAGCTGATTAGATGAAACATTTCTTCTGCCTGGACATGAAGACACTTTGAAGACAAGCTTATCCTGAGGAATGGTAAAAAAAAACTAATTCTTTTCATGCACTCATGCTGCAGAAGGTAATGGAATTGCTTCAGGTTAAAATTAGAGCTGATTGAGACTTTAAACAAGAGCCCTTAAAAATGCATTTAATTTTTTTTAAGAGGGTAATAAACCTGGCACTGTAAAATATTTCCTGCGTCCAATGGACCTGTAGTTCAAATCTTTGGTCTGAACTGGCTTCACCTATCCCACTTAGATGACCTAATTGCTGAGCTATTGGATGATTCATTATGAATTAGGGGTTCTTCCACTTATTTTTCTTCAAAAGGTTTTAAAAGTGATTTTTTTCTACTCAGGAATTTAAACCACACTTATGAAACCTCAAAATAACTGCGGGACAGAAAACTGATTTGCTACTCAGCATAGACACTTGGGTAGTCAAAGGTTATTCAGGCCTCAAGACCACTCTGTGATTTCCTTTGTCATCATTCAATATTGCTTGGGATTTTTTGTACTTCAAGCAGCTTTGTCTTTTACTTTCTTTCATTTCACATCATCTTCCACAGTACTTCTTATGCCTGCACCAATATTATCGTGACGGAAACCGTCACTGCCCAAAAACTGTATCCTGCATGACAAACAGACAAAAAGACAGCCCAAACCATGATAGAGCCTGAAAGATATTCTGAGACTATAGCAATGGAGAAAGACTTAAATTTCATAATATTACACTTCCCCATCAATCTCTTTGAAGATTTATCCCTTACACCAGAAACACTCACGTGGGTGACCTAGTACTACGTCACTGTAGTTTTAGGCAATTATTTCTTCCACTCAGAAACCTTTCCAACAGCAAATCTTTTTCAAATACAAATACAATTTCCATTACGTACCACATTGAACGTTTATCTGACGATTGTTCAATCAATTCACAAACCGAGGGAAATAGTATTATGCCTATTGCCTATTACAACTATTGCTATTATACCTTTCTCTCATTTTTATTTTTTTATGTATGGAGCATTTTTATGGGTACTTTTAGCAGCCACACACTGTGCCTTTTTTCTTTAAATCTTTTATGTTTTTCCCTTCCATTCAGAAATAAGAACCTGTTGAATAGTATACTAGATAAAGCTTACATGTTTTAAAAAATAAAACAAGCAAATAATATATATAATTATAATATATATTTAATCTGCACAAACAAAACTACACAACTGCCATATGCTTCTTTGGAACTGGAAACATTATAATTACTGCATTTTTAATATGTACGTGAATGTTTAAAGAACTGTAATAAGTATACTGCAAACAGTAGAGCAGGAGAACACGTAGAAACAACTACTCACAATTCCAGATGTTTGGAGCACACATCCAGCTTTATGACATGTATTGGTGTTGGGGAGACATTCGAGGGCAGGCTTGATGAGGCTCCAAGCAATCTGATCTAATTAAAGACGTCCCTGCTTACTGCAGGGGGGTTGGACTAGATGACCTTTAAAAGTGCCTTCCAACCCAACACGTTCTATGATTCTATATCACTGCAACCTGTTACTAAACCACCTCATCTGCTTAATCAGGTTGCACGATACGTTTTCCTTCGGTGGGAAGGCATTTCATTATTTTCTGGTGCTTGTGCATCTGGTTGGAGGGGGTGAAGGTTTTAAATAATGCGATCCCCTTGCATAACTGTTTCCAATAGGTGCCACTTCTCCCAGCTGTTATTTCTTGGCCCCAGCTGCAGGGGAGACAGCTTTCTGGTGCAGCTGCGAATGTATCGCGCTTTTGTGCAAGAAACCAAACGTTAAGAAAAAAAAAAATATACTCTGAGGCTCAAGGCCTTAAGCTGGCAGAAGCAATGTCCATCATTCAGGTAAACTGCTCAATGCCTACAGGGAGGATGTTGGCTGCAATGTACTTACCTCGGTCCTTGCCAGGAAATTATAAGAGTGACTGCTATAGCAAAGGAAAAAGCAGCAGAAGCTGTTGAACTCCAACCACTGGAAACCTCGAGCTTTTCTTTAGGCTTTATAGGACTAATTCTCACATGGTTTACTTATCCATCAGCTTAGAATAGGATTCCAAATTATTGAAGTATGTCTAACAGCATAACAAAAAGAGCAATGAACCTACTCTTTCATGTCCCAGTCGCTGGGTCATATTAATAAGTATTTAACGGGTTTTATTTAAGAAATACTCTTGCAGTTTAGCCATCCTCTCCAGCAGAATCGTCCAGGAGCAGAGCATTTGCTGAGAAATAGGTCAGAGAAAACAAATACAGTTAGAAAAGGAGCAATACAAGCTTCTGAACTCTTTCCTGTGCAATCCTTATTATTTTTTTCCTGTTTTTATTATTTTATCAATCTTCTATTCAATTTTAATTAAATAATGAATGGAAACACATCCTATTTAGAATGTTTAGAATACTTAGAATCCTATTTAGAATGACATTATACTTCAAAGCCAGAAGTTGACAGAAATCTCTGGCTATTTCTTCATTGATATGGTAAATTAATGTACTTTTAGAAGTTTTTAAGGTAATTTTATATTCTGTGGACACATAGACCTATCTGAATTAATCTACTCAATAAGACACAATTCTATGCTGCCCTAAACACCAGGATTTCATAGATGTTAAGCAAAACTTCCACAAGTTTGGGGTGCTTTTTTTTCCCCCCCCCGTTAGTCCAGGCTTTCTTCTCAGATGCTGCAGCAGCGTCTACTCTACAAATTCTATTCCTGCCAGTTTCCCAGAAATGTGGAATTGCTGTGTCTCCTCAGAGGCAACTTCTTATGCTCAAAGAGACTGTCAAGCAAAACCCCATCTTTAGTGACCAAGTCCTAATTCTTTTTCTCCTGCTTCTTCCAAAATTCTAGTGTGAATAATAGTTTTTTTCCAAAACAGCCTTAAATCATTAAAAAATGGTTTCATATACATATGGAAGTCTGACTTCCCTGCCCCAAAGCCTAAACCAAAATTCATTCTCTATACTAACGTCCATTCTCATGAGAATCCTCATAATTTTTCTCATGTTGGTCTTTTGTTTCTCTCTAAAGGCATCTTCTTGCTGTTCTCAGATGGAAGGAAAAAAACCACAACCTACATGTAATCAAGAGCCACTTTATGATTACTGGTGACACCTACTAATTAAATTTCACACAGGTGAAACAAGATGTGTCTTTAGAGGTCAGCTATTGCACAGGAACTATTCTAACTGCACCATGACAAGCCATAGAAAACAGCTCATTAAAAGGCTTTATTTGATTTAACATAAGACTTTATGCCTATTTCCTTCTTCCCTTCATGGAAAGTTATGTGCAATATTTAGTCATGTCTGTGGTATTACCCCACGGACATTAAAGTCATAAAATATACATTATATAAGGGAAAGTTAGGAAGGGGACTGCACTTGTCTAGCTCCCCAGTGCTTTTCATAGAATTATTTCAGTTGGAAAAGACCCTTGGGATCATCGAGTCCAACCATAAACCCTACTCTACAAAGTTCTCCCCTACACTATATCCCCCAACACCACATCTAAACCACTCTTAAACACATCCAGGGATGGGGACTCAACCACCTCCCTGGGCAGCCTCTTCCAGTCTCTGACCACTCTTGCTGTGAAGAATTGTTTCCTAATGTTCAGTCTAAACCTACCCTGTTAGAGCTTGAAGCCATTCCCTTTTGTTCTATCACTACCTGAGAGAAGAGACCAGCACCAACCTCTCTACAGTGTCCTTTCAAGTAGTTGTAGAGAGGGATGAGGTCTCCCCTCAGCCTCCTCTTCCTCAAACTAAATAGTCCCAGCTCCTTCAATCACTCTTCGTAAGATTTATTCTCCAGAATTGGAGAATTACTAATTCTCCCTCCTCATCTGAGGGTAGGGATGCAAAGCCTTTCTCTTGAAGGCACCCAGAGGTTTTACACCACCTGAGACAGGCTACTGTGAGGAAGAAAGGAGAAACAGACTGAAGATGCTAATACATCAATTATTTCACAATATACTTGTCAGGGTTATCATATATATTTGTCTGGGTTATAAAAAAACCAAAAGTTCTGCAGATAGAAGTTCTCATACACAATGCCAGGTTTGAGCACTTCTTCCACCTTTGTACTTACCATGTCTGTCTTTGTGGAAAGCGAATGTAAGTAATAATCAGTTTCACATTTATGAAGTAGATATTTGAAGTTTGAGAATTGGGCAGCAATGCCTGCAATTACTTGGCCAAGATCAGCAATCAGATCATTTTTCTAGATTGGAAGTTCAGGATTTGGTGTTTCTTATATTTATATTATAAAGTCTTCTGCAGTTTGTAGTTCCCTAAGGATTTTAACACAAGTGAAAAAAAAACCCCAAACATTTAGCTCATTTATGCTAATTTATTCAATCACTTTTCATTCCTTCAGATATAAGCATTTTTTCCTTAAAAAAAACTCAGGCATTTGCTTTCTTTTATAATATCCAAATGGTGGGTTTATTTATAATTATTGCCTCAGAGTTTAATTTGTTTATTATTACTTGCCAAGACTCCACGTGCTATATCAAATAATGAAAGTATATTTGTTTTGACTTTGTTGTTTAAATTTATTTCAAGAGATTTTTTACCACCAAGTGGAAAAGGGAAAAGCTTCAGGACATTCCCCTTATTGTCATCCAGTTCCATCAGATACTAAATAAAACAATTCACATTAACATATTAATACTAACAAAATTAAATTTGTTTATAAGTAACTCCTCTTTTATAAGAAATTTATTTTTAGATGGGATTTTTTCTGAAGGTGTACATCTTTATATGGTGATTTGTCTACTTGTGTTGCAGGAAAAAAACAGCTTTCAAAATATATCATAAATAGAATCTACAGCAATTTGTGCAGGCAAGAATGGGCTAGAATGGGCTTTCTGCATATGTACCTGTGACAATTTCAAAACAAAACCAAAACCAGACTACAAAATACTAGGGCAGATTTTAAGTACTAGCATCTGGTAAACGCTGGATACTGAAGAGGCACAGGATTTGTTTCTTTTAAGAGTAAACTATCTGTCTTCCTACCAGCATTTTATACCCCAGATCTTGCCTTAAAGTTTCCTGCTGGAATACTAAAAGTTGTCCCAAGAGAAATATCAATTTTTTCCCATTTCATTTTAAACAATGCCATTAGCATCGAACTGCATTTGTCACTTTGAAGCAGTTGGCTTGCCTGATACTGGACCTGCAAGACCTCCGCTTCCTTGGTTTGCTCTTCCTTCATCTGAAAGAGCTATAGCTGTGAGGTTGGGTTTTTTCTGAAGATATTTTCCTGCTACACATACAACACAGATCTGAACACTGGGCAATTTTAGGCTTCCATTCTCAATAATGTTTTTGTCTGTCTGAGAACCTGGTATTACGTTTTTAATTTTTTTTTTCTGTCGGGGTTTCATTATCCTTTTTTATTTCCCACCTTCCCCCGGATAATAGTTTTCAGAACATCTCCTCACATTGCATGGTTATAGAACATCTAGAAAATTACTTCACAAATATCAGCCATTGGGCAAATCTAGTACTTAAATTAAGAGTAAAACCTATTTTATTGATGCTGGCACTTCAAATGGATAGATACTCGGGGAGGCTTGGATTGGGAGGATTCAGGAGACACTGATTTTAACAGGTCTCCAGTCAAGTCAAAAAGTTCCTTTAGTGTGTATTTGCCTTCATGAACCGTGGCAGGTTGAAACTAGATGATCTTTAAGTTCTCTTCCAACCTGAACCATTCTATGATTCTATTGAGGATGAACAGGACACATGAACTATGTATATAAGTGGGAGGACATATGAGACTATCTATCCAACATTTTCAAGGTTAGTTCTCTTAAAACACATTCATATTATTTTTATTTTTTTTTTTTTGTATAAGATGGCAGGGGGAGAGCGTAAGACAGACAGGAGTATAAAGTGTGCCCACTTGGCTGCCTTTTTCACCTCCTGCAGAAAAGTTATGCTACTGAAGCAAAATAAACATTTGGATACAGTTTAGCAGACCTTGTAAGGCTGTCATATTTCTTTTGAAACATGATTTGTGGTATTGATTTTTTTTTTTTTTACCTTGCAGAAGATCAGCTACAGAAATAGACATAATTTTTTTGAATAAGCTACACCAATTATCTGGCTGCCCACAGATGACAAGTTATTTATTTTTTCTCAGTGCAGCATGAGGGTCAGTATAATAAAAAACTAACTGGGACTATAATCAAAAGATATTTCTGCAAATCACTCAATGACAATCTGGGGCAATTTTCAATTACTCTCAGGGTAGATTTTTCCAATTGACTAGACAGAAAGTGGCAAGAATGATTTAAGAAACGCCTTGTAAGTGCTGATCTGAGAACTTAGTACCAAATATCATCAATCTATATCCTTCCGAGACCAGAAGATTTACAAAATAGGGTATTGAATTTACATAAGCATTCAGTTATATAATTATATATATGATGGTTCAGTATCTGGGGCTTTTTAGTATTAAAAGGGAATAGCTATAGACTCACACTTTGACTGTTTGCAATTATCAAATGCTTCATTAGATTAATGACTGTCTGAACACTGGTGCACTTTCTTTCTGAAGGTACTCACTAAGGAGTTCCACTGTATTACCAGCAGTAACTTGTGTATTTACACAGGTTTGGTTTGAAAAGAACTCGACTGATTGCCTTGGTACAGAAAAAAATAAAATATAACTAATTGCCTAATAAATATCTTCCAGAAATTGTAAATTATAACCTTCCTAAAGCTAGATATCAATATGCTACAACAGGATACATATTTCTCAGTTTTTTTAACGGTCTTCATATGATTTTAAGTTTGCAGAAACTGAATGGCAGCATACCTAAAAATAAGTTGCAACGTGAGAAATACTGTTATATTTGTATTACACTAACAAAGCTGAAGCAGAAACAAAGCCTCATTACAGTTCCCAGTCTGGTGTCTTGGACTTTGCCACCCCAGTAGCACCCTAGGTGCTGCATTGCTGCCTTAACCATTATGTTATCTCCCTCCTGACATAGGCATCCATCAGCATTTCACGTATCTCAAGACACTTTTATTTTTTTAATGTGGTAGCAAAAATTCTGCAACACAATGAAAATTTGTCCTGGTTTGAGGTGAAGTAAAACCAACTTTCTGTTTGGTAATTTTACTTCTTAGCTGGGCCTCTTTTAACTCACTGAAATTAACAGCATATTGTGCAGAAACTATTCTCAGAGTGAAAAGACCTATACTTATAGATGATGCTCCAAAATGGTATGTAGAGAGGCTCTTGCTTATGCTTATTGCTGTAACAATCAAGGCCAGCTAAGTATGTTATTTGCCCCATTGGAGGGTTGGAAATTGAAAAAGTTAGAGGGGTCCCACCTGCAGGGAGGAGTGGCCAGGGCAGGTGACCCAAAACTGACCATTTTTATTCCATCCTATCTGCCCCATGCTCAGTATAAAACTGAGGAATCAGAGGGTCAGCTTCCTTTCAATGGAAGGAAGAGGACCTTTCAATGGTGTCTGAAGAGGACCCTCTCTGTTCATCTGCCTTTGATCCCAATCCATGTGTTCCCGACTCCAGATCTGGAATCCAGTTCCCATCCATCACTGAGCCTAGCCTGGGACTACCCCAGCACCTGCCAGTGACATCATCCTGGGAGACTGATATGGTTTGGTATATATTGTACCTATTTCAATATTTCCTTTTTATTTTATTATTCACATTTTCACTAAAGCAGTTTAGTTCCTTCTAAACTCAGAAATCTCCTTTTCTCTCCTCCTCCTCTCCTTGGAGGAGAGCGTATGTCCCCCTGTAGTTGGCCAATTTGGCTAAAACCACTACACAATCATATTATATGGTATGTTTTTGCACCATGACTACTGCACTCCTCTTCTTGAGAAGCTGTCTGTTAAAATACTCACATGCAAGCCCCCACCTACAACCCAGAATGGGAATTGCCAACCTAAATATCAGAAAAAAAAAAATTCTTCCGTAACATGATCTGTGTTTCTGAAGATAATAAACAGTGCCAGATTTAAGCAACATAGAGTTTGTAAGCTCTGAGTTGTAGCATGAAACCCTTCCTCCAACCTCCAGGACGATTGTTTAGAGGAAGTCTGTCTACGGAATTAGCAATTAATTTCTTTTAGGTATTTGGACTCTGCTTTAAAGATATACATACCAGCAAAGTTCAGCATCTGAGATCCTGTAATGTCACAGCTCATCCCAATTCACATGTTTGCTTGTGAGAGAGAGAGAAAATACAGTTTTAAAAATTAAACAGGAATATCTCAGTGCTCAAGTAAATTGTTCTCTCTTAATTTCTTTTGGGAGCAGCCCTAGTACAGTCAAGATTGTGAACATTTTCTTTAGAGAAAGCATTTTAATAAGAAAGCTGTAGTTTGCTCCTATGGCCAAATTAACAAACAGTTAGTAAGTGTGCATTAAGATTCTGCACACATGGGCAGTTAGCTCAGTGCAATGAAGCAAACAAGTGAACAACTGTTAGCACACTGATATGGAGTCCAAATTTCCTCTACCCATCTTCTTTACATAGTGCCAATTATCCTGAATGATTCATACACTTACCAAAACACCAAACATGAACATTTTGATGCGTAATGTGTTATATCTACCTTAATTTCTGTGCTGAAATGCTAATTAAACTGGTAATTTTCATTCATATCTCTTTCTGTTATATTTGTATTCAAAATTGCAAGATGCAATTCAAGATGCAATCTGTGTGTATTTTTTTTTTTAAATTCAAGTAGTTCAGAATTAATTTGAAGCTGTACAACAACAATCATACTCTAATTAGTGAGATAATCAATTAATAAGCTTCTAACTAAGGGTTCTCATGTTGGAGATAGAGATTATTTCAGCTGGGATGAAGTGCGATCTTTGTAGTAAAAAAAAATTCTAAAAAAGCATCAGTCTATCCTACAGCCAGGAGGATCAAGATATATTTGTTTGTTTAAAAGGTATCACTGTGCTGTGACTGTGATTCATGTGGCTATAAACCACAAGACTTCCATTAAAATAACAGCTTTCTGTGGCCAAAACAGCACGCCATTCTTAAAGTGTTCACACTTACTCTCTTCAGTTAATACATGCAGAGTGACTCCATAAAGCCATTAAGGCAAATATAATAAGTGAGTTCAAGACAACTGCTTATTTGTACATGGAATTAATTGAAGGATGCAGAGAAGAATTAGAGGGGAGGCTGAGATTAATAAAGTTTAAAGTGCTTCTTGTGCCAAATGGCCTTTTCCCCTGTAACTGTAAACAAATTTAGATTTTGAACAATTTTAGACCTCAGTGTCCTGCATTAGCAATGGCATCAGGTTCCTCACAGGACTGCTTGCATTGCTTTCCAGCCAGAAAATCCATGAAACTAACCTGAGAATTTGTGATCCGCAGAATGAACTGGGGAAGATGATTTTTTTTTTTTTATTTGCCAACTTGATGGGCTACTTGCAGGAATACCTTTGGAATCCTTTTGTCATGGTAGTTTTAGCATCAAATTAAGATTATCATGAGGTGTGCCGCTACTGACAGGTGTATTCATTTCTAACAATAAATTTCTGCAGCATGTGCTGAACAACCATTAACGTGGAATAAGACATATTCCCTAGACGGTGGTGCACAAGGGAATTAAAATTCTCTAGTCTCATTAGACTGCCACTGCTGCATTATGGTGAGATACACGGACCTGACAAGACCTACAGGACAAAGGTTCAAAACCCTTATTATAAATTTAAACCGCAAACAGATTATAAAACAGTGAACCACATGAAGAATTAACACAGCTAATCCTGTGCTCTAATAACAAGTACATGCTTTAATACGACCTGATTAGAAATGTGTTGGAGTGATTTTCCTGTGTTGGTTGTTCTGGATGGTCGGGTGAGGTTTTTTTGACAAGTCATTATGAATTCCTGTCAGGAAAATCAAGATGAAACACTTATTATTTAGACTGGATCAAATATTCTATTTTGCTTATTTTCAATCTCACTGAACTGAAATCGTAGGTTACCAACAAGGTACAACTATATAGAAATTTATCTCTTATTTATTTATTTCTTAGCTATTTTTTGGATTTCAGCTAAAAATTTCGAGGACTTTTATAAACAATCCATTCTATGTTGTGAATTCTAACACCAAATCCATTGTAAGGGTTACATTGTAGGTTATAAATCTGGAGTGCAATAAACAGGATACTCTGGGTGCAGGGCAAAAAACAGGTGTCAAAGCTACTATTCTCTGTAAAATATAATACACACACACCCCCCCCCAAACCAAAGAAAAGGTATTAATCAAAAATCAGAACTTTTAAAATGATCTTAAAGATGAAGATATAAATATGTTTCTTCCTCATATTTATATGTCTCTCCATTCTTATTGCTATTTCATAGAAGAATTCAATATTTCTACTTAATATTCCTACTTTTTGTTTCTTATGAAAAAACAAATTGGTACAATAAAAAGAATTATGCTTTTATATAATTTTATGCAGAATCAAAGCTCTTGTTAGCATCTGCACACCTTTTGGGTATGTTTACTTCCTAGAGGAAGTTATTGAAAACCATAATAGGACTATTGAGAATATAACTTCACTTTTTCTAGTGCAACAGCCAAAATTATTTGTGTCTTCATTAATTTCTCCTGCTGACACTTAAGTGACTTGTTTTCTGGCAATATAAAAATGGCTAACCTTCTTTTTACATTGATTATTAAAATAATAAAAACAAGATTTTCACTCAGTACTAATGAGCACTGGTGTTATTTTTTTCTTTTATTTCTAGTAACACTTCTGCAATGGAAAAACCTCATAAAGTTATTCAATATTCTATTGCAGACTTATCTAATTGGTTCAACCAAAATTGATTGCAACAAAATTTGTGTTACAACCAAAGTTTGAAAGCAGGGAAGCATTCTTGCTGACAGTCTAGAAGGTTAGGTTAAGCCTGAGATAAAATTATCTAGTAACCCAAGATCCATGCTCTTTGCAATGGTAACACAAAATGAAAATATACTTTTCCTTTTTTCTCCTTCCCCCCAGCCCTCAATTCATTATCTAAGTATTTTGAAGATTATCTTGTGAAATATCCCTAGTGTAACTATACCACCATAAAAATTAACAGTTTCAATAAATATTACTGAAATAATTATTACTTATTAATTCATAAGTAGACAGATAAAAGAATAAAATTGTTTGTGGCAGCTGCTCTCTCTCCCACTATAGTCTTCTCATCAAAATATGCTGCATTTTTCTCAGAATGTTTCATGCTCTGGACAAACAGGAGATTGCAATTGGCCAAACTATAATTATTCATCCAGAGTTTCTAAGTACTCATTTTTCTAAATCCTAAAAAGCTTTCGTTTCTAAAAAGCTATTCAAAAGACTCACTTCTACATTTTCCTATTCCCTCCTTTTTCATAAAATTCCAATACTAAACATTATACTTACAGATAATTTCATTTAAAATGTAAATAAGATATTTTAATCAGTATTTGCTATGATTAATATAGAAGCTTGCTTTGATATCTGCTGAATAAAAACACTGCTACTTAGTAATTCTTTACCTCTTTCACATAGTTATGTTTCCCAGTGCAGTCTCTGCAGTTTCTTAAGTTACTGGGATAATATATGTTATCTTACCAAGCCCTGGTCTTCTACATTCAGCATAGAAAAGGAAGAAAACATACAACTTTTATTTGAAAACAAATAACAAGGAGAGATCTTCTGGTCTGCTGATAATAGAATTAAATATCTTTCTTTGGTAACGTATACTACATGTCAGAGAAAACTATTAATTATAAGGCTACAGAAGTGTACAAGAAATGCCAAATGGCACAAGTTAATTCTATGGAGAGCCTCACATTTCAAATTAATATCCTCTTAATAGAATTTTCTGTGAATCCAGTGAGTGAATAAAACAATTTTCTTCTTAGAGCTCCAACAAAAGCTCATTGAAGGCTATCGGAAATTTTTGCACAATTTCTCAAGCACTGGCTCAGGTTCTGCTGCTGGGATTGGTGAATGAATCAACCATTTCCTATAAGGCTACTCCCACGTATCTAGCAATGAACAGCAAAATTCCAGTTTTATCACAATAAGTCTTCCAGTAATATTTATTCACCAGCAAGAACACCATCAGTTATGCTTATAAATAGTAATAAAGTGCATGGTAAGAGTTTGCAAAACTCCTAAATGCAATCCTGGCTGTCAATGATATTGTTCAGAAAAGAATCTAAGAAACAATCAGGGTGTTTTATAGAACACAGTAGTTGAAACAGCAGGAGCCTCCACAAAATATACAGCTGCCTGACAATTCATGAATCTTACCTGAGCCTTCTCCACGAAGAGTGATAGACAGATGCAAGATCTGGTCCCCTGATTGCTGAAGAAATATGGATCTGTACATCTGAAAGAAAGAGCAGGCACCCTGTTAGGAGAACAAGAGGAAGTAAATCAGCTCCAGGAACATCATTGTAGTAGAAAAGTAAGTAAGAGTCAAAGTAAAGAAAACTTTTTTATTATTATTATTTTTTATTAAAGCACTCATGAAAAAGGGACTTCTGGCAAAGGAAATGTCATGAAACAGGATTCTGAACATTCTTTCTAACACAAATTATTTCTCAGTTTTGGAAGTCAAGTCAAAGCAAAATTCAGTAGTGAGGACTAAGCTCTGGGTGAATTCCATGGTACAAAGAGGTGTAGAGTCACTCCCAGCCCCAAACAGTTTGCAGTCTAAATAGCCAAGAGAGCAAGTGAATGGTTCTAAGTAGTAAAAAGCACAGGAGGATGAAATTACTTGCTCAGTAACAGCATTAAGTGTAAAACCTGGCTCTTGTGTGCTCTCTTTCAACATTTTCTCTGCCTGGCCACAAAGTTTTCTCTTTCAAATGAATATACTTTTTCCAAGAAAATGAAGTCACAAGACACGTATGATATATTTTAGGGAATATGAGCAGACAGTTCAGACAAGTTCAGGGTGTAATTAATTTCATTGTAACTTCCTTTATTAAGGGATTTACTGCTGTTAACGGTAAATATTTAGTTTGTCCAAAGCATACATATTTTCCAACTAAGCAGATTATCTAATCCCTAGTAGTATAATAAAAAACCCAGCAATTAAAACCAGAATATATTCACAGTGTAACAGTATTGCCAATGCCAGATCATCTGCTAATCCCTTTAGGAGGAAACTGTATCACTTATTGTTGAATCTGTCAAACAGAATGGTCAAAGTTTAGAAGTAGCTTTCATCATCTGTGTTTCCTCTGAACTGTATCAGATAATAGCTTTTAATCAAAACCACCATTTTTAGCCTACTAGAAGTGATAACTGGGATGCCAATAGAATAATATCTGGCTGTGTATTTGTGTTATAGGCTACAAAATATTATAGTTGAATCTGCTTTATGGTTGCTGATCTACATATTTTTAAAGAATTTTGAATATTCAATATGATTGCCAAAAAACTTTTACCCCAGTCCTCCTCCAAAATTTTGCTACAGCCATACTACTGTGAATCACTTCTGAGCCTGCAAATATTTTCACACCTGCTTAATAATTTCTTAGCAATTTCACAGGAATATGCAAAATCACGTGCATAGAAGGGATCTACATGAGCATATCTTTCCTGAATATCAAAATACTATTTTTTTAAATATTTGGGGAACTTCTGATAAAATTGAATTGGTTTATAACTAGAAGATTATAATATTTATACTCATAATTCCTAAATTATTCCAGGAAGCTTTGAACGACCAAATCTTACAAACCTTAGCAAATAACTAACAGCATATTTTTGTTGAGAATGCAGTTATTTGAAAAGTTCTTTCAAGGTAATGAAATTGTAAGTCTCTATTCTCCCAGATCCATGCCTTATTCTATTTTTAACTTATTGCTGCATTTATGCCCCCTGAAATTTCAGGGAGAGCTGGTAGAGAGTGAAATCAGGAAAACTATCTCAGAAGCATCTCCTTCAATGACTATAGACCTACATGCACGTGCGCACACACATACTTTGAAAAATCTCAGCTAGCACTACTCCACAGTTGTTTTCAGGATAAATTTTAGTTCTATCAGAAAAGACAAAGTACAGCCAATCCTTTTAGGGTCTGTCAGGCAGTGAATCTTAGTTCATATGTCCTACTATCCCTATTTCTGTTTTCCCCAGAATACTTTTTAATTTACAAAAAGTTACAGTAATCTTGTGATTCTGCAAATCACTTACCTCTAGAACTTTATTTACACATTCACGGCCTGCGCCACTAGATCTGAAGGGGAATTTAAGTCCATTCAGCAAAGGAAGTTTGGTTAGATTTGTATTTTACAAAAGACTTCCTTCCTAAAAAATAAAAATATTTTCCTCAAGAAATATTCTAAAGAAAAATGGGCAGTGTATCTTAAAAAATGAGAAAGTCTACATGGCTCTTAGTAGCAGCTCTAAAAAAGTGGTTAAGGTATTAACTAAGGCCCAGGACCTTAGGATATATAGCACATGTTGCTGTTCCAATGATTTCAGTGTAAAGTATGCTGAAATGTTCTGCATAATGATTACTTAGTGCAGTGCATTAATTTAGAATTGCTGTATAACTGCTTAGATTTAAAATAGTAAAATATTTTGAGATCATGCAAAACTCTTTGCTCCAGTGCTTAAAACATTTTAATTGTTATTTTTTTACCTGTTCTCTATTTAACACACAAAAACATTTTATGTAGCATTTAAAGTTTGTGCTCGTATTTCTCTCTTCCAATATCTAGTATTCCAGTAGAATCCCAGAATAATAGAATAGTTTGGGTTGGAAGGGACCTTTAAAGGTCACCTAGTCCAACCTCTCTGCAATGAACAGCGACATCTTCAACTACATCATGTTGCTCAGAAAAAAAAAAAATCACCAAAGTGACTAGAAATAAAGGAACTCTGGTATTTTCTTCTCAAACACTTTTGTCCTTTTTGTTTATTCAAAGCAATCCAGCATCAGGTATTCTCAACACCAACTGACATTTCACATTTTTAACTTAATTCAGCTTTACTGCTTTCCCATCCATTCTTCTCTGACAGGAAAAATACACAACTTGCTGTTATAAATACTTTATGATGACCCTGTCTCCCGTACTCTTCATTCTAATCATAGCTATGCCACTTACCATTCATGTCAGTTTAGATATATAGACGAACCATAAAAGTTCTTTCCCTGCTCTTTTTGCATTATTTTTCAGAGGGCCATAAAAACAAAACTGAAATGAATTCATGTGGAATTTCAGAGCACTAACAATTACTTTTTCCCTCCCCATAGAGGAAAGTGAGGTAAGTGCAATGATGTCTTCGAATTTCTGATTGAAAAATAAGCAGCTTCCATGTCCACTTTGTAAGTTTATTTAGCACTAGAATTTCACCAGCCCAAGGAGGTACACATATATCTTAGTTTTCTGTTCCTGTATGCTCTTCAAAGAAACAAAATAGGTAGGAAAGGGCAGTGTTTTACTCCATACTGCTTTGGATGGCAGCTGAGGAAACAGTTTGCTGAAGATGTACAACCATGAGGACACTTCGTCATAACTGCAGCAGACCAGTGTGAACTTCACTCACCCTCTAAATAAAGGTCAAAAATCCTACTGCAGCCAGAAGAAAGGATGTTAGCAAATCAAAAGGGACCATACTCACCAACAAGGAGGAGTGAGCGATGGATTCATTGGGAACGTGAATGTCAAAGGAAGCCTTGGATGGAGTGCGCACAAGATGGCATTCAGGATCTGGAAGGAACAAACAAAAATTAATAAGAGATTACATCCCTGGACTTTGGCCTCTTCAAATATCTGCTTGGAACAGTCCTAGTGAAATGAGAAACGTTTGATTTCACAGTCCAAGTACCAGGACATATTTCTTACTTGCAAAGCTACTAGGCTGTCATCCCAACAACAATAAAAAAGTTCATCACTGTGTATCTATTTCTAGTTATTCAGAATAAGAGTAAAGTCTTCAACTTTTTTTTTTTTTTTTGGACTAAGTACCTTCAAAATCAGCACGCTCATAATATGAGCAAAGAATTTGGCTCTGGATAATGCTTCTTTAAAATATCAGTTGGGGAAAAACATTTCCTGTTAATGTTCTAGTAAACATTTACACGGTTTTAGCATATATATTAATTTTCTCAGTAATTTAAGTTAAAATACGTTTCCTTGAGCTATTTTAGTGTAATATATATGATTTATACTCTGACTTCTCCAACCATATGGCTCCTGTCCATGCTTCCCTGTGGTGTTTCTTACTGTACCTCTTGCAGGAGTGAAAATTGTGACTCTCTCACTTGGTAACCTCTGTCAAAACCTTCCTCCCTGCAGGAGGGATGCAAAGCCAAGGACACAAAGCCCTGCTCTGGTACAGCGTGTTACTTAACCTTGGCTCAGGACTCAGAGAAAATTGCTGAGCTGTGAGCGAGAGCTATGAAAATTCTGCAGAAGGATGAGAGAGGTGAAATTGCAGAGAGAGGTCAGACAACTGAGATGGGGAGTGTGAGTAGTCCAAGAATTCAAGAGGAAAATAAGAAAGCCACCAACATGAAAAGATATTAAATACTTATGGGGGGAAATGGGGAGCCTATGAGGGGGGCTAGCAGCTGTTAGATTCTCAGCTCAAGTCCTTGGGTCCTAGTGGAGGATAGCAGCTCAGCAACATCAAGGACCTGCTCAGGAGCTGCACAGCTGCAACCTGTCCCTTCCTGAATGGTATCTGCCTGTCCAGCAAAAGTCTCCAAGTCTTTGCTCTGAACAGTGGGTGTGCTCAGCCTAATAGCTCCCTAAACCCCCAATATTTTTTTGTGTTAGGCAATAAACCGTTGTTTTGTTCTGAAGTCACACATACCTTGCTTACAAAGCTGCTGTGTACCAAGTTAATGGTGCCTGAACAAGCTAACCCCAAAGAGGGGTGTTAATAAATGGCAGTCTTTCTTATATATATGCCAGCTGAAATTAGCTAAGAATTAGGGAACAGCTTGAAGAAAAGAGCTGTTCGGGTGAGAGGCTGGATAACACTGAATTATTTCTGTCACCTGAAATATATTTATACTTTGGGTCAAGAACATGTAGGCTGAACATCTCTTGAGAGCTTCCTTTATCAACTTTTTTCAGCAGCAATAAAATAAGATTTTTTTTCTCCAAACTAAAACAAGCTGACAATGTAATAAGAAGTCTATCATGATGGAGAAACCAGTCGGTGCTTATTCTCAATCCTTAACAGAAAAAGTTTCTGTAAGCAGAAGCAAGTTGTGTTGCTTTTTACTAAATAGCTCCTCAACAGAAGTACCATTCTGGACCATCACATGTTCTGTAATGCAAGCAGAGTCAGAATAAAGACACAGTTTGCAGGTGCGTTTGCTCCTCATGTCCTAAATTAATTCTTTCAATCTGGACCATACCATTCATGAGAGTCTTGAATTCTATGCTTATATTTGCAGGTGAAGATAGACTTGTGATTGCTCTGCAGACAGGACTTGCTAAATGTGAAGGCAAATACCTTGCAAGAATAGTCATCTGAGACCTCTTGTGTCTAAGCATACCTAAGGGTTGGTGACTATCAGGTGTCTGGAGACACGTCTGGGATACTGGGAGTGGTCTGTAGGCCTGTCATTGAACTCTTAGGGCTGGAGGTGAATGGTTAAGCTGCTGACTATGACCCGGCCCACAGCTGGGATAACCAGGCAGGGCATGGGAAACTACAGAATAGAGCACAGGAAACTGCTGAACGCGGCCAAGAGGTGTGACAAGGCAACAAAAATGTCCAGAGCTAACTATGACAGGTTATTAGTTTTTCACAGCCACATAAGGGACAGTTATAGAACAGATGGCTTCATAGAAAACTGTAAAAGACAATTAAGGGCATTTTGGCATGTGCAGTCTTGCAAAGCCAACAGCACCTAGAGGATTGCATCAGTAACACAAGGCAAGGCCATGATTGTCTTAGCATTGATACCAGAAAGGCCAATTTTTTGTATAGACCTAACAAAATAGGGAGCAAAGGGAAACAAGTAATTAGGGGATGGGAAAGGCGATGTACAAGGGTACAATCTATTCCATTCCCATCAGCTTCTCTTAATATGTTCTTTATCCTTTTTGGAAGACCAGAAGTGGAAAACATCTCAACTGCTTCAGGACAGTGAAAAGCGGGACAGGACAGAGAAACCTCTTCATGCTTCCTATTCTTCCTCTGTGATTGACTGGAAGGTTCAGGAGAAGAAGTATATGTGAGAATGGATTAACTGGAGCAAGGACTACACAAGATGGAATAAAAAAGAAAACCCAAGCTTTTAACATCCCTGTCAGTTAGCTGAAAAACACGCATTTTGCTTAAGGTGCTCACAGAAGCCAGTGCATTGCATATACAACTTTCAAGAGCATTACTGGTGGAAAACCTCAGCATTCCAAGTAATATCTGCCTATTCATGCTGCAGCTTGAGAAGCCACTAATCTGCAAACGACAGTTACAGGGCAAAAAACATGCCAACCCCAATGTTTTCACGGCTTCTTTGAAAGGTTTACCATTTGGCAGGTATAAAAAATATGGTACAGCTTAATGACTAATTTTAAGATAAATGGAGACTGTAAAAATAGTAGTGTTTTATGATGCTTTCCTGAGAAGAGGCATCTTAATTATAAAATGGGAGGCAAGGAGATTGGATTGAATGCTTTTGAAGGCAAAAAGGATTGAGAAAAATCTTTCTGAATTTAAGGGCTGTAATAACAGCTCAGGTAATTGCATCTTTCTTACGTTTCTCAGAAATGAATATTTTGCCCTTTGCACTCATACGAGGGCTCTTTACTTAAGCATGTACACAACCTGTCATGCTGGCTGCTGAAGACAGACTCATCATAGCACATATTTCAGAACAAGTGAACTTATAGCTGCTTCTGGTCCAGATTCACACAGCAGTTTGTCTGCAACTTACCAGGCATATGCCCTCTCTTGACATCACTAGAGAAGATGCTTTATTCAAACCCTGTCCTCATTAGTAATGCAAAATTGCCAAAGGATACCTTAGCAAAGACCCTATACAAAGCTGAGCAGAAGCAAACCTCAGGAAAGGTCAGCTGAGCAAACAGTCTGGAAGAAGAAATGGGATCAGATCTTTCTATCTAAATTCTGAAATTCCTCAGTGCATTCAGGTAGTTTTCACAAAGTACTTCACCTTCACTGGTGAGTGTGTGGCAGGCAATAAAGAACTGTAACTGCTCTTAGTGCTTCCTTATTCTTCATTCCTAAGGGCACTGCAAATTTGCTCCAGGACTGCTGCTTACAGCTGTGCATGAGCTGAGCTCATTTCTGCTCATCTTTGCTGTATATGGCATTCAGGACCACAGATTTTTGTTCTTGTCCCTAGGAAGCAGGTGAGAAATGTGTGCCACTGATTACAGGAAAGCAAATAATTCAGGACACCTCATTGTTGCTATTTTGTGGACAGAATCGTAATGTGTAAAACAAGATATCTAAGCTTTTCCATTATTTTAATCTTTTTTTTTCCTGTTTTTTCTTTTCTGTTACAACTCTGGTTTGGTAAATAATATTTACAATCCTTTTCTTATTCTCTGCTGGAAAACTTTTAGGTCTGTTTAAAACCTGTGCTTTTAACTAATCTAACCTAAATGTCATATTCCTTGTCCACCAGTACATTCCACAAGCATGGTGAGAGGGCCTCAGCTTTTCTGTCAGTGTCTTGTGCATTCACTGTACTTGATACCATAATCATGCAGAAGAAACCTTTAGCTATGTATGGATTCTAAAAAAAAACAACAACACCCCAAATTCTTCTTTTCTCAGAGAAAATGGTATATCTGATCCAAAACATGAGCTTTTATTTTGCCAGAAGATAAGGTCATTCGGCAGATGCCATTTGTTTCCTCCTTCACCTTTCCTCCCCTAAACTCTGCTCTCTCCTGTCACACTTTTCCCTAGTTTCCAGCTGCTAAAGATTACTAATAGCTGAGTGAGAACTCAACATTGTACATAGCACCTCACTACTGATCTGCCAATCCCTTGAATTGGAAGGGAGGGGATGAAGGGAAATGGTAGATATAATTTGTCTGGACTTTCAAAAAGACTCGAGCAAAGTCTTTCACAGAAGGCTATTATGGGAACTAAGTAGTCCTGAGGTGAAAGGTAAAGGTCTGCCATGTATTAGAAACTAGATAAAAGAGGTAAAAAAAAAACCTAAAAGCAGAAATAAACAGTCAATTTTCAGGCTGGCAAAAGGTTAACACTGAGGTTCAGTAAGTCTTGGAGAGATTTCAAGGACAACAGTTACTGAACATGTAATTTACCAACAAACTCAAATAAACAGGAGATTCTAATGTAGGTTGCATTTGGTGAGTAGCCTTTTCCATACAGACTTGGACTTGCAGGTCAAGACCTCAATTTCCCTCCTCTCTGCTCCAAGGTTTTTAGGCAACAGACATATCATTTCAAGCTCCCAAGTGATCTATTGTGATTTGAGCTTTTGGGAATACTTGAGGAAAGAGCAAAGACATAGCAAGTTTCCAGCCTCTTGAGCAGCAAACTTTAAATGAAGTCCAGAGGGCTCTCATCTTTTATCACATAGAATTCATTCAGCTGTGCTCACAGTATATGACCCATAAGTAAGCAAGCCTTCTAAAGCTAATATAATAGGACTTCTGAAAGAAGGAGAGATGAGAAAAAATAACATCTCAGCAACAAATTGTAGAGAATGATCAGGGACCAGACTTGTACGTGCATTTTCTTAATCCTAAATAACAGACACCAACACCTCTCTTTTCCCAAAAAAACTTTTCATTCTTTGCAACATCGTGATCGAGTATTTAATTTATGATGGTGGATAGTTTAGTTCAATGCAACTACATTTGAGATAGATAGGTGTAAATTAAAAAGTAATTAATGAATAGTGTTTTTCTGTAACGCATTTAGTGACAAGTGTTGAAAGCTTATGGGTAGGAACTAGAGACCAGGGCAACAAAGGGAACTTTGTAGTTGGTGTCTCTTGTTCCCCAGGAGTAAGAAATCAAGCAAGAAAGAGAAGAGACCAGCATGGCTTAGTTGGGACCTGTTGGTCAAATTAAAAGGCAAGAAGGAACTGTACAGGCAGTTCAAGCAGGATTGGGTGTCCTGGGAAGAGTTATAGGGGAGGTCAGGAAGGCCAAGGCACAGCTGGAGCTGAACCTGTCAAGGGATGCTAAGAATAACAAGAAAGGCTTCTACAGGTATGTCAACCAGAAAAGGAAGTTTAAAGAAAGCATACCCCTCCAATGAGCAAGAATAGCAAACTGGTAACAACAGATGAGAAGGCTGAGGTTCTCAACAATGTTTTTTAACTTGGTCTTCACTGCCATCCTCTCTCCTCACACCTCCTGAGTTGAAGGACCAGGCAAAAACAGGGGCTATGATTATGAAGAACTGTCCACTGCAGAAGACCAGGTTTGAGACCTTCTAAGGAACATGAAGTTATATAAGTCCATGGGCCCTTATGAAATCCATTCACAGGTTCTGAAGGAGCTGGCAGATCAAGTTGCTGAGCCACTTTCCACTATATTTGAAGAGTTGTGGCAGTCTGGTGAAGGTCCCACTGACTGGAAAAGGGGAAATATAACCCTCATTTTCAAAAAGGGAAATAAGGAAGGAAGATCCAGGGAACCACAAGCCTCTCAGTCTCACTTCTATGCCTATCAAGATCATGGAGGAGATCCTCCTAGAAACTGTGCTAAGGCACATTGAAAATGAGGTGATTGGTGACAGCCAACACAGCTTCACAAAGGGCAAGTCATGCCTTAAAAATCTGGTGGCCTTCTACGATGGCTCTACAGCATAGATAAGGGGAGAGCAACAGACACAATTTACCTGTACTTAGGCAAAGCATTGGATAGTGTCCCACATGCCATCCTGGTCTCTAAACTGGAGAGACTTGGATTATGATGGATGGACCACTCGGTGGATCAGGAGCTGGCTAGATGACTGCATTCAAAGGGTTGAGGTCAACAGCTCAAAGTCTAAATGGAAAACAGTCCCTCAGGAGGCAGTACTGGGACCAGTGCTGTTCAACATCTTTGTCGGAGACATGGTCAGTGGGACTGAGTGCACCCTGAGCAGGTTTGCAGATGACATCAAGCTGTGTGGTGCGGTTGATGTGCCAGAAGGAAGGGATGCCATCCAGAGGGACCTGGACAGGCTGGAGAGGTGGGCTTGTACAAACCTCATGAAGTTCAACCAGGCCAGATGCAAGGTCCTGCACCTGGGTCACAGCAATCCCAGGCACAAATACAGACTTGGTGCAGAACAGCTGGAAAGCAACCCTGAGGAGAAGGACTTGGGAGTGTTGGTGGACAAGAGGCTCAACATGAGCTGGCAATGTGTGCTCACAGCCCAGAAAGCCAACCACATTCTGGGCTGCATCAAAAGAAGCACAGCCAGGTTGAGGGAGGTGATTCTGCCCCTCGACTCTACTCTGAGAGCTCACCTGGAGTACTGTGTCCAGCTCTGGAGTTCTCAGCACAAGGAGGACATGGACCTGTTGGAATGGGTCCAGCGGAAGGCCATGAAGATGAGAAGGGTGGAGTAACTCTCCTATGAAAACAGGCTGATTTGGGGTTGTTCAGCCTGGAGTAGAGAAGGCTCAGGGGAGACCTTGTAGCCTTCTTCCAGTCCCTCAAGGGGGCCTACAGGAGAAATCAGAAGGAACTGTTTACCAGGAAGTGTAGTGAGTGGACAAGGGGTAATGGTTTTAATTTGAAAGAGGGGAGATTTAGATTAGACATTAGGAAGAACTTCTGTACTGGGAGGGTGGTGAGACACTGGAACAGGTTGCCCAGAGAAGCTGTGGATGCCCCATCCCTGGAGGGGTTCAAGGCCAGGCTGGATGGGGCTTTTAGCAACCTGCTCTGGGGAAAGGTGTCCCTGCCCATGGCAGGGGGGGGTGGAACTAGATGATCTTCAAGGTCCCTTCCAACCCAAACCATTCTATGATTCTAAGATTTTGTGATTCTATGAAGACCATAGGTAAGAGTCTCATTGCAGAACAGCATATGCAGCTGCTGGAAATCCTGAACAAATGAGTAATCCTATTTTAGCTGCATATTCTTCAGCACGAATACAGAGTGCTCTATTCTGCATTCCTTTGGAGCAGTTTTAGGGTAAGACATTATCTATAAATAAATTTGTAGATACTCTTGGAAAGAGTTGACAGAGAATAAATGAGCTGCCAAAACAGTATCATGACACTTCTCTAGAGAAATATTTTAGCTCTAAAACCGATTCCCTTAACAAAAGTCAAAGCACGCTCCATCTCATGGAAAACTCTGGTTTTCATAGGCTACGTATAGAATAATGGAGCACCTGAGCAAGGTAAGATCAAATACCTATGTACTGTCTGTGAGGCATGCAAGCATGAGAGAAAAATGTGTCAAATTTCAAGGTTAACATGTTGCATATTTTCTTATCACGGAAAGATAGAAAAAACATGATAGAGTTATCAACCATGCTATCTGCAATTCTATCTGTATGATTTTTGTGGAACAAGGATCAGTTTTAGAAACAAGTTTTACTCTTATGGAGATGGAGAGCTTTTGTACTTCATTTTAGTGTAAACTGGTAACGCAATTCATTTTGGTGCAAATGGCAAGATCAACAAGATCAGAGAAACAGCAAGTCAAAACTTGTTTGGAAATCAATATATGCAAATCTCACAATGAACAAATTGAACATAAATAAGTGAAACAGTTCTCTGGAAAAATCATTAGATATCAATCTGACATTTTAAAAGGGGAAAAATACCACCCAGTTTTAACTGTATGGCATGTGGACACTTACTGGCTCCTAAACATTTTGAAAATTCAAACAGCAACATTGTTGAACATTGTGAAAAGTCTTGCATGTTATTAAAGATTAGATTGGAAAACTGAAATATTAAGGGTCAAAACTTAACCTAATGAGTATCATTATGCTGAAATACAGCAGCTCAGGATTTGGACATGGGCCAAGTTAGGGCTCTGTTCACTCTTCCCATGGATGGAAAACTTCTGAAATTTTTAATCTTTTCAGTTAAGAAAAAGAAAGTTTAACAATTTGCAAAATATAAGGAGTGCAAAATACTTACCGCCATGGCTCTGGCAGATCATCCCATCGTGTATCGGGCTTGCAGGATACAGCTATGAGAAAAGGGTGGTTTTCCACTTCCATGGAAGAATGAAACTAAAAAGAATGGCAATTTTTAAAAATACAATTTTTGAGTATGATATTTCATCAGTTCTTCAATGAACAGAAGCAATGCATTGATTTTTAACACAAAAATACTAGCTTATCCTGTCTAGGCTAGCATCTTACAGAGGGCCTCTGACCTGTGTAATTAAATTACATCTCATTAATCTCTTAATTTCATTCAGAATACAAACAACATACTATTTGAATATACAGCATGTTATATCTGTTTAATAAATTTTCTATAATTTTCTTAAGAATAAATATGCCATGACTTCTGTTTCTGAGATAGATATATTGGCCTAACCGTTTTCCCCTATTTTAGTTTTTATAGTTAACACTGGAAAAGAAATACACCCGAGACAAATGTAGTTCAGCTGTCTTCCTAATACTAGTAAAGGGTTGAATTGCTTCTAAACTCACTAAGGTAGTGCTTATTAAAAGAGGCAGGTTGCTCATTATGTCATGGAAAATAACATTCTTATTTTCATTCTAGTTCTATTTCTACGCTTAGTACAGAGCAGGCCTATTAACATTGAATACTGGGATACATTTTTTACTTAGGACCTGGCACTTGGCCTTGTTGAACCTCATACCATTGGCCTTGATCCTTCTGCAAAACCTTTCTGCCCTCCAGCAGGTCGACACTCCCACCTCACTTGGTGTCATCTGCAAACTTACTGAGGGCGCACTTGACCCTCTCATCCAGATGAAGATGTTAAAGAGAACCGGCCTCAATACCAAGCCCTGGGGGACACCCCTTGTGACCAACCACCAACTGGATTTAACTCCATTCACCCCCTCTCTCTGGGCCAGCCCCTCCAGACTCTTTTTTACCCAGTGAAGAGTGCTCCTATCCAAGCCGTAATAATTTCTGAACTTCTTAAAAAACCTGTATATTTATGAAGATATATAGTCACACAGCAATATGGAAAGAATACATACAGAACTGCCAGTAAATTTGCATTATAAATTTAACTCATTTAAGTCATATCTTAAGAGAATGCAGGCTACTATCTATTGACTGTAGTATCGATTGACTGTATTTTAGAAAAGCCAAGATTTACAATTTCATCAAAGACTCTACATTAAAAGTACATAAAGAGTGCACTGATGAAACACGTGGGTGACAAAAGAAGAGGCACTTTCACTATAGGGTAATGCACAGAAAGAACTGGATGAGATCAAAAACTGGAATGAAGTGAAAGTCAGTGGGTAAAAATACCATGCTGCATAGCAAGAATGTCTGCTATTAGTAAAAAATTAAAAATGGCTGAGAGAAGAGAAAAATCTCCTAAATCTCTACAGGCTGGCTAGAGACCCAAACGAAGTAAAAGCAGTCCTAATAGTTTCCATATGAAATATTTCCAGAAGTATTTGTTTAATATAGTACTTGCCCCTCTGAGTTCAGGCTGCCTCATGGATGATTAAGGAAATACAGAGGACTCATGATTATGATGTTGTGAATGAAAATTTCCAGAAAATTACTATTGCTGTCTGTATTGGGTTTACACGGCAAGGTTTCAGTAGCAGGGGGGCTGCAGAGGTGGCTTCTTTGAGAAGACACCAGAAGCTGTCCATGTATCAGACAGAACCAATTCCAGCCAGCTCCAAGAGGGACCCAGCGCTGGCTGGTAAATAATTCTTTTTTGTTCATAAGAGTTAGTTTCATTTTGGTAAGTAAAAATGAAGCTATTCATATCTCATCTGGGATATTAGATTTTCCTATTCTCCAAATTATGGTACTTATTCCTACAGGATTTTCCTCAAGGTAGAGAGCTCATTATTTTACTTTCTTCTCTTAAAAAGTAATTCTGAAAGAAGAGATTAATTAAAAAACATATTGCTTCATAGATTTCCTCAGACTTTTTGGAAGATATCCAAATTTTAGAAACTAAATATTCTTCCTTACTCTGGATTTAACAGACAGTGGTTGGGCATGGTGCCTTTTTTGAGGTTTTTTAAAGTATATATAGCACAACCCTTCTTTCACCTTACCATGTGTTAAAACATGATGGTACACATATGAGTGCAGAATCCGGCAGTCCTGCTGGAATTTCATCACCCCTGGTGGAACATATTCCATGCTAGGAAAAAAGAGTACTATTCACACAAACTAGAACTAATTCAATGGGTTTACATCTGTATCTGATGTAAAAACGTTAGGGAACTTGAGTTAGCATTTCATAGGTATGCTGTTATATTTATATAAGACCATTGTTAGGCTGAAAAAAAGACAGACATGCATGATTGTTTGGAAAGAAGATGGCAAGTGTGAGATGGATAAATGCTCTGTACATGAAAACACAGTATAAGTGGTATACTTCTTATCTCTAACCTAGTGACCCTACTGGCATAATAAATCATGGATTGGCTTTTGCTATTAAAGGAGTATCACTGGTACCTTCACTGACATCATAAATGTTCAACCGCTTGGAAATCCTGCGCTCAGGTCTGAGGAGAACTCAATGAAGAGCATCATTATAAAGGTTTGATGTCTTTCGTGCCATGTACAAGATTCAACCTGAGTAAATGGGAAGAAAAAATGATCCTACCATTTTGGGATGCCTTGGGGAAGTACGTGGTTTTAAAGACAATCTCTGAGCACAAAACAAAATAAAGTTGGATAGTGTAAAGGAATAGACTTCTGCATTGAAAACACAAGCTGTAACAGGAAGCATTTGAAGATAACAGAAAACCGAACAAATATCATCCTGAGATTTAACTGCAAAATCTAAACCCATGTCTTTGTGCTGTTGAAAGAGCAGCTCAGGACATTCACAGCATTGTAAGCCATATAACAAGTGGCTGCTGTTTTCTTTCTTCATTTTAACATCCCACAAGGCACACCCAACTATGTTATCTTTTGCAGTGTGTAAATAAAAGCTTCAAGCTTTTTTTTTTGTTGCTGTTTTAATAATTTTTTCTTTCTTGCCACTATAAGCTTCATTTGTCACACCACCTTTACTATTTATCCACTAGAAATTATAACCACGCCCTTAGAAAAAAAAGATGCATTTCTTGATCTCTTAAGTCAGAGGAGAATAAAACCCATCCTTCTTGAAGAAGTAGCCTGAGATAATCCTTTTACTTAGGCACTGACTGCCATGAAGAAATTCTGTTGTCTGAGATGAGAGGGAGGAATCCCATCAAAAGAGAATAGGAATGGGATTACAGCAGTATTTGGCAACAGCAAATAGATTCTCCTAGTGAAACCAGAGCATAAAATGTAAAAATACCAAGAGAGACATTTTGCTGTAAGGTAGCATGTACCAGAAAGAAGGAGCTATGCAGTCTTAAAGAAAAAAAGGATGAGATTACAATAAAATCCTATGGGTTTTCAAGTATAGCTGTCAGCCGGAGTTAAATAATCTGTCAGTTGGTCCAAGGAAGGAAGGTATTTCAAGAACGGTTGAAGGAAAATAGAAATTGAGAAGCCTAATTTATTGAGGTGTCAGCACAGTTACTACACTGCCCTAGCCTGTTTAAAATGCTGCATGAGATGTGCACAATGAAGGAGACCTTGTGGCCTGTGAAAGGACAAGAACATCATGTGCTATTGCACCTGAACCTTTCTCTGCAGTCTGACAAGATGTTTTGTACTTTTGCTTTTTTTATTAAACTGGTTTTAGCTCAATTGTGTACTTAATTTTTTTCCTCTTATGAAGGTGATAAAAAGGAAGCAAACCCATAAAAGCCTCCTTGTGCTCTGTTGTTTCACTATTGTCTTTAAGTAATGAGATATCTTCTTTTATATATGCAATATGGATGTATATTAAAAAAACCTTGAGGAAAACATAAATATACATATTTATGTTTTCAACACTTACAGAGAGTTGTTTCTTCTTAACCTATCTGAAGTTATGGAAAAGACTTGCGTTAAGGCAGCAGGCTCATTATTGGAATAGAGCTCTATCATTATCAAGTCACACTCCAGATGTTCATTCCCACTCCAATTCTGTGACAAATTAGTAACTCTAATGAGTGCTCGTATGGCGACTGTTATGATGGCAGATCCCTTACTCCTGTGGCAATGGCAATAGTGTATCATGGGCTTAGCAATTGCCTTGATTTCCCATAAGTAATAATAAGAATAGACTGTCACATTTCTAGTAGAAGTTTGAGGTACTTCTTCTTAGACTGGGATAGCTAAAAATGTGCTTTCCATTTAGTTACAAATTTTCCCCCAAGGAACCTGAAATGGGCTTGTGCAAATTATAGGCTGTTCCCTTGCTGCTCTTGATCTTAAAATAGATACAAAGAAAAAGAGAATAAATGTCTCCTTTATCTCTAGTGTAAAAAACCCAACATTCGTGTCTATAGAACACTCATGATATATTTTTTTAGTATTATTATCTAGTGTATTTTGAAGGCTTTCACTGGTGTGACCTGGAACCCATATTAAAAGGTCTGTCTGCTCCAGCTAGCCTGGTGGTCCATTTAAGGGCCTAACATTGGACTATTGAGTGCAATCTGACTCTGAAGGCATGTATCAAGACTAAGCCATGAGTATTTGATGTTTTCATTAATGCAGAGGTGAAAACTCACAGAGGAAAGTAAAAGAAACAAGTGTTTCTTTTGGGATCACTAATAGGGATACATGGTGAAGTGTTTGTGAGAAAAAAAACTGTGCAGGGAAAAAAAAAAAAAAAGAGGTGACTAGATGACTGCTTATACCCTGAATTAATCAGTTCTGACTTCTAATATCCTGCCTGCTCAATAAACTTTAACTAGGAACATAGCACTACACTCTTCTTATTACATATGGGAAATCAATGTGATTGCTAACCCCAGTAAATGTTATTAGCATAAACACAAGAGTAAGGGATCTGCCATTTTAACAGTTGCCATACGAGCCCTCCTCAGAAATTAGTGCTTATCTGTCACAGATTGCAGGCACTGAAAATGAGCACCGGGGGTTGGATAGGATAAGGAATGAATTTCATCCTATTAATGTGCTTGCATGAACTTCAGATTTAACACAAGGCTTTTTATTTTCTTTCTTCTCCCCCCCTGCAACTTCAGATGTTATTAAACTGGAAACTCCATTTTCTGCTTTGAGATTTTGCTGACCAGTATGGGATTTTTTGATATTTTGGAAGATAATCTCCCTAACGCCCCTTTCTGTTCTAATGGATCTACATGTTTCTGCCTCTCGGGTACTAAATAGTGACCCTTTTTAAACTCTGCATAAGGTTGTCAGAATAATAAACTGATGGATATTAAGAAGCTAACTTCTTTTGTTTTCTTTAACACTCAGCTAAACAAGTATAAGAAGGGCACAGAGCCCAAACTCATTTTGTAATTTTAGCACAAAAAGATACGATGACATCCTGCAAGTAGAGACACATGGTGGTTTCCATTCAACGCTTCTGCTATAAATACAGGGGACATCCAGGAGCAGCAGGAGTCATTTTAGAAACTGTCCGTCTTCTGCCTATATACCCTCTTCCAGTATGAGTAATAGATGACTTGGTTTAACTGGATTTTAAAAATAATGTGTCTATCTTGCTTGTATACTTCACCTTTGGAATTCTTTCTTACCTTTAAAACCTTCATCTGAAATAATTTGAACTGTTGATCTTTAGCAGTCGTCACAAAGCCTTCTTTTCCTCCAGATTCCCTGGAGGTGTAGAGGCACCACAGTCAAGATGCAACAGATCTCGGAGGAAGCATAGTGCATGCATGACCTGTTGTTCCACTCCTTTGGCATGACTGGGTCTGTGAGGGGTCAGAGGGTGAGGTTCACAAGCAGAAGGGCTGAAAATGATGGACAAGTCTTATTTCATAAAATAGTGAAACTACAGAAACACTGCTAGGAATATCTATAAACAATATGAGTAAATTGCTTAGAAAACACATTCCTTAAAAGAATTTACAACATATATATTCTAAATAACTTTCAGAATCATAATTCTTTACCCTGAAGGGGTATATTGGTAGTTTTGGTCTGGTGTTTGTTTTGTTGATTATTTTTGTTTTTTAATTAAATAACATTCTGCTTAGGACAAATTATGAAAATGTTTTTCTTATAAACTGGGAATATCAGGATAATAGTGCGCTAGAACATCATTCACCTTGCTTACAATCTAACAGGCATATAATAATATTTAATTTCTTGTCCCTTTTGGCATTTATTTTATTTACACAGTGGCTTCATTATAAGGGTATGGTTCATTATTATTTTTTCCTTGAATAAGAAACTTTGCAATTATCCTGAGTTATGCTATCATGTCAAGCTGGTAGAATAATTAATATTTAATAAATTAACAGATCAATCTGCCTTTTTCCTGTCTAACTTATAAATTATTCACAGGTTCATTTTTTTCCCCCTCTGTTGTCTACCCAATAATTAGTGAAAAAATACATTGCCCATCAGATCTACTTTATGGTTACTTTAAAAAAAATATTTAAGAAAGGAAGTTGGAGTGCATCCAATATGTGCATAAATAATTTTTTAAATGTAGTATTATAAAGCACTTTCCTCTCAAAATACTAAAAATAAATACATTTTTAAAAAATTCACCTGAGTTTCAAAATAATAGACAAAAAAGATAATACCAAGGGTAAAAATCAGAGAAATCTAATGGTAAAATCTTGCAGCCAAAGCGGAAGCCTGTTGCACCCATGAAGGAGTACAATTAAGGAATATATAATTAATGTTTATTTGCCTTGAATCCAGACATATGCATGCTAACCTGGCATAGCCAGCAACTTCCATAGGCATTTTATGACTTTGTATGAAAAAAAACAGCATGATTTGTATAGCAATCATTTTCTGTAACAGCTACCTGTGAGCATCTCTCTCTGTATATATATATATAAGGTGACATGCAACAACAAAGGGGAAAAAGAGAGATTTGTGGTATAGTTGAACAAACAGGATACAGGAAAACAAGAACAAGCACACTGTAAGATCAGGAGGAGTGGAGAGCAGCAGGTACAACAGCTGGTGGAACCAGGATAACCAGTCAGAACATGGGAAAAAGGTAAACCCTGACAAAGCCAAAAGAAGGCCACAGATAAGTCCAATTAGGTGAACTGCATTGGGAAAGATGAGATCACCCCCTTTCTTTTGGGGATGGGGTGAATGACCAGATTCAGAGCATGCTTTTTGGAGAAGAGGAAGGATTTTCATAGAATCACAGAATCATCAGAGTTCAAAAGGACCTCTTGAGATCATACTAAAGCAGGGTTGCCTAGAGCACATTACTCAACCCTTCCACTCCCTCCTCCAGCTCAGCCCCCAGGCTGAGCAGACCATTCCCCTGCTCACAGTGCACCCAGGCGCTGCCTTTGCTGTCCTCCTGCCGGAGCGACAGGCTTAGACACCCCACACAGCCCCTCATCACCTGGACAGCTGCGTGTCTCTGAGGTAGGTCAGGCTGGGTCGCTTTATTCCTTTCAGCTGTGGCTACAGACCGAGTGGAGACCACCTCTGGGTGATTTCTTCCCAGTCAGCCCGGCCTGCCCGCCCTCCCCTTTGTCTTTCCCTCACATTCACCTGCCACACACCATCCCCTGCCATGGTCCCGCCTTGCCAACACACTTGGGCTGTGAGTGTGGGGGTCCCTAAGCTCAGAAACCCCTCTCTGCAGCACCATCCGACCCTCCCCTCAGACCTTACCGCCTTTAAATCTCCGCGCGACTCCTGGCCACGCCCCCTCCGCGCCTGATTGGTCGCCGCGGACTTCCTGCTTCCGGCGCGGGTCGGGGCTGTGAGTGTTCTGGAAGAATCTATGCTGGAAGGTTCTTCATGTTCTGAAAATCTCTGTCCTCAGCATCCTTCACCACAGGATACTGACTCTTTTTATTTTGCCAGCCTGTGAGGGAAAAAGAAAAAGCAACTGTTTCATCCCAATAAGATCTCTAAGCCAGGAGAATTCTCTGTCTTCCATTTAATATTAAGGACTTGAAATTACACAGGCCTGAAATTACATGCTCAGAATTTCTTCTGTACTTCACTTCCTTGCTGTAAACTCAGATTTATATATATATACACATCGATTCTCTTTTGTCTGTGACTGAACGTTACACCTGCAGTGTGAGAAATTAACAGAAGATGGGCGAGGAGAACTGTAAATACACTCAAGTAACTTGCATGTGGGGTGCTGCAAAACACAAGTATCACACTAACTGTTGCTTAGTTTTGTGTGCTCAACAAGTAGAACATCTGCACTTAGATAACAAAGGCCTGGGATGGACTCAGGGGCACCTTATGGAACACGCCTGAGATTCTTGCACTGCTGCTGAAGAGATCAAAGCACAGCAGAAAATTCTGCTGGCCAGAATCCTTGAAATACAGGCCCAAACAGCGAGTGGGAGCTCTCTCACTCCCTCACTCCCTTGCTAACAGGGGCTCTCGTGCTAATAAGGAGTCTCGCTCCGTGGTGCCTGCGTCCCCTGCTTGCATGCCTCTGCCCGGGTGCTGCTTCAAAGGTTCCCTGATCCATGAGGTATTGAGATTATATTTGTTCTTTGCCTTTAATCCATGATTTTTTGGTTGTTCCCGTGTCCTGGCTGCATCAGCTCACGCATCTAAATCCTTCAGAATGGCTTCTGTTGCTTTGGCAGATCAAACTACTTCTTCCTGAGGTTCAGCTCTTGGCCTCCTTAGTTACACACTTCTGGTCCAGTATCTCTGAAAGTGACCCATAATTGAGTACATCAGCCCGAATTAAAGAAATGCAGATCAGGGCACCGTATCTAAATTAATTTCCTGACTTTGCATTCCTTTTTCTCTGCACAAGCAATTACGAAAATGAAAGAGAGGGACTTGGAAAAGGAAAGAGGACTTTGACAAGGTTGCAAGTCTGTGAAATTAAGGAGACCTTGCCAGGTGCCAGTGTTTGAGGGCATTTGCACACACAGAGTCAGGGCCGGAATGAATTCTGAAAGCTATAAGAAATGTGTTTTAACTATATATCAATTTAGGCTTAAAACCTGCCATATTCTACCTCCTGGTGACATCAGCAGGCAGAACAGAGCACCTTTGCCAGGAAATGGGAAAGTACAAAGCCATCTCATACATACGTAGGTGTTATTCACTGTAACATCTCTAGCCATATATGTGTATAGTTCTGCCAACAGCAGTGATAGTGTCTGAGGGGTTTTTTCCAGGAATAGTTCACGTTGTCTTGATAGAAATACTGATGACTGATGATGCACTAATAAAGATAAAATAGTTCAATACTGTACTTAATGCAAAGTGTACTTTGCAGATCAGGTGCTTCTGTTGGTAGAAACGGGAGGTATTCAGAAGCTCTCTGGACCTGATTCCAGGCAGCCATCTCTAGGTGGCCTTGTTTGAGCACGGGGAAGTTGAACCAGATGACCTCCAGAGGTAGCCTCCAACCTCAACTATTCTGTGCTGTAAACATTTCCTAATAAGTCTCCCGAATCTGTTGGAAATGATGGAGAGACTATAGTGCTTAACATGAATTTAGGACACTATCTGTACAAGTAACCACTTAAAACTAACTGCAGGTGTCATTAGAACCTTGAATTACTGTGGTGTGTTTTCTCCTGATTGCCAGAAATTTGTATTTAATTTAAATGCAAATTGTTAAGTGTCCTTTTTTGCTGATTCTATAATTTTTACAGATACGCGTGATTTCAGCTGTATCCCTTTTGTTGTCTTCTCTGCTGCCTTCAGATGTTATTTGTTACAGAAAAAAAATTTATTTTTTTTCATTTACCTTTTTTTATTTTTTTAACGTATAGTTTTGTTTGCAATTGTTTCTGTTTGTTCATCTCATACAAGGTACAGGCATAACTTAGACGTTGTGAATTTGGGAGGGGTTTTCCCCACTTAGTTGTTTGTGCGACTGATAGCTCTTTGGAACTCTGTAGGTTTGATCAATTATTTTGCTTCATGTAACAAACATACTGCAATCATATCTTGCAGCTAGAAACTTTAAAGAGCAACATCAATCTCTTTTTTTGTGGAGAATTTAAATTGCATGAGTTATTTTTAAGTCATTTGATAAAACACTAGACAGAAAGGGGGACTGTAAATGTCTGATGCTGCTTCAGTGATTGTTATTGTTACAAATACAAATGATGTGATATTTTTCCTTGGTAGTGTGCTCTGCTAAAAAGCGTGCTGCCTTTTCAGAAAACCTAAAACCTATAAATAGCTTGTGTAGATCAATATGCACCTAGGACTGGTCTCTAACATAACCTCCAAAAAGAAAAAAATGTACGTTTGTGGAATAGGCAAATTTTGAACAAGACAAGTGAAGTACTAAACTTTGTTTCTGCTGCTAACACGCAAGTATTAAATAAAAAAATACCTAAGTAGCTTTGAATGTTTTCAAGTTTACTTTCACCACCTCTTACAATGCCATTATATATACTTAATGTCAATATATAGTGAGCCTATGAACCTTTTATGAATCAAATATTTACTAATACTGTTACACTGATTTTTTTTTTTTTTATTTAAGACACCATTTTATATGTTGCTGAGGTCTCTGCTTGTAGCCCAGCAAAGCACAAAATGAAAATGTATCCTCTTCAACTGACACAGTTAGGTTGTATTCAGTTCCATTAGTACTGTCCATACTTAGGCTGGTGCTTATGAATGAAGTGAAGGTGTTTGGCTTTCTGAAGGTCTAAATTTTAAGGATGCACTTTAGAGCATCTTATGAGCCCATGAAATTCTGTGTGCTTCCTGTGATGTGGAAAACGACGTCCAGGGCACGTTTTCCTTTGGTCAAGTTTGTTTTCTTAAAGTTGTTTTTCTTTTCTTTTTGTTTGTTTACTCACAGAACTGGTAGCATCACTTTGGCTGAAAAAAAATCCCAGATGTAGATAAAAGAATGCCTAAATTTAGCTCTTTTTAAGTGGCAAAAAATATCTGCAGGATGGATTTTTTTTTTTGCCTGCCAAAAGCAAACCTGTTTTATCTTTAAGCACATTTTATTCTTTGTTTCTGACTGAACATTATTCTTCCAGTTCAGATTTTATGAATATTTTCACCCCTTTTTGGTCTTGCTGCTCACCTTTGGAATACTGATTCAAAATATCTGCTTTGAGCTGGTTCTGAACATTCACAGCTCCCTTTGCCATGTACTAAATAAACTAGAATAGTATTATCCTTTTTACTACTCTTGCCATGAAATTAATAAATAATGTATTATTCACTTAAAAATAAAAAAAAAATGTATGAAACATAATGTGTACATTTGAAGAGCTGAGTTGAAATGACTCTCATAAAAGAAGCTAGGTCTGAAGTAGCTGTAGGTCATTGTTGCAGTTGCATTTATGAGATGCTTTAGCTTAATGATCAAATCATTTGCCCCATCTTTCATTCTTCCCTGACTCCTATACGTACGCGCACACTCACGTGCTATTGCTAACAGAAAACAAAGAATTATCAGCATTATTTTATGGAACCTCTATTAATCCCCATCCCATATTGTCACAAAAATAAAAGTAATTATTTTGTACATCTGGTCTACCCATAGGAACAACAGCTTTTATGCTTGTTTTATAACCCCTTGTAGCACGTTCCTGGCAACAGTAAGGGCTAAAACAGATGCATTGGCAACACTTATTTTGTAGGACTTTGCCTATCTCCTGTTTTGATGACTATGTTGCAATCTACCCCTTTGATGAAGCCATGTAAAAGGCAAATGATGAGACGTATTGGGAAGAGTATTTTCATTAATTACCAGGCTGTTTAAATGTTGTATAGAGCTTTGCATAACAGTTGTGATACTATGCATTCAGGAAGGATTAATTACAGGTGGAATAGATGCAGAGGAGAGGTAACAGGAATATTAGGAGAAAGGAATGCTTCCCTTGTGCAGGACAGGGTGGTGTTTTTTCTTTTCTTTCCAGCAAAATAAGCAATAAATTCATAACTAAAAGAGAAATCAAATATTACTTCATCAGCATGTCTCGATTTCTTCTTTGCCAGCACTAAAATGCCATTATCATAACAAGGCATCGTTTTTTCCAGTCTTTGTAATGATATAATTATCAAGGGATGATCCAGTATACTACATTGATTTCACAAATAAATGTGTTAAAAGTTTGTAAGAAAAGTAAAATCCTTTTTGGTGTTGACTGAATGATTCATTTGATGTGCCAAATCTCTTCATCTGCTATTGTGCCCACTATTTTCAAGATTCTGACCCATGAAAAGCACAACCAAAAAAAAAACCAAAACAAAAAAGCAAAAATATTGCTTTGAACTAAGGCATTAATGAAGGTTCAACCTTAAACAGTTCAGATGTTAAGGTTTATGCTATAGAGCACAGGCTTCTAAAGATAGGGAAGATGAATTTCACCTTAAGTTTCCTGCTAAAGAATGAAATGAAAGGAAATCTAAATGTACATGTACAATTACCACATTTCTTATTAGCAGTTCCATTGTAGTTTAGAAAAGGAAATTAGAGTCATTTCTCAAGTTCAAAATGAAGATTCCAATTTAGGATTGATTAGAAGCAGCATGTGAAAACGAAAAGAATAAAGCTACATTAATTGGAGACAAGAATCAGTTTGTATTTCCAGCATCAAATTTAGGATATGACTATGTGAACTGCTTTCCTGGTTCTGCCACTGACCTTCTCTGGGTCACTAGACCTGAAGCAGTGAAGGTGGTCACTAGACCTAAAGTTATGACCTTCTCTGATGCCTTTTAAGCCAACAGTTCCATTTCCCAACTGAGAAGAATATAAACCTTTTTTCATGTGTTTTCTGAGTGAACTGTTTAAACTGTAAGAGATAGTGGCTAGAGCTGTTTTTAAAAAAAGGCTTAGAAAAAAAGTAAGAGTTAAGAGATGCACTTCTCTTTTTAGTATTTCTATGTTCCAGTGTTTTAATAACAGGAGAAACAATTTAAGTTAATAGAGCCACTCTAGTTTGTAGGGTTCTTGAGAACTCCTTCATAATATTGTCTTTTCTTGGCTTAAGCTGTGAATTGTGTGACAGCTAGCAGAACTGATCAAAACATGCAATTTCAAATTTGAAATTGCAAGTATGCTCCTTTCACAAAATGAAAGAGAACATTTGAATTCTGAGTACGTTTTAGGTAGAAAAGAAATTCCTTTAATACAGGTTTAAAATTAATAAAATTTATACCCCAAATTTTTCATTAATTAGCTTAAAATCCAAACCAGTTCAGTGGTACAATGCTAATGATTTCAGTGGTGCAACACTTTTGATGATTTTCAAAGTTGTGTTTTGAAAACTGAGTTGTTTGCTTAAAAGAATGTCCTATATTTCTGTCTATTTTTATACCTAGTTCACTGGGATTCTCCTGAGGGTCTTCAAGTTGTTGAAAACTTTTGACTTCTGAAAATTTTTTCAAAAAATCTGTTCCATTCCTTTTATTGAAATAATGCTTTTTGCTATATACATTTTGCAAAATGAATGAAATATTTCATTAATATTTTTCTTTATAAAAAATCTTTATTTGTAACAAAGTCACATATTATGCTCAAGTACTTTTAACATACTTGGTATAATGCCTGAAGGGAAAATACAGCCCTTTTATTTATTTTCCCTTTTTTTTTGTTTTTGGTGGTTTGGGTTTTTTTTTGGTGTCTCTATCCTTGACACCCCTTAGAATACAACCAGTTGCGCCAGGGGAGGTTTAGATTGGATATTAGGTAACATTTCTTCACCCGAAAGGTTATCAAGCATTGGAATAGGCTGCCCAGGGAAATGGTTGAGGCACCATCCCTGGAGGTGTTCACAAGACGGGTTGACATGGTCCTCAGGAATATGGTTTAGTGATATTTATTACTTATTTCTTATTTATTTTTTTTGTCAGAGTTGGGTTGATGGTTGGACTAGATGATCTTCAAGGTCCCTTCCAACCTAGATGATTCTATGATTTCCCCTCTAGGTTTTCGGTGTCTCAGTATGATTTATTTGCCCAGAACAAAGTCAAATGCAATCAGATATTGGAAAGAAAGGAAGCAAAATTCTAAACAAAGATCCCTTTTAAGCTAATCCGGATCATACACTCTGGAGTATATCACATTTCCTTGCCTTGCCTAATTTAGTTCTGTAGTGATGCCTCACTAGTGAGTTTGCATACTTCACTGTTAGAGCTTTCTCAGTGTAAAACAAGTCATAAAAGATAAAAGGGAGAGGATCTTATTTTCAGAACGGAGACATACTTAACTCCTACTGAAATTACTGGCAGCAAGACAGAATATCCTGAGTGACTGAACAAATAAATTAGTTACTTCAAAACACTTATACTTTATAGAAATCGTCCCTTTATCTCTTTACCTTCATTTACAGCAGTTCAGGGAACAGTTAAAGTAATTGGGGATTTTCAAGTTTATTCTATGCAGTATTCTTCTGTCATTAAAACTGTTAATATATGTAATCAATATCCAGGAGCTGGATTTTGCTTTAGTGAGCAATCCAGTGAGTTAAGTGAGTAACTGTCTTATATTTTGAAAGATACTCACACAGGGACCTTATATCTAGTACAATTAGTTGCCTAAATATGGTTAAATGTGTAGAGCATTACTCAGAACTAAATAATGTATGTATTACTCCAAAGAACATCAGTAACTTATGAATTTCTATTAAGCCTGTTTCACTCATTTTTTATTAAACTCGAGAGCTGTGACCTATCTAGAGATTTCTGGTTAAATTAAGCTAATTGAAGACTGGGAACAGCTAGAATGAGAAAGAAATATATGTAAATTAGTTAATATAAATTTAAGTTAATGAATAAAATGAAGTTGGAAATGTGATACTTTTTTTTTTGTTCCACAATATCACTTTGCTTGCTATAAGTATTATTGCCTCATTGTATAAATAATTTAGGGTCCCCCACCCTCCAAAATACGTAAACCAGCATTGTAAGGCTATTATGGCGGTATTTTGTTTATCAGTGGTTAGATTCATTCTTCTAAACTCACGGGATATTTTTCACAGAAAGCGACACAAAGAGTAATTGATCCTTGCCCATCATACCTTAGACACCAGAGGCTTTTTTCTGTGAGTAAATCCATGTGAGATACTGAGATGAGCCAAGTGACGTGGTATCAAGGGCACCGTATGCCATCCCCCCATAATTTAAAGGGGAGAGTCAGTGGTACTTAGGGTAGTGTTACTGCAATAAACTCTTGCTAAAACCTCATCCACGATAGTGAATTTTCACCTTAGGGATACCCAAACTCCATTTTGTTGACAGTAACCTGGTAGTTAGACCAAAGCTCTGGATTAAAGGTAGCTAAACAAAAAAAGTGGACTTGGGAAGTCAAAAAGTACAATGTTTTTTATCTGAGAATTAGACCGAAATGATACTATGTGGTTTCTAACTCTTTTTCTATTTCAAAGTCAGACTGTGCTCTGTTGCCATGGTGTGCATGCGTATCTATACATGTGTATGTAATGGAATTAGAGATTGCTGGGATGGGACACTGTGTTGAAGAAAATAAGGTACCTTTCAATTGTCTTCCACAGATTCAGAATTTAGCATAGCACACACCTTGGTTTTCCAGAAGCATGATTGTACACATGAATACAAAGCATACACAAGGTCTGGTAGGATTTTTACAGCATTTTATCTTGTGCAAATGTCTCTGTGAAGTACAAGAGAGGTACTGGATTCTAGGGTCAAATAAAGGCAACACTACATCACCATGGGACAAAAGCCATTACAGACTCCCACACCTGCTTTTTCTAGCTCTGCAGTAATTCTGTGCATAAAATGGTGTTCTATACCTCGATACATTCTCTCTGAAATGTTGAGCTTTATGTGTGCTCAGAGACACAGGGAAAGCTGTCTTGTGGTCCCCCGGCATTTAGTGCCCTCCACAGGATATTTTAGATGAGTTTTTAAAATCTGTTTATTGATATAGTTGCATAGGTGCTAGCTAAATGCATGCAATAACCCTTTTAAAATTCACAGGAAAATATTGCCAGCTTAACATAATTTCTACCTATATCATATATATACCTGAGTCACATTTACTCATACACTCAATTTATCCAGGAGGGAGGAGATGGTGTGTCACCATTTTTTGCTAAAAACCTCAATATAAGTAAAAATTCGTTCTTATATTAAGATGTTCATTTAGAACTAAACACTTGGGTATGAAATAGTAATGCATGGGATACATGCAATGAAATCTATAAATTAAAAAAAGAGATGCATGTAGGACAGTTGGTATATCGAGTTATAAAAGCAAATAGCATAAGGAGAAAATATGGCAGATGTAAAAAATATATGAATTAATTTGTAAATAATAGAAGTTATTTACATCTATTACCATTATTTAGGAAACACACAGTAGCTGGATTGCTAAATCTGATTTCAACTTCTCTGGATCAAACTATGATTTCTTCCGTACTCTGGACTTAAAATAATACAATATCAAAAAGAGAGATTATTAGACATTTAAAAAATAAATTTTTACCTAAAAATTCCAACTGCTAGTAATCCAGATAGTTACCACTTTGTGGTAACTGTGAAAAAGCATGTGAAAAATGCCAATCCATTTAATTTCCTCTTTGTTCTGCCTATTCTCTTTGTTCAATGAAATTAATGAAAAATTAATGGCTTACATGCAGCATATTCTTATGTATTAGTACCTTAAAATCTTCATCAATAAACTTGCCAAAATATTGCTAGAGGGTTGGGGCTTTTTTGTTTGTTTGTTTGATTGATTGAACATGCCTGCATGAACCAATAAATGAAACAAACGTGCCAAAAAGTCTCCAGCTGGTCACAGTTCCCCAAATCCTGTACCTTTACAGAGCCATAACCAACAAACCCCACAGCACCATACAGGGGAAAAATATTGTGTCTCATCTTCCAAATGCCTGCTTATCACATTACATCTAACTGATGATCATAAATTTTGGTTTGGGGATACAAAGGAAAGGTTTTGACTACCAAAAGTTGATCTACTGCTTCTGCTTTCTTAACCGCAGCAGTCAATGTTTTGCAGTGATTGTTGTCTAAATGTTGAATGATTACAGGCCTTTTGGATTAGTGCCAACGCAGCAGAGTAATGTACGTGATTTTTACCTCCTTCTATTATTTTATTTGGCTTTAATTAGCATAGCTCAAAAGATCTTCTACAGGCTATTGCTAAACACAGTGTGAACTGAGCGGGTGCGAGCCCACAAAGTCAAATCTGTCCCTGCTACCTTGTGGTGAGGACTGAAGATGGAGGAAGATACCCGTTTGACTTTCTCTCAATCTGCTTTCCCCATGTCAAAGTATTTTTTTATCCCATAGCAATATAAGTACATAACCTCCAGGCAACATCCAGCATCTTAGTGTTGTGTTTATTGAGCTGTGGATTGAGAAATCACAACGTGCACCTGAGTGTTGTTTCGGCAGTTGGTTTGGGTCAGTCTTCCCCAAAAAATCTTAGTCTTTAAGAAAACTGTGTTGTGGACCTGGCCACATGTAGCTGGTAAAGGTAATATGGGACCTTTACAGTTTTTTAGCCTGTTCTCCTAGCTAAATCCCCAGTGAAACAACTATACTCTTCTACTCTGGATAGCTTTTCCACCCCTAAAGCTTCTTTTTTTCCCTCATAAACTATGAGGGAAGAACGTTAGGGAGAACGGCAGTGTGATGGTGAGGAGCCTGGCAGATGTCGCACACAATGTATTACCCGTAAAAAATGTTATCAGCCTCTTTGATTTTAGGTAAATTATGTACTCCTAAATTCATAGCTTCTGTGCTGAAATATTGAGCGTGTGCATAAAAAATGTGTCTCAACCCAGACAAAAATATTAAACCATCAAGAAGTTTCTCTAGTATAAAGGGAGAAAAGCCCAGGAGAATCTGTCCTTGGGGAAAAAAAATAATCTGAGGATTACTTTGCTAGAAAAAAATCAGTAGAAATAAAGGAAATCTCAGGAAGACCTCCTTTTCTGCTGAAAAAACCTTTTCCTAGACAAGTAAATTAAAAAGAAATACGCAAGCAAAAATAGTTTATTTTGAACCAAGAAAAATACTTCTTGAAAAAGTTATTGTTAATAAAGCCTTGGTTAGCATTCAGGGTGAATTTTTTATAGCTGTTAGAATTCATATAGCTAACAGGCAAAGTGGGAGTTCCTATAGCTCCATACAGTTATGTTCATTAACATACAAACTAGATCCAGATTGCTTTTGTCAGGTAAATTTATTTTTATGTGTTTCCAAGAAAAGAAAAAGAAGAAACAAAAAGAAAATTCTTGACAAGAAGAAATGTTTTGCTGATGTAATTAAGAAATCCTTTCTCTTCCTCCTTCATACATGCAGTATGCTGAATTCTATTTAGAAACTTTGAAAAAAGCATTTCAAGGTGAATTCCTTCTGCAAGATAATGCACTCGTGTGCACTCGTGTAAAGCAAAAGAGGTAGGAATAAAAACAGAGCTATAGCGTGGAAATATTGCTGTGGGTTGCACGTGTGAAGGGAAAACAAACAACTTTCTTTCTAACTGCAGCAGAGAGTAGCTTGGCAGCCTTAAACACAGCAAAGAAGTTAGGTTGCCTGGCACAGGCACTTTTAAGGTGTTTTTAAGAGCATACATACTTCATATCTCCCACTGCTAACAAATCTCAGTGGAAATAGATACTTTTTAGAACAGTAAAACTTTTACCGAGAAAGTTTATTTTTATTTTTTTACTACCTGTTTGTTCTGGAAAAATACCATCTTTGAATCTAGCTGCAGTACTTCTTAAAAAAAAGTTTAAAAGCCTAAAAATATGTATGTAAAAAGTACGTCTATATGTATGCATGTATAAAGAAATATTTTATGCGTAGTGCATGAAGAACACGACACTAAATGGTAATGGATTAATTTGTCTTAATTGCTGCAGGTGGCATTAACATATATATTATCCTGCTGCAGGTGGCATTAACGTTGTTAAACATTTCATGTAATATTTGGTGTTTTTCGGTAAAAGATGATCCCTTGGAGCAGTGTTCTCTCAAGACCTCAATGTTATTAAAAAAAGAATATAACAGTCCTGTTAAGCCTTAACTCATTGAAGCTCTATTAAAAAAAAATAAATAAAAGAATCTTGGAAGTAGAAAGTTTCAAACAGTAGAAAGAGAACAACAACAACAAAAAAAAGCCCATTTATATTTTCTAGACAAATTCATTATTTCTGGGCACTCATGATTCATGAATTTATGAGTACTTAGTATTAGAAATAACAATTATCATGAAAAAGAGGAAATTTTTTATTTTACTTTAGTGTGCAAAGGAATATTAAAATAACATTAGCAGTAGAATATGCTATCTGTAAACAATTAAAATAGGATTTTTTAAAAAAAACCTCTCACATCTGGAGACTAAATTAAGTTATGTGGCAAAAGGTTCCGAAATGGAGTATTTTCAAGGCTAAAAGACCCAGAACTTAAGGCTTCTTTTCCCTGTCTTTTATCTTTTCTGTTTTAACCTTAACCTGCATTAGAACCATAAGATGGGACAGAAGCAGCTGATCATTGACTGTGTGAGCAACCATGCTGTAGGCCATGAATAACTCCAGGGTCCCACTCTCAAAATCTCCTTAAAGTGCTCTGTAGTTTATAGTATAACATACATGCATAATAATTAAACATACAGTATATATAATCATATATTACATATTATTTCCACATACATAGATATATAATAAGTATATATATAACAAAATGCATACTAATCCATTATAATGAACCATGAAAGAGAGAAAATAGATGTTCAAAACAACCTATGTTGGGATAGAAGTCTAGTTAAAAGGTTCTCATATCTTTTAGGAGAGAAACCAAAATGTGCTTTTTAAACAAGGTGAAAAGCAGACATTAAAGGTGGAGCTGATATCTCCATATTGCACCCATTGCTCTGTTGTGCATCCAGCACCTACATCACCCCACTATTTTTTTACTTTTTTTTTTTTTAAGGAACCACTGAAACCTGTTATCTTGGTGAATGAAACCTGGAAAGGGGGTAAAACTATACCAAATGGGAGTCTCTCTGGCTCTCGCTACAGGCTTTTTTGCCAGTAAAGTGGAAAGCACAGCTGTAAGAAAATATCTGCTTTGTAAAAGACAAGTATAGGTTTATGGTTTTTGTTTTGTTCTATCTCTTTACATGGGTTTGAGCTTTCTTGTTTGTTTGTTTTTCTTTGATTTTCTGGAGGGACAGCTTGGAAGCCAGGTGCTGCATCTCTTTTTGTTTAATTCATATGTTTCTCTGTTTAGTTTTTTTTACTTGTTTTTTACTATTTGCTAGGCACGAATTTAACAATTCAACAACTACTGATCTCACTAAGTGCTGGATATGATACTTCAGTAGCCTACTTTGAGAAGTCTCAGTCATTCAATTATAAACATAGAATTAGTAAGATAAGAAAAAAAAATTACTCATGAAAATGTGTGGTCTTCATGCGTAGATCCATGAGATGACAATTTTCTTCTATTCTCAATCTCGTCCTCAAAGTACAGTTTCAATGTCCATGAAACAATTGGTATTTTCAGTATATTTTATGTCAGAATCAGCAATCTCAGCTTTAACTGAAAACAGATACTACACCCAGCTGTGGATAAACTGGGTAAAATTAAGATGCAAACAAGTTTCTTTTCTCATTTGCCTCATCTCCCCATATTTTTGACCATTGCTACCTTCTTTTTCACACAGAGCATATTGACTCTAGAAATGAGAACATATATCCAAATACCCAAAGTATTTGGATATACTGAAATACATTTTTTCCAAATACCCAAAACTTTTTCCATACAAATCTTAATTAATTCTAACTTTTATTTTCCCCCACTTACATTCAGTTCATCAGCTTCTAACTCTTTGGCATTCTTGGATGGTTATTTTCTCCATACATTTAATATTTACTATTCCCCTCAAGCTCTTGTTATTAATTATCTATCTCATACTTACCTGAGTCATCTATAACAATTATCTATGTACACACAGAGAGTGTTTTTACTATAACCATATAATTTAATTTGCAGTGTGTGGAAGGTATGATCATGCCCCTTGAAAACATGAATTATGAAGTAGGGTTTATTTCCTGGCAACACACTTCCCTAAGAAAGAAACTGTAACCCAGTTCCCTGTGAGCAAGAAATCAAGAAATCCATTCAGAATCTGTTAAACAGTTTGGGAATCTCTGAAGTGGGATGACTGTAGCTTCATCTCTCCCCCACAGGGGATGCTGACTGGGATGAATGGGTGAATATAGTCTGGGCATAAGAATATTTCAGACAAAAAAGTCTGAAAAAGCAAAAATTGTCTGTGATTTGCCAGAGCCACCTCCATCACTTCTAACTATGAATTACTGGTATTACACGCACAGATAGTTTAGTATACGATGGCTAAAAAATAACGTGCAATAGGTGAAAATAGGTGCATTGATGATTAATAATGTGTTAAGAACTGACCATTAGGAGGGGAGAGGATTGCAGGGCTACTTAGTGTAGCTGCTAAGGGTAGGACAGTCCACAATACTTACTTGCCTTCAAAATACAATTTGGTGATAAACCATATGCAGACCATGACTATACTTTTTTGATCACTTTTTTCCCTAAAACAATACAATCATTGAAGCCTGTTCATGAAGAAAAAAATTTATCTCAATCCACAAGGTTGGGTTTTTTTCCTCCTTGTTCTCCCTCTTCTCCCTACTTCTTCTCCCTACTGTATGGGGAGGGGACAGGAAAGGGGAGAAGTGAGAAAATGGCTGCATGTTCTTAGTTGCACGACAAAGATAAGAAAAGCTGAGGAGCTGAAGTCTGGTGTTGTTTCTTCTTTTTCTTTTCCTTCTTACAAGGCTTTTCCAATAATAAGTACACTCTTAATGCAAAAAAAGGAATGAAATTATTTTGTGAAACTCTGAACGCTAATGAATATGTGGGCATGTGAAATTTTGAAATATGATTTATTAAAAAAACCTTTTTTTGCATTAACTCAAAAGCATTCCACCAATTTATTTTTAATTTCTGTTCCTCAAATATTCTTTCCAGTATTATCTTTTACCATAGCTTATTTTATCTTAAATTAGAATAAACTTCTAAAAGTAAATAAACTAAATAAACTTCTTAGATATCAATAGATAGCATTTTAATTTAAAATTTGAAACTACATTGTGAAAAATGTTGAAAAAGGTTGTTTTTTGGATTTTGGGTTTGGTTGTTGGTATTTTTTTTTGTAGTTCAGGAGGACCTGTGGGGGTGGAGGTTTTTTAGACAAGAACAAAATCTGCAGTGCTATATCCAAAAACCACCTTCAAGTCTGCCAACCTAAGGTGTTTGTGGTATGAATTCAGACTAAACTTTCACCGCTGACCCTTCTTTATGTACTTGGCCAGTCCTAAAGCTGAATCCTAACAAATGTCTTTATTTCTGTTTTTAGAGACAGTAAAAGGAAGGAAGGAAGTGAAACCTGAAGCTGAATTTTATAGCTTAGACTTATGTATAAATTAGACTTAGCTGGCATTTTAATTAAGAGCTCACAAAAGATTGTTCCCCGTAATCTAACATATAAAGAGTGGAGTCCTATTCTACAGACAACTGGGACAATAGTCAGACAAATCACACAATAATTAGTGTAGGAAGAAGAAAGGCCTGACTCACACTCCAAAAAGCGCAGGTTTAAATCATTTGATTTACAATACAATTCCTCTGGGTGGTAACAGTACAACTATCTTATTTTTTTCCTAGAGGCCAGACAGTAAATATCACACGAATAAAAATCCCGTGGTTAAAAGGCAGTCTCCAGCTTCAGATTGGAGAATTTCATGGAAGTTCAGATTTCATGGAATACAGATTGCTTGGGAAGGAATCTGTAACAAATATGTGTGTGGTGGTACAGATATGACACCAAAACGCGTTGCATATGCATAAATAAACAGGGAATTGAAAATGGCATCTCTTTCATTCAGTTTTCTCTAGTATTTAGCTGTAGCAGGTTAGATTTTCATCACTGGCCTAACACAGCTGCAGTTGCATGAGTGATAAAACCATCCTGCACATGGACAATCTCCCTTTCTAGATCAGCATTTCTGCATTGGTACACACCCAGTGTCAAGGCACTGTCCCTCATTATATCTTTATGTGCACCCTCATTATGTAAGGCTTACCTACAAAAATCTACTATCTGGAGGAATTTTTAAAAAAATAATGCAGAAATGCAGAAGCAGCATCTTCACCATAGGCCAATTAGCATGTAACATGTGCCAGGGAGACACACTGTACAAATCTTTTAGTATTCCCACTCAAATGTTTCTCTTGTTTCCACAATTTTCAATGACATTAAGAAGATAGCTTCTCTAAAGGAAAGCAAATTATTTGCAAATGGTGTTTGCATTATTTTATAAGGGTTTAGGGAGGCAGATATCAAGAGATGACCTTTATTTTTGTGCATCAAAGTGCTATGAAGAAAAAATTCAGCAACTAGGATACAGCATTTGAGAATATGCTGCTGTCATCTATGGGTATTTTAATTACTGAAAGTTATAAATGAGGTGAATAGTAATTTAGGCAGGGGTGTGGAGAGTGTGAGAGAATAGTCTGAATGTGAAGCATACCGTTATCTAATACACAATATTTTTAAAATCATTAAAATACAAAGCATTTCTTACTCTAGTGTTTGGATTTCATCCAGTGAGGTGTGATAACAGCTTTGATCTTGGCAACAGAGGGGGAAACGATCACGCAGTTAGTTTTTCAGGTCAGGAACATAGAGAGTAATTTCTGATTTTTATTATCTTTTTTCTCTTCAAAGACAAGATGATCAGGTTCAGGAGCTCATTTTTCCGTTTCTGGTTCTTTTCCACATGATGAAACATCTGATTTTGTTACTTCATTCTTACATTTTCAAGATAAAAAGATAAATAAGTACCTTTTATGTATATTAATCCATACAGCAAAATGGGACCCTCATCAGATAGAGTCACCAGCCAGCCTTTGGGAGAATAGTTTACAAGTTTGGAACTCAATTCTGATTATAGTTTGTCTCAAAATAAACCCCCAAAGGTCTTTTCTCTGTTTTGCAAGTACTGTGATGTCAATAAAAGGATAAAATATTCTCTTATAGACATTTTCTCTTAAACTTATGAGGATGGATTGAAACATGGTCTTGTTTCTCTGACTCCTGTGTTTTTTCAGTCTCTTACATACGAGTCTGGATACCATGCTAAAACCTAGAGGAAGAAAAGTCAGAAGTGGAAAGACTCATGCAATGTCTTTTGCTTCATGTGAGCATGGCAGGGGCTAATGAGTAACTCAGTGCATGAGACCAGCTCACATCCAGATTCTGAGACATCCAGGTTAAAGGTTACCTGTTACCAAAGCAATTGATATTTTTTCCAGTTTCCATACTTTAGCTTCAAAGTAAGAGTTTGAAATGCGTCGAAAAGTGGAGATACTCTGAAAACACTCAGAAAGATGCCTGAGGGGACTCTGAGCGTTTGCACATGAAACCAGAACCTTAAGCATAACTTAAGGAATTGTTAATGGAGAGAGACAAGAAACTTGTTTCAACTAATTTAAATGCATTTCCAAGAAAGTAGTTTGCAAAGCTGGGTAAAAAATCTAGTAAACCTGAATCTAAAAGCCGTCTAGGTGCTATGTTTCTATAAACCCACCCCACAAACACATCAACGTAACATGATTTCAGAAATCTGCTAAAGAACAGATTTGCACTTCAGAATTGGACCCGCTCTAGACAAAGCACTAAGTACTTAGCTAAGCCCTAAATAATTTTATTCCTGTACACAACAACTGGTTGTAGTACTGCGCTGCAGATATTAATACACTCCTAAAGACTAAATCTAATTTCCCTATCAGTTCGAAGCAAAAAGCTCCATTGCAATATAGTGGCCCCTTCACTGTTTTTGATAAGGGTAACCCTCGATCCAGAGCTCTAATATAGTGCTGGTGTTGACCTTGGTGCATGTGCGACTGTGGCCTCAGCAAATTTCACAAGTCACACGTCGGATTTGCAGTTATTGCAGGAAAAGCAATATCTGATCTTCTCCACTGGCTTTGAAGGAATCACAGTGATTATATCTTGCCTGGTGGTAATATAGTAGAGAAATGCAGAGGACGAAGGAGGCTTAACTTGCTACCACCTGTAAAGTTAAGAGTCTTCAGGGCTTACGACTTTAATATTTCAAAAGGGTTAAAATCAAGCTGTGAGAATTCAATCAAATAGGAAAGACTCTAAACTTACCATAGGAGCAAGAGTCTTTTTTCTTTTAAGATAAATAAATATAAGAAAGCATGAATGAAGAACAAATCCACAGTCTCTAAGTGAACATAAGGGCAGCTATTACCTTTTAAAAAACACCTTAATTTACCTTTAATTACCAAATAATTTTACACTTCAATTATGTTCAAGAAAGTACTGACTGTATTTTCTACCCGGGAAAGTGATTTAATTAAAACTAATATTTCTAACATTTGATAATACGCTAACATAGCAATGTTAAAAGTATTTTCTATGTTAAAAACTTTGTTTTGACTGCAGTTGTGTGCCTTTCTCAGTCCTGTCTTCTCTCTTGTCTTCCATGCATATACTCTTTCGCCTGTCATACATACTGTTGCAGAATCACTTTCCTAATAAATAAATATTCCTAAACATTCTACTTGGTTACCAGAAACAGCAGATTGAAGAAAACCAGGGGAATATTGCTGGAATTTCTTAGTACCTCAGACATACTCAGGAGCTAAGGATTGCCCAACTTTCATTTTTTGCTCTGCAATAATGGTTTTAGTGGAAATTTTGAAGAACCGTTTCAACAGACACGAGACAATTGCAGAAGATTTTCCAAAGTTCCTTAAGGAACATTGTTATCCTCCTGTTCTAAATATTACAGATTACATTTAAGTACTGGCTATTCCAAACTCCCCAACAGGGGAATGTGAACAAAGATTAACTGTGCTCCAGATTTCACACAACACAGGCACTGAAGGAGCTGAATGTGCTTGACATCTCATAATGAGATAACTTTACACAGTAATATTTTGGGATTTTTATATTTTTTTTAAATACAGCTTGTGAGAAACTAGGTTAAGGTAGAAATCCAGAGCCTTTAAAAATAAAATAATTATTTAGATTTCTTTGAATCTGAGTATATATTAAAAGGGAAACTGGCAGTCTGAATGCATTGTGACAGCCTTTTTGTACATTTCTGCTCATGATTCTTATTATTTTAGTACATATAGTCCTATCAGTAAGGAATAGTATTGTCATCTTACCCCCACAAAATTTAATTACAGAAATTTGAATTTTGACATATTGTTAATTAAATACTGATTGTCATAAAATGAACTAAGCCATCAGTATTTCCTCTCCTAATCAGAATGACAGCTCCACATGCTAACAGTTATGAATCTAACTGAAATTACTGTAGAAGTAGAAATGTAAAAAAGCCTTAAATAATGTAGCATATTGCACCTCAATTATGATTAATAAGTTAGTGTAATAGCTCTGCTGTTTAAATAGACTGTACACATTTTTCCCCAGTGGGAGTAAGGAGGTAGTGTTTAAAAGCTTGCATTTGTCCTAGAGCTTTGTGTTCCAGTTTGCCATGAGTAAGTGGCCTCAGCATCATGAAGAAAGTCGTTGCACATTCCTCAGTGCCATCAATATTGTTCTTAGTGATTATACAAGAAAAGCAAATACTGAACTGATAAAGAAAGCCAGTCTTTTGCTCCGAGTGAGAAGCTGCATACCATTTATGGCATATTAAAAAGTTTAGTAATTGAAATTTTTTTAATAATTAATTCTTGTGGTGCTTATTTTCCATGGACGAAGAAGGGACTTCTATTTTCATTGCAATCAGTTTCTCACTTTTTAATCAACATTCATTTAATATTAAATTCTGATTTTCTATATCATGCTGGTGTGAGGTATCATGCTAATTTCTACTGACTGTTCTCTGATTAGTGAGCAACTACTCTCCCTCATCTACAAGTTAAATTTCTACTCAGGAAATCTCTACTGTTTCTTCAGCTTTCTTCTTTAATACCACAAGATCATTTCCCCCCAGCCAGAAACCATATCATCACATCTTTCTTATCTCATTCTAAATGTTTCTTTCTGTTAAGTTAACGTTTCCTTACTGCACCGAAATAAGATATTTCTTTCATCTTTTGAGGACTAGCCCTAATGAGTCAGTACACCTTATACATGATTAATAACATGAAAGTGAACAACAACATATTTTGGTATTTTATTAGAGAAAGAGATAGACTGAAATGGTCTATAGTATATATACACATCGTGATGAATACAAGCTGAGAAAATTAGTAACAGGGGCCTATAAGATGATAAGGAACATGCATTTTTTAGCCCACAGAGGGATCATCTTCAGGGCATTTCTGAGCCTCCATTTATCCCTTCATTTTCTCTTTAAGAATGTTTCATATAGATTTTCATACAAGACTGCATTATTCATGGAGCCTTTTCAAAGTTTTTAAAGGGTAAACAATTTTGACCCAGTACTTCAGTGCCACCATTTAATCAGATATTAATGGATGCAAAGAATATTTGATACGCTTTTTCTTTGTAGATTGTGGATTTCTACAAAGTCAACTGAACTTCATGTTCAGAGAAGTAGAATATTCTTTGCATATCACTTATTGCAAGGGATTACATTGCATGAATTTCCAGGAAGGTGGAAGTGCAAACTGCATTTTTGTATTTTTGTATTAATAGAGAGATGTTTTAAGGTGATTAGCATCAGTCTTCCCTGTACCGTGGGTAAAAGACAGTCTGTAAATTCCCTGATAAGGGGGAGAAAGCCTTCAGTGGAATGCCCCAAACACTCACAGGGCAATAAGTAATGCAGGCCTGACATTCAAAGAACTGGTAAGACTCACAGGCACCTAAAAAGCAGTGGGAGGTCTGTTTTGTGAAGACAAGATAGTTCTGCCACTTGTGTGATGAGTCTGTTAGCTCTCTATTCAAGGCCAGCATGTCTGAAAAGTCACCTTTGCCTCATTATCCACGAAATGCATATGAAAGCGCAGACCCTGCAAATGCTAATAAAGATTATAGAGATCATGTTAAACATGTACGACTGTGGCACTCGTCTCTCCATCCAAATCATGCTACACATCACCTGAGAGAAGGGAGAAACCCGAAATGAGGCTGTCTTTAGCAAGGGGGTGGATTGTGTTAATTTAGCAAACATAAAAGGGGAAAATAAGCGCCCCTAGAAGGAACAAAGAAGACGACTGTACCTGGGAAGATTTTTCCAAGAAAAAAGATTATGCCTGGGAGGATTTCCTGAAAAAGATGCTGGAACCAGGACCAGCGATCTCTTTTTCTCCGTCTTTTTGTCTGTCTTTTCCTGTCTGTATCCCTTGGTTTCTCATTTCTCTTAGTTGTTAAGTAATGGTGAGAGTTGCTAAGTAACAACCTGAAGTACCGCTTGCCATAAGTTATCTTATACCTGTTGTTAAGTAACACAATGCATATCTCACCGCTTGCCATAAATTGTTATATACCTAGACATTTATTGTGGACTTGTTAAGACCTATACTAATCGTTTTGGGAAACTAATAAATGTTTCTATATGGACCTTGAAATTTATCTCATGTTAGTCCATGCCGTTGGGGATCTACAAATGTGAATCACTTACTCCCCGTCTTTCCTGAGAGTGGGACATGGCACCATGAACATATTATTTTAAGGACAATCTCTCAACCTGTGAAAGATTTTTAAGAAGACACACTTGTTTACAACAAAATTGTGATGCAACAGTTGGGAGCAGCATGAATTTTGGGAGGTCTCATTTGCTTTGAGTTAATAAAGCAGCTTGGAAAAACTAAACATAAGAAATCTGTGAATCGCAAAATCCAAATATGAAGGAATCATTTATCATAGAGCACGCATCAGTGCAAATTAATAAACAATTATATGTAATAAAAAGCAAGTTCTAGAAAAAGGCTCTAGGAGAAAGTGAATCTAGCTATGAAAGAATTAGTATGACAGATCTAGGACACAAGTCGCTCATCCTGCAGGGAAGTCATTTTCAAACCTTAAAAAATTAGGGTTAGTTTGGATGTACTGCATTGGACTCAAAAAACAGTGTGTCTCACTGGAAAGCAGTGAAATTATTTCAAATTCACCAGGTAATATTTTAAGGGTTTTGTTTTGTTCGTGTTTGGTTTTTGTTTTATTTTTTTCACAAAACAGTCATTGGTTATTTTTGATCTGTATTTTACAGCAAAAAATATCGAGGCCTGGTAAAATCAAGGAGTTCAAAATCTAAAAGGAACATTTAAGCCAGTGCAAATCTGATACACAGTTAATAGATTCGGTCAGTAATCACAATGTTAGGAATAAAAAATTGCAAATAAATAACAATAAAAAGAATATTTAAGAAGATATTAAGATTTTTTAAATTTTTTTTTTTTGTGGTTGGACTCGATGATCTCAAAGGTCCCTTCCAACCATGAAGTGAGAGCCCAGGTCAGAGCCTGATGGACCATCATGATGGAGCAATGCCTCTTGGGGAAGAAGAGCTGTAGGTTGAGGGGCTGGGCAGGCACTAGGCAAGCCTCTACCAGACCTCCAGCTGATAAGGGCCCCCAAGTCTTCCTCTGCAAGGCTGCTTTTGATCCGTTCAGCCCCCCCATCCTGTATTGATACGGGGGGGCCACCCCAACCTGGGAGGCAGAGCCTTGCCCTGGCCTTGTCGAACCTCATGAAGCAGAAATCACGTTTTGTTGGGAGAATAAAAGAAAGAAATACTGGTTTGGGAGGGAATTAAATCTTACCTATATAGGAAAAAAAATAGCTTAGTCTTCCTTTTAAATGATTTAATTGTTACACAAATTGCGCAAACAGAAAATTATGCTCATTTAAATGTTTCTCTTTTACAGCTTTCAGCTAGGCTGATTTTAACAGTAATCTGTAACAGGAAATTGAAATAATTGCCTTTCATTTGTATTGCGCTCACAAGATTAAGGCATTTCTTATATTCCAGACATTTCCTTGGAGGTAGTACAGGCACAAATATTTCTTTTTCTATCGGCATGCATGATACTGAGCATGCACCATTACAAGACTAGAATTAACCCTGCTGAGGTGCCCAGCACTGAGCTGACAAAGGAAAAGATAGCTGGGCTGTAGGAGAAGGTGGCTGTAGTGTTCGGTTCCAATATCAGAAAAAAAAGATTTTGGGGGAAAAAGGCTGGCCAGATGCTACGTGTCTCGGCATGCAACACAGGTGCCTCAGGTACCAGCATGAGAGGGGCTCTCCAGAAGCTGGGGATGCTGAAGCAGCAAGCCAAGAAAGACAAGGCGGCACAAAGGCAAGACTTTCAAGGTCACAGTAGGGCAATCTCCAGCCTTTCTGCTTTCAAGGAGGAGGAAAGTCTCATGGAAAGAAGCTATCAACCTCCAGAAGGGTAAAATATGTTCCTATATGCTTTTCATGCAATCAACAAGTGTGCATTTATGTTGGGATAGTAACTCAAGATGGCTTTGCCTTTAATAAGGAAACAGTGGGAGGTAATTATTTTCCACCTGGGGAATATCAGGCTGACCTCAAGTAGATGCAAAATCAAAATAATATGCAATAAGGCTTTATAGTGCCATAACCATCACATTACAAAACCTCATTCATCTTTTGCTCTGGAGAGCTGTACTTCTGTGCACGGAAGATGCTTGCAGTTTAAACCGTTATACCCAAACAACAAACTTGCCCTTTGTTGTTGTTGTGGGCTGTATACAGAAATGGAAAAAAATTGTGACTTAGTTTTATTTCTTTCTTTTTTTTTCTCCTCTGAACAGGTAATTAATTCATGTTACCCAACAATCACTGGTGCTGCATTTCACAAACTTATATTCCTTCTCTATTCTTGTTATTCTACTCTAAGCAGTTAATTTGGCTGCGGCGTTTCAAAGGATACTGGCCATAGTGCAAAGCTGGATACTGGCCAAAGTGCTCACAATTAGAACAACATTTCTTTGGAACTTTATATTGACGTTTACAAAATGATAAGTCATCTTGGAAATAAAATTGTACTTTTCCTGTGCAGTGGAATAGTCATGTAAAAGCCAGGTGTTTGCACAATATCAGGCCAAGACAGAGTCTGTTGAGAGCATTGATATTAATTTTTCTTCATTTTATTTTCACTAGAAAATATTAGATTTTTAGTGACATCATTATTGCAATGTACCTGAGTTGTTGTCGTTGATGTTATTATGCATTACGTTTCCATCAAAACTGCAAGAATAACATCTTTATGTCAGATAAAGATTGTTACAAGTGCAGTCTTTGACAGTCACTAAATCTTCTTGTATACCCACCCTGCTAATTATTGTAGAAAATTACACTGGATGAAAATCCATGTATTGCTGGTATCACATGAGTGTGCGTGGGCACATAAACCTATTTTGCAAGGGATATAAAAAGTGGGAAAAAAAAAAAAAGATGACACTATCAAGAACAATATCCAGTTCTGAGAAAAGAACTGAAAGAAAGTATAAGCCAGCAGATAAAATTGGAATTCCTCCCTGTACCTTAAATAAGAAATGAGAGGTAGAAAATTACAGTAGGTGAGGGCATGATTAAAGGGCGTTGGGCTCTGCAATGAACCTGATGGAGAGGAGATTCCCAGAACAAGCACCCTTACAAGCTGGCTCACGATTCTTTACCTTGGCAGAGAATGCTTGTGTGGTTATTTGTCAACACGCACAGGTATAAGTCTAGGTCTTCTAGGTAGAAGATTGACACCTAATCTTCTGCCAAGGCAAAGTGTGTGACTGAGGAATTTGAGGGTCTCATGCTTCATGCCCGTGCTGTCTGTAGACCATGTTCACAGATACACAGACAGTTTCCATCACGTTTGTTTATCCCTTAAGCTATCCCTTACCTAGTACACGTAGGGACATCTGCATCATAACTATACCATGAGAGCACATATATTTTGATGTCCCAGGAAGCAATTGTGAAACCTCCAGGAAAGACAGTTGATAGGTATAAAGAAAGTTACATTTTCTAAACGTGGTACGTAGACCCTGAACAGTTTTTTAAAGCCCATTTCTACACTAAAGAAACAACCAACCCAAGCAAACAATAAATGACCTCTAGATATGGCTGCTATTACTGAAACATGGTCAGATGAGTCACGGTGCTACAGGATTAATATTGATTAGTTCTGTGAAGACGGAGTAATTATTTTACTAATTTACAGTTTATATAATCAGTCGAATGTTCATGCTTCCTGACATATTCTTCCCCTCTTAAAAAAGTAATCCTTCTCAAAGGGTATGTTAATTGGGAGTGCCTCACTTTTACTCCTTGTCATTGTATGTGCTTTAATGTGATACGTGCTGCTCCCCAGAAGGATGAAGCTAGATGCAATAAGGTTTTATGAAATTCAATTCATTACTTTCTGATATTATATCTTACATTTTTAGGCTGTAGTTGAATAATACCTATAGCTATCGTAGTAATAAAGAAATTCAGAAATTTCAGAAAGAAATATACTTTTGGGCTATATTGAGGGAAATATCAGAGATACAGGCCTTTAGTTGCAGATACAGGTTGCTCCTCAGATTATTCTAATTTCTGTTGCCTGGGATGCTGTATAAGGATACAGGTGACATCATTTCACACAGGTACAAAAGTCAGCGTGATTAATATGACTTCTAGTAAAACTGTTGGGCAGTGTGTGACCAGTGTGGCTGTAACTTGCAAAAATGTTCCTTTTTCACCTAGTTGTGTGCTGAAAAGCAAAATCATCACGCTAAAAAATGTCAGATACAAAAAAGTGCACCTTAACTACTCCTGCAGTGGAAGCTTTGGTAAAACACATTATAATGATTGAGAAGGTATTGCTTAGGAGTGTTGTCACCTGTAGAGGAGAAATGAGCCCTGCTTAACCCTTAGTATGCAAATGCAGTGAGTGTTCCCAAAATACACACATTGCAGCCATAAACTGTAATCAACCTACAACATTAAGGAAGCTGAATCACCATGTTCCCGTGCTTAAGGAAACGTATTAACGTGAAAACAGGTTCAAGTTCAATAATAATGCATCTATTTGTGGCAATAAATCTCATGAAATGGTGTAGGCGGCATTTGGCAGAAGGTTTAAATGGAGTGAGGAAAAGCTGAAGTGGTCTGATTAATTAGGATTAAAGTTCTCTGTGGTGGGAGGAAGACCACACTGATAGGCCTGATCATGGGAAGGAAGGGTGAACTGATTAGGTTTATTAGAACACTAACTCATTCATTGTCTTGATGAATACAATTACATGATTATTCTACTAGGTTTTTATTTGAACTGCATTATGCTGCAGAAATCCCCAGATAAGCTCTCTGTCTCTCTAACAGAACAGTTGCTGCCTCAAAGAGTGAGTAAAAGATCAGTGTCTAACAAACTCATGTAAGAAATGTTTTGAATCAAATGAAAGGGACGAACTGAGTTTCTTAATGTTTTCTTATGGGATGGGGCTTTGAGCAACTTGGTCTAGTAGGAGGTGTCCCTGCCTGTGCAGGGGGGTTGGAACGCAATCTTTTGGGAATTCAGTGATGTTATTCTCATGTATCAATAGTTTTAGTCCGTGGCAAAACTAGGAAGACCTACAAAATCTCTAAATAAGTATATGTTTTCATCAGCTAAAAAAATAATCTCAGTCAATGACATTCTATTTTGATAAATCAAAAGATTCAGTTCTTGGGTTTATTCTGCTTATTTAACAGGAAATGAATTATATAAAAAAATAATTTTGAAACAAAAATTTCACATATTTTCATTTGATAATAATAAACATAGAATGCAGTGTCTTTTTATCAAAATCACTACCTTTATTTCCAAAATGTATTCTGTCAAAACTGTCATGTTTCCTTGTGAAGTTCTGTTGTTTAGAGAATATTCTGTCATATCAGGAAAAAATGGCTTGCTTGCTGTAGTATTTTAATCTACTATTACACAGTGCATAGTTAAAATTAATCTTTCATTCTCTTTGATATTTGTGTTTAGTTTCACTTTTTATAATTCTTAGGCATTAAGATTTTATAGTGTAAGGTTTCTTAAAATACAATTGTAGTAATTTTAAGAATGTTAATTATTTTTTTATTTTTTGTTACCAGGGAATTTATTGTTGATAAAGTGCACTATATTGACATCAGTGAAAACAATAAGGCTGGGGTTTTTTTTCAGGTTTTCATGTGTTTCTGTTTTGTTTAGTTAAAGCACTTAATTTCTATCCTAGACAAATTTACTTTTCCAGTGCCATCAGGTAGGGTGGAATGCAGCATTCATCCTTGAGGACTGAGGCTTGGGAGAGCACTGCTTCGCTTCTTTTCCAGATCAGCAGCAAGGAAAACTGTGCTTGTTGACTCCCTTCCTAGTGTGTGAATTGCAGACCACAAATAGCAAGAGATTTTCCTTGGTTCAGATCTGAGAAAGATGAAGAACAAAGGCCTGACATTTAAAGACTAAATTTACTATTAGCAGTGGCATAAATGACTAAGTGCTCTACAACAAGGAGAACTTAAAAATTCAGGTTTTTTTCCCCGCACAATTATACTTTACTCTTCCTTTCCGTGCATGACTGATCTTAATCTGTGTAACTTCAAAAACTAAAGCTGAAGCTCAATAGCAAGCAGATGCTTGGCATTTCCAGCAGTGTGTAACCTGCAGAAGTTCAATACAATTTCAGAAATTGTTATGCTACAAAACATGTCTGTCAGCTCAGCTGACCTTTAAGCTTCACTTCATGTTCACTTTAGGATTAATTATTCCATTTCTTGTGTTTGTGAACCATGTTCTATACTGAGGATGTGTAAGATGTGGTACCTGTTTTAATTCCCCCATCCCATCAAACTACCTATATTGGTACGGTGAACAGGAGTCCTGCTGGAGTAAGGAAAATAAAATTATAGGCTTATTAAATGCCATTAGTGAAGCACTGGAAGCATGTTACTTATTAGTAACTTAATAGTAGTAATACTTCTTATTAGTTTTCACAGAAAATTATGAAATGTCTATAGTAATACCTGTATTAAATTACAAAACAAATTACAAGAAAAGACATTGAGATGTCAATGATATCACAGAATTTGATGTTTCTAATAAAAGTTTAGAAAATCAGGATACATTTAAATAAATTATTTAATTAAGCAAAGTTTCCAAACCTCAAACAATAATGGTAAAATGAGACGAAAAAGAAAAAAGTTATTGTAGCATTTTTGGTACCATTTTTTATAATTAAATTATTTGTGAATAATAACTATACCTAGATTACTATGTCCCAAATATTAAAGAAATAGTTTCTGTCCAAAATCAGAGTGGTGTAGTAAAACAGGAATAAGAGATTGTATATTCTTCTAAGACCAGCAACATTTCATTTTCTGTTGTGACTGAAATGGTGAGTTTATGCCTGCTTGAAGATTCTTTCTCAGGAAAAAAGAAACCACAAGCCTATTTTAAGTTTTGCTGCAGGGCAAAAGGTGGCCTGATGCCTGATCTAAGACTGATGTTTCCCTGTGTGGATCTGCCAGACTAGGCTTTGTCTGTTCAGCAGGAGCAGTTGAGCTTGGCAAGTGACACTTTTTCTCAGCCCTCCTCCCCACTTCAAACAGTATAGATTCTGCTTTGAATTTTCTGAATTTCAAGAGCCTCACAGCCATATTTAAATCTTTTACTGCAAGCTGTCTTGGTTGAAGAGTCCAGCAGTGTGCCCTCAAGTTGGCTGATGTTTAGCAATCAATACCATGAGTGTCATCAGGAATCTAATTAGTGTAGGTTTTTCCCTCTTCTTTTTTTTTTTTTTCTGGAGAAAAAGAAGTAATCCGGTCTTTTCTCCTGAAATTAATATTCTTCAAGTGAATGGAGAGTGATCTAAACAGTTATTAGACATGTAAATATTTGGCTTTCCTTTAAAAGATGGAAAGTTGCTTCTGCAATGAAGGACCTCACATAACATCAAAAGAAATAGTGAAAGTACAGGAGTGCTACTTGCTCAAAGAAAAGTTCTGATTACTTTTTCCTCATGTAGGATTAAACTGAGAAAATGTTTTGATTTTTTGCTTTTTCTATATTGTTCTTCATTGACAATATTTTGTTACAGTCGTTCATTTCTATTATTACAAAAACAAGACATGTGACAGAAATATTTATGTAATATTTCCTATTAATGAGTGATCCAGTAATTTAGCATAGATGAATAATTTTAGGAAGGCTGAAAGAAAAAAACAAGCCATTGATAAGTATAATCTCTTTCCATTTTGTCTTCATTATTTTTGTCCCAGTTATCTGTTCAGTCCTTCTGTTGTGTTGGTATTTAGATAAATAAAACCAAAAGAACAAGAAAAAGTGTATGCAAATGTCTTAGAACTTTATAAAGAAGGAACCCTAAAACTACATATTTTTAGAGCTAGCAACATCTTTTCCTAAACTTGAACAACTTGAAAAAAATATAAATATTTTTACCTGCTGACTTTAAAGTCCTTAGAATAAGAATAGAGGGCCAACGATGAATGAAAAACTTAAATGCATATAAATTTTGGCAAATGGAGCACATGTTGTCTGCTGACATTCTCATGAAGTGAGTTTTGCATTCAGTTTGAAAGACTTAAACAGCTGAAGTTGTGCTGTGGACAAAGTATTGAGTGTCCTACAGGTGAACCTCTAAAGACAAATCTCCCTTTTGAGATTCTGTGACTGGTTTAAGTATCAAATTGATCTTTTAAAATAAAACTTGATAGGTATGATATCCTATAGAATGCAAATTGAGAAGAAATTATGGGTTTTTTTTGCAGCATACCTACCCCCCTACATCTCCCAAAGACAAAGTTAAAAAGGGAACATAACATTAAGATTTTATTTCATGTTTGGCTATTTTTTTTTAGTTAAAAACTTTTATAAAAGGGTTTTTAACAGCATATAAAACACTGTGTTTTACAAACACTGTGTTTTACATACACTGTGTGTACCCTAAAAGTGACTTGAGACATTGTAAATAGCACAAAAATAATCGTATTTTTGCTAGGTCCTACGTACATTTCTACAATTGCATTGAAATTCTAGAAATCAAATGGTAGTGCTTGATACCAGGAGAGCTAAAAGAACAAACATGGAAGAGCTGCTTGGTATCATTTTTTTTGGTATTTTAACAACATGGATCTTGTTATGCAGAATGGGATTGTTTGTAAAAATCAGAAAATGCAAATCTATAAATACATATGTTTATGTTTTCCCTTCCAAAAGTTTGAAAATGTAGGTGTGAAGGAGGCAAACAAAAGAAAACAGCTGAAAATTATTTACTATTTGAAATATGGAAAATATATTTTAAAATTAGAGATGTCATTTAGCACTTTGAATCACTATGGAACACTTATTTCTGCCTACGGCTAAGTTACTTCATTCAGCAAAGTATGTCTGTCTACCATCCCCTTCCCTCCTACACACTGCTATTTTATGCTGCTGAATTTCAGTGAAAAATAAAAAGAAGAAAGAGAGATTGCAATCAGCAAATCTACCAGAAAAGGATCCATTGCCCTGTTCTTACAGGGTAAGAAGAATAGGATTTTTCCTAGGGTGTAGGAGACTTTGTTTTCTTAAATCTTTCGGCTGCCTAAAGAAATTCAAAGAAAGATCTTCATCCTCTAAGGGAATATTCTGCATATTCTGAATCAGCTCTCCAGTACTTTTGTCTTAAACTGTTCTACTTTATAAAACGTATATTCACGTATTTTAGGTGTGCAGATTGTTACCAAATCAAGACATTTTTGAATTTCTGCCTATTTTTCTGATTTTTTTTTCAACATTATGAAAAATGTATGCATCAAGTGGATTTGATTTGTACTCAGGAGGCTTCTAGTACAATAGCTACATGATTCTACACTGAACAGATTGAAATCCAAGTATAATTTACAAAACGCAATAGACGCGCCTTAGACAAAACCTATAAAGTGCTGAATTCAGTCATCTCTGCAAAGATTGCAGTAACATATCCTACATGCTGGTGATACTGTGAAATGTTTATTGTGTACTTTGAAAGATTTATGTTCCTCCTTGAGCACGAAGGAAGTACCATTTCCTGGATTGGCTGACACAGGTCAGCAACAGTGGTGAACTTAATGGTTTTCATTGCAGAATCAGTTACAGTTGCAGAGGCTTTTTTCACTCCCTTTCTTCTTGCTTTTCAATGTCCTTGATAAATGGAGGGAGAAGAAACATAACATAGGCTCATTATTTTTATAAATATGTGTATATTTAAATATATCCTATGTAATAAAGAGGCACTCTAGGTAACATTTGTAAAATAAAGTGGGTTTTGGCAAAAAACTTTAAAAATATTGGCTATTCTCACCTAAATGGTGAAGAATTTTTAACCCAACTTTCCAATTCTGTTGTTTATACAGATCAGCGGAGACACAGTAAAGATAATTGAATGCAAGGCCTCACAGAACTGTTTCTAGAATGTAATTAAACATGCTTTCAAAAAAAGGTTAAATATTTTAATTTCAGAGCATACCTGAAGAACAAAAAGACTGTGAAAGTTATGGCATGCTGTGAAATAATGTGTGTAGACACGTGAGTGTTGGTGCACTGGAGGAAGATGAGTGGATATAGTAGGAAGGAAATAATTAATACTAGCATTTTCTAACCTTTATAAATCAGAGCTTGTATTTTCACATTTTCTGAACACATCATGTGAGCTTGGTGGAGTTTTCAGTTGCTAGCTGATGAAGACAATCAGTTCTCCAGCTGAAGTGCTTTACTGAGTAGTCGTATTCTTGAATTTTTCTGAATTCATTTTCTGAATTTTCTTTGTAGTTAGTCTACAAAGCACTTCCAGATGTTTCCAGTGCTTCAGCTATGGCATCTGTTAGGTACAAAGATACATTTCACACTTGGAAAAAAAATCCCAGCATGATATCTACTGAAAAATATTAGGAAGAACTGTGTAGACCAGAAATAAAGAGGGTAAAGGATGCTGGATCTGCTGAGGTTTCTTATTTAGAAAGGCTATTGCATAGTGAGCAGAATGACTTTAGTTTCCTGTACTTTTTGATTTATAAACCACATCATTTTCTGGATTATTTGAATTCATCAAGAGAAAAGTAAAATATTCCAAGTTAGCGTAATGCAGGGATGCAGGTGTTTGCTATGGATCCCTGTAAGAAAGGCACTCAGACTCCATGAAACATTGATTAAAATTCCATTTATTGCAAAACAACGTAAGAAGGAAATAGAGCATAGCATGGACAATGTTAGATGGTGGGAAACTGGAGCTGTGCAGCACTGGCAGACCTCTAAGCACAGCCCAATGCACAGATCCCGACTGCTGAAAAGGTCACCAGCAAAGTGGGCTTCAGAGCTCTTAGGGAAGGTTCTTTCCTCTGCATACCATACCCCATTAGGTAAAACCACATTGTGTATTATTCTGGGGAGAGAGGGTTTCCTCCCATGACTCTTATCTGGATTTGTGTTCCAGAAAATAGAATGAGTGAATCCCTCTCCTTTGATAGCCTTAGGAGTAACCACTTTTCACTGATTAGGTCACTAAGGTTCCTCCAACCATTATTGCTCATCTGTTCCTCAACAAGCCTTTGTGTTGAACATGATCACCCTTTAGTCAGGCAACAAAGATGACTAGAGAAACATCATAGTCAATCGTTCTAATCGTAATAAAACTGGGATGCTTTGCTGCAGCTGTCGGTAGGTTACATCTGAGACACCTGCTGTCAACTGCTTTCTCCACAGAGAATTTTTCCATTTTGGGGAGATGCAATTTATAATAGTCACAATAGGTCCCCTTCCTTTGAAGGAAATAAATTATTTGTCAACGTCAGAGAAAATTACTTCATATAAAACCATAAGTTTTTATAGGAGATGGTAGACTTACAAAGATGAAGTTTTTAAGTCTTAACAATGAAAGTAGTGAGGCCACTACCTTCTAAACCCATTATTGACATTTCTTCCCTGTCTCACTTCCATTCTCTCTTCTCTACAGTTTACCTTTGACCATGGAAAAGTATTTTAGACATCTTCCACATCTTCTTTCAATCAACTTGGCTTTTTTATGCATTGTGATAGCTTTGGTTTCAAACATTTGAGCTTTGGATGTCTATCCAGATGTCCTTTTATAATTTTGTTTTACTATTTACTTATACTTCTAATGTCAAATCTACATTCCCAGACAGTTACACTGAATATAACTTGAAGGTTTGGCAAATGAGTTATGTTAGTGTTCCAAATAAGCACAATCTTTGTTGCTTTGTGATTTGTATGCATTAACTACATTTAAGCAGTGGCACATGAGCAATTAGGATTTAAATGTCAGTACTTCTTGTTTCTTTATCTGTCAGAGTAAGTTTTAATAGCCTACATGTGACATGCTAATCTCATTATTATTAAAGTTATCATCTTCAGAAGTTTCTGTTATTGAATGAGAAGGTTTAGAAATCCCAATTTGATTGAAGTGTTGCTGTGTGTTTTTCCTCTTCAGCATCCTCTGGAAATATGCTGAAGGAGCATTTAATTTTTTTTTTACTGTGAAAACGTTGTTTTATTTCCTGACCAGAGAGAAAACATTTGTCCAAATTTATGCCTGCTGTAACTCCAGGCAAAGCATGATTATCACAGTACTTCTACTAAATCATTGTGTTGGGACAAATTTTGCTGTTATTTACAACCACTTATATTCATTGTGAAGTAAGTGGACCTCAGAAAGACTGAAGATGGGATTTTCATATTCAGACCTTAGGCTGTGCTAATTAAATGGTGGTTTCTCAAGGTCTTAACACAGTGATGCAAAAAAATTGCTGCCAGTAGCTGGTACTCATCTATTTTCTTCCTTTTCTTTGGGACAAATTTCTTTGCCTGTTTCCACCTCACTTTCTGATAATGAAAGATTCTGTCAGTCCCTGGAAAAACCTCATGAAAAACAACTTTGCAGAAAATTCTCTTCCACCAACGACACGCTCAAAGCACTTTATACATTCTGCCTAATTTTCATGGGATATGACTTCCTACAGAGAATTGTCTAGATTTGCTGTATGGGCTTATTCCCTTCAAGGTGTTCCTTGTAATTTCATCTATAGGGATGCAATATTACATAGCAAATTTATGACTTATCTCTACCACAACACATATTAGTAGGCACAGGTTCCTGTATAGTTTTCCTTTACCAGCTGGCTAGGATATTCAATTAATTGAATATCCCGACTAACAGATGCATTATGTACCTAGTCTATCTAACACTGTAGATCTGTAGTTCTACCATGTTGGCAAAATGTTCAGGGGCTTAGTTGGAATAATAATCAGAAGGAAGCTAAACTTCTGATATTAGATCAGTTCTATAGGTTAGATACATCTCATTAATGCCTTTGTGAACCTAGTCACTTAATATGAATTTTTGCTGTAGTTAAAGAGTATTCAGAGACCACCACATGCGGAACAAAGCATGGCATCGCTGTTCCACTGTGATCTTTTTCTTTCTGTGTCCTGAATACTTGGGCCAATAATTCTGCAGAGCCCTCAGCTATGGCTCCAAAGTGTGTAAGAAGGACTTTTGTTTGGCACTATAATGTTACCACATTACTCCCCAAGCCATTCCCTGTGTTTTCTGAATTTACTTTTAAGTAAGCTTCTGCTTTTTACAGTTTCTACTAGCAACAAAAGCTGAACAAATGATCCCAGTGCTATGTTTCAACCCACAGTGCATACTTCTCTCATCAAACTCATAGCTCCAAGCATTTAAAGTTTTTGTCAAATATGTTTGTTGTTATTGTTATATGAGCAATTCAAATAAGGACCACTAAGATCTTGATAGAAATGAGCATTTGCTACTGCCTGCATGAAAAATTACTTCTTTTGCACTCACTGCAGTGTCTCAGTGAGAAGTCCCACTTTATTACTTCTGCATCCTGTATTGAAATATGTAGAGCTTTCTGGGGTTCCTGTCAATATTCCCTCATCATCAGTAGGCTTGAACAGCCATAACCTCAAATGACAGATAGTTCTTGGCTTTCCACCTAGCTCCAGAGAAACATGGGTTTGCAAGCTATATTCTAACATGGGCAAACTTGCAAATAAAACCAGAAACTCATCCAGTTCTCAAAGTACATCTCTTATACCATAAGAGAACATTTCCTTCTGAGGGAAACTTGTCAAGCTCTGAAAAAAGATGCTGCCTGTAAATGAACTTGAACGTTAGAGTTATGAAATTTCTTGTAATGTTCCTCCCACACCACCAGAAAATATACTTTATCTAGGGAGTTTCTTGATTGTATTAACACTAGCTACTATGTACGACCAGTTATTTATATTAGCTGGTATTGAAGTCAGTGAAGCTTTACAGTGATTGCAGGTCCTTTTTTTATTAAAAAAATTAGATAAATAAGCAAAACCAAGTCCCCCAAAATAGATGTCATCATTACAATGTATTTTTTCTTGCACAAGGGTTCTTCGGTCTCGTCTCTTTAGAGTCATTACACTTTATTATTGTTATTTTTCATTTTAATCACCTTCCATGTTTCCATTTCTGTTTAATTGTTTTCCAAAGAGCTTTCCACTGAGGACTGTAGTACTGGTTTTGGCTGTATTGAAAAGAAAGGATTAAATTTTAATTCATTTCCAGTTACAGTAAAATGAACAATATGAACCAGTAGTGACATATAAACTTTCTCTAGAGGTGTATAAGAAATTGAAAGGCTGTATTGTTACTCTTACCACTTGATAAAGACAAAATGAAAATAAGTAAAAATCCAGTGCAATAATACCATTTCTCAAATACAACTAGAATAGAAAAACAATTTGCTTTTACTGCTTTAAACAGAAACACTAAAATCATATTTAACATTCATGTTCCCAAGGCAACCTAAAATCTCTAGCTGTGTGTTGACACAGCTATGGATTTATCTGTCTGTCCTCTGCATATATAGCTCATCTATCATTTATCTTTTATATCATCTCTCTCATGTCTCTCCTTGCAGATATATCTTATATCTGCTTTGCTGAAGTCATATATGTCTTATATCTGTCCTTGTTAAAATAGAAGAAAGATATAGTGACAGATGCAGGGTTGTTCTTCGATTACATGGCGATTCCATTCCCCACCAGACTACTTAGTGCTTTTGTAATTTAGAAGTGTAGAGAGTAAAAAATCAATACCCACTGCAAATGGAATGATTAGTCAGAGAAATTTATGATGCTGACACTCTTGTTTGATTCCTAGTGTATGCTAAACATGTGAAGGGAAATTCCAATGAACCCACAGATTTTTCAAAGTTTTAATGACTCAGTTCTGGTAGGTACAGATTGATAAACTTTCAGCAGACTCCATTTTGCAAGAACCATAAAATCTCACTCCTTGGCCTGCACAGGTTGTGCAACCTTCTGGATCATTAGCGACAGAAAATCCATCACACTTCTCATTTACAAAGCTAATTAGAGAAACTACAATTCCAGAAAGCAGTCAATTTGAATGCCATGGAATTTGTTTTCATCCTCCGACCCCAAAGGCTGACATTTTTCACGAAAGCACATTATTATATTCTCAACAAGATCTCTGTTGTGTTATTATATGCTCAACAAGAAATTTGTAGCACGGTTTTTTACTCCAGCTCTCTTGAAAAGATAGACTTGAATTTCTGTTTCCCTGTATTCTACAAAAATCACCCTAATTGCTTGCTAGGAAATAACAATATGAAACAGGTGTACTAGATAATAATTTTGCTCATTCTATGACCTGACAAAGGTCAGTAGCATATTCTAAGGAAGAGTAAAATAGCAAAGAAGTACCCAACGTTACTTCCCTCATATTCACTGTTGTCTTTGCCCAGTCCATAGTTTTTACAGAAAGGGTGTCTTAATAGACTTGTGACATGATTTTGTCAGGAGAGCTTTTGAAAACATGTAAACTCCTGTTGTTACTCAACATGTTCTATTAATTTAAAAGTTCAGTTAATTTAACAGCTTAAATATGCACTTCATAAAAAACCCAATAAACCCGTTCTTTTCAGTTTCATTTTACATTAATTTTAGTTGCACCTCCTTTCTTAAGAAGGTGTCTCCGAGTCTTTCTTGTAAGCTATCTCTGTAAACTGGAATAAAATTTCATATTATAAATTGTTTCTCAATTGTTAAAGAATTTACTTTCTGATTTTTTCAATGACAAAAAGAACCACCCAGCAGATGATTTTCTGAGTAATAAGCTCAAAGAAGTAAGAAATAAATACATTTTTTACAGTCAAAAAACCTGAAGCATTACTTATTTCAGTTTTCTTCACAATTAGTGTAGTAGAAATGCAGAAAAGCATTCATCACTCTATAAGTATTTTAGTAAATGAAATGCCTTTATTTTATAGAAAGAAACACATTGGCTAATGTAAGCAGTAATTTCAACATTAAGAGTTCTTTATTGAATCTTTTTTTAATAATCTCAAGTAAATTATCAAAATGGCTTAATTTAGTTCAAATCTTTCCTTCAAGCTATTTTATTATTTCCCTAGTTGTCCATTTTACGCTTTCTTCTTAATAGCAAGATTCCCAAGTCTAATGTTTATTTCTCCTTAACCTTCTTCTATAACATGTACCACTATATTGCCTGTCTTTAAATGTCATCTACTAAAAATTACAGCCTGTAAGTGGGTATATTTGCAGGATACCAAGAGAGAAGAGTGTTTGTGCTTCTTTATTTTGGTTCATGAAGTAATTTATTTAGCTTGAAAACAAGGGGAAAAAGATAAACATGTAACACCTAGGGATAATGATATTTTTTTTAAACTGATATTAGGCCTAGTCCTTTGTTCTGCCCAGGAGCATGCTAGATATTAAGTACAAAATTCCTAATAGGGCTTTAAATTCAACTCGCAGCCAAGTGATGACAAAGAATAAACACTTACTGATTTCAGTGATTTTGAAGATTTTTAGATTCTTGGAGGAAGCAGAATCGCTATGGCCCAGTTGTCTACTTGGCCTTCACTTGAGCCTTGACTGTTGAGTGGTAAGCCAAGATTTACAGATGACACAGAGGAAAAAGGAAAGAAACTTCTCTGCAAAATCAGTCGGTGTTCCTTCCAGCACTGCTTCTTCTTCCCTATTCTTCATCCCACCTCCAAACTGTTCCTTTGCCCCTCCTCCTCAATCTTGTCCCTAACTTTTGTGTGCAAGAGGTTTATGTCCTCTGCTGAGGTGCCTGAATGAGTTCTCATCATGTTCTTAACAGTGGGTTGAAAGGCATGCTTTAATTACTTTGGAATTCTGTTTGGGCAAAATAATGTAGTAATAGCAAAATGTTACCATAATTACAAAACTACAAAGAAAATAGTTATTGTGCATCACAGCTTCCCTCTGTTTGTCAATAAATCTCAATAAACAGATTCTAAAGAGATTTCCTCGAGTGACTTTCAGTGAGTATGCCAATTGCAACACTTTTAAATACTCCTTTTAATAATCACAGACTATCCTGCAGCACAGGATATGTTCCAGTGAAACACAGGATAAGGTAAGGTAAAAAAACTGTTGGTAATCTGCTTCTCATAATTATCTATATTCGGGTTTATAGTGCACTGTAAATGCAATAACCCTAGTATCCATATCAATACTCTTAATGCTCACCTCTTACCTAATGATTGTCCATATTATTTAATACTTATGGGTTACATTTGTTTGTGTTTTGGCCCTTTACCTTTTCACATGATGATTTCCATCATCTGATTATGGATTTCAATGACAGAAATTCACTTGGTTAAACATTGCAGAAAGAAAAAAGTGTGGGACTTAACGTCAAGAAGGAGACAATGGTAGGTGTTACATTTGTTGAATTATAATCGAAAAACCCAATGGTGAAGAAAATGTATAATTAAAATGAAGTAATTCTTCCAACATCTTTTAGTCGAGCTGTGAAATTCTCTGTAGCTGGAAGTCAAGGAGTCAAATGGCATAGCTGAATTTCTAAAATGGCTGGATAATTTTTATGATTTGATGCATAACTTAGGTAGTTAATACCATTGGCCTTATAGTATTAAGTGAATCGTGAAGGAAATTTTATCTCCACTTTAGTACTGCACAATCAGGCACCTGTATTATGAAGTTTATGGCTGAAGACAGCCATAATCTCCCCATCTCCCCTTAGCTAATCTCTTTTTAAGACTGAACAAGCCAAGTTCTCTTGGTCTTTTCTTCTATCTCATGTGCTCCAGGCTCCTGAGCATCTTGGTCCTCCACTGGGCTCTCTCCAGTATTTGCATGGTTTTCCTGTACTGGGAAGCCTCAGACTAGACAGAGTACTCCAGATGTGGTCTCACAAGTGACGACTAGAGGGGGATAATCATTCCTCTCAATCTGCTGGCTACGCTCTTTCAAATACAGCCAGGTATATGGTTGGTACATACTTCTCCACCAGCTCCCCCAATTCCTGCCTCTCACACCCACCTTCCAGCTGTTCAGCACCTGGTCTGCATGGCATTTGCTGAGTTGATGAGCCTCATGAGGTTGTGGTCAGCCCATTCATCTTGTTCAGGTCTCTCGTACCTGGTTGAGAAATCCTCCTTTTTCCAGGTAAGGAAAGAATTCTGTATAAATAACAGAATGCATAAAATACAAAACGACTATTCCTGCTTTAAAGTCAATTTTCAGTGATATAATGTGAAAATTAGTGGGTCTGAATTCCATGTTTTCCTTATGGAGTAATAAATTAATTGACAGTGAATAGTAGGATAATAATCAGCCAAATACCATGATTTATTGTAAAGCATATTTTTGCCTTGCATAAAAAAGGCAGTGCTTCTTTTTAAGTGAGTGAGCCAGTATTGCAAAAGGTACATTCCGAGTGCTGTGTTTCTGTGAGATCTTTCTAACACCAATGAAGGTCCAGGAATCTTAGCTGCAGGCTAGGACACAAAATCTATCGTATTCTTTCCTTTTATTGACCTAGAAACAAAGGAATTGCCGTATTATGCTACAGGAAAGGTTTGCCTAGCCCAGTGTTTTCTTAGCTGTCAATGAGTAAGCTAAGGAGAAAACCACAGTGACACCAAATATGAGAATATTTTGTGGAAGACTATTTTTTCTCCCCCCAGACAGTTAACTGTATCTTTTATATTCTGAGATATAATTCTTGATTTCTTAAATTTTAAGCTAGATGTGCTTGTAAACTGTATTCTTCTAATTGTTATAAATGCCATATCTTCTCAAGAGTGTTTATTTACAAAGTGAAAGAAATTACTGATTTATTGCAATAACTTATTTTAGTTGTGTGAAATTTATTGCTCTATAATGTTTTTGTTACTGAATGGCTGTAGTCTTTTTTAATTTACTTTTTCTTCTCCTCCTCAGGTTATATATCCACAAAACCTAGTACTGTAACTCTCCACATTAAGGCAGTGTCTTGCTTCTCTGAAGAAGCCCATTGATGATAGCGAGATTTCTCTTATTAAATTGCCTGTTAGAGTGAAAGTAATTACAGCTAGAGTATCTTCAGTTCCTCTTATGTGTCTTTCCAAGGCTGTAATTATTTTCTCTCTTTGGACTTTCTCTGTTACATTCAGCTTTAATTTCAGTAACTAAACTAAATGCACTATTCAAGAAACTGTGTTTTATGGTTTCAGTTCATCCAAGTGCTGGGTGTGTATTTTTTTGCCTGTTACTGGAAACTGAGTAGACGTTTCTCAGGGCAATCAGTTTTTCTTACTAATCAGGTGTGTAAGTAAAAAGAGAAGGAGAAAAGTAAAAAGCAATATTAACGAAAACTGGATGACCAAAGCAAGGTATATTTTATGTTGATGTAGGTCAGTGCAGTTCTTGGTGAGATGGTATCAACATCACAGAGTTACCACTATATTCCCTATATTTTTCATAAACTTTTTAGCTCACTGGAGAAAACAACAAAAGAATCTCATGATAGAAAATTACTTCTTCGGGCCTTAAGACTGAGTAGCACTGAATCAGTAAGAAAGAAGAAAAATTGTGTGTTTGTAGTATGATGTTGCTTCTAAATCCTTCAGTTCTGGACTGCCTCCACGATCCAAAGATTTAGTCTAAGGAGTAATGGATTCAGACTTTAGTCATGCTGATGGATTTTCATTTAAACATCCAGCTTTCCTATCTCTGTTTCAGACTGTAGAGCAAATATGTGCCATGAATACAAAGATCAAACATTTTTTCCGAGTAATGATTTTGGATTTATTTTTTTCACTTCAGAAAGATTACTAAGATGTTTTTTGGACTTTCTTTTCTGACTGAGATTTAGTGGAATGACTTACTTATGGAACTCAGTGAGAGACACGTGGATTTAAAAACTGCCTTAAACATTTAGCCATTGCTATTCTTATTGCTGAAGTTTCTTTTTTCCTGTGTTTTACAGAGAAATTTGGGCTTATGATTACTTGATTTTGTTTGTAAAAGCAATTACTGTTTAAAAGAAAAAATACATCATTTTCTTTTCTCTATGAAGGGTCCATATCCTTAGGGCTACAGAAAGAAGCTGCACTGCTTTACTAAATCAAGACCCAAATGGGCTGTGTATAGTGAAAGGAACACACACATAAATCTAAAGAACTCCTTGTGGGATTTTACTCATCAAATAACTAAAGTAAAGTTAATTCACACTATACTTATTACGTAATAAAAGATTACAATTGTTTCTTGTGAAATTATATGAACAAGAATAGTTTCCTTTCTAAATAAAAGGTCCTGGAGTGCTGATCCTTTGAGTCAAAGCTGAGGCAATCTATCACATTGGTTAGTTTATACCTCCGGAGGACAAAATATGTTCATTACTTAAACACGGAGGCATAGTGATAGTGATGGTTACAGCTAGGCAGGGTTGCAGTGATGCATTATTACCTTTTACGTATCTTAACTTCTTTATGGAAAGCTCAATGTTACTAATTAATTTATAATTCATAAGAAATAAATAGGTCACTGGCTGAAAACGTCCCACTAACCAGTAATGCAAAAAAAAGGATAGTTTCACAAGTTGTCACATTTTTCCCCAGTAGATGAGCCAAAGATTATTACCATTTGTTATTAAAACAATTTGATGTTTATTTTTAAAGGTCAAATAAAAATGCTGGGTTATGGAACAGAAATTGGAATAAGGGTGGAAAAAAATATAATTTCTCATTTAAATGGTTTACATTAAACTATAAAAATGTATGTCTACAATCTCCAGATGATTAGATTATTTTGCAAGGAAAACCAACCACACTGAAAGCCAGTATCCAATAGGGACATGAAAGTATCAATTTTTTTTTTTAATTTGTATTATTGGGTGTGATGCACCGACCAGATGGAGTGAAAAAATCACTCACAGCACAACTGACTTCTCCATAAATCTATTTACTTTTTACTTCAGCCTTAAGGAAATTCTGCTTACTTTTCTTTTTTTTTTCTTTTTCTATAAACAAAACAGAAGATTATTTGAGGCACCTAATTTGTGTTTGCTCAGAATGCAGTTCCATAGAAGCCTGTTGTTGAGTCCTGAATTTTCTTGAAAACTAAACCTTTAGTGTATCACTTAGAGCAACTAAAATTAAGTACCCTGAACCATTTCAAATGGATTGCCTTAAGCTTTGACTGTTTGTTTGCTGCTGCTTGTTTCTTTGTTTTTACTGTTAATGTAATATTCATCACTTTCTGTAATCAGCTTTTTCTTCAGTCTCAGCTAAAAGAGAGAACTGTTTGGAAAAAGGTTCACAGAGATATGGCATGCTAAGGTGTTTATAAAACAGCCACCAGCTTCTGGCATATATTTCTCAGTTTGAAGAAAGATATCAGAAATCTACTGCTGTTGCAGTAGAATAAAATTGTTTTCTTTGCAGTAAATTTGTAATATCATCGTGGTATGTTAATTGGAATATTCATCTGCATAGTGTCTAACCCTCCAGATTTAGAGTACAAGAAAAACAAAAATAAATTAATTTAGGCACTGTGTATACATACATTTGAAAATATCAGGGAGCTTTTGCTTTTCAATTATTCTCTAGAATACGCTCTTCTTAAATGTCCATGTACAAATAAATTTATGCAGACCTAGAAGTTCTTTCTAAAAAAAAAAAATAAATATTTACTTTATAGTAGAAGGAAATTGGAAACCAAATATCAAACAGAATCCAGCAACCCTCCCACCAAATGACCATCCAAAAAGTCATCTTCTCTGCTCCATGAATGTTGCTATATATTATTCTGTAGAGAACAGAAGAAATTTGTTCCCTACCATTCCTTACTTCCCCCACACAAGCCCTGCAAAAAGGGCAGATATAACTGAATACTGAAGCAGATTGTTTTAAGTACACAGGTATCCTTCTGACTTCCCACTGACATTTCTCTTTTATCAATGCCTCTGAGAAGGATTTAAGAATAGTAGATACCGTATATGGAATGGATTAGATAGAATATACTTAATACACAGAATATATGAAAATACATGGAATCTATAGCACTCATAGAAGTAACAGGTCACCTTATTTCCTGCCATTAACTTCAACCTCTGAATCAGTAATTTCTTTCACCCTCTATTAACTTTTCTCTCTGGGATTTTTTTGCGTTAAAGGCAATTCCTTTTCTGACTAAAGTAAATACTTCTTTTTTTCCCTCCCACCACCCACCCCAGTCACTGGATTAAAAGGGCAGACTGCCGTTTACTGGTGATATCTGACTTGCCTTTTCCAGTGCCATTGCAGAATGAATGTGAAATAAAAACTATAGAGAAACTAGGATAGTGGACTAAAAATTCCCTGTACATGTCTTGGAACACAGTACTGCAGTGAAGCTTTCTACCAGAAGGGGATGTGAAGCATCCTAATGGGTAATTTTAAAGAACATTGGTGAAAATAGGGAATATTTTTAGTATTTCTTTATAAAGTATCAAGACACTGAGGCTTGAAAAAAAGGGAGATGGAGGAGTAGCATAGGGTCTTTAGGACAATAAAATTATTATTATAAGGGAGACAATACAGGAGTCAAAAAGAGGACCTAAAATGCTCAGATACAAATTGTGTGAGCAGTATTATTCATATAATCTGTACCACTGCAGGTTTGTTTCTAAATATTCACCCATGTCTGGCTGCAAATTCTGATGTTTCTTACTTAGGCATTTGGGAATTTCTAAGAGCTGTGACGAGTTTCTAATGAGGACTGTGCTTCCTCCTTTCAGTTAGCCATGGCATTGCTGAAATTCTTGCTTCTACTCTTCCCAGACACATTTTTCATCTAGCTTGTAAGAACCTGATATTCAAATGTTTTTGGTTTCTTTTTTTTCCCTTTCTGCTGAAGCCAGTTTAAATTAGTCTGATATATGAAGGTAGGAGTGGGAGGGGGTAGAGAGAACATTTATAAACCTAATTTCCTTTGGATATAAATAACACACACATCCTCTTTCCTAGGACCTTATCTTTCTTCATGGAAGGAAGAGGATGAGACATATTTCTCTCCACTCCTGATCAGAGGTAACAAGAACCAAGTTGCTTGCAAAATCAAATCTGCTGAATTGAATGTCCAAGCACATATTTCCATTAATTTATATGGGAACCACAGACAGCTGCTTCATGTTTAAGCTTTAGATTCATTAAGCTAAGGCTTGTGTAAGGCTTGGGGGAAGTCCGTAGTGATGCAGGAGAGCTTTGCCACCAGCTTGCAGTAGCAGCCAGTGCTGCTGGTAGGAAATGGAGGTCCACTTTATAGCCTACAGAACCTTCCAAGAAATTCATGCCTGTTGCATACTTCTGTGTACAGAATAAGAATTATGACTTTCAAAAGTTTTATACCACCGTTTCAACTTTTAAACACAAAGTGCCCACCAGTTCTATTCATCAGCTAAAAATATTTATGACCAGCAGATTGCTCAGGGATTACAGAGCTGATATTTCAGTATTGTGGCAAATTCAACTTGTATTTCAGCTCCCTTTCCTATCACAAGCAGACATGACACTGGAGAGGCAATTTCTCTGTACATTGGCCCTCCTTCTGCTCCCTTATTTGATGCTTAAAGTCTTTATGAGCCTCTTGCAAAAACGCAACTTTGTTTTTCTGCTATGTTATAAAATTATCATTGTAATTGATCAAGGCAAAATGTTACAACAATCTAATACTTTTCCTGGAATTAATTCTCATTTTGGACAGTGTAATTAATTCAAGTCTCAGTTTGAACACTTTTTTTTTTTTTTTCCACTCTGACCAACAATCTAACAACCTTGTACTGTTGATTTTTTTTTTTTTTTGTAAATCAATAAATACTTATATGAAATGTTTCTTACCTAGATAGATAACTTTATTATGTGGCTATTGACCAAAAATACCACAAAACCACCCAGAATTTCTGCATGGCTTTAGTTATTCTGTGCTTTTCTGACCTCTTTATTTTTCATTGTAATTTGAAATAATTTCATTATGGTTTGAATAATAGAGACAGAAAAAATATAAATCCATGCTCCTCAAATTAGCAAAGTTCTTCATATGTTCATCCCAGCTCAATACTGAACTTAGAATAGATGGCTTAGGTATTCATTGAACGTTAACAATATAAGAATAAACTTCCTAACACATCTCAATGCACATAATAGCTAAGAAAAAAGCATTAGACTTCTAGTAGACCAAGTAGCACTAACTGTTTCTTCTCAAGTTATGATAGCTCTGAGACACTGGCTTCCAAAATTTTATGGCATTGAGGTCATTGAATTGATTTTTTAAGTTTGTTTTTTCCTTTCACTTTTCTGCTGCTTGATGGTTGCAGCTCTGTTTCTTGGTGGTTTCTATGCAGGTGACTGACTACTCAGAGAGAGATAGTATCTGTTCCCATTTGCATTGTGCTGTATTTGTGGAAAACTTTTTTCTCTGCATATTTTATTAACTCTAAATTTACATGTGCATTTTTATTTGATTGCCTTAACAACTCTTTCTTTGAATAAGTTGGCATAGTATTGGTATTTGTCTATTTTCTTCATATATTGCAAACTCAATAAGACAGGGCTTAAAAAAAAATCAGTGTGGTGTTCCTCCTGAAGCTAAATACTCAGTAAGTACAATTGTGATCACTGTCTTCCGTCATTCTTCTGCAGTCTGCAAATAGCATAACATTTAGAAAATCATCCCTCCCACTCGCCCAAAAAATTGTCCCACAAAACTAATGAAAATCTGTAGACACTATGACTCTGTGCTGTGGATTCAAATATTTCCAAACCTATTGTAAATGAATGAGAAACCAATATGCCCTATGACATAATTTCTTCTTATTTCTGTTTTTTTTTTCCAATTCATAAAAAAAAAAAAAAAAAGAGAAGAGAGGTGGGGTGAAAGTATACACTCCCAATTTTCACTGAATCAAAATATGATTATTAATATTATAAAAGGTGCAAGAGTTGATGCTGCTTTTATCAAAGGTCAACACACTCAACTGTGGAGACACCAGATATTTGATATTTACCGATTACCTGCAATGAGTGAGGAAGAGGGAGGGAGACAGCAGAGGAAAAACGAACAAATTTGGGGTCACTTTCTGGGGAACATGGAGCAAACCACTGAAAAAGCTGTTTGGTGTTGACTAGAGGAAATCTGAAATGCCAAACTAAATGGAAGGAAAAAGAAATACAACCATTTGGTAAGAATTCAAAACTGCTATGTTCAACAGGCTTAGGTGACTGTTCACCAGTGCTTTCTTTGCTCCCACAGAAAACAATATCTTGCTTGTATTTGGCAGGCTTTATGTAAAAGCATCCAAAGAAATGATAGATTGTGTCAATTGGTGTTCTGGGAGAAAAACCTTGAAAACTGAATTGAATGGAATGGTGCAACTTCTCTTTATAGATCTGTTTGTATGTGCTGTTTTAGAAAAAAAATCACTAAAAGGCTGATGAAACTATCTAGAAATGAATGAAAGGACTCATTTTCTAAACGAAAGATGTAGATGGCTACACAACTTTTAAAGATGATAAAAACCTCAAAACTTGTCCTTAAAACAATTGAAACTGCCCATAAAAGCCTGCTTTTTGGTGAGGTTTATTTTTTGTTGTGGGTTTTTTCCCCCCCTGAAGATCACACTTTCTAACTGTCATCATATCTCCCTCAGACCAATATTTTGGTTTGAGAAAACCTGTAACAATTTATTGTTGCTTAGATAATTATTCTATTAATCAATGACCCCTCCGCACCCAGAAAGGGGAATCGGGAAACATGAAGAAACACGAGGGTTGAAATATAAATAGATTTGATAGGATAAGACTAAGTATTTAGCAGCAATACTAAGGAACCAGTATTGATCCCAATACTGATATAAGATACACAAGAATTATACACAGCCAGTTCTCTCAGCAGGAAGCTGTGCCCTCCCAGCAGGGACAGCAAATGGCGGACACTGCCAGCGCAATGGCCTCAGGAGGAAGGGAAGGCCTCAGGGGTCTGGCACTGGGAGTTGTCTAGACCCACTGCCATCAAGGCAGAGAGAGCTACGCAGCAAACTTTTCTAATTTATATTGAATGTGACATTCATAGTATGAAATAATCCTGTTGGCCCATTGGATCAAATGCCCAGGCCTTGCTCCTCCTTGTCCCTGCACCTGCTCAAAACACTGAAACCTTGAATCCCATATAGCCTAGCTGGATATAAAGTAAATATTTTCATGAATTCAGACACCAGGGTCTTCTAAAAGTGCAGTTTTTCCCCAGCATCAGAAGAAGAGTTTGTCCTGTGTCACTCAACTCAGGACAAACAATAAAACCACAGTCTCACTCAGCCGTAAAGTAGAGGCCAGCGTGTTTACCTTCAACACAATATTCATAGGTCAGTCTTTCTCACTTTATGATATGCTCTTTGAGGAGGCTTAGTTCCACTTGAGCAGCCCTGTTCAATTAAATTGCTCTAAACAGGCTCAATTTGTCATGCAAGATTTCACTTTTCTTGAAAATGCAGAGGACTTTCTCTCAATTTTGATAAATATCTTTGCCCTTTTGTGAGTAACCCCTGAGGCTTCTCCGTGCACAGCTTCTTTTTGACTGCTGTTATCTCGTGGGGTAGAGAAGCATGTCCAGGCACTAGGGACACAATTTTAACATTTTCACAGAAATCAAGCTGACTTCCAATTGAACTGCGCTCTACTGATATTGTAAATGGTTGACTAGAAGTCATAGACGTTACATTAGTCTTCCATTCTTGAAGGAGAACAGTAAAAATCTCTGATGGGATGGACGGGATGGACTGGGGTTTTTTTATTGTCTAGCAATATGCACACACAAAATGCTGTTGGATGAACGAGACAGGCTCTCTCCCTTTATTTCTCCTTGTTAGTCACTTTCTAAAAAATACATATTAAACCATGCAGGTTTTTTTTCTATCTAGCCATATTGACAAATTTTTTCAAAGTAAAACCTCTTAACCTTATATTTGAAACTTTTCATTAATTAAAAGTATCTTGTCTATATATTGTGTTGTAAGTGCCTAAAACCACTTTTTAAGCCTAAATAGATGTACAGGTATTAAATGAAAGCATTTTAACTATCACCGAACTGTCATCTGAGGTTAAATGGACAGATTGCTTCTTAACATGCTAGAGTTATTGCACAGGCTGTCAGTGGTGGTGAAAGAGGAAAAACAAAATCAGCTGTTATTAACACAGGGAAAATTCTGTAAAAGTGAAGGACACAATTTAAAATTAATATAGTTAAATTACCTTTAATATTTTTAATATATTAATATTTAATATGTAGTTCACATGCTTGTTGCTTTAGTGCAGGCATTCCATTTCACTCATTTAGCCTTTTCCTCCAGTATGGCTTCTTCTTCAGTAGATACTTTCAGGGAATTTCTGACTGATTTAGTGGTAGTTTTACAATGGTTTGCAGTCTGTTTCATAAACCAGAGCTTCAACCTCTTTTGAAGTATTCTCTGCTATTACAGCAGAGCAGTGTGATTGCCTTAACTCCAAAATCACCCTAGGTAGAAATTCATGTCCATGTCCTAAATTTTGATTTTGTGACATCAAATATTGAAGTTCTGACAGCTCAGGTATTCCAGAGGGTTGAAAGTGTTATATAAATGTAGAAAGGCACAAAGCTAGCTTTGCTTATGTCAGATGCAAATGTTTCTTCTGCTGTTTTCTTTCTGTCCTGATTTTCCAGTGAACTTGCAGGTCACAATATATTAAATAAGCAAAACATATATTACTTTAATATATGAAATCAGTGCAAATTCCATGTATTTTATAATCTCTTAGTTTAGGTATTATTTTTATTGGAATGATCAAATACACTGAAGAATGTATACACATGCCCTTGTTATGGACTGAATCTCTCATCATAAAACTAGAAGAACTTTCTATGGAGAGATTATATATTTTCTTTTTAAAAGCTGTACTAATAATTGCTTTTCTGGTCAGTTCGAAGCTGTTTCCCACCAGGATTCAAGATTTCTGTGAATCCCAGAAAGACACCTAGAACAGGACTGTCACCACTGCCTCCATTTGCTTTCTGCCCTGATATTCAGACTGGCACCAACTCTGCACAGCAATTCCCTTTCCACACTGCACATCTCCCATTCAGAGATCTACGCCTTGTTTCTTGGCCCAGCTGACCACAAAAGCAACATCTGCTAACTTTCCTTCTTGACAATTTGTCAAAAGACACATTAAAAAATAATTGGAGAGAAAGCACACAGATTTTTAAAATGTTCTTGAGTCATTTTTTCTTCAGTGCTTGACTGGGCAAGTTACAAGACACCTTTGTCTCTATTCACAAGAAGATAGAATTGCTGTTTTAAAAAAAGAAATATTACTGTCTCCCACATACCAAACTTGGGATTTATTCTCTGATTTAACAACAAAGTCAACAGGTAAAATAACTAACATTTTTAGGTTGGTTTTTATGTTCCATTTGCCTTTTCAAAAGTAGGACTTTTCACACTGGTACTTGGCTATGCCAAAGATGACCAAAATACACTAGAAAAAAGCCTTTAAAACTAGTTGTTATTTGAAAATAGTTGTAAAATGTGCTATTACAAAATCATTTGGTTTTGGAAGAAAATATGCATTCAAATGCACTAGTCAAATGTCACAATGGGGGGAGATGTACTGTCAGAGGAAAGAATATTGTATAGAACATTCTTTAAACAAAAGCACTAGGATAAAGCAAAATCAATCAATCAATCAAGCAAAACCCTTTTATAGTAAAAGAACTGGAATGATTTATAGCCAGTGAGAATTTGGTCTAATGTTGTTATTAGAAATGTGAGGATATATTAGCTCTGATAATCATGACAACAACATCAACATTTAGTCTGGGCCTTCTCTCAAAAGGATTTATGAATATTCTTATTTGATTTTTTTTATTTCTCATTATCATTAATAATCAGAATGATCCTCAACATTTTGTTATCAGGACACGGTAATCAGATAGAATAGTCTTCCAACGTGCATTTAAATACTTGGCAAAGTAAAGGAGGGTGGCAAAAAGCATAACAAATGTGTAGATGCAAATAATCCTTGTCTTTGATATTATTATTTTTTTTTCTGTTTCCCTCTGCAAAACAGATTTTGGGGTGGACATGTGAAAAGTTTCTGTTCTAGTTGATGGACTACAAATCAATACATCATATAAAACACGATTTTGATTCTTCCTCTTGAGATTAAACTTTGCATTAGTGTTGTTGCATTTGATTCACTTAAAATGTATCCTTAGGTAAACTCATGTTTTGTTTGAAGAACTGTTATAGGTCATGAGAAGGAAGAAACCCAAACTTCAGTTTCTAATCATGGAATATATTGCAAGTTCAAAGAAAATGTAAGGTTAAAAGATACCATCATAACATAATTCTACAGAAACTCATTGATTTTATTCCTTTACTTGAGAATTCTGCATTACATTTAACTAATGTTTCGATGGCTGAGGTATCTATTTTTATATTACCTTTCAAAAACAATAGTGACAACACTGCTGTCTCTAGAATCTTTTGTGGACAAATTTGACTTTAGTATACATATAATTTAAATTATGAGAACAAAACCAATTCTTTGGCTGAAATACTAAGAACAACTTAGTATTTCATATGAGATGGTCATGTTTCATATTTATTTAATGTTCTGCATGTGTTACTTGATTTTTCTCTTTTGATTAATCAAACTGATATTCCAGGGCACAAGTCAACATTCTGCTGCTGAAGAATAAGGAATAAAAATGTGCCTGATTTCTTCTAGTGTGCTTAGAATTTTGGCGTATACAGTAACCATGGACTTCCTGTAGTACAAAGGAGTCTCTCCTGCTGAATCTAGGAAACTTTTCTGCCTGCGTGATAAAGGAATAGGAGGAAGATATAGTAGGAAAATTGGCAGCATAGGCTAGGTACTGCTTCCAATCAAAACCAAATTCTATTTGCATAATCAGCTTTTGGTTTACACCGTGATGCCCTTGTAAACCTTGCAAACAAAGATAAATATAATTAGAAGATTCACATTAGCCAAAGCCTCGATTTGTGTTGTTAGGTTTAGCACAGCCTCGGTAATATCCAAGACTCATTCTGGATAGCTGTATTTGTTCACTCCAGAACAGGGCAGAAGAATGTACTCTTTCCTTCCACAAATTCAAAGACTATCATAATTTTAAAAAATTGGCAATACTGTTCTTATTACTTATTCATTATCTTGGCTTTTGGTACAGATCACCCAGTATCTTAGATTTTGAAACATGTTGTCTTTGTTTATTTTTTATTTTTATTTATTTATTTATTTATAAGAGTGCTTAGATTATTAATCTGCCCTGTATCCATATGCTACTGAAAAGGGAATTAATTATTAACCAGGTTCAGTCAAGTTTTTTTGAGAAATAAGTATCACAGGAGTGTAGTGAGAAGATGAAGCCAAACAATTCCTAGTGGTACACAGGGACACGATGAGAAGCAAAAGAGACTAGTAGGAACACAATTAAATGTAACTTAATGACCTAAATTATCCAATGATTTAATGACACACATATGATAAGTTATAGTTGCTTTTTTATATTTTATAATGTATTTTAAGATGCTATGAAGGTATTTTCTTACCGGTTGCTTTAAAGGCAAATACACATCATGGATGACATTGTAATGATCAAGCATATCATTAGAAGCAAAATGAGGGTAAACACTTTCTGATAGATTAATGTCTGCTTTTTGTCATATATATGCACACAATATCTTTTTCAAGGTCTTGAATAATTGAAAGATTTGATACAAATCTGAAGAGCTCACTGAAAGGGCTTCAGCTACTTAATGGGTATGTCTGTAAATGCTGCCTAATATGTGTAGCTGCTTTACTGCTTGTTTCTATCTTAGATCTTACAACACCACCAAACTGATAGCCAAAATTGTGAAACTTGCTTAAAAAATGAAAGCAAATAACTTGAAATTAAGGTATTTCTTACAACATAACAGAATTAGAAAACTTTTGTTGCCTTTTCTGATTGAAAGTATTTACTATTCTTAAAATGACATCACAACTTATTTTAGTACTTTATGAAAGCTCAAGTAATACAGTAACAGTCTTTCAGATGAAGTACATGAAAAACTAGAGTGACCAGAATAACCAGAATTTAAAATTTTCAGTTTTATATTGGTTCATTTGTATGCAGAGATTTAAAATTATTTAGCATCTAGGACTGGAGAGAGTTCCAGAATTTGAAAGGCTCTAGCTGTAGATAGATTTATACTGTGAAAGCTGGAAAGGATACTTAAAAGACTGGAAACTGGAACAACAACACTGCATTGTACTGTGATTTGACTTTGGGGAATTAAAAGCCTAAGCTTCCTTAAAGTGCTTAGACAGGAACTGCGGAGTCTTTACGGGTATCAGGGGAGGGCCTTCTGTAACCTCCTCTAAACTGGAGTGTTTATCTTGCCTACACAAGACTAATACATTCCAAAGGGAATAATTACAAATAACCTGCAATTCAGTTACTGCAGATGTTTGCTTTCAACTCTTTTACAGCTATTAGTGCACAAGTTTAAAGCGCATTCTCTGTGTGAACATTTTTAATTAATAGATTTCTATATGTGCACACAGAGCCAGAAGCTGCATCCTAAATTTCCTAGAATTATAGAAAGGTTAGAGTTGGAAGAGACCTTAAGATCATCTAGCTCCAACCCCTCTGCCATGGGCAGGGAAACCTCCCGCTAGACCAGGTTGTTCAAAGCCTGAATTAGCAAAATTTTGTTTTAAAGGAATAGTAAACATTAAACAATATTGTTTTGAATCTCCTGCAGGATGCTGGTGGCCTAAAATCTTTCAATACTTCAGCAATGTTTGGTGGCTTTTTTGGGTTGAGCAGATGGCCTTAGTTTCCCATGAACAGCTATTTTCCACCTACCCAGTCAGACCCTTAAAATGCAAGTTAAAACTTAAATGATCAATTTTTCATTTTGCTTTGATCACGGAAACAGAGCTTAGTTCCTTTTCCCACCAGACGCTGGTCCTGTCATGACTATGACTTCCTTTTGTTATTGGCTCTAAGAATAGAATAGGTCTTAGTTTTCCAAATCTGTTGCTTTAAAGAAATCCAGTATTTTTTTTTTTTTCAAACAATAAATCCGCCTGCAAGAAGATTTTAAGTTTCCCGATTGCTTTCCTGATGCATGTGTGCTCCCTAATTCTGAAGGTACAACAATGACAGAAAGGCTGAATTCACTGCAAAAGTTCCCCTGATTTATTGGAGAGGTATTTTTAGCCTCAGATACTTAGAAAAATAATTTATTCTGGGAAATCAGGAGTTTTTAGTATTGGCTTCTGTCCACTTCAAAGAAAAACTGTTAAGAAAGCAATATGCACTTATGGGCAATAATTTTTCCAATATCAAGGTGGCTCCTGAATTGAGAAAGTAATCTGAATGGCAGATGAATTGCCACTTTTTCAACTTCCATAAGTCTAAACACTAAACACAGTTTAGTTTTTCTAACTGTGTTATATTCAGTGATTCCAGGTAAGATTTTCTTGAGCAGTAAAGGAAAGATGAAACCAGACTGAAAATACCTAGAATTGTTTTTATAACAGAAGTAGGGCTGGAGATGCTCTCATCTTTTGGCTACTGCACGGTTGATCTTCACCATATCAATTGAAAGTCCTTTTTTTTTCTCATGGCTAGCAAGCCCAACTGGAGCATGAAATACAGAAGCTAAAGTCACTTTTTGTATCTGAAAGGGTAGGACTCTCCAAAGATTTCAAAGGATCCAATCTTCTTCTATCATATTCTTTCCATCCTGCAATTTTACTTTACATGAAATGAAAGCAAGTTTGTTCTAGGAGACAGAGGTTTAAGCAATAAGTATTAATGTCTGTTTCAATTGAAGAAAAATGGCATGAATTTGGTACTGAAGTTACACTTTACCTTCTAGATGGTTTGTGTTGTGGTGAGTAGAGATAGAACTGCCAGTTCCCTCCACCTGAAGCCTTTATCCTTAATTCTTCTTGTCCTGACTCCTCATTCTAACTCAGACATTAATTATTTTCATCTAAATTAATCTAGTTTCCACTAGTCCATTTTTTTGTAGTCTCTTTCTTTAGTCATAGCTTTAAAGACTGCCTACTTGCTCCTTTTGAGGATCCTTCACAAATGTCATTGTGCAACATTTATTGCACAACTAATCCCAGTTCTCTACCGCCTTAAATCACTGATTTTTCAGTCCCATTCTTTCCTAATCCACTTATCACCGCCTTTCATATCCACAGCCTGCTACGTGTTTTTTGAACATTATGTAGTCATAAATCCACAGAAAACAGACTTTTAAAAGAACAGAAATAATGGTCCAGTTTTTTGTTTGCATAGCAAAACATGTATGTATATAAATGGAGTAACACATCTACCTCATTAAATTGGGTATGTATGTGTCTATATACATACTGCATGTGTTTTAAATTGAATGTTATATAAGCATATATTTATATACACTAATGTTGCAAATCATTATGCATATATGCTTTTTTAGTCTTGTAGGATTTTCAGAATTACCCACAGAAAGCAAAAGTTTTATGATAATATCACGTTTCATGGTCCCACATTTCATAAGAAGACTCAAACAACTGTGTCTTTCATTCTCACAGTTCCCATTCTCACAGTTTCTCACAGTGTTTTTCTGTTACTATTAAGACCACCCAATTAAAAACAAATGTTTGGAAGAAATAATAAATTAGGATAAAAATTGCAGGAAATATTGAATAGTGCTCTTTGGCCTTTCAGGTGTGAAATCATTGCAAGTATTTTGACATACCAAACCTGCAGGCTCCATTTTTTTGATGTACTTTATGAAAATTATAAAATCAAGATAAATGGCTGTGAACAGTTTACTTCCATTATTGTAATAACTGTGAGATCAGCTACATTTACTATCTTTCATGTTATTTTAAAAAAGATGAGTTAACAGAGACAGAAGGTTGAACAAGAAAAACTGCTGAATACCTCAGAATTGCCAAATGGTATGAGCAATATTTTCAGTATAGAAGTGTTGTTTTTCCTCCAAACTGCTCTTTTGCTGATTTTAATTTTAAAATTAAATTAGTCTGACAGAATGTTTGCAATATTCAATGTGTTTATTAGATATTCAGTATGAATTACAAAAAAGTAATAATAAAATCAGTTAAAGTGTAGTAAAAACAAGTGTTTTTAGATCACACTTGCAATACACGTTCTTAAAATTACACAAATATAACATTTCTTAAAAATGCCACAGTTGGTGAGGATTTTTGCACAAATGTACAGCATGTTTTATAATGATCTGAAAATTCTAAATCACTTTTAATAAGTTTTTTATTAACTTTGTATAAAGAAATGGATATGATACAGAAAAAGCCATGAAAATCTCAGTTATGAAAAGTCTTTTGTATGAGGATTAACTGACTAAACTCATGCTTCTCAGAAGACAAGGATAAGAAGGGCTAAAAATTGGGAGTAGCTGTTCACAGTAATTTTTAACACAAAAAACGTTCATCGAAATGAGTATGCAAAAATTGGAAAACAAATAAAAGGAAGAGGTTTGACATTAACAACGTAATGTAGTTGTGGAACTCCCTGCTGCAGGTTCCCGATAAAACTTGCATTAATGTAGAAGTAATTTAGAAGTGAAGTCCGAGTGCTATTACATATTAAGATGCATATAGATAGTGTAGATTTAGGAAGCTTCTGACAAGAAATTAATGCATGCTAGGGGGCTTTTCTGGGTCAGTAACACTACGTGCTTGCAATCAGTTTTCTGGTAGGCAGGAATGTAGTGGAATTGGACAGGAAAGCCTGTCTTCATGTTTCAGGCACAGCCAGTTTGCATAATTTTTTAATAAAAGAGGAATAGTCTAGTGTATCTGTAATAATTTAAAATCATTTAAATTCAGATAGTCTCATGACCTTCTGTTTCCATGCAAATGTGAAATGGTATATTTGATACTGCCCTGATTTCCTGTTAAAAAATATGCAAAAGTGTACACTTTACATGTTTCAATATAAAAATGGAAGCCTATGATGACACTTTATAAAATCACACTCTTTTAGATTTCTTTCTAGTTTTCACATGCACTTAAATGAAACTCAATGTGGTATTGAGTAAATTCAGGGGATGCAGTTCCTTGAGGCATATATTTAGAACTAAATCGTGACCTATTTGAATTAGTGTGGGTCTTGCATTTCTTTTAGCATTTACTAATGGTATTGTTTGCAGTTGCCTGGGCCATCTTCAGGACACAGTGTTATATAAATCAATGCAATTCATAACAGTATGCATTCATAACCATATGTATTCTGATTTACAGAATATGTAGATTATATTGTAGTTCGCTGCAGTATGTTGTCGATGCATAAAAATTACTATCTTAATTTATGAGCAGTGTATGTTCCCCCCACCGGTCTCATTTTTCATATGCACTTAGTTACGTGTATAAATGATTTATAGCAGGGTGTAACTTCCTTGATCTCTCTGATCATGGGTGTGCAATAATTGGTCTACTGGGATATATCCCTGTGAAATTATTTTGGCCCATTACTCCCAGACTCTTCAGAACAATTCTTAAAGCTATGAAATGCAGCCATTCCTAATGGTTTCTAAGTTCTGTTCAAAGGCTTTTGAAATTAAGATCTTTCAAAGAGTTTGGAAATTCCAAATTGAAGGACACCAAAATTCTGGTTATTTACAAGACAGTCAAGAGCACCAAATTAGTCTGGTTCTTCTTAACAGCGTTGTAATCCAGTGCAAGGATTGCTCCCAATTTTAAAATGTTTGTATTGCAAATGTAACCAAAAATATTACAATTATAAGGTAAAGCCTGGAGTCTTCCTACATTGAGGAATAATCCCCGTGTTTTCTTCTACTTTCACACTATCCAGAGCAAGAAAAGGATTAAACCTTAATCCAGAAACCATACTATTTTAGTTGATTTATGCTTGTATAGTGTCAATACCCAAAGTGCAAGTGTAACAGGTTTTTCAACATCTATTTTAGTCCAGTCTATGAAGGGGGGAGAAGGGGGGAAGGCAAATTATCCAGGCATTGCAACGTGTTTATTTCTCTTTAATCATGAAAACCAAAGTCTTGTTTACACACCCTATGGACAATTAATCAAGTAATAGGCCAAACTGTGTATCACAGAAAAGTCAAAATGTTTATTAAGTGGGATTATTTATTTGTCCCATAATTGCATGTTTACGCTATATTAAAGTAAGGGAGCTAGGCACCCTAAATTACTGATTTTCAGTGGGATATAGGCTCCTGTCTTCCTTCAGTGCTTCTGAAGTTTGGAGATGTGGGAATTACCAACACAGGGCAGGATTCTGCAGTGAACCACTTGGGAATAAATTCTGTAGAGAGGAGTGGGGGGATAGCTCAAGCTTGATATTTTCAGCTGGTTATCTAACATGGATGAATTATTACTTTCAGGTTAATTGTAGATGGAGTTTGACAAAATATCAATCAAAACATAAAAAGCTTTGTCACAAGGGGCTTTTCATTCCTTTCCTACCTTCCTTCCTTCCTTACAGATTCCAACTGTAATAAACATTATACCAGGTTGTGGTTTTGAATATCCATTATCACAAACTTCTGAAAGGTATCTGTTACGGAAAATAGGGAAGAATCTGAGACTGAAAGTTAAAGGATAGAAACTAGTCTCAACAGCTCACCTAATCTGATTTATTCTTCTCTTTCAAGTGAAGTGACAACCCACACATTTAAAAAAAAAAAGTGTCCCACATTATCAAAACTAGGTGGGACATAGAGCAGATGTCAGATGCTGCTGAGAAAAAACTAAAGCAACTTGCAATTAATTGATGAAAAGAAGCTGTACCTATTTTTATCTTCTGTTCATCATCATCACGACCGTTATCTGACAGCGCAGCTAGCTCCTCAAAAGTGCAGTAAAAGAGAATATTCTGACACTGGAGTTTTACAAATGCTATTTTTTAAGAAGCTATCTATGAAGTAGTTCACACTGACTTAGTATTAAGTTCAAGGAGAAAACTTTCAAATACACATTTGGAGCTGTGCTAATAGTACCTGCTGGAGTTTTCTCAACACACACCCTTAGGAAAGAAAATCATCAAAGCTAAGTTCCATCTGGATTAGTGCATATAACAAGATGATCCTTAAATCATCTTGAAATAAGAAAAAAAATATTATACCCTCATAGAAAACTATTATATCTTACAATTCCAGAAGTGTCATAATTAGTACTTAACTGAGCATAGAATAGCACACAATTTTATTCCTGTCATTGCACAAATGTTTAAATTAAAATTTTATGCAAAAATGTTTAAATTAAAAATTTATGCAGGCTCTTTTTTCCAATGTGTCTAAACTTATTGTTTGATTTCCTCTTCAACGTTAGTAAGGCTGCCTGTTTAACTCAAAGCCTGAACTCATTCATATGGGTAGAGTTTTGTTTTATTTATTTGGGTTTATTTATTTCAATGCTATCAATAGCAATGACAATCTAATCTCAGGTTTTCATTTTTCATGAATGGCATTGTACCAGGAATGATATTTCTTCTGGTCAGAGGTGTTCTTCTTTTGAACTTAAGAAATCTAATTGGTTCATGCATATTCACACACAATAATGCTTGAACATACGTATATATGCTGACATATTCTTATATATATATGTATATATACACACACTGAAAGACAATGTTCTTTAGACAATAATTCATTTGAAAAAATATACATTTTTGTATAATTTTTTTTTCAAATTCTGATCAGTAATTTATTAGATTGGTGTTGACACTTTGGGTTTATTATCTGGGTGAGTGTAAGGTGAAGGGAAGAAACCTTCTCAAATCACATCCTGATTCAGTCTGTGTATTTTAGACTTATTCCAAGGTGAAGAAAATGCTAATGAGAACAGCTGGCACATACAGCTAATGACATTCATATTAAAACACAGCTCTTTTATTACACTGGTAGAGAAGATATGAAATTTTGGTCTTTAAATATATAGATTAATGTCCATGAAGAATACAAAGTATTTTGATTAATCTCGACTTCTAAAGTGACCCCACTAGCCATCCCCATCCAGGAAACTTTCACTGGATATCATTTTTCCTCTTTCACCTTGTGAAAGAGTGATTTTGTAAAGCAGTGTCCCTAAGACAAAGTTTCTAAAACCAATTAAAGAGGCATAGATTTTAAAGGCAGTCAACTGTGCAAGGGTAAGGGACAAGGGGCAAGACCAAAGGTGAGATCTGTCATTCCAATGAAAATTTCAGGGAGTTTCAGTTCATAAGAACAATAAAAAATCTGTGTCAACCTGAATTACGGCTTTTCATCCCATTCTGGCCATATGCCAGCAATGAAGGGGACGGTGACCTGAATTGGATTTTATTTGTACAATCAATTTTCTTCGCCTTGTTCCCAACTGATTTTGTCAAATGAAAAAATGTTCAACTAAAACCAGTATTCTATCTCTGGAATAAGTCCATAAATGGAACCACATACAGCCTATATTAATACAACCATTTGTTGACCCAAGTGAGTTTGGTGTCCTATCTTTCATAAATTATTAGGCCAGAATAATACCAATAAACATTAAAGAATTAAACTTATGGAGTCTTGCACTGGCTCAATATTTAACATCAAATCTGGGTTAAGAAGGGCTTCAAATTATAAAAGCTATTTATAGGAATGTTCTCTTTTGTATTGCTTAACAGAAAATTTATAAATCCGGATAGTTTGTAGAGTCTCCTCACATGACTGAATGATGTCATTGAAATCCGTAAAAACTGTCTCAATTTATTCACTGAAGATAAAATATTGCAAACTTGCAGAAGTTTGACTTCTATCAAAAGGAAGGAAATATTTTCTGTTAGAATAAGAAATATTTTGTCCAGATGTATTCAGCAGTGAACTCTTCTCAAAAAAAAAAAAAGGAAGAAATTTATTTATTATTGTCTCATCTATGAATTGTACTAACACACAAAATAATTTTTTTTTCTCAAAATTAAAATTGATTTTCCTGTTTAAGCATTCCCTCCAACATGTAAGTATTTTCCTATACAATCTACAGTTATGTATAATGGAAGTGGGATCACTTACTGCTCCGCTCTCATTGTAGTCACATATTCTTTCCCCCTGTGCAAAATCAGAAAGTCTGGAAGAGTCTTTGGTATGAGAAATTTCATTCTAACGATCTAAATTTCTTCATCAATCTGAAAGTCTAATATTCTTTTGAGTTATAATGCTTTTGGACACTTAGAGTAATTACTATCACTGCTTTATGAAAGAAATAAAGCAGAAAAAAATATGAACTTTTATGTTGCATAAGTGCTAAGGACTTTATATACGTTCTTTCTTTCACTTTGACCTCTGTGGAGACAGAGAAAGACATCTGACTGCTGGATTTGAAAAACACTTTCATTTTTAGGAAGAATTTGTATTTGACATGTATCTGAGGTATTTGATAACAATTCCTTTGAAGCATTTAGAATTTCAGAACCTTCTTTAAAGAAAAATATATGCATATGTATACCTATGGCAGGACTGCAGATCTGAAAGGAATGTTGCAATAGCAAGTGCACCTGGAAGACTTTTAGTCTTCCCTTGTTAGAAATCAACTTTCTTGTAACATTTTTACTATCAGAAAAAATATTTTTCTACATCTTCCCACATCACCCATGAAAAAGATTTTTAAAAGGAGTGTAGAAACACTTCTGAATTGAGAAGAAATAGTTTTACTATGGAAGCAAAATATATAATCAGGGACAGGCTTTTCTTTCTGTGTATGAGGCACACTGTTTGGATAAATTTACATAATTGCAAGTAGAACCTCTTTGATATCATTTCAGATAAGAGAAATTCTGTTTTCTGTGGCTCAACCCAATATTTACCTGAAGCAGAGAACTACACAGAACTTAAAACCTTAGCTTGTATGTTCAAGGACATCTACGCTAGTGCAAATCCACAATGTTCTCCTCCAGTGCACAAAGAAGGGGAAGAACCTCAGTAACCACTTTAAAATAAATCACGCTGCTACTTTGCGTTTGTTCTATCACATAAACTGTGGAGCTCACCATCTTTCTACTTCCATGTTTTTGGGGTCCACAATTACATTATGGACATCGGTAGCTACTGGAGTTTTGTTGTGAGGGATCATTTATTAATATTTGTAAAACATTTTTTTCACTGAGTTATCTTTGACATATTTATATTTATTTAAACTCAAATCTGCTTCAAGCCGTTAACAATTGTACTAAATGAAAATGACACTGATTTGTCAAAAATGGAGGAAATGTGCTATCCTCATTTAAATGTGCAGCATCTTGTCCATTTTTTTCCTCAAATTGTAATGATATTGGCCATAGAAGGGGAAAAATACCACACCTTAGGTAGAAAAAGTAATGTCATCAATTTATTCCCTGGCAGTATGTTTTTTAGCAAACCAAAATCTGTAAGCATTTTAAAACTTCCACAGTAGACATTTGCTCTTTCCTTGTTTTCTATGACAAATTATTTTGTTGAAAAAAACCCCACCCGACAAGATAGCATGTTCCTTACCAAATGAAAACAAGCAATGTACCAAACATGAAGTCCCACTTCTTGAAGAAACAAAGTGATATCTCAGGGTTTGTTTTGTTTTGTTTTGTTTTGTTTTTTTAAGTTGTCCAGTCACATAATGATTTTCACTGCAGAAAAGTGCTAGCAAAGTTATATACATGACAAAATGTTTTCCTTCCTTGTTGATATTTTTTTTTTCTTTGTGGTGACTGCATTGGTGAGTGTATGGAGTGCTTTGCAAGAAGCAAAAGGACGATAAAATACCAGACCTGCCATCACCTTTTTCCTACCCTCCAGGGCTCCTGCAGTAACTATATTCTCTAATAACCTAAAATAAGGGTTTTCTGATTACTTTTTATGACAGAACAGTAGCTTTTCTATGTCTTGCAAACAATACAAATGACAGGTTTCCTTTTTTACAGCCTCAGTGTCTCCATTTATATGGCACTTATTATTGCTCTCTTTGTTACGCTGCACAAGCCAGACATCTTTGCTTTTTAACCAAAATGTCTTTACATTTTATCCTTGTTTTTTTATAGTAGTTGGTAATCCTTTCTTGTGGGTTATGCATTAAGCTTCAAACACACTACTTTAAAAACACAAACAAAATTGGAATAAATAATTGCATGAAGTGTAATGGAAGGCTTACCGTCCCTCAAACCAGATGAAGCACATTCAGCACAGTCGTAGATGGGAAAACAACCTGAAGGCAGCAGTTTACATCTAATAAAAATGTTCTGCCAGCGAAGCTGACAGTCCAAACAATGTTTATCTGACCTTTCTAAGTGCAGAAACTATTTTCAAAGAAAAGTCCAGTTGAATCCGTTCACAAATTACACTTTTTCCTCCTCTGCTTCTGTTTCCAAGGCTCCTGAAAATTAGTGATTGATATTTCTTTTTCTTCACTAATGATCATGATTGTTTTTTGCCATCTACCAAAAATAATGCATGTTCTCCAGGAGTATATACTACTGGAGGCACATGGGGGTATGTTTGCGTATATGTATCCTTTAAATGAATTTGTCACCACAAAATTGTCAAACTTCCATGGCCACAGACATGCTGAAATTCCAGCAAAAAGCTCTGCTGAGCCTGTGGTGTCAATTTTTGGTTGCTGTAGCTCTCCACAGCTCTATTAACTAGCTCGCATCATCTCAAGTAGCGCATTTCTCACTTCTGTGTTAGTGCTGCAGGAGTAACTGCGCTCTCACGGCCAGCACACAACTCGTTTTGGTGGGATGAGTCTCTGTTGAGTGTCACGAACCGGCATGGGACTGCAGCTGCTCAAAGGATGCATGATCACTTTTTTTTTTTTTTAAATTGTAGCTTACATATATTATTTTCTTTTTTTTTTTCTATTGAAAAAATTTCTATTCTATTTTTTCTATCTACTTTTCTAAGCATCATGGGACTTGTGTTCCTTCTTCTCTAACCTGTCTGTCACCAGCTGCAATGAACAATCACTTTTAGTCTATGGCAAAGGCTGTTTAACACTGAAGTTTAAGAAACTTGTCCTCAAAGTGATCAGGGACATAGCACCACATTGTTACATGATAGTATTTCTCTAAAGATGCAGGAAGTGATTTCTAAAAGGCTTAGTTGGACATTGGACACCTGTCAGGTCAGGTTTCACGTCTCTGTGTGTTTGTCTTCATCCTTTTCCTTATAATCCCAATTTGACAAGGTCCTTAGTTAAATAATCTTACTGAAAAAGAAACATTCTCACACTCCACATATCCTTACCAATTAGTGTGACTGACCACATTTGTTCTGCTCAATGTTAATGGTCAGGTTTTTGTCCCTGAGTGTTCTTGTTTATCTCTTTCTTCTTTTCATTTATCATTTTTTGACCAGATACCCTTAAGAGAGCAGACATACTCCTTCTACATACCCTCACAAAGCTATGTGATTTTTCTCAGTTGCCACTTGGGGAAGAACTGTGAGTACTCAAACTGAGTACTTTGAATAGAACAGATTGTTTTATTCCTTTATTGCATTAATTCAGTTCAAAGAACTCATTGCTTGTAAAAGCCCTTCATGTACAGATTTGATAAAATAGAGCAAAAGTGTAATTTTTCCCATAATACCTATCAAATTACATTATTTCTGTTTAGGACAACCTCTGATAAAAAAGAAAAAATAAAAGAAATGGAAAGGCAAAGGAAAGGGAAAGGAAAAGGGAAAGGGTAAAAAGAAAAGGGAAAAAGGAAGGGAAGGGAAGGGAAAGCAAGGCAAGGCAAGGCAAGGAGAACATTTGGAGGAAAAAAGATAATTCGCTTAATTTTGTCTAGAGTTTTATGCTCAGAACTGATTTTTAATTGTCCTCAGGAGTCCACCAGGGTAGCTGATTCAAGCAAACATCTGGTGAAGACACTGACAGCATGAAAGGTTTCAGTGACATGTATAAGAATCTGAGCTTAAGACAGTAGTTAATAGTCATATAAAAAAAATAGTATGAATAGAGCAAATATTTAGCATTTAAAGATTACTTTCTTATAAAGTTGTTAATGCTAGATTATGACAGTCCTTGCTCAATCTTTGATTTTGTTATATTAAGTAATCCAAGAAGTGACCTCTTTTCATGAGAAGTCATGACACCAGTTTTCGGTTTCAGTAGCTTCTTTGACACTCGAGAGAAAAGTGGAAGCTTGCCAGCGAGCAGAGTGTTCTCTTGCTTTTGTTATGGGTTTGAGAAGACAGTAGTTTTTACAGTAGGAAATAAATGTCTAACATTTTTGAGTTAAAATGCAAAAGAATTCCTGTTTATCTCTAAAATTCAAGTGTGAGCTAATTTTTAGGAGTATTTATCTCTCTTCCATGAGATATCTTTACTATGACACAAAGTAGAGCTAAAAGAAGGGCTCAAGAATGGAACTAAGTTTGAATGAATTCTACAAAAGTTGTTCTATCAGAAAGTTATAGTTTGTAGAATTTTAGACTTACCCAAATAACAAAGTATGTGCTTAGAGTAAAAACCTATTGATCAATACTGCCTGATGACATAGATGTAGCCTTTGAATTTCTGACCACCTTAATTTTGGTGGTTTAGGTTATCTTTTTAATTAAAGACAAAGTAAATGCAATACACAAAAAAAAAACAAACCAAAACCCCAGTCCACATACATAAAGATCAGACAAGAACAAAAGCTCCCCTTTTGTTTTGACGAAATTTGAACCCGCTTAAGAACTGTTTCTGAAACTACCATCAAATAAAAAAGTATATATTCACATATCTATTAAACATTATACTAATAGACAATAGGTTTTCTTGGGAAACTTTTGGTGCTGATAGATAAATGATGAAAGTTCTGTTCAAAGACAAACATCATAATGAATGTGCTATGCTAATAAATCATTGCTTAGAAGAGGCCATTCAATCTTGACATTAATGACATCAAATGAGCTGTAGATGTATATGAATTAAATTAGAGTATAATGACAGTTTTAGCATTTAGAGCTACATAGCTCACTAAATTAAAAAAGGAAGAGGTAAGAATGTGGATTTAGGCAAAAAGGGGACAGCAAAAGATATAGGGAGATGAGTCACGTTGTCAAATAGGTCAGACCACCCATGACATCATGATATTTAGTTAGCTTGGTAACAGACTTCAATTTATAAAATGATTTTTTTTTCGTTTTAGTAAGGGATGGGCAAGGTAGATAATGATAGGCGCTTTTCACTGAACTGGTCTGTCTACAATTTTTTAACTTACGATTTTCTTAGTAGTGCACAAAAGTGTTTCCCAAACAATATTTTTAACACATAGAAGAAAATGCTTTACTTTAAACAATTGAATGAGTATTACCATTTTGTGGACTGCATTGGGTTGAAATTATTAAATGGACTGTTAAATCCAATTCGAGACACAATGTCAGACTACTAGAGCACTTTGTACTATCAGTCATTTAAAGTACACAACATGAACTTCACATTCACAACAACTACAGATGGCAATTGCATGTTATTTGTACCCTGGCAACATCATATAAACTCTTTTCTCCAATATAAGCAACAGCATTTTAAGGGTTTATCACTGTTTAAAGCCCATCCTTGATGACACTTTCAGATGGAGCCAGATTGGCTTTAAATTTTTAATTATTATTCATAAACAGTTTAATTAGGAAATATGCTTTTCTTTTTGAAGCCAGAATTTTTAAGATCTTGTCCCATCTGCACTGGCCCCAGAGCTACTGTGTGGCTTGTCGTTGCTCAGGACCCCATTTAAAATTGTTCTTCTGGGTTACTTGATACAGAGGGCTCACAATCAGACTGTACTCTGGGATGTGCATCCTTCAAAAACCCACAGCACCTAAGAAAGCTTGTTTTTCCTTTTTATTAGTTGGTGGAGACATGGCTGCTATTTTGTTGATCACACCCATTGGGACCTGACGGCATCCATCCAGCAGCCAGCCACGCGCTGACATAAATAGAGCAAAGCCCATTTCCCCCTGGATGAGTTATGAGTCAAATTAAGTTAGAATACTTAAATACTTCTCTTCAGAAATGAAGTGGTACTATCTAAGAGAAGGGTTTCTACCAGCATGTGATTTATTAATTAGAATTCAATTTTCTGCCCTAAGAAAAAAATAGGTATTTGAGATCACTGTAGAAAAGAATACAGTAAATATTGAAAGAATCTCAGGGGACACTGATAGCTGAGTATGAACGCCATTAAGGAATTCTAAGGCTTATACTACCTTAGTCTAGTGTTTTAATCTAGTTAGATTTTGCACAAGGCATTTATTTTCATGGGTGCTTATTCACGTGTCAACAAAGTTAAGTCAAATGATCACAATTTGAGTTAGGTACTCAAGAGAGGTTGCTGTTTAGCATGTCCTTTTAATATATATTTTAAAAATAAAGCAGATATTGCAAAGCCAGATGTGTCTTAAGCGTTATTAAAGAGCTCATACACTAAAAATGGTGTTTAAAGAATAAACAAACTGAGATCTCAATACTGCAGTACACTGTTTGATGACTTTTTGAACCCAATGGAAGACAGGAATATTTCAAGATAGTGTTGGATTATGGCACCAGAGCATTTTAATCCATACTTAACTTGTTTGGTTTTGCAAGTCAGTTCTAATATCTTGTGCTAACTGATTGGGTATGAGAGTAATTATCTTCCAAAAGTTCTCTATCAAGCTATTTCCTATAGGCAGATAATGAAATTCTGAAGTGCTTTATTTGAATATGTAGTGGGAATGGAAAAAACGTGAATAATAAGTACAGTACAAATCACCATTATATGCATGAAGTATTATTTTCAGTACTCATCCCCCTCCCCTCCTTTTCCAAGAAGATATTGAGGAATGTGGAGGTTTCAAAAAGGACTGATGAAAGCAATTACTGTGAAAAAAGGCTCATCAGAAAACGATAAATGACAGACTATTAGAAAATGATGGAAAATATAAAATGCTGAAAAAGAAAGAAGGTAGGATGGTAATGAACACTATTAAGAAATTAGATGGGAAATACCTGTTTAATAGGTTTTGTAACAATACTGAAGTAGCAGTCAGTGAACTTGAAAGAGGGAAGATCAACACGGATCAAAATATTCACTACATTATAATTGTGGGACTGCCATATACAGTTAATGAAGCCAATACCTTATTAAATTATAAAGAATGGACACAGAACTAGCCAAAGAGAATATTATTTCCAAATTTGTAACCATATTTTGGATACTGTATTTAGCACCACTTTTTTTGTTTAAGACTACCTAATTGCTAGAGGTCAGAAAGGACTTAGAATGACAATGTGAGTTCCATACGCCTTCGTGCACCAGGATTTTTATGTGACCTTTTGATCAGTTGGTGTTGTACTTGGTCAAAGACAGGACACGGCACAAGTAAGGTGTGGGTCTGTGGCACTATGGCAATCTGTAAATTGTGTATCTGTGTATAGAATTTTCAGTTCTCTAAGTGCTGTCCAAGACTTCCATGGCATATCATTGCAATCAGAGCCACTACTAATGCAATAATGCTTACGCTTCACAAAGTCTAGCAGTGGTCCACTTATCACTGAGATAGAAAATCTGTGCATGATTGATAAGCAAACATCCTTACTGAAAATATGAAGAAAAACAGTTGTCAAATTCAAAGCTCTTTTGTTCAGAATTAGTGGAACACTGTTGTAGGAGTTTGGTCAGGATGATAGTAAAACTCTTCCAGTGAAAAGATCTGTAAAGCTGTTAGTAACTAGAAGAAATCGGAACAATTATCTGTAAAATATTATACTCATAATAGCTTGGAAAGGCATTGATTCAGTGTGAGCACTTGACACGCTGTCTGAAAACTATTTCACACAGCACATACGTCCATCTGGCGTAAATTTACTGAAATGTCTAAATTAAAAATAGCTTCAAATAAGACATCTGAGGCTCAACTGTTTTACTTAGACTCCTTGGCTTTTCAGAATTTCAAGTGTGTTAACTGCCGTATGCCTATAAGGACTAATTTGCACAGATGACCATCTAGTTTCTGTTATGGCAAAAAGCTATAATTACTTCAAAGTCTGTAGAGTTATCAGTATAACACGTAGCTCTGGACCTTCAGGCTAACACTTTGTTCAGGTTCATCCTTGTTTCCGAGTCTCTTGTTTTGTGTCCTCTGGGCACTTGTCAAAATCAGTTCTGTGTGTTCAACACCAGAGGTGTAAGTTCCCACCTTAGGTTTAATATGCCATTGAGCTGCATTTTTCTTCCTTTCAGTTTCTACTCTCCTAGTAGCTAATTAACTTCACTAGGGTTACTTTTTGATGCAAGGCTATGAATGAACTGAGAAGGAGGCTCTTTCATGTGGCTGTCACAAATTCTGTAAGAATGCTTACTGTAAGCTTCCTGAATATGTAGTTGGGATAGTCATTTTTACACAAAGAATCATCCCATTGCAGGACACCAACATTTGCACTGGTTATAGTATATAACCACAGCTGCAGGATTTGTTATTCAGCATATAAGCAATGTTGTTTAAAGGCAATTTGTCTGGGGAGAGCACAAGGGGCACTGAGGCAGAATTAAAATTCCTCTTAGCTATTTATCCCCAGAGATGACCAATATTACTGGTAAGACAGAGTGGAAGAAATTGCCTACCTAATATTAATCTCAAAAAGAATCCTTTTAAGTTGTGGAATTAAAACCGATAGCAAGGGACATGAAAGCCAGACATTTATTTTTTTTAAGTTTATCTTGCAAACCTCAGAGATAAGGCTTGACAAAAGAATGTCTTAATTGGAGTCTGGCATCTCCATCCTTTAGTAGCTGCGGGACTTCATTCCTGCTTTCATTCCTTCCTCTATATAACACTTTAGGATCCCAATTACACTGCTAATGTAAATTAAAATGTAAATTAATCTGGTTACTAATGCGGTTATGCAAAGCAACTCTACTTCCACTTTAATGCTCTAAAAGGAGAATGCTTTTAAATGTATTATATGTGCTATTTTTTATTATCCTGAAATAAATAAAAGCTAATTAAATAAAAGCTGGTTACATGGAAATTGGTGAGAATCTGCTTCACCAGGATATAGTGCTACCTGATGATTGACTTCAATGAGCACAGGGTTGGAAAGTGATTTTTTCTCATTTAAAGTACATGTGTAATTTGCTTCAGTTAGCAAAACTTTCTCATCTGCCATAATTTCTCTCCTTTAAGAATTAATTCATTTCTTATAATAAGAAAAATTAATATAAATTAAAAACTCAGGAACAAGATATGCTTATAAGGGAAAGGACGTGGTGATGACACATCAAGCTTTCCAAGAAATATGGGATGTAAAAAAAAATTCTAGGGGTTTATTTGAAAGCAACAGGGCCAATTAAAAGGACTCTGTAGTTGTCTGATATATTTCACCTTGTTCACTAGTTCTAACCAAGATCTTTGATTGTAGGCAGTTTCCTGGCAAATTCTGATGTAGAATCAAGGGCACTTTCACACATTATTGAAATCTGTGCACTGCCCACTGGCAGACAGATGTATATTTCTGGAGAAAACACTTCCAAATCTCTTAATGTTTACTTTCTCTTCTGTCACCTCCACGCAAATTAGTTGTCAGTTAAGCATGTTCTGACACCTTTATAATTAACATCAATGTCTTTAGAAGGCCTCAGTGAATTGAAAACATTTTTTGCTACAGAAGTCCTGTCAAACTCCATTATATTTTCCTCATGTATTAATGTTACAGATATCTTACAGATGTTTTATTTATAAGTTATTAACATGACTAGTTGTCCTGGTTCCAGGACAGGGTTAATTCTCCCCAGGATCTAGCAGGGACACAGGTATTCCATACCATGCCAGGGGCATCATACCCAGGCTATAGGGAGCTGGCTGGGGATGGGGACAGGAGATCCCCTCTGGGGTATGGTAATCGTGGTTGTATATTCTTCTATCAGTGTTATTGCTGTTGTTTTCTTGATCCCTTTGCTGTTCTGTTAAACTGCCTTTGTCTCAACCCACGAGTGTGTCCTTTTCCTTCCCATTCTCCCCTCACTGCCGTCATGGTGGTGGTGAGGGGTCTGGTCCAAGAGAGCCACTGCCACACCGTTCTTTGTTGCCATCGGAGCCTAAACCATGACACTATTTAAAAAAAAAATCGGGCTTCATTTTTAATTCCAGATGTCTTCAGATTGGCACAATCAGCACATGAACAAACCATTCAAGGCTGGACTTCTGAATTCTAACCTGAATGTCATAAAAGCTAGGAATTTACATCTGAATTGCATCAGAAAAATGATATTGGAAACAGTTCTTTTCAGTCTGCAGGTGACTCTATGTTTTTCATGGTGATCTTTACATTTGACTATTTTAATAAACTTAAAAAAATTTTGCGGGAAAAGCCAAATTAATGTAATTTTTCTCATGCAGAGGCATGTGTCTGTTCTTTCCTTACCTTCTGAAGAGGTAAAATCCTGGAAATTACCATCCTTGCAGAGGCTTGTTTGTAAGAGTGCATGCTGGACTCTTGCCGCTCTGTGGTCAAGTCTCTGAAGCAATGAAACACACCAGGTGGGTCAAATGATGTAATTAACTGTTCTGGCTAGCTCTTTGGGAGATACAGTTTATTGCATCCAAAGATCAATGAAAAATTTAAAAGCTTGAATGAATTTAATAAATTAAAATATGGTAGTAATAGCTAATTTTAACAATTTCCTTCCTTATTCAACATTTTTTTCAATCTCGTCAAAATCTTTCTCTTTGCTTTCTTTAATATATTGATTTAAATTAATTTCAGAAATCAGGAGACCCTTCTGAGGAAGGTGACAAATTAGGGAAAGTTATAATAGTAGTCATAAAAAAATAGAAAAGCTCTAACATAAATAGTTTTTATGAAATAAAGCAAATACTAGCAGGTGACTGACCATGCATCCTCAGCTTATTATTTTTATGGAGTCACTGTCTGATCAGTTTTGCTTTTAAAACCACTTTCTAGTTTTTATACATATTTCAAAACGTAACTGCATATACTCCCAAGATCAATGAATGTTAACAATTGTGAATAATTTCCTTATTAAGGCTTTTAATTCCTTAAATTCAATGACCTTATTATGAGATGATTCTTTTTATCTTGCCCTTTATTAACCTATTACATTAATCAGCATCTGCACTGCTGTTCAAAATTCTCCCTTTTTGGCCTCCACGGTAATGAGATAACCTCTGGTCTGCCCCCATTAATACTTCTTGACTTTTTAAGAGGAATTTCTGCTCAACTTCAGAATGCAAATAAATTATTTACTCAAAACATCAAGGATCTCCCCATCTTTTAAGCAGTGGCCCTGTATCTCCAGTCTCATAGGCAGAGCTTTACTCCTCAAAGTTTGTATTTGTGGAAATGTGCAGACATGTCTCCATAAAGTTAAGAACACATCTATATTTCATATTATGATAGGCTAATCATAGAGCTTGGTGTGAGATATTAATATGGTTTTTCCTTTTTAAAGGGAAATAGAAAATTGCTGTTTAACTCCAAATTTGGCCAGTATGCTTCCTAGTTGTAAGAGCAGTGCACAGTAGATCAAGGAATACTGTGGATGACATTCTTCCCATTTAAAATATACCGTGCTTTTTGGCAAACAGTTTGTAATTAACCAAACCAGAATTTATGTATGATATGGGGCTTAAACACCTACTGTGGAGTGGCATAGCTGAACTCTTTTAACTTGTGCCTTTGCGTTAATCATTCTTTTATTGAATACTGATCAATTTAACATGTGTCATAAACCCCCCCTCATTTATAGTCAAAGAAAGGTCTGAAGTACCCTTGATGTACTTTGGGACAGCACTCATACATTTTGTGTGTAATGTACCATGGGTTTTGCTATCTTCAATAACTAGGGAAAAAAAAGGTTTAAATATCTCTAACCTGACTTCATTTTATTGATCAGTATTTGTAAAGTAAACAACTAAACTATAGGCAAGAATATTAATTGTATTTAATGTCAGGTTTAGGGCCTTTTTTCCTGTTGGAGGTGTTTAGTGTCAGATCTCAGTTTTATCAAAACACAGATACATTTGTATTGCACCTATTTTTATTACTGAGCAGAAATTCTAGACAAAATGGAAGTGGGGTGGTATATACAGGGAGTCACTGATGTAGAACAGCTGTGTCTGTGGACCATGAGTGTTGCTGTTATCAGAGGGCAACGGTGGCAAGTCATTACCGGAGCATTGTGTCTGTGTACGTCTCTGTGTCCTCTAGTAGGTCATTATTTTTACAGAATGAACTGTTAATGATCTTAGAAGATGAATGGCTGTGTAATTAGATTGTGCTAATAAAACATTATTCAGATGATCAAGAAATCTCAGCTAGAGGATTGTTAGTAATAAAAAACACTTAAAAAACCCCCACCACAGACAAACAAACCAAACAAGGTTGGAACAGAAGCGCTAGCAAAAATGCAAGCACAGGATGAAAGCAAATGACTTGAAAGTCCAAGCACAGCACGACACCATAGGCCCAAAGGCTATAAACATAAATCACAAGTATTTACTGACAGAATATACATAAGATATGTAATAAATCTTTTACACAGTCTTTCAACTTGCAGTGCTATAAAGTAAGAATCTCTCTTAGAAGACGTATACAAGTGACCTCAAGCAGCCTCAGCATGAAGCTGGCCTTGAGCAGGCAGTGGGCACTTGCAGCCCAGAAGGCCAACCCCATCCTGGGCTGCATCCAAAGAAGTGTTGCCAGCAGG
>JAOTQQ010000004.1:5564799-5596420 GCA_026546715.1 Gallinago undulata | reverse complement strand
ATAAGTTCTTTCCAATGAGGGTGGTGGAGCACTGGAAGAGGTTGCCCAGGGAGGTGGTTGAGGCCCCTTCCCTGGAGGCATTCAAGGTGAGGCTCAGCGAGGCCCTGGGCAACCTGGTCTAGTTGGGGGTGTCCCTGTCAATGTAATGACTGATAATGATTCATAGGTTAAACCAAAAGGACTTAATATAAACTAAAAAATTCTAGTCTTCATCTGGATTTGACCTCAAGGTCTATCTTTTAACATGTTGATCCAAGTATTGGTGGAGAATCTGGCCAGCCTAAGATGCAATTTCCAATGCAGCGTCATGCAGAGATGCTAGTTTTGAGCCTTGAAACTTGCTGTGTTTTCTTTTAATTTTTCTTTTTCCCCAGCACTGATATGACTGCATTTCTGAAACCAGCACTCACCACTGTTCTTTGACACCTAATGTTACTTCATAAATTCTGCTTTGATGAAGTCTGAAGCAGAGTGCTACACACTCTTTCTTAAAAAATCCCCGAGGCTAGGCAATAGCTAACTTCATAGCTGTTTCCCAGTTTGTTTTTGAGTGTCACTGGTGAGCATAGATCTCTGCTTTCAGAGAGGTTTAGAAACAGTGCCCTCAAAAAAGCTGAGTAGCTTGGTTAGGTCTTTTCAATGTACTGCTAACTAATGAAAGTTTAATATCAACTACAGAAACAGTCTTCACCTTGAAGACCAGAACAGAACCACAAACCACTCTTGCCTGTGGGGCATGTTATATTCCTTGTATTTTCTCATGGTTCACATTAATCTTTCACTACACAGTAGCACAGCTGCTGACATCAAGACTGCTCTCCCAAAAAACTTAATGACTATGAGTTTATGCACTCAGGGTGGGGATGTTTGCTTTCATTCCCTCAGGTAGATGAGAAAATTTATCTCCCAAATCAGACAATGCTCTTGTGCATTTTGCAAATAGCCTCAGTGAGGCTTTTATAAAAATAGAACCATATCTAAGGCTCTGATATGGTCCCTTTTTCCTGTCGGTGCTGTCCTGCATCACACAATATTTGCTGGTATGCCATCATATTTCCACAAACCTACCTCCAGTCCATTCACTTAAGATGCTCTTTACTTTGAATACAATCAAATTAGCCCCAGTTTGGGGAAAGATACTTATAGGAGAAAAGCAGTTGGACAAAGACTAGAGAGGAATTCTTTTTCTACAGAAAGAAAGTATTTCTTTTAAAAGATTCCATAACTCCTAAAGTACTGGCAATAAAACTGTTTAGATGCTACTGATACTGAAGAGAATAAAGAATCATCTGTTCAGTGCTTGGGGTTTTTGTTTTGTTTTATTTTTTTTTACTTTTTAAGTTTTAATTTTCCAATTATTTCAGCCAGCAACTGGTTAAAACAACCAAGTTCTAATGTGGGGAGAGGCTTATGAATTTCATGGCTCATACGGTCTTTCCCGAGCTTAAAAACATCTGTAGCAGGTTCCTCATCTGAAAGACAAGAGACCTGAGAGTTTCTATGGCTTGTCCAAAACACACAGGAAGAAGTCAGTAGAGAAGTCTTACTGGAACACCATGGCGTTGAAAACCATAAGGACTCTAGTAGAGCAGATGAAATTATCAAGAGTATATATAGCTATTCTGGTAAATTAACGAGCTTTGCAAGAGCTGAGCGCAGCTGACGGCTCTGTCCTTGTTCCAAGGAGATGCATCTGAAAGGAGACAGATCTTAGTGTTCTCTGAGAGGCACTTAATGTAAAAGCAGAGCCCAAGTACCGAGAGCCTTCCCCATAACCTGTGCTCAGCGCACAATGGTAGCAAAAAATGGCCCGAGGAGGTAACTGAATACAAGTACGCTTTAAGAAAAATTCAGTGCAATCTTTATAGAAATGGCCTACCTTACCTAAAGAAAGTACCACAGAAGCAGTTTTTAAACTAAATCTCTGTTTTCTTTAACAAAGAGCTGGGTGGTCGGACTGTCTTCAGTACAGGGGCATCGCAAACGAGCTGCAAGGACCAAAGCTGCCTTACAATATTCTTTGTTCGGCCCCCTGCTGCAATCACCATATCTTTGTGTCCCCCTTTATTGTGCTCTTTACTGCACAAGCTCTAGTAAGGCCTAAGAATTCAGGAAAAAGGCAGTCTTTCCTCAGCTGTTGTTTATACTGTTGTGTTTTTTTTTCCCCGTTGCTGTTTGTTGTTGCTGCCTGTCATGCTGTTCTTAAATACCTTGCAGGCGTATTTAAGCAACATTTCGCTTTGCCATCTGGACCAGGCTTTCACCCGACTCTTGGGCTGACGCGCTTGGATGCCCCATCTGGTGTAATGTCTCTGAAGTATAAATAGGGCAGAGATGCCCAGTCTGTGGTAGCTTTAGAGGGGAAATTAAAACCAATAATGCTTAATAAAAAAAGAAAAGGAAAATAGTAAAACGAGGGAAGGCTTTTGACAGAGTTCATCTGGCTTGAAGTAATAATCTACAAGTGGGACCTCTATTCAGGAGGTCAACACAAGGTTCTATGTTCCCTCTTCCCACAGACAGGTTGTAGAGCTCCGTAAATGTGACAAGGATCTAGGATCTTGTTCACACATACATCTGAAATAATCTATGCAGTTTATTCAAGGAGCTTATTCACCTCTTATTCAAGGAGCTTATTCAAACTTATGGACGTCTTTGATAACTACGTTGGTAACATAGCTGCATTTTTATAGGGTACTTTACAGTAGATAAAGCAAAATGTTTATTTTAATAACTCACATATGCAATAGAGAACATTGAGAACAAGCATGAAGGCCAAAATCAGGGAATAGTATCCTGTATTGCATTTCTTGCAAAGCACATTGCAATTTATTAAAATTAGTTCATCATTAAAGAAAAAGTAGATGAATTTACATGTTTGATAATGTGTTTCATATCATCACTCCTGATGAGTGACTGAACATTATTCTGATTATGTCATAATCTACTGCCTTAGATTTGCCTTTAGGGAAACATTTTTATTATCTCACATCTTATGTTGTATCTTAGAAAAAAAATATATTTTTTTTTGTTTTTTACATGTTAAAATGATTTGGTGCCACTAACAGCATTCTTGCTACAACCTAACTAGATATGCATGGAAAAAAAAATTGCATTACGAGAAAGAGGCATCTCAGTCTATTGCTAGGTGTGACTTCAAGTAAGTTTGCAGTGAAAAGTTAAAAAAGTGAAAATGTATTTACTCAAAATATGAATATGCTCACATAGATTCCAGGACTACTCACTTTATTGACTAAATAATTGGAGGCAGCTATGAGTTTCAGATTTCCAAGTATATTTATAACTTTTAAACTCCCACAGTTTTAGCAAGGCTCTTCATGCAGATTCTTTCCCTCATCCTTCAAAGACCTTCTAAGATAGTCCTTGTTAGTGGACTTCTGCACAGGGGTCATCTCAAGGACATTAAACAGCAGGCTTGGGTCACACCCTGCCTGAAACCCAATTTAGTATCCTAATGTGTAACAGAATCAGGGGAAAAAAAATAATTGAAATGTTACAACTGATAAAAGAGAGATATTAATTGTGACTCCTCTTGTAGATATGCTATTGGACTAATTAAGCCTTCATCTACTACCATATTTATTTAACCTGTATTAAATTATATATGATATTTTTTCTATGTATTCCTATTTCAGTGTACAGTTGTTGAAAACAATAACGATACATAGCCCTTTACCTGACCAGTGCAGTCTGTCCTGTCTCCCCATTAAATTCCATCCTGGCTCTGTCCTGGGGGTGAGCTGTCTGTCCTGTATGCATGTATGCTAACGAAGGTGATTAGGGGACTAGAACATCTCTCTTATGAGGAAAGGCTGAGAGACCTGGGTTACTAAACTCATGCTGCAGAAAATCACTGGAATCCCTCCTAGTGACTGTCTGTACCCAGCAGAACAGGAAGCAACATAAAGTTCTTGTGAAGCCATCACCCTTTCAATTTGTCTTAAAATGCAGGCTGATTCAAGGAGGAAAGGCAAGTCAGATATTGCTGTGGTAATTCATAGAAAATACACGTTTTCCAATTAGAATGTCAGGTTTGCATTATTAGAAAATTAGAGGTATCTAGCCTGTGGGCTTTTTGTTGAAAAATTAATTTAAAAACATTCTATATTTTTATAGTCCAGTGTGATTAGAAACAACAATAATACAGTTTAAAGTGTGGCAAAAGAATCAGAAACACAAGAAAATTTCAAAATAAACTCTTGGCACTATTAATTAGGTCGTTATATTTTACCTTTCTAGCTTGCATTCTGCACATAGAAAAGAACACATTTGCACAGATATTTTGGTAAATATTTCTGTAGGTATGAGCATAGTTGCTAGAATAATACTTAGTAGAATGAAAAAGGGTTGAGTTTTTTTTTCTCCCAAATGAGTTAAATTGCATTTTATTTACCTCTGAAAAATTGTGTTAACTCAAGATAGACTACTATCTTGAGTTTCTACTATCCACCTATTAAAAGATATTTCCAGGAAATGTACACATTCTTTTTCTCCTGAACTGAATCCTGCACTCTTGAGCAGTACTCTTTTGATAGTACTGGAAATAATTTATTAACATATATCCACAGAATGGGAGTACTGTGGTTAAAGCAATAAAAGGAAATCTGCAGTTTATTTAACCTTGTCCTAATCCAGTCCTACTTTACCCGTGGTTCATCTGAAATTCTGTATCTGAGGGCAGATTTAATGCCCATCACCAGTTGTCAGTGTGTTTATGTCAAGAAGGTGTTTCAATGCACAGCGATAAGAAAGGCAGCTTCCTAACGTTGACATTCATCAAAGAGAATTCTAGTGAATCTACACCATTTAATAATTTAATTTGCTAAATGAAATATTAATAGCATAGTTACACCACACTTGAGCGGGTTACATCTCACTTATCATAGTTTTTGCCTCACTGTGTAGCTCCTTAATTGTAATCAACACACTCTCCATTTTGCCAAATTAAAAGAGTGAATTTGCCTGTAATGTGCAAATGAAGCAAAATATGGGGATTTTATAGTATGCACCAAGAAGTACAATTTTGGAACATGTAATGAGGAAAAAATGGTAAGTAGGAGAGAGAGTTCACATCTTAAGGTATTTTACTAGCTATTTCTTCAGCAATAAGTAATATTTTTTGCTTTGTAAAATATGAAACAAAGAAGGGAGAGATAGCTCTTGATGGGATGGGCAGTGTAATATGCAAGTAACATTTACTGTGAAGAAACTCAAGAAACATAGATGTAAAAATTAAGGGCCAAAAAATAAGTCAATAGAAGTTGCTAACAAGGAAAAAAAAAGATAGAATCAACAGTATCTGCATAAAGGAAAGCTCCTGACTCACCCTAATATCTATTAGATAATTATTAGATAATCTATCTTATTAGATAATAGAAAAGTAGGAGCAGGAGAGGACCCCAAGATCAACTGGTCTTTCCCTCTGCCATTGCAAGATTTAGCTATTCTCAATAGCTACTCTTTGTCTTGGATTCATCTTAAAAACCTCCAGTGTAAGACTTTCTACAATCTTGTGTTTAGCTCTTTACAGTGTTTTACCATCCTAGGACTTTGAAGGATTTTGCTAATACCTATCTGATCGTCCTTAGCTACAGTGTGAATCACACGTAAACCAAGCAAAGCCCATGCTCTCAGAGGGGTGTAAAACTGAAGCAAGGGAAAGAGGGATTATGTTTTAGAAGATTAAGAGGCTATTACGCAGTAACCTATCATAAATAATCTCCGAATAAAGGTAGAAATCACTGTACCTCTAACAGCATGTTGCTGTCTTGGTCAAAGGTGTGACAGCTGGTTATAAGCAGATCCTAGATACAACTGAAGCATCAGGGTTGACAACAACAAAGGGCAGGAGCACTTTTGGCATCCACCCGACCACAATCCGTCACACCTCCACAGGTCTTCGTACTTCACCGAGTCAATTGAAGAGAAGGATGGTGCGAGTGTACATACTTACACATATAAAAGCTGCAGGCATACCTTTGACCACGACACAGACATATCATTCAGTGTCTAGCTGACAAAGCCTCTTGTCTTAAAAAGTGGAATAGATAAATTTATAGGCAAATAAATTAGCCTTTATTGAAAAGCTGACCTAGAGTTCAGACTTAATTATCAATCCCATCTCAGAGATTTTCTAGTTTGCTTTTCAATAACAGCAATTTAGTTTTGAAATCCACAAGGACCCTAAGAAATAACTGTGCCATTCATAGACTGCATTTAGATTTCTAATGAGCTTCTGTTGTGAAGATCTTGAAAATACTGTTCCTTTATTTCTGCATTTGTTATGCCATCAGGAGCTCACTGTTCTCATCATTATGTAACTGGTTATGAAAAAAAAAATTGAACAAGATTCCAATATCTCCTGTCAACTCAAAATAATTTGAAAAGCAATTAAGAAGGAAGGTGTAAAGAAAAAAATTGAAAAAAACGATGTTTTTTACCAGCTACCTGAATGATATAAAATGAAAGGAGCAACATGAAAAGTTTTTCATTGCTGTTTTTTTTTTCTTCTTTTTAGAATAGTATCTGAAACAGAAACAGCTCTTGACAGCTACAGACACCAATGGAGCTAATGTCTTCTTTATTATTTTGCTGACAGTATTTCAATTTGGCTTTAAATCATCATTCATCTCTCCTTTGTTGTGGCTTGATTTGCCTTTGAAATAGCTGTGTAGTTTGGAAACCTAATTGTTGTCTCGATTACGGACAGGAGAACGTGCAATAAAGATATTCTCTCTCTGTGCCTTTGTAAGGAAGAACCATAATGACACGGGTTAGGATCTAGATGTTTGTACTTCCGTAGTTCCTGCTCAATCATGGGACTTCAGGAAGACAGAATTTCTGGTAGGAACCTGTTACAGACATGAAGCTAAAATACAGTCTTGAGAAAAAGAAGTATGTCTTTCAATGGCTTTAAAACCCTTATTGTATGACTATAATAATTGTGTGCATCTATTCTGTTGTATCAGTAAGAGATGCACATGCTAATGTTTCTTTAGGCAGATCTGGCAGCATCTCTTCTGCTAACACCTATGTAGGCGTTAAAGTCTAAATAATTTGGTGTCAAGTTTGTTTGTGCATGCAGGAGGGTGCATATTAGTTTCAACAGTAAAAATCTTTATTTTAGTTTACTCGTAATTCACAGCCGAAATGTGATATATGAATACGAAGAGGTTCACACTACTTAGAAGAATATTTTAACATTTAGTGCTTCCTGTTTCTTGTACTTAAAAAAGTAGTTTTTCATATGTCCTGTAAAAATTACAGGTTTCACATCATCCACCCACTAAGATTTCCTTGAGACACAAACACTACCTCTAAGAACCTGGCTGGAGAAAAAAATTAGGCATATCTGAGAGGTAACCTCTTTTCATTCAACCTTCCCATTCTCTGGAACTGTTACTGAATTGAAATATCAGTTCTTTTTGTTTTACTCCAGGAAATTAGTTACAATGACAAGGAGAATAAATTATTTTTCACTGAATGAGAAATGTAGAAAGCTGACTATGCTGAAAAAAACATCTATATATCTTCTCAAAAATGTAATTGAGCAGTGAAGGGAAACTGGTTAGAATACATTTTAAACTTCTTTTAAAATTCTTTCAAGGTTTAAATATATGTTTTCTTTATTCATTTGTTAAGGTCAGGTTTACATGAGAACATTTACTTGTGAGTTTGTTTATACTATTGAAATGTACTAATAGGAAAGCTTGTTATTCATGTATTAGTTGATGCATTAATACAATTCATTATATCAACGCATTAATTTTACTACATTGTTATCAGAACACATATACTTCACTGTAAATTCACAGATTTTAATATAAGCAACTATAAACTAACAAATTGATGTTCAGCTGAAAAATATGGACCACAAGGAACATTTAGCAATCACATTTTTTATTTTTGTTTATACCAGCCAAAGTATACAACTACAGTTAATTTTTTTCTTTTCAAAATTGTTAAAGACACCTCACAGCTAGCTACTAGTTATCATCTTCTTTTTCTAAGTGAATTAAAATGGAAAACCTTGGTTTACATTGGAAGTATTTGTAGCCAGACTATTTTCAGACCTATTCTTGTCTACAATAGGCAAAGCTTTTAGAGTTCTTTCGAGTCATAGCGCAGACAGAAAGGGCAGAAGGCTGCAATTTGGATCTGGCTGAAGTTCCTCACTGAAGCGTGCTTTGCCTTAGTGCAAGTTTGAGATGAAGCAAGTAAATCTAATTTGTGGCAGCAGCACAGAAATCATGAGGATGTTAAGATGGCAAAGCTGAGGTAAGGATCACCACACTCTCCTTTGAGCCAGCAGTCACTTTCCTTTATTGTCCCCGCAGGGGAAAGGATCAGGGTCGGGTTGTACAGATGGTCCAAGCAGTAGTGAAGCTGTCTCTTTGGTTTACGTTGTGCATGACAAAAAAATCCCCACACAATCTTAACTTTTGAATAACTTGTGTGAACTCTGACGTGTCACCTTATGGGCAGAAGGGGCAGCTGTTTTATGTCTATTTGTTGACATCTTTTTTTAAACTCTGTATCTTCACAATATTTCTAGGCAGAACGCACAAGGGTAGTTTCTGAGCTCCTCAAAGAAACATCCTTTGCTCTGCTATAGTAAAATATCTTTCATTTAATTATATTAGTCATAGAAAGGAACTTGCTAATATAAATATAATTTAATTGTAATAGAAGTATTATTTAGTTGTATTAGAAATAGAACTTGCCGTACAAAAGAACTTGATAAAGTGTCAAGAACTATGGAATTTAGGCCTTGCAATCCATATTTAACTGAGAAATGCTGTGAATTATAAGATCCATGGAAAATTATGGAAAAATTAGATAAAAGCAACGCGGGTTTCCCTATTTAAGTATCAATATTTTCACACTGATCAACTCAAAGCCACAGACAAAAGAATCCTGAATTCACCACCATCCATCCATTCCCTTGACTTAACTGTTTTCAATAGAGTATTTATCACAGCCACTTATCTGCAGTCAAATGTGCAAAAGACATGGAAACAACAGAGGGAGAGAGAAAATTACCTGCTTAGTTTGCACATTGAATTAATTAATTACTTGCACTAGTACTACACCTTTCAGCACAGATGTTACTTAAATAATAAATAATTTTTAATTTTTTTTTTCTCCAATTTTCTTTTATTAAATGTTTAGTATTATTCCCTCCTTTTCTCTCTCTCTCTTTCTCTGACACTTGGAAGCTTCAATCTTCAGTCCACTACAGAACACACAGAATATGCAGGGACTGCAGCTTTTTCATGGTCCTAAATTAGGAGAATACGAAAAAGCAAGTTACATTCTTATTGATTCTACAGGTTCCCAACACCCAATTAATCAGCATCTGCTTTCTTCAAAAATGGAAAAGGAAGTAAAATTTTGTCCCTCATGGGTTCTGTTGCAAATGGTAAGGCTCTACAGCAGCTCCAGGACAAGGATCCTCAGCATCCTGAGCTAATTAAACTTTTTCTACTTGGTTGAGATTTCAGTACAAGCGAGGAAAATGGAAACAAGTACGTTCAGAGTCCTCTTCTTGCTGCTGCCAAGGCCAAGTGGGGAAAATGGAGGAGATGATAGGCAGTATGTTCTAAAAAAATAAAAGTAGTTTCTACTTTCAAATTGAAACCCAGACAAACAGAAGATTAAGGCTTCTGATGTTATTTTCTAAAAGAATTGTTCTATGGAATAACAAAGAGGGATCGGGCAAGGCAGATCTCCAAGGCCTTCACATACCTTTGTTGCACATAAGAGTTTTAATTTAGACCCAACAAAAAAGTAATCTGGAACGAGACTTGGGCTTCATCAATAAAGACTTTATAATCAGGCTAAAGCATCTAACCAGTGAGTGATCCTGTAAAGACATGCACATGTGTGCAAGGGACATTTCCTCTCGATATTCCACTTCTGTAGTTGTTCAGACTTTGGCACTTAGAACTCTAGAATCAGATTTCCATTCTCTCTCAGATGAGGGCTTGGCCAAAAAAGGTATTCTTTGAACTACTTTCTCTTGTGAGATTGTGGATTAGAGGGGTTTCTGTTGGGTAATCTCAATGTCTCATTAGACTGAATGTCATTGTATAGAAGCAGTTTTATCCTTTGAATTATTCTAGAAAATTGTTGAGAATTTAGAAGCATAAATACATGCCACCTTTGTTCTGCCTTCCCACCTCGGGAGCTGATACAGGCTTCTTTACACTACAGTGAAAAATTCTACTGTGCATCATGTCTACTGTACCTTGCAGTGATTTTTCCTCATGTTTACTTTTTCAGTGCCTTTCTTATTTTTTACTTGCTGCAGATATATGCAAATCCCTTCACTGTGTCAGCTGAACAATCTGTAGCAATTTTGGCATCCCATGCCTTTGTCCCTGTAATTATTTTTCTTGAACTGTATTAACTTATTTTGTTCAACAGCTATTCACTTTCTGCTCTTTTCCAGAGGATTATAGTTTTAACAACCTTCTCTATCTATTACTACTTAACCACACTGGTATCTAGTGCCCTTTTTAACTGTTCAGACTTAATAGAATTAATTTCCCTTGTGTTTTGTGTGGTGGTTTATTAAGTATTAACTACTTTTCTGCAGTAGATGGCATATGCAATTCATTGTAGAATTTCAGTTAACATTTCTGCAGGTATTCTGCATTCCATGAAAACATTTGCAGCATTAAAAATAGGGAAAAGGAAAAAAAGAATAGTTTTGAAAGATTCCTTCACTGCAGCCAAATCCTCTCACTGAAGCTTTTCTCACTCCCATGCCAGACAGTACCCCTGGAAAGGTTTAGAGGTTCAGAAGTGGTTGCAGGGAGTATTCCTCCAAGGAATATCTATTATTGATATTAATTATTGCTACTATATAAACACTAGTAATTACTAGATAGGAAGAAATCACATAACTACATGCTGGTCTCACTGCTTAAATGTACTTCTGAATAGGACTCAGACACCACAGTTATGAAGATATTATTAGAGAGTACATTAAACAAATAGAGCAGAAAGTGTTGCCCAGTACTTTCTCAATCACAATGGAACCAATATTCCTGACTGATATGAAAAGATGCTACTTCAGGTTTTGACTGTCTATCTCCCATCATCATCCTGTGATAACTTTTTTTCAGGGGGGAGAAATGTAAGTTTAGATTTCAGCTATATTCCAAGCAATAATTTTTTACTTCCTTAGAATGTCCTAACTCCTTTGAATGAGATACATTTATTTTCTTCACTTTCTGTCTGTGCTTGGTGTAGGAGCACACTTTTAAAAAGATTCCATGTTCTATGTTAGAGGTGAGGTAATTTTTTCAGGTAGTACATTGGGATCTTTATGGATGAAAGTTACTTGATACTGTAAACTTGAGTTATGCTGCTGTTCTGAAAACATGATGTAAAGATAGCTAGTGAAATGTTATCTTTCCCTGCATCCTCCTGCCAGGAGGGGTTACATGGCCTGCAGACAGCTGTGGGTATCACTATAATGAATTATCTCTTACCTAGAGAAGCAACAAAGCTATGCACATTTTTAAGAGGAGTTCCTAGCCTTACAGCCATCTGTAATTTCAAAAGATGGCCAAATATGGTCTATGGCATGCCTACAAGTAGAAGATCCGAAAGTATCTCAGAGGCAGGCATTACAGAGATTATTTGCAATAGACACGTTCTGTATCTGAATTTATCACTGAAGCCAGGGAAGTTACTGTTTAGAATTAATGATGCAAATGCACTGATTGGAGTACATTTTCATATGGGTTTTCCAAGGGCTGGTTCTGCAAAATTGAAATGTCTCGGTGAGTTCATTTAGTTTTAGAATGAGAATAAATCTGATCCACACCACTGAAGTTTCATTTGCTTATTCTGAAATCATCTTCATCAATATGACACTGGAATTAGTAAAGACTTAATCACCTGATAAGTGTCAACCCAGATATGAAATCATGTCTGAGCAAACTGCTCACCGGCACATGCAAGAACATCTTCCTTTGGAAATGATACCTTCGACATGATAAGGATCAAACTTGAAATGAAATTTAGCTGTACTTGGGATGCTGCTAATCTGTGTAGTTCTTTGCCTTTCAGCCACATAGTACTGTTATAAATCAATAAACTTTCTGGGATCCTGATTGACTGAGCTGTGACATTTCGTCTATTTGCAGCTCAGAGAGTGTCTTGGGACATTCAGTAACTGTCCTGATGACACCTACAAGATGTATTTCTCCATTTATGAAAAACGTGTAGGGTATGTGTATTTCTGCAGAAGTGTATCTTCTTTAGCATTGTTCAACCTAAGACATAAGTGATCTCATTGGCATTTAGGGAAAGCCACATTTGAGTTTAATTCCTAGTGCTCCATTTATTTTATTGAAGTAAAATTTGTGTAAAAAGTGTTATACGCTTTTTTATTTAAGTATAAATGTTAGTAAGTAGATGTTCACATATGCAGTTCATGGAGCTTTCTAAAAAGTTAATATATACGGCTCAAAGTAGAATAATTTAATAATTTTATTACTACTGTAACCACTTGCTTAGAAAATATGAATGAAAATAACAGTAAGGAAAATACACTATTCTAAAATGTCTTGGGAGTGGCTGATACACCAGAAGGCTGTGCTGCCATTCAGGCTGGAAAGCTGGGTGGAGAGAAGCCTAATGAAGTTCCATAAGGGCAAACGTAGGGTCCTGCACCTGGGGTGGAATAACCCCATGCATCAGTCCAGGTTAGGGGCTGACCTGCTGGAAAGCAGCTCTGCCGAGAGGGACCCGGGAGTCCTGGTGGACAAGAAGTTTACCATGAGGCAGCAATGTGCCCTTGTGGCCAAAAAGGCTAGTGGTCTCCTGGGGTCCGCTAAAAAGAGCAGGCCAGCAGGTCAAGGGAGGTCATCCTCACCCTCTACTCTGCCCTGGTGAGGCTACATCTGAAGTACTGTGCCCTGGTGTCCAGTTCTGGGCTCCCCATTTCAAGAAGGACAGGGAACTACTCAAGAGAGTATAGCAAAGGGCTATGATCAAGGGAATGGAGCACTTCTCTTATGAAGAAAGGCTGAGATACCTGGGGCTGTGTAGTCTGGAGAAGAGAAGACTGAGAGGGGATCTCATCAATGCTTATAAATATCTAGAAGGTGGGTATCAAGAGGACGGGGCCAGACTGTTTTCAGTTGTGGCCAGTTGACAGGACAAGGGGCAACAGATACAAACTGGAATGCAGGAAATGCCGTCTGAACATAAGAAAAATCTTCTTTAACTTGAGGGTGGCAGAGCACCGGAACAGGCTGCCCAGAGAGGTGGTGGACTTTCCTTCTCTGGAGATATTAAAAATGCACCTGGGTGCCTTCCTGTCCAGCCTGCTCTGGGTGAACCTGCTCTGGCAGGGGTTGGACTGGATGTCCCTTCCAATCCCTACCTTTCCGTGATTCTGTGAGTTGTTTGGGTTTTTTTCTTCCAGAAAATGCTAACGGAGTGCAAAAAACCCGAGAAATGATTTTCAGCTCCTTCAAGATTTCCTCACAGGAACGATTTACTTTTATTCTTAATCCTTCCTACTTCACAAAATTCAAGAGTTTTTGTCATCATAAAAAGAGGAATATGCAACTCCCAATTGCATGATTAACCTCTACGGCTAGATTTTAATACTCTGAAAATATCATTGGTAATTATGTACACCAAGATTACATTTGCAATTTCTACATTATGGGTTTTTTTTTCTTCAACATGAAGGATTAGGTCACATATTTGCCTAGACTAATATACTGTGGTTGATATTATTCAGTAGCAAATGCCAGTGAAATGTAAAATGAAAACAAGGAACACATAAAAATGCCTAATGATGAAGTCTCTGTAACATTTTACAAGATAATATGTATTTTCTGGTATAATATCTGTACTGGTAATCTATAAACATGCATTCTATCTCTCTGTTATCGGGTTTTTTGCTTTTGATGGTTTGGGAAGTCTCATCCCCTCTCCTTGTTTCCGATCTCCTACCCAAATCTATTTTCACTAAGCCTTTAGGTTTTAGAGTCTTAAAAGAATACCTTCTAGTGCACTAAAACCAAAGTATTATTTCCTTATCCCTTAACCTTATCCCTGAAACAGTGTTAAATAACAAACTTCTTCAGAGTCTACCATTCCTGTTCTTTAAGCACCTATTTATTGGTACATAGTTTTCCTTCACAGACACCATTCAGGTTTCTTCTTGTCACATAATTTTCATAATTTTCTTGTACAACATGGCCTAAATATTTGTTCAATTTAATTTATGCTGTACTGGAGTACAATGAACTGGCTCACAAGTATGATTTCAGAATGTAGGTGCTACCTCAGTATTCAAGCTGATTTTAAAAATGGGGCTTACATTTTTTGTTCAAGCCAGTCACTTTTTTCAACTGTTCGATAGCTAATCAAACCTGATACAAGCCAGTTATTTCCTTTATCTTTCTGTTCTACAGAGTCTCTTCTTTCCAAAATTCCTTCTTTTTTTCTTTATCTCTGCAAAATGATATTATGTTAAAATATTTTTGGATTAAAGGAAAAATTTCCAGAGGGCATATATATTATATAAAAAGATATTACATAACATCAAATGAGACCCTTATAAAAAAATAAGAAGGTTCATCTTAGGAAGATATCTGGCCATACTTTGAATCGAGCATTCAAGGTTTATAGAATTAGCTGGCATCAAAAAGTCAAATGGGTTATAAGAATAACTTCTTGAACACTAATAAATGGTGCACAGAGAAATACCACGGATACCTTTGTCACCTATCTTCTTACAGGATGAATTAACCTCAGATATTTTATTTACTTATTGTGCATGTGGTATCCCTTGCAATGTACAACGGGCAAGCATGCTCAGCCTCAGTGCTGGCTAGACATGGGAACAGGGGAGAATACATCTCAGCATCTTGTCTGCTCAAGGTGTGACTGCCCTTAGTAATTATAAGAAATTAATCCATGACTGCAAGCAATGTTTCTCTTAACCTGACTCCTCAAGCAACAGTTACTTTGGTAAATGATTGGGGACCTCAATGAAAAGGTTAAAAGTAACTGTAAAAAATGAATAATAACCTAACTAGGCTATTATCCTACCTAATATTAGAATAACATAATTCTGTTATTCTACTATGTACATATGCAGTACAAAATACTAGCCTTTGATTATTTTCCATATTTATCCAATCTATAGATAAATATATGGTTGATACAATGGTTTTTACAGGAAATTTTATCCCAAACTTTAAGTACAAAAATGTGCTCTATTACTTCATTCTCTATTTTAACAACTGACTTGCATTTAATTTCATCTTTAACTGCACAATGTACTATTTTTATTACACTTCTCAATTTCTTGTATTTTCTGCAATTTAGTTTTTAATATTACAGAATGTACTCCATAATGAGTTGGCTGATGAGGTTTGTTTCAGCAAAGGTATTATAAGTAATGAAAATCTACCAGATAGCTTTTTCTCTATACCCCAATCCAACAAAGCCTGAGATATAATTAAATTCATATATGTATCACCACACCACCTTCAAAAGGGTTTTGAGTTTTGTTTGGAGTATCTTTGAGCCTTCCAACTAGATTTCATTTGCCACTTTAAAAGGGTGTTGATTTTTTGAAGATTTTCTGAAAAATCAGCCACCGTGTGGCAGCAATGGATGAGATTGTGACGTTGAATGGGCTCATGAATTGGGTCGTAAGGGTCATAAAATAGCATCCAGTAGTTTAAGTATTTCCTCTGACTTTTATCAGACTCTAAAAATTTTAGAGTCAATGGATAGCAAAAATTAATGAGGCTGGTTGAGGTATTTGTTGACAATGGATTACTGTAAGAAAACATGAGACAAACAAAATTTTATGTGTTGCATATTTCCACTGAACTCAGGGAAGTAGAATAAAATAAAAAGAAAATCCTTATGAAAATATACACACTACCCTCCCCTTGTGTTGGGAATAATCCAGAAAATTATTGGAAAACTTGCCAAAGTATTAGAAACTGTGAGCACGAGTACTCAACACTTTATTCTTCTAAAAATAATTCCTATTTTTTCACTTTCACAAATGAAAATCAGACATATACACTTGCATCCTTAAATGAGCAATTTCTGGATGACCTATTTCTGATTGGTAGTAAAAAAATAATAATAATGTAAAACAACCTGAAAACTTATTTGGCTTAATTTTGTGTCAGTAAAACACAGGAAGCAAAAATACTTGAAATACACATTATAACCTTGATCATTTACAGAAAGAGGTTGTCATCTTTCTCAGAATTTTGGATAAAAATGCGGATTTTCTTGGCAACAGTTGCTAGGTGAAACACTGCACGACAAAATGGACAACCGTAATTCATAGGAGATGAAAACTTGGAAATTATTAACTTGCTTTCCTAGCTTCTGCAATTTGATTTATAACTGATCATTTTGTTTAAAGGGACAACCTGGAGTTACAGCTCCATAAGAAACTTTTGTGTAAAAATAACAAGGGCTAGTTTATAGTGCATGTTTCATGATTTTACAGAGTAAGGACAACTAAGGATTTCATTTGATCCTTACATGACCTTACATATCTTTCAAGTGGCTATGATGACAAAACAGGTAGGTAAACACTATCTTTCACAAAATATTTTTGACATTCAATTACTGATCAATTTGACATTTTCCTTTTCTTAATGGGATGACTCTACCATTGCCCTATGCAGTTTCACTGTGATGAAGAGACATTTTCCTATACTAACTTAAATAAATTCCCTCCCAGTTATGGTTTTCCCTCTCCTTCCTTGTTCATTGAAACCTTTCTGCTTCAGATACTATTGGAAATTAAGTTTTGATATTATAAGTGTATTTGTTGTTGATGTTTTTACAAGTAATACATATGAAACATTTTTTCTCAAGACTATAACCTTACGTTACACCCTCATCAGCTTGTGAGCAGTCAGGTTCATTTTGTGCAATCCTAACTCTGGAATCATTTATTGCCTTGAACACAAACATTTTCACTTATCATGTTACTAAGCGGCTACATCTGCAGCTACCGATAGCCAGCTTTGCATTTCCCACATTTCTCCTCTAGGGAGATAAGCATCTGAACTGAGATCTGACCACAGCAGTTTATATTTACATGTATTTAAAAATCTGCCTCTTCTTGTAATTATTTCCGTAACAAACACAATTTATTCTTATTTATAGGCATCCTAAATAAAATGTGATTAATTAATTATTTTGCTAGCCCAACACGTATTTGTAGCATGAAGAATTTAACAGAAGAAATAAAAGTATTCTATAACAAGGGACTGCTTATAGGTACTTTCCTTCCTTAGCAAATCCCAAACATGTACCTGGTATGTGAGTCTGCAGGTAGCAAATTTTAGTATATATAGTGTGTGGAAATGATCACATAATTGTTTTTAAGTGTGGTTATCTTTTGTGACATATTAGAATTAATGTGCTGTTCTGATTAGCCTTGAAAGAGCTTGTCTTATTACAAACTCTAAAAGCACTGCAGCAAATAACCAAGCTGATATTAAGAGTGGCAAACTGAGGGCATTTGTGCTGCGCCTAAAAAGAAATATCCTTGCAATCTCACTATTGTGTCCCTGTAGGGCACGTATTTCTTCTCACCTTTTAGGAAAGAAGTGAGCTGATTATGGCTTTCTTGTTTGTTTTAGAAAGCTGAGAACTGCCTCACATTTGTGTGCCTTACAAAACTAGGAGGAAAACCACGTAACCCAAGCAGAGGCATGTTACGCCCAGAAGCAGCCTGAGCAACGTTTAATATTCACTGCTACTGTGAAATCCTGTGAGTTCCTTAAACTACTACAAATTACCAAATGTTGATAATTACCAATGACCAAAATTTTTCTAAATATCTAATGTGTAAGCTACATGGATCTGAAGATTATTATTATTAAGTATTTGTATAGTGTATCGATTGGATTGGAAGTCAGATAAAGATGAAAAGACAACTGTTTGAGCCTTCCAAGTCACTTTCAGAATGAATTCCAGTCTCTAGAAAACAGAAAATTAGATTTGTTTTGCAGATGAAACAGTCTATTCAGAATATACATAGATCTAATATTTATTAGCAGGCTGCATGTCCGAGATACAGTAGAAAACTTTGTTTTGCTATTGTCCATTGAAGAAAGAAAGGGAAATACTAACGTATCCTTAGTTTCACAGGATTTTTTTGTTTGGTAGTTTTTTTTTGTTTTTTTTTTTCTCCTTTTTGTTCCCTTTCAGCAAATGTGGAATTTTTCAAAATCACTAGAAGAGTGCTTGTACAGTAGATGGGTTTTATAGTACAGCACTTCTTAGTACAGGAGATGGTCGAATATCAAAACATCTCTCTTACAAAAAGTGCTCTATATTATGATAATCAATATACAAAAAGTATATGATTACTTAGTTGGAGATACAAGACTTGCTAACACGAGATTTCATAAGGGCTTCAAATTATGATTAAAATAGTAATTAATATGATTGGTTTATCTACATAAAATTCTTTTTTTTTCTCCTGTTTATTATAATAATAAAACTAGGCATAAAAAAAACAATTCCCTTACGTATTTTATAGTGTGTGCTAACACTTTTATGCCTTAGTATTTCTGAAAACTCTAACCCAGCGATACATAATGGCAATATTTATAGTCTTGTCCTCCATTTCTTCTTTCCTATGCCTGAAGAAGAAATAAATAAAGGATCTTCCTTCCTTATTTAATAGAAGATTATCAATAAAAGAGAACAAAAAATGTGTTCTCCCTTTTCAATAATTGATATCTGGAACTATTCAAATTTTAGGTCATCTATAATGTTTTCAGAAGTGACTTTTTTCCCCAGCTATCAGTTTCAACACATACATTTCCCGCCCAGCATTTGGAGCTAACTCATTTAATACAGCTCAGTCTCCCTCAAAACAAGAAAAGACTAGTTTTAATACAGTAAAGCCATCCAACATCATTTTATAAACAGATGCAGTGTGTAGTTTGCAATACACATGGGTCAACGTTAATTCTATTAATTTGTGTTCTCTCATAGAAAGCTTTTGCTGTCTTTTTTTATCCTTGCATGCCACACGCGAATTAAAAAAAAAGAGAAAACATAATTTTATTTTCTCCTTATTTCTCTAAGTTTGCAGATTTTTAGTATATTCCAAAATATCTCAAACATAAGAAGATATAAACAAGTCTGACACAAAAGGAAAAGTCAATATCAATGAGGTTTTTAAGCTTCCATAATTAGCCTGAGCCATGGAAATTAATCTCATAGAGATAACAAATATAGAAGGCAATATCTGCTCCCTTTGTTCAGTGAATCCAGCCAAACAGTAAAGGTTTTTATTGCGGAGAAATAATTTAAACTGCTCCATTTAGACTAATCCTGAAGTAAATACGAGTGCTGCCTGAAAAGGACTAGATTTCTCACAACAGAAAGTGCATCAAATGAACAAAAAAGAAACCTCGCAGGGTAAAGTAATCACACCTGCTTTCTCTAACCTTTCCAAGCCCCACAGTGGTGTTGCCCCTATTAGTCCATCCAGAGAACGAGCACTTCACCGGCTTGCAGTGGCACTAAATAAATCGGCAAAGTGCTTAACATAGGAATGCAACTTGCAAGACCCCCGTTCATGAAACTACCCCGCTCCGACTGGAAAGCCCCCGTGCTGATTAAACAGCCTTAAACGGAAGCGTGTTATCGGCTTCTTCCAGAACAATCGTATCCGAGTATCCCAGCAGAGACACAGCCTCACCGTGTGGCATTACCTTCTGGATCGAAGGGAAGGAAACCAGTGTGTCTCAGTGGCAGGAACTGATTTGCAGCGGGGAAGGTAAAGCCTAAAGGTGGAGGAGCGAAGGGAATGGCTATGAGTTAAGGCTCTGACAGCAAGTAGCTGGGTAATGTAGCTGGGGGCTGCATTATCTTTATTGTGTAAACTCTCTGTGCTCCTCAGGAGGGGTGGAGAAGATCTGATAGCTATTACTTTTACAGTTACATTGAAGCTACTCAGAAAAAGATTGCTAACTCGGGGCATATTGTAAGATACCCCCTGTTTTTCTAATGTCTTCATGAATTCATTGCCTAACATTTAATTTTCTTGGGGCCAGATTCTGCCAGCTCCTTTGGAAGTGTGGTATCCACCAGGAACAGTTGCATCAATTGTGTTGGAAAAGGTGGCAGAAAAAAATAAAGCATTATGCTAATCCTGGAGCGTGCTGCAGGATTATGAATATCAAGGCTAAATGCATTCCACAGTCCAGACTTTCCAAGTTCTCTCTTCCAAAATGAATAAGATTGCTTCAGATTACATGCTTTAGTGAATCAAACATTTTGGCCATCCTTCTGATACCATTTACACAGAACTTTGTTCGTAAGAGCATAGAACTGGGTTGGATCTCTCCCCTTTTCAGCGGTATGAACAGTGTCAGGGAACAGACAGAATTCTTTTTCAGTCTGTAAATTAAATGGAAATATATCGAGGGAAAGACAGCGGGGGGCTCACTGAATGTTTTTATCTAACATCTGGCTGAATTGTTAACAGGGAAAAGCTAATCTGTGAAATTCTTCTCTCCAAAGATGAGGCTGCCAATTGAATTTTCAATTTAGAATTAGATTTGAATGTCGAGAAACTTTGTACAAACTCTTGCAATTTTACAAGACCACTTTTAAGGAACTAAAAATAGTTTATTCAAACAGAGAAAATGTCAAACTCAGCACTTGTTGTGAACAACCTACATTGTTTTTTTTTTTTTTTTAGAAACAAAAGCACTTAGTGATGGCACTCAATTATTTTTCAGTGTTGATTGAAAAAATATGTATTTCAGTGACAAAATATCTATCATCTTTCACATGTAATATCTGTTTCATTGTACAACAAAATTTTATTCCTCTAAAGTATGCAAGAAGTCCTTCATGAGTCTGAAAGTGCACAAAACAAGCACAATTTTGGAGTACCTTTATTTATTTATTCTGTAAATTATTCTTTTTCTATCTTTGCATCTTTGATTGTTTAACTGTATATCACTACACATATTTTCACAGATATATTCACATACTATTTTCTGTGAGAAATTTTGCTAAATTTTAAGAAGTCAACAGATCTACCAAAGGAGGGATGCCTTTACAACAAAGTCTACTGATCTTTTATGGTACACTGTTGGGAACTCTAACACGATGTCAGATACCACCTCACAGCGGTCCAAGAGAGAAAAAAAAAATAATCTGAGTGATACCTAGGTTTTAAAGAACTAATTACCTCCCAGCATTCAAAAGTATCTTAGAGAAGCATATCCACCTGATAAGAGATTCTTATCTTGAACACCTTAGGGAAGAGATCTATAAAGAAATTAGGAGGTCATATTAGGTGGAACTATAATGTTTTTTGAAGTAACGTAACTTTTAACTTGGGGGGGATGAAGGAAGAGGAAATAATCAAACCCTGTTAATAAAATTTTATCAAAAATAGACATCTCTGGATGAAGTCAGTTTCGTACAGAATAAACAGAAGGACAAGACTTTTTTATGGTCCTGTATTATTTTCTTTTAACGACAGTCAAACCTTTTCATAGTTTTCTGACTTATCACAGCAAAGGTGAGATTACTATGAGTTTGTGGAACTGAAATGGCTGAATGATTTTAATGAATAAAACAAAAAAGTCCGGATGAAGGAGACTGATCTGACACAGTCTACTTGGATTTTCAAGGTTTTTCTGCAAGCAAGGTCCCTCATCAAATATTTTTGAAACTCTTGCAATGTCAAGCAGCAGGAAGATGGATAAGAAGATAAGATCCATTAAAAATAGTTAGAATCAAACTGAAGGTCATTTTTCACAATGCAAAGTGATAACTGCTGATATCTGTTCTTGTCAGCATATTCATAAATAGACTGGAATGGAGAATAAATGGTGCAGTGACAGGCTGAGGGACACAGCTGCCTCTTACCCATGTGTAGGTTTGACCAGTAATGAAGCTGAATATATATCCTAGACCTACACACACAGACACACCGAGGACATTGACACGATACAGAGTCATTTAAAGTACTGAATATGAGAAAGACTCTTTAGCCTGGAAAAGAAACATCCGAGGCAAGAAAAACAGGATTATGAAATGAAACACGAAGTGTTCTGTCTTTCCAGTACGAAGACAATTAGTGGTTTCACCATAGGTATGAGAAGAGAGTTCTCTACGCTGTAGTTAAAATGTGGAACTTCTAGCCAGGGGAAAAGTTCATAAGGGTATCAAAAGCAAGTGGTAAACTCAGAGAAGAAAAATGTAATTAATTCCATCAAACACTAAGACTCCGTTGAGTAATGTTAAGAGCATAACCACCTCCTGCCTGGCCACTGGAGCCCAAGCTGGTGCTCAGAGACCCAGGATCTCTGCCCAGACTGAGGAACACAGCTGCCACTTGTCCATTTGCAGGTTTTGACCAGTAATGAAACTGAGTATGCATCCTAGACCTACAGACACACACCCAGAGACACCCAGAGGACACCGACGTGACCAGCTTTGCCTTCAGCAGCACCTGCACGCAGGAGCCATATTGCACCCAAGCACAGACAGCCATGTCTTCTCCTCTGGGGTTGGCTCAGACAGGAAGTCTCTTGTGTAGGCACATTCACAGCCCTCTTGGGGACCCTCTTGGGGTTCACCTCCCACCAAGGAGGTGGTTGAGGCCCCTTCCCTGAGACATTCAAGGTGAGGCTTGACGAGGCCCTGGACAACCTGGTCTAGTTGGGGGTGTCCCTGCTGAGTGTGGGGGAGTCGGACTAGATGGCCTTTGGAGGTCCCTTCCGGCCCAGATGATTCTATGATTCTATGATAAGCATATGCACACATAGGTCTCCTGAGTCCAGGCTGATCTTCCTTCAGGTGGCACCTGTAGTTTCTCGATAGCCCATCAGTGTGACTGATGAGGTTTGTTTCTTCTCAGTGCCTCCATGCTTGTTTTCTCAGGGTTGTGAGAATAGTTTGTTTCTGGTTTCCCCCTTTTTCCCAAATGACAAAGTCTCTGATCAGAAAACCTCACTGGGATAAACATTCTCACACCCTCACAGGCCCACATCAATTAGCGTGACTGACCAGGTTTCATTCTGCCTCCCTTATGATTTGCCGCATCTTTATGTCCCTGGCATGTTCCTGTTTATGACTTCTTCCTTTTTTTATTATCATATTATTTTTGCTTTGAAAAGGCTCTTGATCTCATGCCCTTAAAGGAGTCTGCGCTCTCCTTCCACATAACTTTACACAGTCCTCTTTTGGCTCAGGAATCTGAGGTGTCGACCAGTAGAACATCACTTATGTTTATCTTGTAGCTTCCTCAGGCATCAGTTTCAGTCACGGTGGAAGACAAGATCCAGAAGTTGCAAATTTGATATTTGTCCAAAGTGGCCATTTATATGACCACCTTATAGCAACTAATAAAATCAGGAGTTCTTAGTGGGAGAACAGAATTCAATTCCTTTTCTGTCTGATCTGAAACAGATGCCTGAGCCAACATAGGAAATTAATTATCGTGCTGTTTAAGGCTTGATTCTGTGTTGGTGTGTACAGTTAGTTCCCCTTGTTCAGTCAAAAATGTGAAATGCCATTTCTTGGCTGATCTTTAAAATCTGTTCAAGAAAGCTGGTGTCTAAATCTCTCTCTGATGCCAGTAGCTTGATGTTTACTTTTTAGAGAGCATTTTTCTACCATGCCCTCTCTCAGTCTGTTATTTCTTCTGTTTTGTAAACAAGCTATAGCAAACTAATTTTTTAACAGTAATCTAGATAAATCCTGCATTTGAAAATTAAGTGTCACGTGTTATTTAGCTGCAACTTCCTCTTACAGCACTGCCAGTTATTTGTGCTGGATGTAATCCATAAGTCTATTACTGGGAAACTGTGTGAGAAGAAACTACCATTGCCTGACCTAGAGTATCTTCAGTGAACAACATTTTTTCAGCAGCTTTAATACCTTCCTCCTAACAAACACCCTCGTGACTTGGGTTGCAGTAGCCTGCAGCCCCCACGGCAGAGGCTGTCGATGCAGTGTCTTGCCTGCTGTGACCAGCTGCGGGACTGAGCTCGGGGTATTTCCACTGTCAGTGCTTGGAGCAGGATGGAAAGGTGACTTCAAATAACACACACAGAGGGCTGCAAACTCGGTTCTGAAAGCAGCTTTGGTGCCTACAGATCTGCAGGTTCCCGTTTGCATACTGAACTACAGAAATCAGTTCTTTGTTCTGATGATCGGTTATAATTTTGTGTGAGGAACGTAACTGTTGCACTCACAGTGTGTCATTGCAGTTAACTGGTGCAGAAAATGGCTCTTCACAAATTTATGCAGCTTATCGGCTTTGAATAAATTCTTGAACAGGCATGTCTTTATGATAAATGTTTAATGATGTCTAAGATGATAAGAAAAATGGCTGGGGAGGGGGCTTATTGTTGGTTTTGGTTTTAATTTTTTGGTTGCAGTATCATTATGATGGGACAAGAAACGTAGAATATAAAGTAAGTAGAATTAAAAAAAAAAAGTAATTGCATAAAACCTGGAAGTATACTGCTTGCCTTTATGATATCCATAATTGCATTGCTGATTTTTAATTAAACATATATTTTGTGAAATATGTCCCACAAATAACCCTACAGAGCCATACTTTTAATAACTATTAATCATTCATTTAGTATGTACAAAGGGCAGTGAAAACCATTACTGGAACAGACTGATACAAGGCAGAGCAGAACACAGGAGACTTCACAGAGCATCTCGTCTGATTGAATCCACTGATAGGTTTACAATGGGCCCTTCTTTAGGAGAGAAGATAAATCTATGTTCTCCTTAGTCTTTGTTATTAAAAACAATGGCCTAATTCTTTCTGGCAGGTTATTTCTTAGGTATTACTTTGGCTGTTCATAGACCAAATATATCATTCATAAACCAAATATATCATAGAATCATTTGGGTTGGAAGGGACCTTAAAGATCATCGAGTTCCAACCCCCCTGCCCTGGGCAGGGACACCTCCCACCAGAGCTGGTTGCTCCAAGCCCCATCCAGCCTGGCCTTGAACCCCTCCAGGGATGGGGCAACCACGACTTAGTTCCCTGTTTAAACAGAGCCCTGGGGAAATGCTGCCTCCGGTCCCCGAGCGAGTCTGTCTGTACCCAGCCCGGCTCCCTGGGGGGGCTGCAATGTGCCCTGGGGAGACACCCCTAAGGAAAAGAGATTTTGAAACAATCAAACGCAGCGACAGTGATTCCTTGTGGGAAAACATCCATTGGGTAACATCTACTGAGGACAACAGGGCCATATTCTACAGATTATTAGGTGACAGTTGCTTATTACTCAAACTTTAACTATTTTTCTTCTGAATATAAAATGTCAGTGTCAGAAGTTCTTATACAATCAGTGAAAGTGGACATCAGAGACTTACAATCAAATTTTAAGAAGAAACCTTCACCTTTTCACTTTTCTCTATTTTCCCTTATTTTCATTCCCCTGTCAGGGAACCAACGCACCAAGGATGAATAAAAAGGCAGTAACAGCGAGCCAGGCAGGAGTACAAAGATCAGAGCAGCTTCGTTTGTCATCATCTGCCTCGAAACACGAGGCACTTCAAGATCTGGACAGGCAGCCAAAGAAGAGAGTCGGTCTGGATATCACTGGAACCTCAAAGCCTGGGATGCCCCTCGGACTGACACGGAATGACACAGACTCATTACTGCCTGCTCCTCCTGACTGTCAACGAAAGCATCATCCCCTTCTCATCCATCCAAAGGCCCTCTGCATTTTCCATTAGCACTTGTTGCAGGAGGTAAAAGGCACGTGGATGTACAGAGCAGATGCTTTCCTCTGGGGTCTGAATTTTGTGTGGTCGTTACGATATGAGACCCTTCTGACACTCTTTGTAATGATCCCGTGGGGAAGCAAACACTTTCAAGTCCTACAAAACCCTCAAAATGCCTAATGAAGCTGAAAATACTTTGGCCAAGAAGGTCAACAGCATCCTGTCCTGTGTCAGGAGCAGCATGGTGAGTAGGACTCGGGAAGTGATGGTCCCACCTCGAGGCCTGCGTCCAGTTTTGGGCCCCTCACCACAAAAAAGGCATTGAGGTGCTGGAGTGGGTCCAGAGAAGGGCAGCAGAGCTGGTGAGGGGTCTGGAGAATAAGTCTGATGAGGAGAGGCTGAGGGAGCTGGGGGTGTTCAGCCTGGAGAAAAGAAGGCTGAGGGGAGACCTTCTCCCTCTCTCCAACTCCCTGAAAGGAGGGTGTAGCCAGGGGGGATCAGTGTTTTCTTCCAAGGAACAGGTGATGGGACAAGAGGAAATGGCCTCAGGTTACGCCAGGGGAGGTTCAGATTGAATATTAGGAAAAATTTTGACACTGAAAGGGTTATTAAGCCTTGGAATGAGCTGCCCAGGGAAGGGGTTGAGGCACCATCCCTGGAGGGATTCAAAAGCCGGGTTGACATCGTGCTGAGAGACATGGGTTAGTGATGGGTTTTATCAGAGTTAGGTTGATGGTTGGACTAGGTGATCTTAAAGGTCCCTTCCAACCTGGAGAATTGTATGATTCTACTTCATGTGTTTTTAAAATACCATCCCAAAAAATGGAGCACACGGAAATAACCAAAGCAGAGTGGTACCTGGGCGGCAGGGCAGCAGAGCCATCACTAGAGGGTGTTTTAGGACTCCAGAAGGATTGCCAGAGCTTCTCAATATAATGAAACTGAAGATTCATGACAATGTCCAAAGTCACCTAACAACGAAGAACACAACCCATGAGCTGCTCTGCCAGCAGTGTGTCACACAGCCTAAGCATAAATTTCACATGCTGCCACTTAGATGAAATAATTTACAAGAAAAATAATAGAAAGGGCATTGTTTTAATGATCAACATGACATAAACCAGGTCACAGAATGAAAAAATAGCACAAAGTGCAATATTTGAGTTGTAATACCCAGGAAATCAAGCATCCCCTATTATATTCTAGCTTTTCCTAAGAGCAGGATATGAGATGAGCACATGCATTATGTCCCACATCAATTAAGAAAGCCATTAAAAATATTCAAAGCAATCACCTCGCAGTGTCGCCTGTAAAGGAGCTGCAGAGTTTTCACATCGTTCATGGTGACCCCTTCTCTTAAGAGGACGTTACCCAGATCCGGGGCTGGGAACTCGGGAAAGATGTGGGTGACATCTAGGGAAAATAAAAAAATTGGGAAAGATGGTGAGAGTTGGGAGCATTCAGGATTCCAGGTGGGTACAAGGCGCTGCTGTTGCTGGTTGTGATCTTTCGTGTTTCAACTGGGGATGAAACGGGAGAAACGAGACAAATAACCTAGTATTTTCCCAATTCCTGCTGTTATGCTGGGGAAAAAGGGAACAACCACAGCCCATTTATTCAGTGTGGAAAGGAAAACGTTTTCTTTCTCCCTGTAATAAAGAAACAAGAGTATATTGTCATCATCCACCGCGCTTCCCATTAGGTTTTCCTCTGAAGCCTGACAAACGTCTCTCTGCTATTTTGAGATGGAATGGAAAATATAATTGGACAAGAGCAATTATTTTTCAGAGCAGGCTCAGCACTGGCCAGGATCTGGTGTCTCTGCTTGAATGATGGAGACACGTAGATCCACCACCAGCAAAGCCAAAGAGCTTTTCTCACGAGGAGAAGGTCCGTACGGATCGTCCGCGGTTGGATACTTAGTGCAGCCTTTGCAAGGAAGAGAATCTCTCTCTTCTCCCTCCGGCTCAGCCGGGCTCTCCGGGACCTTCACTCCTTCCATCCAGTTTGGGTAACACCGAAAGGATTAAAAACAGATTTGGAAGGAACAGACAGACCTGATGGCACAAGAAAAAAAGGCTTCCTGTGGGTATGGGAGTGAGCAAATAAACTTAGCGAGTGTGACGTTACAAGAGCTTATTAGAATATATACTGCATAGAATATAGATATTATATATATTACTATACTGTATATAAAATAGATATTATATATAATATATAATCCTGTAGATTAGAAAAGCAAACAAATGCAGAACAGCCAGGCTTGCTGGTTGACACCTTCTTTCCTCTTAAAGTTATGAGCCAAGATGAGAGATACCTCACACGTTAAGGTTGTCTTCTCACCTATGAATTGCTGATGGTGTTGACTTTGAGCAGCCACCGACTGCTCCGGCGTAGCGTGCGGGTTACTGTTGGAGCCACTCTCTGCCATCCCATCCATCTTCTGCACCGGCCGGTACCTAAATGGAGAGGGATGGGATCGACACAGGCACGAGCAAACGAGTACACGGCGATTGCAACACAGTCACGTGGACTTCTGTCTTCATCGTGGACAACAGGAGGTTGCGGTGAAGGCCAGCGTGTTGAGGGCTGGCCGTTTATATCACCTATGTAACTGGGGGGGGAAATGAGAACCTCCTTTCGAAAAGCATCCCCCAAGACAGAATTAAGGGGGTTAAGAGTTTGCTCAAGGTGACATGAAAAAACCAAGAAAATATGAAGCAGAGTGGTTGCCAGAGAGCAGGCTGTCTTGGGAGCTGACTTTTGCATTTACTTTCTCTTTAGAAGCTGAAGAAATAAATTCTTCTGCTCCTTCTTCACTCCAGCAGGAACCAGAAGCATTTTTGCTTCCAGGAGACAATTCCAAATTCCTTTGCACATTTGTGTTTTATATCCGAAATTACTCAGACACAAGACTAACCACAGCACTACTTAAGTTGCTCTGTTGCACACACACAAAAAAATCACAGCAAACCCCAAACCCCACCCAAGCACAACTCAAGCCCCCGAGTCCTTTACACTGATTTGGCACAAATCACTCCGTGGCCAAGGTCCAAACACAGCTGGTGAGAGGGAGGCAGTGAAGAGCGGCACGTAGGGTGGCGTTCCCTGGAGCAGGGGGCAGATAAAGGCTGTTTCATAGAATCATAGAGCAGTTTGGGTTGGAAGGGACCTTAAAGACCATCCAGTCCAACCCCCTGCCACGAGCAGGGCCACCTTCAGCTAGACCAGGTTGCTCAGAGCCCTGTCCAACCTGGCCTTGAACCCCTCCAGGGATGGGGCATCCAGCTCAGCTCTGGAGTGTGACCTGTCCCAACACATCCCAGCAAAAGCCAAATCCCCAGATGGGCTCTGGGGCATTTTTTGGGAAGGAACCTTGCCCGCAGCAGCCCCGAGGAGCACTTACCTCTGCTTCTGGTGGATGGGCTGCTGCCTCATGGCCATGTACTGGGTGTCCTCCTGCAAACGGTTCAGCGGAGACTCCGGTTTTAGTCGGATCCCGTAATAATGATATTTGGAGTTTCCCCTGGAAGTACCAGTGTTGAGATTGCTCAGGGTGAGTTAGTCAATGGAAGGGACACCACAGCCCTGCAGTTTACTCTTAGGCTTGTTTTGGCAATAGACCCTACGTACAGCACACGGCCGTTTGCTGCCAATTGAATGGCTGGACTAACGAACTAAGGAATGCCATCATCCCCTGTAAAATTTAAAACCACGTGTCACAAAGTTCAGTGACATCCCCGAGTCAAACCCAGCAAGGTTTGTTCCAAGTAACCCATGGAAACCGGAGAAGAGGAGACAAGGGCTACAACACAAAGTGTTATTAAACAGAATGACAGAAAGGCCTCAGGGGACACTTTGCTATTTGATTAGGGTTTAAGGAGTTGTTTTTTTCCATAAAAACAAACTTCCATCTTTATCTAGACTCAGATAAAACAAGCCTGATTGAATAGTCATCTACGATAAGAAAAATGTCTTTCTCTTGCCAGCACTTTCACAGCAACGGCAACAGGCTTTGATGTGGCTTTGTTCTTGGAGCTCCTCATTTTTGTAGCTTTTTTTTTGTAAAATCGGAAAGCTTTTCACGAGCAGAAGAGGCTGCAATTCTTTTTCTTTTGCTGGTAAAGGCGAAAGGCAAAGCTGCCAGGACGCTCCTTAAGGAGAACATCTTTCCATCCCATTAGACAGATGTGTCAGATAAAGTTTTTTTCCACCAAACTGGAATTTTTCAATCCCCCAAGCGCCTGCTTTTGGGAGGGAGAAGGACAATTTTGCAGCCGTGGATACATGATGACAGAATGTCCAACTTGGCTTTAGCCAGTTCGGCGAGTCCTCAGCAAGAGAGGAGACGGAGCCAGGGAGCAGCAGCCGGGACTCCAGAGCCCTTACTGGGAACACTGGAACTTCATTTGCCACGTCACTACGACAGGGGCTGAAAGCGCCTTGAATCCAAGGGATCGAAACCCATTAAAATCCTTAAATCCACTGGAAAATTATATAGAGAAAATTTAAGAGGGGAATAACTGTCAAAGAGTTAACCCCTTCTTCCCAGCTGGAGGAATTCTCTCTTTGAATCGTTCGGGCTTTGTCACCGTCACCGAAGGGCTTTGCACACCCTGAGTGCTCAGGTGTCAAGTGGGCTTCAATCCCATCTTAAGTGATTTTAAGTGCCTGCAAATTAAATACTGGCTGCATTTATAATCTAAATGAATGGATAAGAAAATAACGGTGGACAGCTATTTCCATATTTATTGAGGTTTACCGTGTCCTTCCCAGCCTGTACATTTGCAATTTTTAAGTGGGTTTTTTGCTCGTTTGGGTTTTCTTTAATCCATGATGGGATGAAAGAATTTCTCTCCTCTGAAGAAACTACTTCAGAGCTCTTGCACTTGAACAGAAATCCAGAAATCCAAACTCTCCCCTGCTCATCCTCCACGTTCCAGCTGTGGAAAGCCCCAGACACATCTGGGTTTGGTCTTGTTTAGAAGCCCAAATATTTAAGCTTGAATTTTATTTAAAAATCATTTACAATCAGAGCAATCCCTGTTTCTCTAGTGTATTAGCTACTTTTTTAAAAATAGAAGCTGGGATAAAAAGCAAACTCAGCTGTGCAAGGTGTGCAGAGGCTCTGGATGCCGCTTTGAAGGACACGTGTGTAATTACAGCAAGCGTAGCTTCTTATGCTTTTGTTGTAACATCATGTGGATCTTTGATGTTTTAAAAGAAAAAAATTCTGTCGCAAGATTCAGCCTGCTGCTTTGGGGACTGAAGAAACCAGCCATTGCCACCTGTCCAGCTGCTCTGCATCAAAGACATGGGCATGGGTCCTGTTCCCACCCACGACAGAGGAACTTTACTGGATCCAAAGGGAGAAACCATTTCACTGCACCAGAATTTTGGGCTCTGCAGCTGACAGCAGCAATCGTGAAAATGAGTTACTTCATCTTTTTGAGACGGTAACGGAATGACTAGAAACCTAGGTTCAAATAAAATATTCTTAGGCTCCTTAGGAAACGGACTCAGACCAAATTCCACCGTGAGGCTGGAGGAGGCGCTGCCATCAGACCCGGAGCGTGTCTGAAATGAACCGTGTTGTCGAGCCTCTCGCACCACTGAGTCATGGTGAGAAAGCAGCTTTGCCTCAGAACACACGGAAATGACTTCTGGGCCTCAGAACAGCAATTTCTTTTTTTCCCACAACACCATGCTTGGTTGTGTCTGTAGATCTCAGAAGACAGACCTGCGCCTGCTAACTGATCATAGAATCATAGAATCATTTGGGTTGGAAGGGACCTTAAAGATCATCGAGTTCCAACCCCCCTGCCCTGGGCAG
>JAOTQQ010000004.1:5521059-5562038 GCA_026546715.1 Gallinago undulata | reverse complement strand
GAGTGATGTGCTCTGGGCAACCCTGCTTTGGCAGGGGAGTTGGACTGGATGGTCTCTAGAAGGTCCCTTCCAACTCCGACAATTCCCTGATTCCATGATTCAGTGTATATTGATTTCGCCGAGGAGACCATATATAATGATATATTGATTTCGCCGAGGAGACCAGCATCCGGAGTAGGTTAATCTGCACGGGCGGGGGGAAGGAATCGCGGCAAAAAAGGATCGGCAAGGAGCTCTTCCTTTTTTGAGGGATTTTTGAAGCTGGGCCGAGGGGCTGGCGCGTGCCGGGGGCCGGTAGCCGGCGGGCGGGCTGCTGAGGCGGCGCGTGCGGGGCCAGCACCCCCGGCGGCAAGTTTAAACGTAACCGCCCTAACGGTCACTCGCTGAGGAGAGCAGCCTCCAGAGCAGGTAAACCCGCGCTGGGGGAAGGAATCGCGGCAAAAAGGGTGGGCAAGGACCTCCTTTTTGAGGGATTTTTGAAGCCGGGCTGAGCGGCTGGTCCGTGCCGGGGGCCGGTAGCCGATGGGCGGGCTGCTGAGGCGGCGCGGGCGGGGCCAGACCGCTGGCGGCAGGTTTAAACGGGGCGTAACCGCACCGGGGCCACTCCCACCCTCTTTATCCCATAAAAGAGGCTTTTCAGCAACTCAGGGGCTAGTCGTTGTGCACTGAATAAAAAAGCAATGAGTGGGTGCAACCCAGGGTGCCACCCGGGAGCACCGCTACAGGTGCAGGGAAAGGGTGCGTGGGGAGGAACTGAAGCTCTGTGGGCTCAATAGGTGGGTCCTGCTGCTGGCATCACCCCCTCAGAAAGAGCTTGGCCGTGGTGTCCACCTGGAGGAAGGTCATGCTCTCATCCTCAGCCAGAATGGATGTGGGAGCACAGGCAGAGCTCCCACAGACGTATGTGGCTGCCCAGGTCACAGGCTGCAGGGAGTGGCAGAGCTGAGAGGGGAAGTTGAAAGGCTGAGGTGTGCTAGGGAGAGAAGCAGCTGGGGACTGGGAGCCCCCAGATCCATCCCCTAGCCAGGCAAAAGGTAGAAGCCTAAATGATAAGAAAGAATTGTGGTAATGTGCTCTCCCTGTTTTTCCCCCTCTTCCCACTCCCTTCCAGCTCCTGTTTGGGCTGTTGCCACCATGGCCATCACAACATCAGCTGTGATAAGTTGCACCTGGACTTTGGGGGGTGGCTGGCAACACAGCTAAAACACTCTTTGGAATGGGGACCTAGAGATTTTGTTCCTGTGAGAATATAACTATAGGTCAATTATCTTACTCTATAAATAGCGGACACCCCAAGAGGCCTTTGAGCTCTCCTTCATGGCATTGGGCCGCACGCCAGCATCTCCCCTTCTGTGAGGACGCTCTCTTAAGGCTCTACTCTTCAAGGCTGAGAGACTCCTTGCTGCAACAGATTCTCAGTAAGTGACTAATAGCATGCTAAACTTTGAAATCTTAGCTAAGTAATAGAAAGGGTTGATTGTGCATATATAATCCTTTAGACATAAACCGTTGACCAAGTCTGGGACTAGGACTGGATCCAGCCGCACCTAGGCTCCTCTCTGAGAAGGAGTTTAGAAAGCAAGGGGGTCCTTTCTGAACCTCGTGACTCAACGGGAGGGTCTCCCTGACAGCTTGCCTGACCCTGTCCTCTCTGCAGTAAATAATAGTGTATAGCTTGCCATCAAATCTTGCAAAACGCTATTCTATTAACCACTGGTTTTGTTGTATTTACTACTGATTTTAAATCACTCTTTCACCTTAATAAATATTTCACTATTTCTCTCTAACTAGTGAAGTTAATCACTCTGCTTGTCACATGAATGGAGGCAGATGTGTGGTCAGGGCAGCAGAACTCCCCCCTTGCCCACTTTGCCTCATCCTGTACTTCTGAAGAACAGATATGAGGTACTTGTTGAGGAAGGCCAGTTAAGTTGAGGACTCAGGAGGCGATCATACCCCTGTGGAAGGCCCCACCTTGAGTACTGTGTCCAGTTATGGGCCCCTTACCACAACAAAGACATTAAGGTGCTGGAGCGCATCCAGAGAAGGGCAATGAAGCTGGTGAGGAGTCTGGATAGTAAATCTTATGAGGAAAGACTGAGGGAGCTGGGATTGTTCAGCCTAGAGAAAAAGAAGTTAAGGGGAGACCTTATCGCTCTCTACAACTACCTGAAAGGGGGGTGTAGAAAAGTGGGGATTGGTGTCTTCTCCCAAGTCACAGGTCATAGGACAAGAGGAAATGGCCTCAAGTTGTGCCAGGGGAGATTCAGATTGGATATTAGGGAAAAAATTTTACACTGGAATGGGCCGCCCCATGGTTGAGGCACCATCCATGGAGGTTTTCAAAAGACAGATTCATATACATTCCAAGGGTCCACCCTGGAGAGAAGCTACCTACACCGTAGGTTCAAGGTGAAGGGCAGGGCCACAGATAGGTACACCTACAACATATGTAGACATTTCAGACCAATTAGAAAAATCAAGGTGTAATGTGTTAGCAATCATAAAAATCACCCTAAAGTGAGGGAGAAGTTAGCAACTTCATCATCATCTTCCTCCTAGTAAAGGACTTAGAATACTGATGGCTCTCTGTATTCCACTGCTCCATTTGAAGCAATTGACCCCAGGAGCTGGTGGGACAGGGGAAAGGCAAACATGACATCAGAAAAAGGAGAATATACTAGAGGTTTTGCATATATTATTTTTTTTACTGTTATGAGATCTTAACTGTAAAAATTAGAATAATTTAAGTTGAATTAATTATAATTGTTCATTTAGTCTGCTGTTAACTGGAATAGCAATTCTTGATTTTTGTGTATATGATGCATTTGTTTTTACAAGAGTTTTGAGTGCAACAGACTAGTGGAAATTCATGCAATGCAGTCTGTATGGTTGATACAACGAACTGATAATACCAACATGCAAATAAGTGTTTCTTTGGCTAATCTAAGTCACTCAGTCACAGATATGAATAAGGAATAACTCAATTACATTTGACAACCTTGCTTGTATTAAGGGAAATTTAGGGGAAGTTCTATCATGACTGGTATGTCAGGAAATTCCAGATTATTATTATTTGTTGCCGAATTCCTTAAAGAGATGCGTCCCATTCTTATAAATTTAGGTGTAAAAAGGGCTTTGTCATCAATAATGAACATTGGCAGAGTACGTTCTCTATGTTTATAATAAATTGAGATAGGACTTTTTTTCTGGGGGGCTGACAGGTGATGCTGGACTAAGTCCTGGGAGAAAAGGCTGCTTTTCACCTCTGATTTGTGTCTTATGACAGTTATTTTACTTAGACATGGAGCAGTGTCATGGCTTAACCCCTGTAGGCACCACATAACCACTTGCTCGCTTCCATTTTCCACCCCCAGTGGGACAAGGGAAGAAGAAAAGTTAAAACAACAAAATGTGTGAATTGAGATAAAAAATGTTTAAGTGAAAAAGAAGTAGAAGAAGAGAGAAAGAAAAGAAAATGGAACAAGTGATGCAAAGGCAATCGCTCACCACCTTCCACAAGTAGACAGATACGCAACCAGTTCCTGAGCAAAAGATGGCTAACCTCCCTAAACTCATTCCTCTCCATCTTATTTCTGAGCATGCTGTTCTATGGCAAGGGATATCTCTTTGGGTTTTTTCGGGTCATATTCCCAACCAGTCTATTCCCTGGGAGGACAGAGTGAAAAACAGAGAAGTCCTTGACACTATGCAAACCCTGTTCAGCAACAGCTAAAACATCAGTATGTTATCAGCATTGGTTTGGTCACAGATCTAAAACAATACATATAAGACGCTATGAAGAAAACTAGCTCCATTCCAGCCAGACCCAGTAAAAGCAGACATACTCTGGGGAGGTAATGGTCTGTATTTGGCAGCAGATTTATCTGATCCTGAATAATAACCTCTGTCACAATAAATTATTTTAGAAAGTGTCCAAATTTTCCTTTATCTTGGGTATTTCAAAATTAAAAGCCTTTTGACTGTTTAATTTGAGAGAAGAACTTGTGGTGACTGCTGTGTAATACCTTCCTCTCTGAGGAGGTTATTTAGAACATACTTATTGAGACAGAATTATTCCATATGTTAAATACTGATTCTTAGAAAACAAAGCCTTAGGATAAAGTTCTCTGGAAGGGATTTGTAGAACCTTTCAAAAAAGAGAATGATAGAAAATCACCATAAATCTTGGCAGAGTTGTAACTGAACTCCCAAAGCTAAGCATTCCTCTGTGAGTATTCTACTCTTGAATATTTCCCCCCAAGCTTTTTGCTTCTGCAGCAAGTATTATTAAATAAGCTGAATGAGTTACAACTCTGCTTTTGCTTGGATTGATGGTAGTTCAACCTTTTGTTTAATTTCAAGCACCTCTGGGAATAAAATGGTCCAGAATTAATTTGTTTTTCTTGGCTTCTCATCCTGTTCCTAATTTTACAGCCTGTCCCAAGCATACCTATACATCTTGCAGCTTTCCTCCATGTCCTGCTATATAAAATCTCCAAAACATGTTGAAAACTTTCTCGTGGGCTTGCTTCCATTACAGGCTCTTTACAGTTAGGGTAGAATCTATTTTCATAACACAGATGTTGAATTCTGAAACTCTGGGACAGATGGCTCAAATCTCATCCTATTTGTATCATGTATACATTAAAAACAAGGTCTTATTCAGTTTTAGAAAGGTATTCCACAATGGAATTTATAAAGCAGTTTAGTTCTGAATTTTGCTCGGCTAACTAAACCAGTTAATTAAGGTTAAAGTCTCATGAAGATCAGGGGAAGAAATAAATCTGACATTGAAAATCAAAGGGAGCTAAATCTCATTATGCTTTAAACATCTGACAATTAGTACTTTAGTTTTAAAGCATGATTATGTATAAAACTTGGATTCCAAAGTGACAGCCAGCCAGTAGTCCAGTGTTCCCTGATGAGCAACATGTTGCTGCTGATAGGGTGAAAGTATTGAAGACCGTGTAGCCCTCTTGCTAACATTCCTGCTGTCTCGATGTCTGAACTCTAAAACATTGAGAGAAAAAAAAACATGAAAGCAAGTGTTGTTATGGATAATGTTTGCATAGAATGAAATAAGAAAACAGTGTATGCTTTGATAACACTTTATCAGGACTGTAACATCTGACAAAAAAACTTTCAAATTAGACTCTTTAAATCCTATTCCAGCTGAATAAAAAGTGTAATAAGCAAGGAAAAAAAGACCTTTGGCTTTGTCGCTACCCCAGGCTTGCATTTCCAAGTCTTGCTGCTTTCTAACAGAAATCTTTAAGTTATGTCAGAGTATTATTATTTGCTACTGAAAGACAGCATGTTATTACTTCAGAAAAAAAGTCTAAATATTTAGCATTTAAATTACTGATGGAAGTTGGGAAAAAAAAGCCAACTTGAACTGCTGCCATGAGAAGCACCCAAACTTCTAGAATAAAAACTGCATTATGTAAGAAAATGGTAAAAGATGTTGCAGAGCTGATTCTCTGTACTGAAGGAATTAAGGTGGTTTCAGCATATCTTCCCTTTTATGTCTTATAGCTTTGTAGTTACCAACTGAATCCTATGATCCTCTCAGGATCCAAGTTCAAATTATGAATATGATTCAGAAGCAAGAGACACTGAGGGGAAAAAAAGTGTGTGTGATAAAATAGATTATGCCTAAACTGAGGAACTCTGAAAAAGCAGCTTGTTTAGGTTTTTTTAATAAGTAAATACTCATAAATAATTTATTGCAAGAAATAAGAATGGAAATATTTCCAGCAGAGGAAGCTATTGATAATTTTTACTTCTGTTCTGAATGGCTTTCCAGTTCAGCAGAAAAGAATTCTGAGTTCAAGAACTTCTTCCAACTCCAGTGAAAATGGTTTTCATCTGTGCTGCTAGTTGGTGTGTAGGATTTTAATGATTCACAGGTCATTTTGGTTCACTAGTCTCATTTGCTTTACATAATCCATAGATTGTTACTTCCTCTCTCTAATATGGTAGTGTGTAGCTAAACTGAGAATAACTTAGAAAACCCAACATACTTGTCTGCTACAAGTATTTTTACTTAAAGACAATCTTTTGCAATGTCCTATTTGTGTTTGTGTTACATTTTTCAGAGAAATATATGTATTGTCATGGCAAGACTAAAGCAAGGATCAGGGGTTTTCAATACCTTGGCACTGTTTACATTTTCATATGCAGTTTCCTGTTTAGACTAACGGTGTTGGTTCCTTTTTATGGAGGGAAAACAAGCAAATAAAAATGAAATTTGAATACAGCACCATAGGAAAAGTTGCAGCGAAAAGACTTCTCTAATTTAAGGAGACAAAATTGTTTGTGGTTGTACAGGAATAATTACAAAATCTTCCAATAAGTGGCCTGGAGATTACTAATTGTAACTCAGTTTCGAAGACTAGCTAATTAGGGGCATAGGTTGTTCTAAAAAAGCTTCCTGTGATGTCAGTCTGTTGCAGGCTGAGCAGCAACTCAAAATAGAGTCATTTTATTCTTCACAAAACTGACAGATTAAAATGAAAATGTCCTTTAAATGTCCTGGACATAACAATCCTCTGTTTTCATTAAAATAAATAGGAAAACAGATCTGAAACCATCTGATATGAACTGGAGCAGGTTTTTTCCCAAGATCTATTTTAATTATTGGACAAAGCAAGAATTGATGTAATGAGTGTTAAAAGTGCATTTGGAATTGATGATTTTAAATTTTAATATTTTTTATTTTGGCTTATATAATTACTTTTTTAAGGTTCCTGTAATATTTTAAAATTAATTTGGTAGCTTTCTTTAAAAATAGAAAGCTGAGAATTTTAGATACATTGTTAATTTTAAAACTGGCGGGAACAAGTTAGATTCTCATTTACCATCAGTGGAGAAGTTGACCTATATTTTAAATGCTAATGATGCTACTGACATTTGGAAGAATTTTATTCCAAAAGTTAAAGAAAATATATGACTTAATGTAGTGCTAATTTTTATTCTCTATAATGCAAAACCTCATTTATGCTTTTAAACCTCATTAAAAATTACATGCCGTATTATTTTAAATGGCCTCTCCAATCAAAGAATGTCTTTTTTTTCCAATACAATTTTCCTTTCCTTGTATTAAAGACTTTCTATTAATTTTTGACTGTCATCTTGCATACAATGTTATTTTTTTAAATCGTGGGTTATCTTTTTCTTCCTGAGATAGATATTGAGCTTACAATAGATGATTGCATGGAGAAAAATGTGTTAGGAAACTGTCCATGTTATATTTGCATGCAGCAGACATTCCTCTAGAAATTGTCATCTTCTGTGTGAAAGGACAATTGAATGCACTATCACTAGACACAGCGTGTGCTTGCCTCTTGCACCAAGAAGCTTCTTGAAGAATGGGCACTTCTAACAGACCTTGCTGCTTGACTCCTACCAAGAAAAACAAAACAAAGAGATATCATCTTGATCTCTTACATCTATATCATGCTGGCACAGTCTAGTCATAAAGTTATATGTGAACTTCAGAAAAAAATGTGACGATACCTCTTAAAGGATTAGAACTGATTTATTTTTTTCCCTTTTTCCTGTTCCCTGGAATTTGTGACAGTATTAGCTGGCTCATTAAAAATTCTAGATAAATGTATTGAGAAACTGGGAAATATGGCTAATAAATTGCTGTGATCAAAATTCACAGCAAATTCAAATTAGAAGACACTGAAGTGACTGAACAACTGATTCAGTTTGGTCACTAAGACTTTAAGCTGGTATTAGTTTAAATTTCTTGATAACTGTAATTTTATTTTTTCAATACATCATGTTTTTTTATTTATTTTAATTATTGATAAATATGTTTTACCATACCTATTTAGCATGAAAAACTAATAACAAAAGTCCCTCTTTGTCTTGCTGCCAACCTAGCTGCTTTCATGTCTTCAGAGAATTTTTCACAGCACCTCCTGGTAAACACTTAATAGCAATAAGGGTATCACCTCCTAGGTGTGAACTTCTGCTGGGTCAGAACCCCTGTTCTGAGTCTGAGGGACACAGAATTGATCTAGATAGACGGTTGATCTGAACCAATATGGTTATTCAGATTTTCTTAACAGACAAAAGGGATAGTGAATTGGATAAAATAGAAGTCTGATGTGCCTCCTACCAATGCTGCAATTAAGATCTATTTTCTGATATTATTCCTCTTGCAGACAATTATTATTTGATAGCAATGTATTCTTATGGAACACTCTAAATTAATTTGTCACAATTCCACTAGAGTCTTGTAATGACTATGACACACCATCCTGTTTATAATTTGTCTGTCATGTTACAATTGGGAAGGACTAAAAATCAGTCTGTAAAATATTAATGAAATGGAGCTGTATTAAATAAATTTTAAAAAAGAATACAGACACAGAATGAAGGCAGTGAGATTAGATGATCTAAACCACTTCCTTTTAATGTTTTCTGATATGCAGGAAAGAACTTATTTTTATGCATAAAATTTTTCCTCAGTTTCTTAATTCTTTCCAAAAATTACCACAGGGGTATCCAACAATAATCTGTACATTTGACCTTTTTCTTCCAAGAGAATCCCTTCTTTAATTGCTACTAGGTATCATTAGATACTGATATTGGAGATGTACTTGAACTAGTGCATTTCTGTAATTTCAAAACTTATTTTAAATAATAGATATAGTTAAAAAATAACCCCAAATCCAAACTGCTATGTTGCAAGACACTTTCAAGGGGCTTAATGGTTTTTAGGCTACTACAGTCAGGTGAACAGATAAATTCCCAGTCACTGAGGTCTTTCAAAATTTTATGGATGATTTAGGCGAGTGACTGAGTGAAAATGCCTTTTTGAAAGAACTGTTTTGTGAAAAAAACCCAACAACCCATCCTTTCTCATACTTGGGCTGAGATCTGCAAAATAAGTTACAAACAAAACGGCAAACCAGGGAACATGTGGTCTGTCTTATGTTTGTAAACTGCTTACAGTGTTTTCCTGGGTTTGCCTTGATAGAAGATAATAAACTTGGTTGTCTGAAGTCTCACTTTTTTTTTAACTCTCTCTTATCATATATACTTTAGTCTTACAACTAAACCAATCTATTGATTTGCATTTAGTTCCTATGTGGCCAAACTGCCTAAGTAATTAGAGAAGAATAGATAAAAGATTAGTAATAGACATCAGGAGAAAATTAATAAAAACTAGAAGAAATTGAGTATTTCATTCCACTTCTGATCATGAATAGTTAAGATAGAAATATGTTTAAAAAACGCGTAAAAGCTGATCTTTTCAATCATTTGAATGGCAGCCTTAAATAACTATTATAGTATATTGATTAAATTCTCCTCTGGAAAAAAGCTTTATTTGCTAAGACAAAATAAATAGAGCCCAGGACTTGAAGATGAAAATTTCTTGCAATGACTTTTTTTCTAAGAAAAGTGATTATAGCGTGCAAAGTTCTGTCTTAGTTTATGATGCAGATCAGAAACTGAACGATAATTGTAAAATTAATGAATGTTTGGAATAAAACTGATTAATTTCAACAAATGAGCTGTCTTCCTGAAAATAAGATTTTTCTGAATAGTTTTACATAGGCATGGAAAGAAATAAAACATCCAGAAATCATCAGTGAAGTAAATAGACAGACATTACTTCTGACATTTGGACTGTATCTATTACTTTAACATGGATACTGGAAAAACTTTGCTAAAATCTCTGAATGCCAGGTGGCGTTTCTCTCCCATAAAGCTTGGGTTGCAGTTTTATTTCAAGCTGGTCTGATACACCATGAAAATACCCAGTTTAGATATATGGTTATGTCTATGTTACCATATAATACAGCAAGATAGGTACAGATCTGTACAGCAAAGTAGTGCAGATTAATAATAAGCACTCAGAATGCTGAGGGTTTTTTTCTGACTAGCTCTAATCTGATACTGTGGATGGAATGCCTGTTAGTGTTTCGATGCCTCAGATATACTCCTGGAGAGTGTTTTCTGGTTCAGATTTTTTTCTAAAAATAATCAAATTCTTGTCCTTCCAGACTTACAAAATATAAACTGAATTTCTAAGTGGGGCTGATGAAGAGTTACTTTAAAAGTACTCTGCTGATCAAACTCAAATTCAATGTAGAAATACTTTATGAAAACCAGCCAGCACTACTGAAGTAAGAGTGAGTTTTTGCCTAAAAAACTATTCCACGTAATTAATGTTACCATATCCTAGTCTTTAAGCACTATGTAGTATGGTATAAATAAAATTATAATTATAAACAAAGTAATTAAAGCCATATTAACGCTGAATATCAGTTACTACCTCTAAAATTTGATCTAAAGGAATTCTCAAAATCAGCTTTCACAACTTTGGGTAGGTTAGGATCACAAAGTACATCTAAACTTTTTTAGACTGGAGACTTAAAATCTACTGTCAAAGCACATTGCACAGAATGACAATATATAGTGTGTGCAAAACATCCTGCAGGCATACACCGACCAGCAAAGAAAGAGTAATTACAAGCACTTCAGGAAGAACTAATAAATGTTTCCCAAATCGATTTTTAAAGGAAATTGGAAAATGACTTTGTCAGCTTTCAGACAGGCCTCCAGGAGAGCACAGCCTCTGACGTTTTCATTGAACCATCCTTTCTCCACTCATGGCTACCTTTAGGAAAAGGGAATGCTTAGAACTGTTTGAGTCAAAATGTCCAATATTTCTTATCACTGTTTCAAAAATGTAGTTCCTGAGAACTCCTTTGGCACAATTGTGTCCCCTAAATGGAAGAAACATTTTTGAGAATTTGAAATGGTCTATAGAAAGGAAAGTGTAGCGTCAAGTTAGAAATATGATAATATTGTGACTATTTCATGAATGAACTACGTTGATGCTATATTTTGTTTCCCAAATGTCTGCTGTCTTGTGGGTTTTTATTACAGGCCACCTGATCAGGATGGGGAAGCTGATGAGAACATTCTGCTGAATAGAATATTCAGTACTTTTAAAAATATTGTTTAAATCAAGATATTTCAACTAGAAATACATGAAAAAAAAGAGATTTTGTTGGCTGTTTTTGCAGTGCAACTAGTGCAGGTTGAACAAATGAGTACATGTAAGTTGTGGTGAAATTCAGATTTTGAATTTTGTGAGTCATGCAACTCTTCACTATTGCGCTACACTAAATATCATCTCTCCCTCTACCATACATCAGAAAGCAGGTGATGGGTATTCTGTTTTTTTTGTTGATCTGGTCTAATAATCTTGTTGCCATTCAGAGACAGAAGAAAGTCTAATGAAGGACACCTATGGCGAGCTAAAACTCTTTTAAAAAATATTGTCAAATTTTGTTGATAACTAGAGTATTGTATAACCATACTTTTTTCATCTTATGCTGGGGAAACAACTAATTCCTGCAAGAATTTTGTATTAATAAGGCTGAAATCTTAAAATTATACTAATTTATTTCATTGGCATTGGAATTAAAAATTGTGCAGTTTTTCCGACGTTGCGGAATAGTTTGTCTCCATATAGAGCAGTGCCTAAACACACGCTGAAATCATTCACAAAAATTGTATTTTCTTTTACTGTAGAAATAGCTTCTCAGCAAGAGAAACAAAGGGGGACAAAAGGACAATGAAATCCAGAGAGAATCCTTTAGAAAAGAAAATCAATAGCATAGTTTCTCTAATAACTTGTTTCTTATATATTGTTAAAAAGTAAATCTGGAAACTCATTCTGCCATTACTCTTGGATTTAAAGCAGAAGTCAGTTTGGACAAGTATTAGCCAATTAGCAAAAACAGACACCTCAAGTTTTGGATTGAGAACAAAAAATGTGGTGGCAAATGGTCTGTTAATGTTGCAGTGGTCATCTATGTCTCATAAAGCAAATAAATAAAATAATTTCCAAAGCATTTAGAAGTCAGGGTGCAAAAAATTTATATAACCTACAAAAGCTGGTTCCTCTGGGCAATAAATTTACATTAAAATTACATATTCTGATAAATGTATGTTTTAGCATGTTTCTGCTATGTAAGCTTTTTGGGAAAGCTAATAATATTTCAGGGGTAGGCTGCTAAATAGGAAATTGCAGTAAAATTCAGGACATACTTCTGAAATTCACAGATCTGAGTACAGTTCCCAGCGTTAGCATTGGATTCTAGGGAGCAAATTTACTATTGAATCTTGAGGTTCACATTTTGTAAAATGAATAACAAGCATTCACTCTTCAGCCCCTTTTTCTGTTCCAATGAATCTAAAAATATATGCAATGTTCTTTTAGCTCTCTCAATTTGTAAATTTCAGAAGCGTAGCATATATATAGTATGGTATTTGGGGTCATTTAGGAATGCCTCTGCAAACAAAATAATCTTACTGATAACAGATTATTAATGTAAATAGTTAATTTCTCACTACCCTGATTATTTGGCTTATGCTGTCAGGACTGTTTTATTTAATCCAAAATTAATATCTTTATATACCTAAAAATACAGGACTGATTTCCCTGTGGTAATTGTAAAGTTAATTTTGGGATTGCTGATTGCCTGAGGCCAGTTCACTTTCTCTGTTTTCTCACTTGGAGTCTTGGAAGTCATTCAATGGAATTTTACTGTTGTATGATAAGTGGTTTCTTTGAACATAGACATCAGTAATCTTTCATTACTGAAGTTTTTGTAAGCTGTGGGAGTATTTTGTCATATTCTGTGCTTGTTGATTTATTTTTTTTTAAAGGAGCAGTCAGTCTAAGGGGACCCCTCGTCTAAAGAACAAGCCAAAAGAAAATGCCTTTTCAGTTATTTCTCTTCTATCACGTATAAGAGGGAGGATCTTGTGAGAATATATTTCTTCTGGTGGACTGTGTGGCATGATCTAAGATAGAATTGTGATATAAGTTGTGATATTGACATAAGGATAAAGTCCATACAGGTTAGCTCATGCAATAAGACTTTTGCAACTAGTTGAGGAATGTTTTGTGTCTAGACTACACTAGTCAATACAAGCTGATAAAACGCATGCAACATAGGCCCAGAAATCAGCAGAACAACACTTTGGTGGGTCTGAGCTTGGCCCAGCAGAAGACGTTGCAAGGATACTTGTGGTAGAGCCAGCTGGAAAGCAGGAACTGGACTTGAAATCTTTCCTCCAGTTTTCCTTTCCCATTGTTGATGTTTTATGCTCTTCTCCCCCCCAAAATATGGATGAACTCATCTTCCCCTGACATAGTTTATTTTGGAGACCAGTATCTTTTCTCGTTTCACTGAGCTTTCTTGCTTATTCCGTATGATTATCTGGTTCCAGCACACATCTCTCCTGCTTCTCAATTCCCTCTTCTTATCTTGCTGATTTTACGGTTTCCAAGTGTTTTCCCCTCTGTGTGCAACTCTCTGATAGCCCCTTTATGATTACATATACTTATGTAAACATATATATTTATGCTTAGTTGCATTGCAGAAGACTGAAGAATATTACACCATCAAAAAAAAGTTGTAAAACACATTTTGTAATGTTGCTGGCTGCACTATTTTAGAGTGCTTATGCCTTCATGCAAGGCAAGCAAATACTAACAATCAACACTGATTTGAGAAACTTGGGAACAGCTTGGTCACTTTCATCAAGTGATGCTGATCTGTCACTTGTTCTTGCACATCACATAGCTTGTATTTCAAAACACCAAAAAATCAAGACAGCTTGCTACTGTTATGAATTTTAAAGCACAGTGGCCACTGTGAAGCCATTAAATTGCATGCTTGGGGACAGCTGCCTACCCACTTGAAACCAGAATTGTTTAGCAAGTACATCTCCAACTAGGACCACTGCTTGGTTCAGTATTTTAGCCTCTTTTAACTCTGTAGATAGAATACAAAAAACCCTCAACATATCAAAAAGTTTACTTAGCTTTAACTTTAATGCTATGGAAAGGTGTGAATCAGTTTTTTTTTTTCTGCATGAGGTATTGGTCTTCAGTTTGCTTTTGCTGCTGATTTTTTCATAATAGTATTTTTGGCGATGTGTGTATTTTACGGAGTAGTGTGTATTTTTTGAGATTCAGATTGTTTGTTTTAAATGTGTTCATTTTAGAAGAATGAAAGAACATATTCCCAGAAGCTTTTTACTGTTTTGGTGACTTGACTGGTGTGCTGTACAGTTCCCCTGGCATTGAGACTATTGTAAGTAATCATCACTCTTAGGACTATCAAAGACAGCATGTTTTCACAGACTGTATTGGCAGTGTTTTAGCTTGAAGGTTTTGTTTTTCAAGCAGTGAATTTCATGTAAATTCCTTGTTTCCAGTGCATTTCTCTGGCTCAAACTACCTTTCCTGTGTTCATAACAGCAACATAGCTAGTTTATCTGCTTGTTGTTCTGATTTCTTTGAGAGTTTTCTTTTTGCTTGTTTTCTTAGAATTTTACATTTGAGATTTAACTTGTTCAGTGACTGCCAGGCCAGCAATGGAACATTAGCTTTTAAAACAATTTGGAAAACTTTGTCCAGTGTGTAAAGGCTAGTTTTTCCAATAAAAGCTAGATCAAAGCATTGTGGTTATCTGCTGTTACATGGGCTTAGGCATAACATGTTGGTGTCTCTTTAACTTTCTACTTAAAAAAGAGTAGAAACCATTTTGCTTTTTCTTCTGAAAAAATCTGCACTTGATGGAGAAAAGAAGAACCTTTCCATTCTTAATTACTTTGAATGGCAACAGGTGTATATATTGTTCAAACATAATAGCAGAAGCCATGGAAGAAAGTAGGAGGTCCAACAGGTAAAATCTGCAAAGATGTGCAGAGAGGACATAGATGGGAATAGAAGAATATCTCTTAAATCAATGCATCCAACATCTCACTCATGAATATCTGTTCCTAATATGTGAGCAGATCTTTGTGTGAGAAAGGAAAGGATGTTTCATTCCTCATTCCAACTGCAGAGGGTGCACAGCCAAGAAATGCTTTGCAGATTTACTGGAAATGCAACATTAAGCAGCATGTCAGTATCTCTGTGCCCTCACTGAGGAAGCCTCCAGAAGTCATCCTAGATAGAAGTATGTATAAGCAAGTTACTATGTAATTAAAGAGCAGATCATGGGCAAAAAAAAAAACAATGACAAACTACTTAGAATCATAGAGAATCAGTCATACATAGAGAATCGTAGAATGATTGGAAGGGACCTCTGGAGATCATGTAGTCCAACCCCCCTGTTGGGGTGGATCTACCTAGAGCATGTTACACAGGAGCTTGTCCAGGTGGGTTTTGAATGTCTCCAGAGAAGGAGACTCCACCACCTCTCTGAGCAGCTTGTTCCAGGGCTCTACCACCCTCATAGTAAAGAAGTTCCTCCTCATGTCTAGGTGGAACTTGTTATACTCAAGTTTGGGCCCATTTCCTCTTGTCCTGTCCCTGGGCACCACTGAGAAAAGATGAGCCCTATCTTCCTGACACCCATCCTTTAAGTATTTGTACAGAGCAGGTCAGACCCTAACGTGAACTGTTGTGTGGGATTATTTCTCACTAGTTGCAGCACCCTATGCTTGCCCTTGCTGAATTTCAAGTTCTTCTCTGCCCAACTTTCTAGCCTGTCTAGGTCTCAGTGAATGGCAGCACAGCCTTCTGGTGTCAGCCATCCCTTCCAGTTTTGTACCATCAGCAAACTTGCTGAGGGTATACTCTGTCCTCTCGTCCAGGTCATTGATGAATATGTTGAAGATGACTAGACCCAGTACTGATCCCTGTGGAACTAGTTGCAGACCTCCAGCTGGGCTCTGCTCTGCTGATTACAACCCTGTCAGCTCTGCCATTCACACAGTTCTCTGTCCACCTCACTGTCTTGTCATCTAACCCACACTTCCTAAGCTTACCTGTGAGGAAGCTATGGCAGACAGTGTCAAAAGCCTTGCTGAAGTCAAGTTAGACAATATCTGCTGCTCTCCCCTCATCCACCCAGCCAGACAGCCTGTTGTAGAAGGCTATCAGATTGGTCAAGCATGATTTCCCCTTGGTGAATCCATGCCAACCACTCCCGATGACCTTTTCTTCTACATGCTTGGTGATGACATCCAGGATGAGCTCCAAAGACGGAGGTGGGGCTGACAACAGTTAATATAAACATTAGACGAGTCAAACTAATGACAGTCACCTATAAAATGCAATGATATTTGCAAAATGAATCACAGTGTGCTCCAATTAAAATACTTTTGCTGAAATATCTGGATAACAGCTAAGCTGTGAATATTTTTTTTTTTTTTTGTAAGGACACGATGACATGATCATACTGGCCATACGTGGGTAAGATGGCTGTCCTGGGGAGCTGTAGTGTTGAAGTCTGCATTGCTTTCACATATTGTCTCAGGGGAAATATGTGCTTGTAGGTGAGGTGTTTCTTTCTGACACATACAATTCAGCTGAACATTATTCACAGTTTTGTCAACACTTCTCAGTGTTTGAAGAAGTTATTTAAGAACTCCAGAGTTGGGGAAAAAAATGTTTATTTGAAACATAATGGATGTGTTGAGAAGAAAATAAAAAGCAGTGTATGGAATGAATAATGTTTTCATCCTTTGCATGGGAGAAGGGGTGAGGGAACAAAATAAATCTCTTAAAAGGTCACAGGTGGTGCTTTGTCTTCATAATAAAAAAGTTTAGCATCAAGGTTTATAAAGAGCCTGTTTTTTCTGCTTTCTATAATACGACTTACAGTCTTATTACTTTCTTCTTAGTGTTATTTAAGCTGCCCAGGAAACTATTTTTTTTGGCAGCTTTTAGGTGAACTATTTTGTATGTAACTGTTTTGAGGCTGCTGCCTTTGGAACAGTGAAGCTTTCAATAGCAGTAATATCAATATCCTGTCAACTCCTTATTTTGTTTGTATAGAACTACTGTTTCTTAAAAACGTGAGTATTAAGGTCATCAGCTATAGGTATTGAAATTAATGAAATAAAGAAAAAATGCTGCAGACATTGTTGTGACAAGCACACTACTTGAAAGTATCGTTACAGTGCTTGAAACAATGTAGCAGTTCCTGATTAAAAGAAAAACAAAAGCCTGGAGGAAAATATCCAGGGTTTCAGACTGAAACCACCAACAGAGAATATATATGGAAGTTTCACCCTGTCAGTGCATGTGTTGAAGTTCCTTTTAAAATTAATGATGAGTTCTTGTCAGGCTTGGTTGACTGCAATGGCAGATTGATGCTTTGTTCATTCTGTCTGCCTTGGAGCATTTCTCCTTCCATCTTGGAAGAAACAGTCAATTCATTACTGCACGTTTGTCTCATGAGAAAAAGCCTAAGAAATGTGTGATTGTAATGCTTGGAATTAGATCTGTTTTAAAAAAGTTATTTGGAAAAATAAAAAATGAACAAGTGAAGTTTTCCTAAATTAATGAGTAATTTAGAAAACCCTGATGATATATGACAAACCATTGCATTAACTGCTTATTTTGGAAAGAGAACGCTACGGTTCAGATGGCAAAGCAGAAGCTGTTACGGAGTCTTTTTAAAATGTTTCAAAAGCACTATGAACTTGTATTAAATCCATAATTTGAAAAATTGATAATATTGAAAATGGTAATAGTCATCATCATTTCACATAACCTTTATCAGTTTACATAGAATAAATGCAATCCTGATATCTTCCTCTTAGAGTTTCTACAGAAAGACCATAAAATTCCCTGGGCTTTTCTGGTGGAAAAAAAACACTGATAAAGTATTTAAAAAGCAAATATGACATTTTCTGTGGATTTTAGATTGAACAAATTAACAAATTGATCAGAAATAAGAGTATTAGCTTTTTCTCTAGCTTATTGACAACAAACTAAAGCACCAAATATTTGAATGCATAAAGCCTGTAATTCTACACTGGGATAAAACTACTCTAAAGAAAAAAAAATTTGGTTTGCCTGGAAAAGTCTTGTTTATGTAGATGGGGATAATTCTCTAGAGTCTTATTAGATGCTCTGTGCATGTTGATATCATTGGATGCTGAATAGTAGAGCTGCCTTTGAGTTAATAAGTAGTATTTACAGTAAAGTTTCTTTTAGTTTCTAGATACTACTTAAAATATCATAGTGATTAGACTATAACAACTCATGTCTGGTGCTTTTGAGGACTCAGAACTGTGTGACTTCTCAGCATAATTATCACAGAATGATATGGGGTTGGAAGGGACCTCTGGAGATCATCACCCTGCCAAAGCGGGTCCACCCAGAGCAGGTTGCATAGAAATGTGTCCAGCTGGGTTTTGAATGACTCCAGAGAAGGAGACTCCACCATCTCCCTGGGCAGCCTCTTCCAGGGCTCTGCCACCCTCACAGGAAAGAAGTTCCTCCTCATGTTGAGACAGAACTTCCTGTGTTCTAGCTTGTGCCTGTCGCACCTGCATAAGAATTAGCCTAGCAATGAAGTGAGAAGGTAAACTATTATTTCTACATGGTTGGTTGTATGTGAAGATGAAATGTATTTAATGTTCAAGACAGTTTTAAATTTATCTTGTATTTAGATAGGTAGGTAGATGCATAGATAAATGGGTACATATACGTTATTTACCATACTGTCAGCTTTTATAATCCGTTATAAAATAAATAACTCAAATAATGCTAAGACTTACAAAATCTTTACCTACGTAAGGTATTTTGGTATTTTGCACTGGCTACCCTTTAATTTTTCTGCATATATCTTGGATATCATTTATGTATCTCTTGCCCCTGATTTAGCAGAAAATACTGTGATTTGAAGAATGTTGTTACAATGAATAGCAAAATTTTCAGATAGCTCGTAGAAACTTGTGATCATGAAGATGTAGCATCTTGGAAGTAGTTTATAAAGACTGCATGTCGGCATCCTCTTCTATAGGCAGATTAGAAGAATTTTTGCCACAGTTTTCTGGCTGTTGTGTATATCTCTATCAGTGACAAAGGCTTTCCTTGTATTCAGTTTTACCTTAATTCTTATCTTGTACAGAGACTATTAGCAAAAAGACTGTTAGAGCATTAGTGGATACCATTGAATTTTTTTTAAAAAATATATACTGATATTTTAGAAGCAACCATTTGAAGAATGATACTATTTTTGTAGAATCTTAATGCCCAAATGCTTATGTCATGATTAAAACTTCTGATATGCTTGCAAATAACATCTGGTTTTCACCCCAAAAAAGTGTACACATCCCCCAGTAAAATATGTATTGGGATTATACAGGTGTATATTTGATTTTTGCTGTTTTATCAAGCATTAGGCTCTGGTATTATATTTTATGTCGTCTTCTCCATAATACTAAGAAAAACACATTATTTAAAAGTCTGCTTATAATATACCAGAAGTACAGATGTTTTCAGCTCACAAAATAGGTCTTCACTGGTATGACCAGGAATCACGTCAAAAGGAGAAAAAACCAAATCCTTTAAATATTATCTATATTCCAGATCAAATGCCAAATGAAATCATCATCTCATAAATCATAAGTCAGAATAATCATTATACCCTTCCACTATATCTTACTGTGAGCAATGTTTTTCATCCCAATGGAGTTGTGCAGGGCCTAAACACCAATGCTTACAACCAACCATAGGAAAAATAATATGAGAAGTTAGAGAGGCTGTTCTACAGGTCTCTTTGATTTTCCAGCAGAAGGTGTGCAGCTTGTTGCTGAACAAGCAAGAGGAAGTCCTGTTCAGGCTGGTTTCTTTGCTAGCCTTACAATGTCACTGGACTGCAGCACTCCTTTTTCTTTGACATAAAATTACATGTCTTTGTTAGATCATGGTCAAACTACTTCAAATGTACTCTACAGTGGTAAAAAAGCTTAGCAATTGCCTCCAGCTTGTGCAGGATACAGTAGGGCAATGAAGTAGGAAGTTTGGGTGGAGGTTTTTTGATCCTTCCTGCTGCTTTACTGTGCACAAACTGCTTGTTGGCATCTTGGTGGAGTTAAAGGTTTTAGTCTTAATGTTTAAAGCCCTTAATAGAGTGGGTCACACTCTCTTGCTGGAATTCTGATCTTTAGGAATCTTTCATCTCGCCTTTGGAGATCTGAGGGAAAAGGTTAATCGTTGCGAGGGGTAGAAAGAAAGCTTTAGTTGGCTTACATCTTTGCGGCTATGCCATCAGATCTGTGAGATGTCTTTCTTTAAGAGGAAGTATGGACTTGGGTTCTTGAAAGAGGCATAAAGACTTTATTAATCTTTACAGATATTGGGGAGTCACCTCTGACTCTTCTTGACTTTTTTTTTCATTGAGGATAAAGGTTGAAATAGAAAGAGCTTAGCACAGTTATAGCTACACATCTGTACTTTCAGGGAATGTTCTTGGCGTGGACTATAAGGCAGCTTATCTTGATGTAGCTAAGACTTTAGCTGCTTTCAAAACCAGAAGATCCACACTGTAGGAATAAAATGGCTCCTAAGTGGTCCTATGTTCACACTCATTATTTCTAGTACTTTCACACCTTCACAGTAGGAGAAACGTTTTTTTATTAGTATTTCTATTTCAAAACTTTATTTCTGGAGGACTTTGTAATGAAAAAATGGCAAAAATTCCTACAGTGGTTTGATTTGGAATTTGTATGTGTTGTCTTCAGGGATCTAGCTTGTATAAGTTTCTATAAATGTTATGGTAAAAGATAACATGCATGGTGAGTTATTTAACTAATTCCCATGTAGAAAAGTGGCTTCACCTTAGAAAAAATTAGAAATACAGAAATGTTGTCCAAGTCTTTCATCTTCTCACCTCCAAAGGCAACAAAGTTTGAACATATATCTTGATCAGATCAACTAGTTCACATATTCATGTTTTTTTTTCTTTTTCTAGAAAAATATAAAATGCATTTTTATTGCTTTTAACAACTATTCAAGAAAGACCATTTCAGAGACCCACACTTCCTATAATCTTGGGCATATTCATAATAATTTAGAAAAATATATGCAAAGTTGGCAGCTTGATTGAGATTTGCAAGTAGAAATATCTTAAAGCTTCCAAAATATGCAGAATTAGGGTAGTATTTCTTTTTGAATTCTGAAACGGTGTTTTTTCAGGTAGGAGATGGCATATAACCAGTATCCACTGGAGATTCGCAAGTAAAAACGTATAATGCGTCTCTCTAATATTTTATTTTGCAGGCAATCATAGTATTTTGAAAGCTATATAACAAACATCCATTTAGATTTAAATCGCATATGGGTTTGTATGACAATGATGCAAAACGGCTCTGTAAGGAAAACATAAGATAAAATTTACTAGAAAAATTGGCTGCAATGATATTCACAGGAAAGAAAATAAATGCTAAAGGACATGACCTCTTTTAGAAGGAACCTGATTGATATTTAAAGACTCTGGCAAAAGTCGAGATCTGCCCTTTTCTTAATACATTTTAAAAGAATCGTGGACAACTTAATATAGAACCTGGCAAACTTCTCACCTGATTGAAGTAAATTTTCTGGAAGAAAAGATATGGAAGAATTTAACTGGTCATAGTAAATTATTAATAATATACATTTGAATATATAATATTAACATAGGATTCATGCTTTGATTTCATGATTTATTTAAAGTGAACCATGCATGGGTTATTCTCAATGGGAAAGGTAGTTCATGGCTTCTCAGCCATGATCATAAGGTCCCTAAACATCATGCCATTACTGTCAGTCATGCAGGAAGCTGTATGAGGAACCTGGTCTGAGAGCTAACAAACTAGAGTACGAGTCTCAGGAAGGAATCAGCCATTTGGGCAGCAGCCCACATTTACATTGGTTTTAAGTTATTGGGACATTGCAGGCACAGCTGCAATTGTTGCTAGGTAATGATTTATGGTTTTTTTTTCACAAAAAGAATATGCTTATACCTGGAAATCACAAATGTGCAAAATTCTGCAGTTATTCTATTTTCAATCAAGTTTTTTTTGGAATGCTAGACTTTCTTGTTGGTACAGAAATTGCCTGAACTAGCAGTACTTATACGAGAAGGTCAATAATTCAATATTAACTGAAACAAATTTTCTACAATTAAGCTCTAGAGGCTTTTTTTGTGGTTACCAGAGATTCCCTTAGATTAGAAGAAAACTTAATTTTGCCAAGAGAGCGATAATTTCTAATTAGTTTTTACTTTTAGAATTCATTTGCTGGTTACAAGCACAAAAATAGTGGTGCTTATCATGTAATGCCACATTGTTCTTAAAAGCTTGCACAATGTAAAAAAAAAATATAATTGAGCATGATCAGTTAGTAAAATTGAATAGACATGAAGGAAGGTGGTGCCCTGGTTCTGAGACCTACAAAACATTGCTGTATGAAGAGGCACTTATATCTGCAGCGCATCGACAACTAGCTTGTAAATGACCACTATGTTCAGATGTCAAACTGCTAGCAGTAAAAACTTTTATATATGTTGTATTCAGACCAATGAGTAACTCCTTTTTGGTTTATTTCAGTATCAAAACTGTGTGGGACACATACATGGGAGGAGAACGGATTATGTCTTAAGATCTATCTTTAGAATTCAATCTCAGAAACTTAAATGAAAAATGAGGCTTCTCTAGCCCCAATTGTTAGCAGAATCTCTACATTCGAGAGAAATGAATTTGGATGGATCTCTTGCTGGATAAGGAATTGATTGAGTGGTCACACAAAGAGTTGCAGTCAACTGCTCAATGTCCAGGTGGAACAGTGACAAGTACTGTTCCTCAAGGGTCAGTAGTGGGACTTGCACTGTTTAACAGCTTTGTCAGTGACATGGACAGTGGAATAGAGTGCACCCTCACCAACTTTGCCAATGACACCAAGATGAGTGGTGATGATTGACATGCTTGTGGGAAGGGATGCCATCTAGAGGGTGGCATTCCACTTCAAAAGTGGAAGTATTATAAATACTTGTCATGCAGAGAATAAATACTACAGAACAGAAAATATTTTTGCCACTTCATGACACTTAGTCTTTGATATTATAATGACACTTTATAAAATCCTTATGGGGTCTGATTTGTGTTTTGTTGGTGCCAGTCACTTTGTGGGTTGACTTTGGTCCTCTATATAGAACTCATTGCTAAATAAGGCAGTGGGGAAGCATAATAGCATTTCAATCACTGTCAGAAGTTAGAATGGTGAGTCAAATCATCACCTCACAATAATTGCTTTGAGTATTGGGTTAATTTTTGGTCACTCATTTATTCTAAGACACATCATTTTAATGTACACAGTGACACATTGAGATGGACCATTTATGAGGGGTGATGGACTCTACAGCCATTAAGTTTTAATGCATCATTAATTTTCTCGGCAGATGTAAAACAAGGACTATGATATTCTGTTCTTCATTCCCAAGGTTGACTTAAAAGGCAGTGACCTCTCTTGATTGAGTGGTCATTAAAATAGTCTATGCTATAGTCATTTTAATCTTCAGAGCATATAAATATTAGGAGTTAAAAAAAATCATGCAAATCTTGTCTAAGACTCCAGTTTATTAATTTCTACATTAAAATAATGCATAGACTTCTCTGCAAATGCATGTGAGAGAACCTTTTAGACTCCTTTGTCTCATTTGTACAAGGTGAAATTCTATCAAAAATGATTGCATAACTGTAAAAGCATTTCAGGCACTCAATCTGCATAGATTTAAGCATATTCAATTTTTAGATATTTAAATGATGCCCCTCAGCTGGAAATTTTAGCGGAGGCAAGAAAAAAAAACCAATGCTTGACCATATAATTGAGAGGATTATATGTAAGGTGGAAGGATGATGTCCCCAGAGGTTTAAGATCCAAGGAGGTATAATATCATTGTACAAAGCTGCTCGTGGAGAGTGCTTCCTGGCCCATTCTTTGACTGTGAGTACAGTTTCTGTTCTAGCACTGGTTGCACAGTTACTCATAGACAAAATGTCAACTAGAAAAACCCACACAACTAAATTATTGGGATTGTTGGCATAGGGTTAACCTTCATATGGGGAATCTAGTCCCTTGAACACAGTCTCCAGGTGTTGTCCAAGAGACAATGGGAATCTCCTCCTCTAACATCCTTGCAGTGATATTTTCAGATGGATTAGCTCAGGCACACAAAGCTGTTTTTCTATGATATGTGGGAACAGATTCTAATACCTATTTAAAGTTATGTGCATAGATTTTTGCCAGTTCTTTGGACTACAGCAGGAACTGCATAGTGTCTCCTAACTTTCCTGGTCTCCTTCCCCCTCCAGAGAGTTAATCGTGGTATGCAAACAGTGTCTCTCAGCTGGTCTAAGCACAGGAGAATCTTCCTGGGGCAATTCCGTAGAACTGCCTCAGACCTCTCACAAAGAGTTCCTGTACACATTATTCAGACACTTTGCTGCAGAGCTGCTGTGGACTTGAGTCAGTCAAGTTCTCATGAGTCTGTCACATGTCCAGTCAATCTCTTTCATGTAAATCAGCCTCTTTTCTCACACCAGTCCCTTATTTCATCTGTGCAGAGATTAGCTGCAGGGCTCCTGCCTGATCCAGGGACTGAGGACTACCCATGATGGGGATGTGTGCAGGCACAACCTTCACAACCTGCTACATCACAACTGCAATTCTAGTGCAAATTAAAAACTACACATGGCAAAATTGACATTTTCTGTTTTCTCTAAACTGTCAGATAGGTTTGGTAGGAACACGTGAGCTTTTGGAGCTTTTGTTTGTTTCTGCAGATGTAGGTTTTTTTTAAATTAAAATAGAAAAAGCTTTTTTGTTGTTGTTGTTGTTGACTTGCTCTGCTTTGATTGTTGGTTTTTGTTTGCTTTCTTTTTGGCAGTGTTGGAATAAAATCTCCTGATTTTTGTGTAGCTTGGAGTGTGACTGAAAGAAATGAACATATATATGTGTGCTTGGTGTCACTTCTCCTGGCACATGTGATGTAAATGAAAATAAATATCTAGTTCTCTCTTTGCAGTGATGATAGAAGAGCCCCTGTAATTCTGCCTCCTTGATCGTAGTGAAAACAAAAACAATTTTCAGTGCTAATTATGATTGTTTTGATAACCCCCAGCAGGGTTAGCAAGCTTGTCCAAGCAACTTTAAGACCAAAAGAGACAAACACAGGGCAATACAGTGTTACCAAGCCTAAGAATGCCTTATCTGTGACATTTTGGGAAAACTGGTACATACTAGGATGGGCTGTCATGGTGGTGCTGTACACTGAGAAATGAAACTTTCTAAAGCTTTCCTCTCTTTTGTGCTGGAACTGATTTCTTCAATATAAAAGTGATGAAATGACTTAGAGGAGCCAGAGATTAATACAAGTGGGCACTTTTCTTTTGAAGTGGAAGTGGTAGTTAGGTACATAGTATTTACAGAAATGTCCTTTCAAAGAGAAGAGCAAAAGACAGTTTAGCTTTCACAGCTGGAGGAAGCATCCAAGATTCTTTCAGATAAAAGAAGTAGATAGCTGCAGAGTGCTGTTTTTTAATCTCCCCAGATATTTCATGACAACAGTATTGCTATTTTACAAAGACTAATTTAGCAGAAAAAACGGCAGCTCTTACAACAATGTTTTCAGAAACTTAATAAGAGATGCTGCTTTCTTATCCTAATCACACATTTACCAATTTAGTGTCTGTTCTTTTCCTGTTCCTGAAATGTGCCAGAATCATTTTCTTTCCACAAGCACTATTGACTGCTGTGCTCTAAAAGTTGAACATAACTGCATTATGTGTTTGGGTTTGGTGGTTAGTAATCCTTTTTTCTTTTTTCCCCAGTTGTGATATATGTATTGTTCATACAATTGTACATATTCTTCAGAAATACATAGGGCTTGGGAATCAGCACTGCCCTGAGGACTGCACTGTATTTTAATAGGGGGTGTAGATCACTCTTACCAGTGTCAGCTAATTGCCCATGGGCTTGTGTTAGGGATTGTTTCCCATGCAACTTCAAAGTGTACTTATTGGTAAATACGTATAACTGTTAATCCTTTCTAAAATTACTAAAGTGAAAGTAGGAAGGAGCAACAGTGAGGACTGACCCCAGCCCCTGATTTCCCCATCCCCCCTGCACCACTAGGGGAGTGGGGGAGGTAGAAGAGTTGTGTACGAAGGAGTGAAGTTGAGCCTCGAAGTGTGGTGGATGGTCTTGTTGTAATTTATTTTTGTTTCTCATTATTTCAATATTCCAAACATATTTTAGTTGATAATCAATTAAATTAATTTTCCCAAACTCAAGCCTGTTTTGCTTGTGACTGTAATTGGTAAGTATCTCCCCATCTTTGGGGAGACCCATGAGCTTTTCCATTTTATTTTTTGCCCTGCCCTGTTGAGGAGAGAGAGCAAGAGAGCAGCTGGTTGGGTGTCTGGCAGCCAACTGAGGTTAACCCACCACAGTATAACATCTTTATATGGATATATTCATATAATGTATCAATATTGATATAGGGAAAAATACTGCTTTTTAATCAGCTTTCATAGAACATCAAGTTTTATAGCAACATCAGTAGAGAAGAAGGTGGGAGTACCACAGTGGAGGAATTAGAAGAGTATAATAGTGATGTAAATGGAATTTATTATTATGTCATTCTTATTTGCAATACTTTGACCTTTTATGAGCATAAACCGGCCCTGAATTGCATGAGTTTTGAAATTATGTGAAGGTTGCCGGTCTAGGCAGGGAGATTTTGCCACATCCTCCTAAAACTGTGAGCAAAAACTATTAGTTTAGGACAAAAACTTCATTAGTTTAGGAGTGACTGCAATAGCATTAGGTTTAATCAGTGATCCCTAGTAGAAGCAACATCAGTTGCTGTGGATTACTGTCATATTTTTACCTTGTTAGAATATTTGATGAACACATAGCTGACAAAAGTTGCTACCCATTCATAAGTATTTACATGGCAGACTACTGATGTAAAAGCTTAAGTAGAACAAATTTGAAATGTTACTCTACGGTATTTGGAATAGTCCTAGCATAAGGACCTCAGTTGCAATCAGGATATTTTCTGCCTTTAAGTAAACATGCAGCTTGAGATGATTAATTTCTTCGTCCAGGTTTGGTTATGGTTTTGCTTGCCCTGTCTCTGGAAGTGCTCAAGACCAGGCTGGATGGGGCTTTGAGCAACCTAGTCTAGTGGAAAATGTCCTTGCCCATAACAGGTGGGTCAGAAATAGATTTTCTTTAAGGTCCCTTCTATGATTCTATCATTCTGTTTCAATAATTATTGCATCAGGTAAATAAAATGTTATCTGGATGCATAACACTCATTCTAAGTCAAATGAAACAAGCTGACATTAAAACTTGTAGTTGCTATTAAATTTAGAATTAAAACCTGATTGTTAATGAGTTCATTAATTAACACATTTATGGCTTGAACAAGTGGGTTAATGTGGATTCACTAACTCAGCAGATTTGTATGAGTGGGACTCAGTTTAGTGATGGTCAAAATGAGTTTGATGTGACCATTGAGCCTTTGTTGTTGCCTGTTCGCCTCTTAGAACTTCTGTGCACACGCTGTAAAAATGGTGGTGGATGGAACTCTGGAGGTAATAACTGAATTTCATTGCTGTTGAGAAATTCAAATTGACACTTGTCCCTAAAAGGAATTGAATCCTGATAGTTTTGACTTAATTTTAAAAGAGTTAAATACAGTATTTGAGAAAAACTGTTCTTATGGTTGGACTTGGTGTTCTCAGAGGTCCTTTCCAACCATGAAGATTCTGTAACATAAAAAAAGAAATACATGAAGGAAAAATGGTCAGATAGTCATCAAAGCTATGTACATAATGACTACCAATTCTTGATGTTCAGTTCTGAAGCTTAGCTAATGACTCTTTGCGAACAGTTTACCAGTAAACTTAAGTTTATTCTCTTCAAACATTTAAAAAAAAATAAAGAAAATTAAATCTTGTTTTGCATTACCTGAAGGTCTTCTACAATAAATGTGTTCTCTGCTCAATGACAAGCCCTATTGCAAATAAGAAAAATGCTTAAACAAGATGTTTATGATAGTATTACAGTATATTTTACAATTCATGTAGCCTAAATATTAATATAAATTGATTATTTTTTCCTTTCTTGTGCTTGACTGGAAATGTAATTTATTTTTTTCTCTTTAATAATCTACCAATGATTTTTCAGAACAAGTCTTTCTATGTCATTAGGCTATGCCTACTTGTAAATACGTAACTTCTACTAACATAAATATTAGCATTTGTCTTGGTGTTGATGGGTGTAAATACAGCTTTGTGGCATTTGGAAGTGAAGGATGAAGAAAGGGAGGAAGCAATAACATTATGGTACAAGTCTTTTCAAGTTCAAAAGCTGAAACTAGATTTCTAGAATTAAAGTACATGGATGTTTCCTTGCACTTTCAGCTCACGACCATTTTTTAAAATTACAGTTAAACTTAACCTCACTAATATTTTCTTGGTCATGTCAGCTATTCTGTTAGGGTTATGTATAAAGTCAAATTTATCATAGACATTTTGTAGTCAAACGCAATATTTTAACTTTGGTATGATTCCAGTTTCTGCCATCTCAAGAGAAAGCTATCTGTACAATCAGTTTCTAGAGGCAGAAGAGATGCTGGGTAGATAAACCCTACACTAGTGCCCTTGGCATGGCATCACTAGTAAAATAAGTCATCAGTTTTGGGGTGTGGTAATTAAGCTTCCAAAGAATGGTTTCACTAGCAAGATTGTGTACACGCTAAAGAGTATCTTGATAATTATAAGCCTTCTCAGGGAAAATCTGTTAATTATGTTAATGGAGAGAAATTAAAATTTTGCCCATAGTGACTAATGAAGCAGCAACTGATTTGTGATCTCACAGAATCATAGTCCAAGTGATGTGGTACACACACATACTGATGCAGGTGTTGCATCCCAGTTACTAATGTGCATGGCAATGACTGACAAGCTTTGGTGGTATTTCCAAATCACTGAGTTCTGTTTGTGTGTTAAAGATGGAAAATTCTAGAAATTGTATAAATATGTAGTAATTAGAGTATATCCTGGTAATGTAAATAGGTGTCTGTGCAAAAGCAAATTCTAATTAGAATAAAAAAACACAAATGCCAGTGGGAGGTGGGTAGAACCTGACATGGTCATTCTTTACCTGAGTGCAAACACTGATTGCATGCTCATAAAAACCTCTTTCTTTGTGCAATGTGAAATTTCTGTCTTAACAGAATAAGTTTCAGCAATACTGACTGAATTTTTAAATATGGGTCATTACAATATGTCATATCCTTACAAATGTAGATGTCTACTTTGGTATATACCTGAACAAGGGAGAAATAGAAAGTTGAAAAGTTACACTTGTCCAATCAAGAATGCAACAGTGTTCCACAAATAAATTAATTTGCCTAAAAAATATGTATTTTAATGTACAAGCACTATGCAAAGGAGTTATTAACATTGCATTATCTTATGTTGTTATTTATACCTTTAACAGCCCAGAACAATTGCAAAACCTGCTTAACGTTCAACATGGTGAGCAAGAATAACCTGCTTGGATATTGTCTGTTGTACAAAATATGGTTTACCAGGACAGTCTATAGCTCATTTTAGTTTTCTTGGCAAAAACCAGTATGGTAATACACATAGCTTGAACAAAATATGAAAGCAATTATTAAATAAACATGGTTTCCTCCAGTAGGAAAAACATTGACCAAGTTCAAGCCAAGTAATGAAACATACTGGGCAACTAGATTTTTACAAGCGTTTGCAAGTTCCAGTTGGAACGAAAGCAGAGAAGGTTGTGGTTTTGTATATTGAGAGAATTTTCATTTGCATGGAAGTAAATTTGACATGTTTGTTACAGTTCCTAACTATAATTTTTTTTAATTTATCTAAGTAGTTGCAAATAATGAATAAATATTGAAAGCCATACCTAAGTAATTAAGCAAGGGATCCTTGTGAAGAAGAGGAGAGCAACCTGTTCTTCTGAGTACATGGTGAATAAGAGAGGTGGTGACAAATTTACTGACGGTTTAGGTTATACAGTTTCACAGTCAGATAGATTCCAGGTATATTTTAGTATGAAATATTTCATTTTGAAAACAGAAATGTTACAGAAATGTTTGTTAGAATGGACTTGGGTACTGCTGATACTGCCTTGCAACAGAAAATTAGACTAGATGACTAGTAGCAGTCTCTTTTAGCTTTGTTTTCTGTGATTGTAATTCTCTGTGATGGTCTTGGAACACAAAACAGTACTACCTGGCTTGGGAGACCTTGGCTTGGACCAGTGTCAGGTGGCACATAGGTTAATACTACATAGAGCAATTTTTATTTGTGTATTTATGTATCAAAACAGAAAATATGCCTTATGGTTACAACCCCTGCAGTAATTCACATATTGAAAAGCCTGAAAAGGCTTCAAACACTGGCAGAAGTTGCCAGAGGGGCTGTTGAATTTCCTGACTTGGAGATATTCCAAATTTGAGTGGGCAAAGCCCTGAGCAACCTGATCTATGCTGGCCCTGTGCAGAGCAGGGATTGGAGCAGCTGAATTCCAGACACTCTTTTCAACCTTTATCATCCTACGATGCTATGATTTAAAAGGGCATGGTAAAGTAGTTCTCCCTTTGTTTCACCTTCTGATGTTTGGGTATGCAGGATCCCATACGCTTCAAGGAGTAGAGATAATATTGCACACGTTTGTATATTTCCTTTATAAATCTGAACTATTGAGTTAGGTTCATGGGAACCTTGAGTCAAGTTAACATTGTATTAGTGAATGCATACTGACCTTAAAATATTTTAGACAGAATTTCATGCTTGTGTTATTAGGTATCAACTTAGTAAAGTGTAATTTTAATTAATACCCATCTGTTGAATTACTTATTTGTTTGGTTGGTTTAGATGTGCTAAAATAAGCAGGTTTTAATGGGACTAGAAAGACTACTGTCTTCAAGTAAGTATTCTTGCATCACAGGCATCTGCAATTGCTCTTATTTGTATGCAGTTTAATGAATTTGGTTTTTCCTTTTTTGCTGGATGAGTAAGACCTTGCTTCAGTGAAACAGTTAGTGATAGCAGCTAAGTCAGCACTGCAGTTCTATTTGTGGGAAGAGGCAAGCGGAGAGTTAGAAAAGATGACCTGGATAAAACAATTATGCATATAAGGCAATCAGAGCAAAGTACTTCATTCAAGTGGGGTGGCTCTTAGCGCAGTTTTTTGAGGGTGGTTTACACCATGGATGGTACACAGTCTGTAGAAAGGCTTTGTTCTAGGACCAAAGTAATAACTGATTACAACTGAAGAAAAATTTCTTATCATTTTCTACAGGATAAAGATAAAAACCAAACATGCTTTGTAGTCATACATAGATATACATGATCTCTCTTATGGATACACTGAAAATATACTCCTATGACTAGGAGCAAAAATGCAGGATAGCTTACAAAATGGGTGATCATAACCTGGTGATAGGTGTAGCTGATCTTGTATTAAAATAAATGTTAACCTTCTAGTCTGATTTTGAATGACTTGACAGGAAAACTAATTTAATCCATCTGTCCATACAGAGGATTGAATGGGAAACGATTTTATACAGTATTTAATGGGTCATATTCATCTGCCTAACTTGGTGTTGAAATACCATCTACAAATACATTCTTTACAACGTAAATAAAAGGATGTGGAAAAAAAGAAGCAGCTTTAAAGGAACCACAGAAAGCATTGAAAAAATTGCATTAACATAAGATGTTTAAAGAATATCATCTATTTATCTTCTCTAAAAGAAGACTGAAATGTGACTGAATGAAGATGTCGAATCCTATTCAATAACAGCTATTCTTAGAAAGTCACAGTGAAAACTGGAAGCTCAGGACAGATTCAAACTGGAGCTGTGTTGGGGGTTGGGAGAGAAAGCAAGAGCAAAAATGATTTATAAAGGAAACAATCTATCAGGAAAAATAGTTGGTATTTTTCATTTCACAATGTCTTCAGAATAAGTCTTCCAGGAACATATCGTTCAGCTGAACACAGAATATTGGACTCAAAGAAATATTAAGTCAAAGTTAATGGTCTGTAGTATAGATAGAAAATTATTTCTCCCACCCTCCAGATACTCACATAGAACAATAAGGAATGCATCTATCCCATGCAAGAAGTTGAAAGTGGCTTCAGTCTTTTATATTTTCTGAAAGGGAAGTAATTCCTGTTCCAGGAAACCTACAGAAGAGACTGAAATGATGAATAAATGTCAGAGGAAAAAATGCCATTTTCTACCAAAATATACATGAAGAAATAATTTTGCTAGAAAACGTTTGGAAACATTTTACCCTTGCTTTTCTCTTTCTTCCCCTATATAAAAGATTCTTTCTGCTGTACTGATAAGGAAGAAACAATTAAGTTTGGGGCTTTTTCTTGCTTTTTTTTGGCCTTTTTTGTTTTCATGTAGTCTAGAAAACTAAACCAGACCAGAAGTCAGTTACTGAGTTCATTGCCTTCATTCAGTCAGCAACTTTGATATATGCAATTTATTGCACACACCACATTCTCCTTACGGACATCATCTGGATGATAATTTAGAAAGCAACTCCATTGTCTACCAAAATGATCAACACTAAAAAAAAAATCCAACCCTTTTAAGCCTATATAGTACTTCCTGACTGTTATTCAAATATGGTTGCTTGAAACTATATTGTTTGCTTCCCATTAGCATCCTTTTTTTGAAAGACAAGGATCAACTACATAGCAGTTCATTTTATAGGATGCTGCAATGAATGCTTTAAGGGTGAGCAAGATAGCCCACATATAAAGGATGGATTTCCTTCTCAATCCATACTTACAGACTGTCATAAATCCCTCTGAAAAAAAGGCTTAAGAGTTATGGGTCTTTTGCATAAATCCTTATGTAGAGAAGTTTAACATTCAGATTCTGTTCTTACTGCTGCTCATCAGTGTTGTTTTATGTAATAGGGTAAGTACAAGATCACAGTAATATCCCCTCATAATATATAGAAATAGTTCTACATCCAGAAGTTATTGTATTTGACACTAGACTTCTTGGTTGCTGGTTAATATGGTGATTAAGAAATAATAGGCTAATAGCTTTACAGTGAATTTACTTTGGCAAAAGAATGAAATGTAATGTCTAGAAAACTATTAATAATTAAACCAGCAACTCCTTCCCTATTATGCCAGTAAAGCGTGAAATGTCACTTCACCTGTCCATGTTATTAGTTATCTTCTTCTGCTAAAAATGTAAGCAATCTGGAACTCTCCATCTTTCCACAAAATCTGTTACAGTAGAGCTCCAAGTATTGGCTGTACTTAATGCATTTAATAAAATAGAATAAATATTATAATAATAAATAAGACAAGATAATAATCTATAATACAATATACATAAAAACCTCCTTTCGGGCATGAAGAGAAAAAGTTATGTTTCTCTCAATCTTAGATAATGATCTGTCAACAACATTATAACTTCTATCATCCTGGGAAAGATTTTTGCCTTTACAAATAAGAAGCCTGAGGCTTTGTACAGGCTTCACAGAACAGGGTTTCAGGACTTTTCTAACTCTGTTTTATGCTGAGTGAATTTTAGCTTTGTTAGGTTTGATAACAGTTGTTTTGCAATCAGATTACTGTTGCCTCATTTTGTTTCAGTATTCCATGAGGATTGAATTGTGCGTACCATCCAGCATGAAAAGTTGTATGGAAGATTTTAGATACAGGGTGATGCCAGAAGTCTCACACTTTTAATACCAATCACAATGGTCAACCAGTGGTCATCACAGGGATAAACTTCATATCATTCACAGAATCACAGAACAATATGGGGTTGAAAGGGACTTCTGGAGATATCTAGTCCAGCCCCCCAACCAAAGCAGGTCCAGCCAGAGTGGGTTGCACAGGAACGTGTCCAGGTAGGTTTTGAATCTCTCCAGAGAAGGAAACTACCTCTCTGAGCAGCCTGTTCTAGTGCTTGGCCACCCTCAAAGTGAAGAAGTTCCTCCTCGTGTTTAGATGGAACTTCTGATGTTCAAGTTTGTGCCCTTTACCTCTTGTCCAGTCACTGGGTACCACTAAAAAAAGACGGGCCCCATCTTCTTGACACCCACCTTTAAGTTTTTACAGGTATTGATTAGTTCCCCCCCTCAGTCTTCTCCAGACTAAAGACCCAAGTCCCTCAGCCTCTCCTCGTAAGAGAGATGCTCCAGGCCCCTCATCATCTTTGTAGCTCTCTGCTGTACCCTTTTCAGTAGTTCCCTTGTCTTTCTTGAACTGGGGAGCCCAGAACTGGACACTATATAACAGAAGAGCTGAAAGCTAGGGAACAAGTGAGGAGACTGTGCTAGGAAAAGGTATAGAAATGAACCAGGTGGATCCCAGAAGGAGGAAGAAATATCAGCATCATACTCCTCCTGGCAAAAAGGAGGAATATACCATGAACATCCTTCTCCTTCCAGTAAAGATCTCATGGTGCTGAAAGCTCCCCTCACCACCCAAGCAGAAAACATCAGCCTCAGAACCCAAAGGATGACTGAGTGATTTTAACATTCAAGAATATAGGTCCTAGGAGGCTGATGTTTTGTATGGCACCTTAAATGGTATTATTGAGGCATATTAATTTGGACTGGTAAATCTTAGCACTATTGTAACTGGATTAACAACTATCATGTGTTATAATTTGAATAGAGCATTATGACTTTAGTTACAGTACTGGTATATTCTTGCTTTTCCAGACCATGCTGTCTTTGTAAAGCCCATAGGAAAATTTTGAGTGCAATGAACTTCTTAAAATTCAAATACCCACATGAGGAACTTTCCACTTATATACTGTAACAGGGTTCAGAGAGGCATACCTATGAGTCTGTGATGAATCAATTATGGGACTGTTGTGTGCTGATATTGGCGTGTTTCTCACATTCAGTTTCTACTGGTTTATATTTGTTTACATGATTTTATGCTGCATTCATTTAATACATTTCCTTTTTGTTTGGTTGAGTTTTTAAAATATCTTTAAGGAAGTTCAAATGTGGTTTGTAAAAATGTGTGTCACTGGCGAGCTGCTATATAGTAGTTAATCTGAATGACTAAAACCAATGACTTTAGAAATAATCCTATTCTAATTCCTCAATCCCCTGCAATAAGCAAAGTACTTAATTTCCTTCCTCCCTCTAACCTCATTGCCAATGGAAATCCATATTAAAGGGAGAATAAGAAGAATATTGACCTTTTCTTTTCAAGTAATACCAACTAATTAGGACACATTCTGACTCCTTAATAGACGCATTGTAAGATATTTGGTCTCTGCAAGGATGTCATGGTTTTGGCTAGGATACATCTCAGGATATATTTTGCTGCAGGCGAAGTAATTTAATAACTTCGTATTACTTAAATTGTGACACTTTCAGTTCTCGATGTGTCTGAGCTGAAATGCAGCCCCTAGACCACAGACAAGGAGTAGAGGTGGGAGTCTCAGGAGAGGGTGGACATGGCAATCGCAACCCATTGGAGTAATTAGGGACATGACACATATTTAAGCCATGTGTCGAAAAATATGCCAAGTAATGCCAATTGCAGGCAAGTGGAAACTTTAATTAGCTGGTCTTTAAAGTTGTGTCTTATTTCCTGCAGACTGAGTTCTAATCCTTAAATGTTTTTGACATTTTTATGACAGGAACTGCATTTCTTCTGATGACATGGTAATCCAGATTTCATTTAAAATGGTCATTTATATTTCCTCATATTTCTTTTTGCCAAATTTAATTAGAATATTTCAAGGATTGGCTAAAGGCTGCTTTTGGGAGGGAATTTGTAAGACAAGTTGTAGCATACTGGAGAAATTGTAACCTGGGGCTTTTTTAAATTAAATGAAAGTGAAAGGTAAAAATTAAAGTATGTTGTGAAAGTCATAATCTCACTTCACACACAGAAATTCATAAACTAAAATATTATGTAAGTCTTGCTAAAAGTTATAGCAGAGTAGTGTAGTCTTATTGCTTCTACTGCATTGTTCTGTCCTTTGGCTATTCCAGTAATGTAACTGAGCATTTTTTGTCTGCAGAGAGGTTTGAATTGGAAAACTTCTAAACATACAAAATGAGCAATGCCAAAAAGTCAAATTCTTTCTGTAGAAAAATTATTCTAAGAATCCTTTCAAATTCACACTTGACTGAGCTGTTAGTCTCTACGTTAGAGGACAACACAATACCATTGCAAGTTAAGTACTGATATTTACAGGCAATCTCCACTTCTATCTGCTGAACAGATTTAGGGGGGGGTGGTGGTGCGGTATTTTTCCTCTGTAATTACAGCATAGAATCCAGGTGCATCAAAGGAACACAAAATTATCTGAATAAGTAAGTTTGCCATTCTCCTGAGGTGACTGACTAATGGATCAGGTGAATTTGATTTTGAAATAAAAAGTAGACTGTCCCCAATTCACTTGCCAAATTTTTATTCTCACCAGTACAAATAAATGGCAAATTCCCCCAATTTTTTCAGCACCACTGAAAGTCAAGATTGTAGGTCTTTTTCCACAGTTGGAATGCTGTGGTGTGGACAACCTAGTGCTTGGGGAGAAAAAAGCATCTTTTGGCATGGCACACAGCTTATCAGAATGTTTTGACGTGCAGAAGGAACCATCTTACTACTTCTGCTAAGAAGGTGTGAAAATTTTAAGGGGACTACAGTTCATTACAGGAATGAGATTTTGATGATGACTCATTGCACATTGTATGAAAAGAGGGGCTGAAAATGTAAAGGTGTATCACTGTATAAATCCCTTTCTATATACTGTGGTGGACTTGATTTGCAACACTAGAAAGTCAGCAGCCTAAACATGGACTTCTGATAGGGTTTGTGTTTCCTCAGTGTATCTGAGACCTCTTCAGGGGCTGGAAGATATGGAAATGGACTAATGGGAAACTCTCGTCTTTACAAAGCGGTGGCTACAGACAAGCCATTAACTTGCCCACAATATCTACATCACTTAAAATAGTTGAATTACTTGTGTTAGGTGAAACCTACCATTTGCTGCTTTGGAAATGTAATTGTCAAAATAGGTGAAAATAAGTGTCAGTTATTATTAGCGTCAGTAAGAAACTGAATTAATGAAAAATATTTTAAAGGTTTCTGGGAAGATTTTAAATTGGATGAGTGTTCTGTCACTTTTAAACACAATTAATATAGAATTGGCGTAAGACAGTGTATATATAACGGCAGTAAAAATTAAGTTTAATATATTTTTCAATTGCTGTGAGCACAGATATCCTTTCTTTGTGACTTTAGCATTTTCTAATGTTCAGTGGAAAAGCTGCAGGTGCTTGATGTAGCATATGTTACTCATACCTCCGATAATTCACCACATGACAAGGCATATGAAGTTAGAGCTGTCAGCATTTTATTTCTGTTGTAACACCATTTGAAAAGGACAATGTCAAGTTTCTGCACCCAAAATATCTTCCAGAAGCATATTTTGGTAAATTGTTTCTGAGATGATTGTGTCAGAGTTATGACTTGTTTTCCGGGAAGATTTCTTGGGAGCCTGCAGCATGAAAACAGTGCTGCCATGAAACTTCTTCATGGATACCAGAAGTAGGTCATATGTTCTTGATAACATAGCAGCCTTTGGAGGCAGATGTCTAGTAAACTGTCTTTCCAAAGAAGCAGGTTTTGTTCTTTTTTTTTAGGAAGGTTGCATGGATGAGTGCCTGAGAGTTCTCACCTTGAGAGAGTTTTCTGAGTGGAATCTGTCAATACACAATCCCATATTCCCATATTAAGTTTCCTTGAAATATAGAAACTGGCTTTTAAAATTCTGAGAAAGTTCAAAAATTTTATCTGTGTTATCAACATTTTCTGATGCCGACTACTTTTAATAAAATTTAAAGAGTGAATTAAAAGAACATACAGGTTTATGTACATACACTATATAAATGATGTTGTACAAGGTAATGTAAGGAACGAAAAAGTGAATTCTGAGCAGAAAAATCACTCTGTGGGATGAAATGTATAAACTAAAATTGGAATGAATATTTCAAAATTTATATTGACAGTACTGAAATACAGTTAAGTGCAGAGGTCAGGTAAAATGAGTTGTGTATTCTGCACTCATGCACTCATTCTAAAAGATCATGAAGAATCTCAAAGCAAAATCTGATAGATGTCTTTTATTTTTTGTAATACTGCCTTTAGCAGGCATTTCTTAGACGTTTTGAAGACCTGTCCCTCAACAGGAGGGTTCTTAATTTTTAAATGTATGTGAAAATGACTTTTTTTTTTTTTAAGATTGGTTTCTATATCATTGACTGTATGGGCAGCTGTATAGATTTTTTTTTCCTGAAATGATAAAAAATGAAGAAAAAAAAGTGGAGATAAGGCCTGTGTACATTATAAGTCCAACAACTTTCATAAAGGTAAAGAAAGTAGAAAATGTGTATTTTTTTTGTGTAAAATATTTTCTACGCTTTGAAGTAGGGGCTGGGAAGGGGGAGTGAGATTCACTTTGTCTATAAGGATGATCTCATTACTGGCAATGAACAATCATTTTTATTTTCCTGTGGAAATTTGAATTTTTTCGTATGGAATGATTAGAATTTGGAAAAGACATTCTTTACTGCCTATAGTTAGCACATGTTTTTCTTAATGAATTTGCTCCTCAGACAGTAGAGGAGACCAAGGCAAATAGTTGAATTGAAAACACAAACTCCTTATCCCCTTGTATACCCATACAGATATCAAAAATATAGTATTTACAGAATTTTTTACAGATATTGGAAGTTTCTGTTCCAGTAAGTATCTTGCAAGGAATATTTGCTGAGCTTTTACTAATTCCACAGTAATGAAATTAACTTTTAAATAGTTCATAGATATGTGTTAAATCAATAAGTGATGATAAAGAAATTCATCTTCTGAATCTTGGAATCATTACATGTTTTTCCTTTACTTTCAAAAAATCCTTCAGCAGAATTGAGCACACAAAAGAGACTCATTGAATTAAGATATGGTAGAGTTATTAAAGAAAAGAGCTTTGGTTGTTTAATCTAAAAGAGGTATATGGGGAGATATAAGACACTCAGAAAATCCCATTATTGTTCTATTTATTACTGACACTGATGACAACACTCATAGCTAATCACATTTATCTTATTGCATATACATATGCTGATATGCAAAAAAACTTGCATATTTCATTTTTGCAATTAGTATATTTACAGGCATTTATAATACCTAGAGATACATATTTAAAAAGCAACAGGTTCAAAAGCCATTAGGCTTTTCTGAATATCCAATTGATCAGTACATAGTTTACAGTATGGTGATTTATAACAACATCTAGGTGATTGGTCTAGACGTGAAAGTTTTCAGACTGTCCTGTCCATTTCAGTCCTGTCCTGGCAATCATTTCCATGTTAGCTGTTACGAAGCGTAGAGCATTTCAGTTTTCTCATGCAGTATAGTTACTACTTCCATGTGATCCAGAAGTTTTTAGTATTGTCATTTTGGTTCCAGTAGAACAGAAAATGCCATAAATGTAAGAATGTTAAACTAACAGATGCCTAGAGGAAAAAACTAAGAACCAAAATTGTGTAATTTATATTAGACAAAAATCTGGCTTTGCAAGTTAATTATAGGATTTCACATTCTTTTCTTTTTACACTCTCCTCTAGTGGCCATGAATCTCTGCAGAATTTCAAGGTGCAACCTTACTTCAGGAAAATTAGCTTTTTATTGCAACTTTTTTTTTTCTAGTGAATTAACAGTAGTGGTTTTGTACTTTATTTATCTTGTCAGCATATGCTTTCTTTTGAGGGAAATGTTCCAGAAGCTGCTATCAAATAAGGGATGTTACCTAAATGCTTGAATGGATTACTACATAAGATATTCACCCTGTTTGGCCAGTTTGGAAATGTATTTATTTTGGTAGATCAGTCAGATTTAAACACGGAGTAGTGGAAGTTTATGTATTTGTAGAGGAATGATCTTGTTTCAGTAAGAATCCTAACTAAGGATATCTAGCATAAAACAATTTATTAACTGTGCATTGGTTAATATAGAGTGTAAAATCTGATTATTTTAACTGATAAAATCGTATATAACATTTTTTGGTTCTCTTCATTTTCCATGGAAAAAAATCAAGTAGTGCACTTACATGAATTCCGTCCTGTCTTCACCCTCTTTAGGTCTTGTTTTGCATATGATATTGTTTAACTTCCTAGAACCTTCTTCATCCTGTTAAAAAAAAAAAAAAGCAACCCAGTCTTCCCCTTCAAAATATCCAGATGTGATATTCTGATGGTTTTAGATTGGTCAATACTGGTATACAAACAAACAAAAAAACCTAAAACAAGCAAACAAAAAACAAACAAATGTATTCTGCACTTAGCTGTTTTTTTTTTTCCCCACAATATCAACATTTCAGCATTATACTTAGAACTAAGCTCTGCTGGAAAAGTGATTATAGGTTTTTAGAAAAGTGTAGTTTCATTTTTCCTACATTCACAGTAGTACAATAGTACAGAGAATTCACTCTTCCTGGAAACAAAATATGAGAAAAAACCTGCTTGAAGGAATTGTAGCTGCTGGCAATGCATGCGTTGTACCCGGGTCATTTTTAGTACCTATCTTTGCATTAGTCTGTAGTGAGTGGGGTAAAAGGATCTGGGCAGGCTGCATTCATGGTCCAAGGCCAATGGTATGACGTTCCAGGTCCTGCACTTGGGTCACAACAACCCCATGCAGCGCTGCAGGCTTGGGGAACATTGGCTTGAAAGTTGCCCAGCAGAAAAAGACCTAGGAGTATTGGTCAACAGTCAGCTGAATCATAGAATTGTCTAGGTTGGAAGGGACTGATTGACTGGGTTTGATAATTGATAATTTCCTCCATCTGCTCACCTTAACCCAAAGCTCCTTCACCCACTGACCCAGCTTCTCAGAAGGCAAATGTAGGGTCTTGCACCTGGGGAGGAAGAACCCCAGGCACCAATACAGGTTAGGGATGGATCTTCTGGGAAGCCCTACTGAGAAGGATCTGGGAGTCCTGGTAGATAGCACACTTTCCATGAGCCAGCAATGTGCCCTTGTGGCCAAGAGGCCAATGGGATCCTGGGCTGCATAG
>JAOTQQ010000004.1:5479884-5512278 GCA_026546715.1 Gallinago undulata | reverse complement strand
ACCCTGATTGTTTGGCTTTTTTGCATCTGAGTGGCTATAAGAGAGGTAGTACGTCTTTCATACAACCCATTTATAATTTGACCCCTTCTGCACATCTTTTTTCTTTGTTTGATTTCAAACACTGGAGGGCATCAATACAAGGCTGTTGTAGGAATTCCAGTCGTTTTTCTGACTTGGAGAAATCGCTGCTCTGACTATATTTTCCTCTTTTTAATTTTATATTTTATGACAAGATAAAGCCCATTAGTCAGGGTCAGCATGGGTTTCACTGATCTTAAAAGCAAAATGTTCTTGGCCTGTGGATAGGGTAAGTGCTATTTTCTTTAACTTGGCTGCTGTGAATACAGCAGAAAATGCTGATTTAACTCAGGGAAAACTACATAACTTCTTACAGCATTTAAGCATTCATTTCTTACCTGACAGTTTTTAAGTTCTCATTTTGTACTTGAGTAGTCATTCTTTATTTGAACAGCAGTGCCAGAACTGTCCTCATTGGGATTTTGGAAACTCACACATGTTCATATTTCTTGCTGAAAATTGCCTTTTCCACTTGAAGATGTGACACTTCTAAGTATATGTTGGCCAGAAGAGTGTTCACAGAGCTGTATTTCATGAAATGCCTATTTGTTTTATAAACAAAGTAGACAGCGAAGGATGGTACACACAATAAATATTAAATATGTGAAATATCATTAAAAAACCCTAACTCATTAATAAACAATAAGAAACAAATAACACTTGAACTTTGTAATGAGATCCTAAGGCCAAAATGACCAGGGATACAAAAGCTTGTGCTTTGGTGAGCTTTAATGTATCTACAGCTCGGTAGAGATTACTTTCAGAAATAGATATTTTCTTCCTCATTCCCTGCCACGAGACTCCTCATTTTTGGATTTCAAATGAATTGGTTTATGTGGATATGAACTCTATGCAAAATCAAGATAATTTTTCAGCATTTCCTCATTTTCCCAGAAGCATAATCAAAAAACTGCTGTTCTAGTTCCTCCCTCAACTAACCCAAAAAGCAGTCGCAGCAGAAAACCAAAAGACATTACATAATTTTATTAGTGAATACAACACATTAATAGCCTATGTTTTTAATGTGTGTTCTAAAATTGAAAAGTAGAATCCTCAGGATTGAACACCCTAGTTAAACTGTGTAGGATACAAAATAAATAAATAAATCTATCGATTTTTTTGGGGGGGGGAGAGTGCAAGTATTCCTTTTAATGTGATGTATTTGTATAATTCTCATAATATAAAAAAAAATTGCCTTATAGATAGCGAATGGTACAAGATTTTGGATTGTGAGAATGAAAGGTACTCTTTTCTTACTATTTCAGTTCTTACAAAACAGGGTAGTTGCTTAAGCTAAAAACATATTTTTTTTGTGATAGAGCCTTAGTACTTTATTCATCCACTTTAGTCGTTTTCTGAACTGGGCAAAATCTGCATTTAAACTCCTAGCAGTACTACACCAGTAACAGGACTAGTGAAAATGCCTTAGGATATTTGTATTATTATTATTGGAAATATACATGGAACCTTGGTTTCCAGCATTTTCCATTGAATAGTACCACAAAATTGAGATGAAAACAAAGCAAGTGATTTGCTCTAAAACCTATTACAAGGGAAGACTGTGAATATAATAAATTTTTCACTTTCAAGAATAAGCAATGCATGACATGACTTTTATTTTCTTTCTGGGAAAGAATGTTAATACTTGTTTTAATTATGCATCAACTTTGATTTACTAATCCACTTCAAGGTAATGTTTTGTATACATATTATGTAGGAAATGATACAATTCAAGTTTGGTAGTGAAACAAGAAAATTAGCAAACTGGGACTTTTTCTATAACTTAATTTGTGGAAACCTATAGCAATCAGGAACTTCATGATGTATCACCAACAAACTACAGGGTAAATAACCATTTATTCTAATCTTACTATAACTTTTAGCCAAATAATAATTTCAAACATACCTTTATCTAGAACCAGATAGTACACTATTGTCTACACATTGAAGCATGTTTTGAAAATATGATATCTTTTGTAGATACAGTTGTGGTTTATTTAACCATTGTTTTTCATTTAAGATAGATGTAGAAAAAAGTTTCATGTCAGTATCTTGAAGCAAATGTAAAACTGCTCTAACATTTTAAATGAAGCAAATTTGTTTTGGGGGAAAATATGCATAAAATGTAGGCGTTCATTTTGGAGAATGATGAAAAATACAGGGAAAGTAGAATGAAGAATAAAATAACCACAAAAGACTGTTCTTAAACGTACAAAAAACGGAGACCAGGAATAGTTCATTCAGTACCCAGTGCTGGACAAGGAAACTACCTGCCAATTTTTGTTTCTTCCTGTATTCAAGAAACAGATTATCCTACAGTGAAGAGATAGCTGAGAAATATTTACTTGAAGTGGCAATTGCCTTAGAAGTTGTAAATTTTAATCTTGAAGATTAGTGATAATGAGATTCAGAAATGTCCAAAAGAGACAGTTCCTCTGCAAATTTTTCACCCTGTAATAATGGGCTTGAGATAGAGGATCAGCCTGCATTTGTATTCCAATAAAAGGTTATTCATGCATCTTCATTGGGGAAAGTTTTAATAGATAAGCAGGCTCGGCTAAAACTTGTTGAGGACACCAGCCCACTGAGCAGGGGTAAATGACTTCTTAGGAGGATAAGGTTCCTTTGTTTCAGGATGCACTAAAAGATATGCCATACCCATGCATTTAGTGTGCGTACCTAAATAAGCTCAGTCTTGAAGACCTCTTCTATTTTTCTTTCCTTGATAACTTTATTTTGTTGTTGAACAGTTGACATTTTGCTATTGATTATTTTTTTGTTGTTGTCAGAAAGATTACTGTCAGATTAATCCTTAGCAATATTTTGCAAAATCAAATTCTGGTTTGGGTTTCTTGGGTTTTGTTTTTGTTTTTTTTTTTCTTAGGTATGTTGTTTTGAGGGGTGTGTGTGAGTGATTGGTATGGCAAGGAACACCTTGGCTCTCTACCAGTTGTGTTGATGGAATGGTTTTCATTAATGTCGTACTCAGCATCTCTGATCTTGCCCTTTAAAGAATTATCAGGCCAATTAGTTTCTAATTAGAATAAGAAGTATAGATATCTGTTAAACACCTCATTTGATTAATTTTTCCTGACTTTCGTTGTTGGCTGCAGGCGCAATGAAAAGCTGAGAAGGAGAATAACCGTATTGCTTAATAACATGAAAATGAAACAGAAAGAGGATGGTGATGACCCCAAGGGAGCCACTGTTTGGCCATTGGCCATGGCTGTATCTGAGTGATCACAAAACTCCTTGAGAATGGTTAGCTGCTGAAACCCTGCCACCTTCTTTAGCCCAGAAGTACCATAAGGGCCTCACATTAAGGGGACCCAAATATCACTTATTCTCTCTTTACATGTATATATAGAATCAAAGAATCATAGAATTGTCTAGGTTGGAAGGCACCTTAAAGATCATCTAGTCCAACCATCAACCTAACCCTGACAAAAATCACTAAACCCTATTCCTAAAGACTATATCAACCCGTCTTTTGAACACGTCCAGGGATGGTGCCTCAACCACTTCCCTGGGCAGCCCATTCCAATGCCCGATAACACTCTCCGTGAAGAAGTGTTTCCTAAAACACTATATATTTATATATTAAATTATGTTACAAATATGTATAAATATAACATTTTTATTAGTACGTATAGATGCAAATTTATATCTCTATTTTACATATAAGCATATATTTGTAAAAGTGCATGAATAAAAATTGCTTAATGATGATGAGATTAATGGGGAAAGTTTGAATGTGAATAGAAAGAAAATTTAAAAAAAAGAAAATGCAGGCTTGGAATTGGCAAGTTACAGGTTTGCTGAACAACTTCTGACTTGTCTGGGCTTGACTGAGTTGAAGAGAGTCCTGGGAATGTGCCACAGAGGGTGAGGGGACATGGATTACCTTGAGCACATTTGTGCTCCGCGGGGGTAAATGGAAATGGACATTCATCTGTCAGTGCTTGTGACAATGTCAAGGAGGTGTGTGAGAACCTATTTGTGTGTTCAGCTATTTCAGCAACATGATCCAGCTTGTCCTAAGCAAACCAGTAAATGTGTACTTAAAACCAGGTGTAAGTTCATGAATTTTTAGTGAGTCTTCTTACAGATCAGAGTTTCAGATCTACCAATTCTGGCACCCTTCAGGATATTTTAGCAGGAATTGATCACGTTGGGATCAATCAAATTCTGTTCCCTTTTTAAAACATGGGCTGTAAGTACCGTGAATCTTAACGTGTTTCTCTTTTTACTTACCTGAAAAATAGTGATAATTGCACCCCATTTTATCTTCTTTTGCTTATATTGGAGTCCATTTAAAACTTCAACTCTCTCACACCACCTTGGTGTGTGAGAAAAAAAACATGTGGTTTTTTGATATGGTGAATTCCCATCTGAGTGAGGGCCTTCCAGCTTCCATGGTGTTAAATATAACCTAGTGTTGTATAGCCTCAGTAGTTTATGTTATTAAAGCACTGTCAATGTACTTTCTAAATGGAGTTGTTTAATTTCATCCCAACTCTTTATAAAGATGATTAATGATCTGCAGATGACAGCAATTCTCAGAAAAACCTGTGACGATCTTTCACTTCTTTTCAAGTGAAAATACATGAGACACTATTTTAACAGTTAGGTAAGACATAGCTCCTTCATGTCATAAATCTATTAAATATCTACTTAAATAACCTCTTCCCCTTTATCTAGACTTCGACCAAACTTTCTGATTGTTCTTCAGAAATGAATAAAATACTGATTTGTAATCATGAAGTTTATTACTACTCACACTTCTCTGATTACTACACTTTAACCTGCTGCAATGTGAAAATGGTAAAATTGCTATCTCGTTGCCTTTATTTTTACTTGCCCAGGTTCGGCCTTCATGTAAGGGAAAATATTTTTATTGCATGTCTTTCAAGAAGTAATACTTTATGTCTAAAGCACTGATTGTTAACGGTGGCCATTAGGAGCAGAAGATCCTCCTTCTGCTAGCATTCTTTAGCAAAATGTAGCTAGAAAGAAGAATATGCAAATTATGTTTTAGGACAACTTAATGTACATCTCATAATTACATCTCACTAGCCACAATGCTTGATATTTAGATCCTCAAATTTTCACTCCTAGTTGTGTAATGACATTTACGCCTCGTTGGTGCTTGGTGGCCAAGCTCAGTCCATGGGCTGAGAATATTTCTTAAGATGTGTTTGAGCCCTCCAGTGGCCGCTATTGGTTTGTTAGTATTTTGTAAACTAATTAGAGTAACAGAGTTTATTAAGCTAGAACCCATGTTTTTGTGCGTAGTTATGCAAACCCAATCCGACAAAATGCTTTGTTATTTCACCTGGAAAAGCCAAGGAATCATTTATTGCAGTGGCAAAGCCCAAGCTCCCAAATTGTCCCAGAGTATATCTGGCCATACCGCTAGTGCGTATCTAATTTTCTTTCTCCTTACACCTGCAGCACATGTTCTCTCTGGTTAATGTGGCTGAAAAAAACCCTTTCCTAACCCAAGACGAGTACCTCAGCACCTTTCTGCCCAGTCCCCCCAGGCTGGGGAGGTGAAGGGGAGTAGCTCCCGGCTGTGGGCTGCCTGGGGTAGAGGTGGGTCACCCCTATAGTTATTTACACGCAAGGCTCACGTAACTTCCATTTCCAACAGAGATCTTCTGCTTCCTAATCACAAAGGCTTCAAAGCCTGTCACAATCATGAGATTTAAGCGCTGCTTCTGCAGCTCCTCAGTGCCAGTTCTGCCGATGTCTTTCCTGTCCTTTGAAAAAGCACTTTTCTACATCCCTAATAGCAAACAGCTTGGCTTCAGAAGTAATTGCCAAGTTGTAACAAACCAGCTCCATGTGTATTCCCCAGAGGCCTGGGCAGCTACAACTTGCTGCTGGTTTACAGCTACTTTATCAAAGTGCTGAGCACCTTCTGAGTTTTTGATACAGAGAAGAACTTTTTCCACAAATGTGGCAGGATTGTAACAGCACTGCAAAACCTGCTTTTTTTTTTTTTAATTATTATTTTTTTATTACCAAGGGCTTCAGTTTATTCCATCCTAGTATCTTAAAACAGACTGTGTTTTTCTTGTGGGTGTTTTGGTGTTGTAGTGTGGTTTGTTTTGGTTTTTTTTGGTTGTTTTTCTTTTTTTTTCTTTTTCTTGTTGCCTGTAAGTTCAAAAATTCAGGATGCAAAAATCTATTTCAAAAGTTACAATAATTTGCATTTATATTTAGTAATTTTTCACTTGTGAGCTTATTTCCCATAAATAATGTTTTTAAAATGACTAACAGAAATCCAGAAAAGGAAGAAGAGGTTTTCTTTTTCTCCAAAGATGGGACAAACCTTCCTGTCATCAATTTGTCTGTACTTAAATAAGAAAATGAAAGGTTGCTCTGTCTGCAGACCTCTCTAGCGCCTAACTATAAATATTTACAAATGTAAAGGTGTACCTAGGAGAGTAGGGATCTTCAGTATGCAGTATGGTGGCCAGTGCAAGTTTTCCCTTTTTTTTTTTCTTTTTTTTTTTTTTTTTTTTCACATTAGCTTCAGTGAAGCATCCAGATCATGGCAGGAAAGAAAGGATGTAGCAATTTTTGCTACTTCAGTCATCTTCACTTTATTGAGGCTGCTTTCTCTACTTTGCTTCATATTCTCCTCCCTACTGTCAGATTTTTGACCTTACTGATGAATAAATTTCTTCAGATTACATTTAAATCACCAGCTATAATTGAATTGATGTCTAAATATTTCCTTACACATATTTCCAATGCTTTCCTACCAGTTCCTTGAACAAAATAGGGAAACCTTGAACTTAGTCTGTCAACATACTTCAGTATATGTCGCAATAATATCGTATTTCACTTCTGTTTGTGTCTGAGTTTGGAAACTTGTATTTCTTAGTGCTGCAACTTTGGCCACTGTAAGATCTCCCCAGAGCATTTCTTCTCCAGGCTGAACAGTCCCAGCTCTCTCAGCCTGTCTTCATAGGAGAGGTGCTCCATGCCTCTGATCATCATCGTGGCCCTCCTCTGAACCCTCTCCAACAGCTCCATGTCCTTCTTGTGCTGAGGAGTCCAAAGCTGGACACAGTATTCCAGGTGGGGTCTCACAGGGGTGGAGTAGAAGGGCAGAATTACCTCCCGTGTTCTGCTGGCCACACTTCATTTGATGCAGCCCAGGATGTGGTTGGCTTTCTGGGCTGTGAGCACATATTGCCGGTTCGTATTGAGCTTCTCATCTACCAACATCTCAAAGTCCTTCTCTTCAAGGCTGCTCTTGAGTTGTTCTCTGCCCAGCCTGGGTTTGTGCTTGAGATTGCTGTGACACAGGTGCAGGACCTTGCACTTGGTCTTGTTGAAATTCATGAGGTCTGCACATGCTCACTTCTCAAGCCTGTCCAGGTCCCTCTGGATGACATCCCTTCCCTCCAGTATGTCAACTGCTCTACACAGCTTTGTGTCATCAGCAAAGCTGGTGAGTGTGCACTCAATTCCACTGTCCATGTCCATGTCACTGACAAAGATGTTAAACTGTGCCAGTCCCAACACCAACCTCTGAGGAACACCTCTCATCACTGGTTGCCTTTTGGACATTGAGCCATTGACCACAACTATTTGAGTGCAACCATCCAGCCAATTCCTTATCCAGTGAGTAGTACGTCACTCAAATCCATGTCTCTGCAATGTAAAGACAAGGATGTTGTGCAGCACTGCATGAAATGCTTTGCATAAGTCCAGGTACATGAATGCATTCCTCTGATGCCCTATGGGCCTTATTAAAGTAAATGTAGGCATCTTATACACTTTCTTTGGACTTGATTTTGTTAAAATTTCTGTTGCTGGAAACCTCCACTCTATTTATCCAAAAAGACTTTTGGAATACATGTGCACTAGTACACTACAGGAGTCCAGTTTTACATTAGGAAAGGCACTGTATAGGCAAAATGCTTTAAAACTATGGAAAAATACAAATAGGTGGGGATTTCCTGGTTTTTTGCTTTAGCATTTCCCTGTTTGTCACAGGGAAATGAGTACTGGGGTGGGGGCAAGCACAAAATCACACAACTATTTTGCATAGAATTTAAAATTTATTTTCTGAGCAGGGTGAATATAGCAATGATTTCTAATTGAAGACCTCTGTTCTGGAGAATGATGACACTTACTGTGAATGTTGCATGTTTGGTTTCCTGGACTGGTAGGTCAACTTCCCTGTGCCATAGTTCCATCAGAAGTTCAGCTATTCCACTGTCCAATGTGGTGTTGGATGCCCATGGATGTGTTTCCCCCACGGGTCCTTCTGTTTTCATGTTTATGACTTTCCATAATAGCCTGACAGCATATGCTTTGTTTATGATTAGCCTTGTTAATCACATAACCAGGCCGATCTCTGTGATGTTCTCCAAATTTAAGGCCAATTAGCAGTTGTCGTTGGGTTTTCTATCACCTTCTGGTTTGCGAATGTGTTACAAATATAATGAGTATGAAAACTGTTAAATCAGCAAGTTAATCTGTTACTTCCCTGGAAACAATTACTGGATTAATCTAGGCAGATAGAGCTGGACAGATGTAGTCAAGGTCTCATGTAGCAGTATGATGCTTTGGGGTAAGTTTTACTCCATGATCCACATGTATTCACATAGCTTTACTGCACCTCAGGTTGTTATTTCTGCTGCTCTAAAAAAGATTAATCAAATTTTATTCATCCTTTTTATCTAATTAATATTGGAGTAGGAAGATGTATGTCCAAAGGCAACATTTTATACCGATTTAAGGTCCTCACTAAGGTTATCTCTGAAGAACTGAGGTATTGCCTGAAGTACTTTATGCATTGCTTATCATGATGAGAAAATCCATAAGACACATAACTCTCATAACTGTTAGTTCAAAGTGTATCCAAGAAAAGTATAGTTAAGAGATGCAAAACCTCTATGGTGATGGATACTTTCCCCCTTTGCATTTACTTTTGTTGTGATTCAAAGACCAACTGACAGGATTGAGAATGATAGATGGGCTTCCATGGACCTGGAATGCTTCCATGGCCAGTTCCAGGAACTGAAGGAATCAAAATAACATTTTAGGAGGTTTAGTTTTTAATTTCCTTCCAGGTTGGATTTCAGATCCATGAATGTTGGACATTCATATTTTTATTTTTAAGAGACATGAGTCTTCCACCTAATCATTTAACGTAGTATCTAGTGACTTAAGAAGAAATCCACCAGATTTTAAAACTGGTGATCTATGTGATGAAACTTGGCAACATTTCAGTCAATGAAGATAGCGGAACTGGAGCACTATATTATCCAAAATCTGATATTTCTCAATATCTATAATATTATGCCATGTTATTCAATTATCTATGTTCATGTACCTTGAGTTTTTCAATGAAATAGGGACTATGACTAAATGTATTGATTACGGTTGTCCAGAGTATATCTGCATAACTTCACTAACCAAAGTTAGCAGATCCCTATCCTGTAGCTAATGGTATCAGCCAAAACACGGGGATTGGACAAAGCACTAGATATTTAAGAATATTCTCTGAACAATCATATTTCTTTTTAGAATAATGTGGAATTGCTCTGCTCTGAAGGGCTTCTATGCAAAGATTTTCAAACACTATGCTGCATATAGTCAAAGCAGAGGCGATGTATAAATTTAAGGTTCGTCAACCAGGACATAATTAATACTACATTGCCTTGAAGACAAATATTAATATACTAAAACAGTATAACCAATAGCAATATACAAGTATTTAATAAGTGGTATGGCATAGCCAGATACAAAATATAAACATTCGTCCTATTTTCAGCTGGGTTAGGGTTAATTTTCCTTCTAGTGACTGCTGTGTCACTTCCAGATTTAGTATGAACGGAATGTCAATAATGCATATTGGTTTAATTGTTGCCAGGTGATGTTTCTATTAGTCAAGATTTTTTTTTCCAGCTTTGCATAGAAGCTGAGAGGGAGCACAGACAGAGCAAGCTGGCCAAGGGAATATTCTATACTGTAGATGTCACGCCAGTGTATAAAGGAGGGTTGGCCAGGGGGTGGGAATCTGCAATCACTGCTCAGGACAGGCTGGGCAACCAGTTCACCAACTGGTGAGAGTGACTTGTCCCGTATTACTTTATCTTCTATATTCTTTTACCATTATTATTATTATTATTGTTATTACTACTACTACTACTACTATTGTTATTTTCCATTTCAATTATTATTGTATTTAAGCATCTTTATTTCAACCCACAAGTGGTGTTTTTTTTCCTTTTTCCCTCTTTTTCTCCTTCTTCTCCCTATCCATCTCAGGTTCAGGGTGGAGGCAGGGAGAGGGAGGAGAATAGCGGGGTGGGGTGTGGAATGGAGTGAGCGGTTGCGTGGTCCTTGCTGCTAGCTGGGGTTATTTCAAGGAGTTATGTGAGTAACATGACAACTAAAGGAGAGTAAAGATGTGTGCATGTGCACATGGAGCCATCCAGAAAACAAACAGTTGCAAGATAAAGAACAAGATAAGAAGGATGGACTGCAAATACACAGGACACCCTACCCAACACACAAGAAGTTATTTGAAATATGAGCCAGAATTAGTACTGTAGCACTACTCTGTGCTTGCTTGAAAGTAATTTACATAAAATAATCTATTTTCCCCACCTCGAAGGGATAAATTAATAAGTGATAAAACATGCGACTGGACTGAGTAGCAAATATTTGTGTTCTACTGAACAGCAGAAGATCGGAATGACTTGCTGCACCTGAGAAACAGGTTTGCTCCCAGAGGTGGTTAAACAACAAATCACACTGCCATCTAGTGACTGGAATTGCCATCTGAAGGTTTTGCACATCCCTCCAGCTGAGGTTTGAGGACATCCTTGGAGTCTATAGCTAGCAGCTCAATCTGATGAGCTAAAGGGAAATTTTACTCTCAGTAGACAGCATTACTTTTACTAGCTGGAGATCATTTGGTGTCTATCCAGTATTTATCTGCTATGATTGCTGGCAGAAATTCAAATTCAGAATATTTACTTTTTTTTTTTTTTTTTTACTCTCAATAATAAGTCTCTAGAAAATAACCAACATCTCCCTGCTGCACCTTTATCCTTGACTGTCTTTCTATTTTTTTTTAAAATGCCAGATTTCTAGGATAGATCCTGACAGACAGGTACCAGTATCATACTAATAATATAACTCTATAGCTATAACACGTTATTCTTTCCCTCAAAATATGTTCAAGTAGGAGATTAGATGATAGTCAGTTTTGGATGATCACCCACTCTCCACTTATGGCATTTTTCCTTGTGATGTTTTCTCTGGCAAGTTATGTTGTTTGAAACCTGAACATTTCTTAAAAATAATTTTCCATCTCTGATTTTAATTTTTCCTTCCTCTTTTCTGCCTCAGTGCCCAAAGGCTTAAAAAATCAGTCATGTACATTGGACTGCTTCTTTCCCCAATGCTTATATATTTTATATTTCAAAGAATTTAGCTTATCTCTAATTCAAGCCCAATTTAGGATGGTGAAAAGGTACAATAAGTTTTTATGCTGAAGTTATATAAAGAAGCAATTGAATTTGATTTTGATTGAATAACTATCCCTTTCAGGTAGCACGTTTTCTCTTGTACTATGTAGCTTTATTCGTAGCCTCTCAAAAAGTAGTAGTGCATCTTCCCATATTAAATAGGGCTGAGTATACTGTAAGGAATGGCATCTTTGTAAAAGCTTCATTTTGTAAAGAAAGGGCCCAAAATTACCTCATACAAGCTTCAAATTGAATAAGGATGCTGAAATTGTGTAAGTTTGCAATCTTTATGCCAGAAGCAGCCCAAGTGAGGAACTGCAGTCAGCAACGTAGGAGTTCACTTTCATGGTAAAACAGGAACAGACCTGTTCGTGGTTGGAGGGGAAAAAAACCCCAATAACCATGGCTTTTGTATTATCAACACTGTTATTCAAACTTCTTTTGTGAGATTGCTTTCCAAGAAAAAAAATCACAGTTAAACATCTGATTGTCTGTGTTGCATCCATTTTGGTACACCTTTGACACGGCAATGTCAGGTAATGGGTTTTAGTCTATTGTCCTTGAATTTAAGCTGTTTGCTGTGTTGACATGCTTTGCTACTGCTAATCCAAGATGCTGCTTCAGATCTGCCAACATAATAAAAGCACCCTTGAAAGGAGTCAGAATCGTATTTGTATTAAAAAAAAAAGAATACTGAAATGAGGCAAGCATTTTAACCTCGGTCTTTTGCTGAAAGGAAAGTCAAAAGAATGTATTCAGAATTAGAAATAGATGTTAATTTTTGGGCAACTGTGCAGGTATTGTCGTTGTTTGATTTTTCAAGAGCTGACCCTGCTGTCTGAAAGCTTTCATTGTGACTACTTAAAATGTGAAATAGTTTGCAAATAGCACAGCTACTGCACCAGATAGTTTAATGGTACTATTCAGATTGTTATTTCAGAAAATGAAAACTATGAAGGATAAAATATATCTCTTGTCTGGGTCCCAGAGGTTATTAAACTGAAACTTTCATGGGTAAAATAACAAGAGGCAATGGCGGCACGCTGCAGCTGCTGAGCCTTGGAGTAAAACTTTCTGGTGCACTCAGGAGTTGTTTATCAATTGTGGTGCTAACGTTTCTGTAGTGTAAAATGCAGCACCTGAGAAAAAAAAAAAAAAAAACACGAATGAATGTCAGAGTATAGAGCTAATACCTAGCACAGAGCACAAAAGCATCATCAATAACATAATTTGTGGCAAACACTCGAACACTGAACCATATATTATCTACATATAATTTGCAAGTGGACTGTCAGGTTACTCACATTTTACTTGTTAAAATAGTTACCTTTCTACATACTTACATCACTGTAGGTAAGAATTCACGTAATAAAAGGATGTGATTGTTGTGATATTTTAAGGTTTCTCCTCCAATATAGGAGGGTTTTTTTGACGTTTGCTAGTTAGCTCCTGAAACAGTGTTCACAGTGCCTGGTATGTATGTGATTTCTTCCAAGTCCTTTCTCAAAAATAATTTCCCTTTCCACTGCCAACCACTGAGCATTAAATTGCAAACATGTTGTGGATTACTCAGTCAAAAGCAGTTGAACTTGTTCGTGTATAGAGCTAGTTGCTCAGTCTGTGCAGCTTGTCTCAATAATGGCCTTCCTTAATTTTTCTTATAAGCACCAGTTGTGGAAAACAAAGTGTTGAAAAAAAATACCTCTGTATATTTATGGTGAAATGATCATGGCTAATTTTCAAATCCACAGAGAAATCTTTAATAAATGCAGGTCACCTCTTCACTGAAATTGATTTTTTTTAAAACAATTCTAATTAATAAGCTATCATCTCTCCTCAAGTGCAGATCAACGAATATTCCTTACCTAGGCAGTTTCCTTTTAATACGGGAAATGCATGGAGACCTAAATTCTTAATAGTGTAATCATCCAACCTTCTAACAACAGACCATTACACATATGAAATCAGAGTTGTTGCAAATATCAGTTTATTCTTGCAGCGGTAATCAGAGAGGATTGTATTAAAAGAGAGAAATACCTTTCCTATTAATGGAAAAATATAAATAGCAACCTGCAAATAAAAAATAAATACACTCACACATGCATTCAATTAGTTTTTCCAGTTCCATTGTACTGTTAATATCTATTACCCTGAACAGACCTTTTTCTGTAAGTTTTATTGTGTAATCACCCAATGGGATCTGCCATTTCCACTGAGAAACCATAACATCAGCTCTTTATGCATCTGCTTTTACATTCAGTATATTCCTGGGTGTCCAAGGATGGTTCCGTCTTTCTCTGTTCTCTTATGTTTCTTTGGTAGATCCACAATTTTTTAAATAGATAACAGTGAAAAATAGTTCCACTGTGTTGACCAGGACATTTATGACTAACATAATGCTGTAGCGTAAAGGATTATAGACATATTGTAACCGCAAAAGGATTGAAAGTGAGAACACTGGGTGGTATGTAGAGGAGCACAGGTGCAGGGAGATTAAAATTGGGATGCAGATAGGCACTGGAAACCTCAGGTCTATAAGCAGATCACCCAAAGGTCAGACAAAGGCATGTTGACTTGGGAGTTGAGAAAAAACAGTGTTAGGGGTAAAAAAATGGACAAAGAACACGTATTCAACACACCTAAGGCACTCTGTATCTAACAAATTTGGTTGTAATGTAGAGTTGTAGATGAATGGAGAAAGAAAAAGGCTTGTTAGCAAATTATGGCAGTGTGCTCTCCCTGTTTTTCCCCCTCTTCCCCCCCCAGCACCTGTTCAAGCCATAATCATTAGTGGGAGTTGTGGTGAGTTGCACCTGGACATTGGGGGATAGCTGGTAACACAGCCAAAACACTGCCTGGAGTGGGCACCTAGATATTTTGTTCCTATGAGAATATGATTATAGGTCAATTATCTTACTCTATAAATAGTTGACAGCATGCTAGGGTTACCCCTTGGGTGAGGACGCTCGCTTAAGGTTCTACTCCTCGAGGCTGAGAGACTCCTTGCCGTAACAGATTCTCAGTAAGTGACTAATAGCATGCTAAACTTTGAAATCTTAGCTAAGTAATAGAAAGGGTTGATTTTGCGTATATAATTTTTTAGACATAAACCGTTGACCAAATCTGGGACTAGGACTGGATCCAGCTGCACCTAGGTTCCTCTCTGAGAAGGAGTTTAGAAAGCGAGGGGGTCCTTTCTGAACCTCCTGACTCAATGCCGGGGGGTCTCCCTGACAGCTTGTCTGGCCTTGTCCTCTATGGAGTAAATAATAGTGTGTACCTTGCCATTGAATCTCATAAAACACTGTTGCATTTACTACTGATTTTGTTAAATCACTGTTTCACCTTAATAAATATTTCACAATTTCTCTTACGAGCGAAGTTAATCACTCCGCCCACCACAAAAATGCTTGAAATGGCCCCTAGTGGCTCTTAGGGTGAGGAAGAATGTAATATTCCTCCTGGTGAAGGATCTGGGGATGCTGACAACTTGAAACACTTGTCCCTCTACCAGTCTGAAGCCATCAACCTTAGGACACAAAGGTGCAGTGGAAAAGTGAACAAAGATAGCATCAGGGAAAATGGGAGCTACTAGGATGTGTGTGTTCAACAATTTAAACTCTATTATTATTGCTTACACTTCTGTTGCATTACTACTTGCACGCTTCCTTTTTTCTCCTCTGTCCTTCTCTCTTTCCTACCTTCCTTCCTTCCCCTTTATTTTTGTGTCAGTTTTGAAGGCAGAAGGAAAACCGGTTATTACTATTCCTATTCAGTTGTGGATATGAACATATACTATATATGAAAATGTGCAGATGCATATAGAACTATATAATTTAGCTGTATGGATTAATATTACAGAAGAAGAGGTTGAGAATCAGTCAAGCTAAGCCAACTGGCATCCTAACATGTTTAATTCATCTGCTTGGTTTCATGTAAGACCAAGAAATAAGCCCGTTCAGATACTTGTGCAATATGTGCTTTTACTGTACAGGTTGATATAGAATGTGCAGTCATATGAATTATTCTGTATATTGAAGGTACACTGCAGAATGTCAAAAAGATAAAGAGAGTTTTAGAAGTCATTAAAGTAAAGGCTGTTTATTAGCCTGTATAAAATAGAGATTGCAATCAGAAATCGTTGAGGTTCCCTGACACGTGCCATTGACACCAGCATACACCAAGACAATGAAACTCGGGGGACACAACAAAAGCCTCAGAGATAGAAACTTTCTTCAGCCAGCAGAGTGGGACTGGAATCAGAAAAATTACCAAGAGAGTTTCTCATTACAAGTTTGACAGGTTGTTCATTAAAATAGCAAGCCCTAACTATATCACTCCTATTTTTATTCCATAGCCTTCACTTTGTGAGTCGCTTTTGCTTTTAAAAATACAGAGAAATATTCTTCAGTTTATGATGAGAGGAATCAAGGTAATTGCAAATATTCTACAAATAACAATAAAATGATGTGAGATGGATACTGCAGAAGATAAATGAAATTTGGAGGTAAAGATCTGAAGCAGCACCTCCCATGTCCCTCAAATTATTTTGCTAATATTCATGGGGAAAGCTATTCAGATTAGGTTTACAGGTTGAAGAGTAATGTTCTAGTAAATATCCCTCTCTTTAACTGCTGTCTATCTTCTTTTTAGCTGCTGTTTTCTTTTTCATACTGATTCTTTGGTATGAGATCTCAGATACTGATAGTGTTGTAAAATTTTATGTCTCTGAAATATGTTCTACTGATACACTGGCTTGAGGGAAAAGAACAAAGGGGGAAAGATGGGTGAAAAGAAAATCTCATTTCTTAGAAATAAACTTTATAAAACGTTTTGCAATGAGAAAATTTGGAAGGCTCTAAAATGTTTTTATAAAGCTTGATTGGTGTCTGTTTTATTTGCTTCAGTTTGCTACTTGGTATGTGTACAAAGTCTCTGCTTACAGTGCAAATCCCACTGCTGGGTTTACTTGTCTCAAACACAATTTAATCTGGAAAAAAACAAGGATAATTAATTTAGGAGAAGTGATAGTAGAAATGTCTATGACCCATACAGCTACAAATGTTTTAGTTTAGATTGATTTGCTACAGAAATTTAGAACATTTTACCTAAACTATAATAATGCCAAACAAGAATCCTTAATGCAATTATGCAAACACAGAAAATCTGGCTTATTCACATTCAGCAAGCAAGTATTCTTGTTGTTAATCATTGTATATGTATTTTATTTGCTAACTATACTATATGTAGCATTCAAGCTACATATTCTGTCAAGGAAAGCTTAGGAAAATTGATAGATTTGCATTATGAAACCAAGGAAAAATATATTTTTGTAATGAAGAGCCCACCTCTATTGTAAATTTGCCGCACTGGTGATCAAAAATACCAAGAAAGAGACTAATGGTTTCCGTATCTAATATCTGTGTGTTTCTAATGCAAAGTGTCCCAAAATAAATTGGAAATTTGGTGTATATTTGTATGAGAATATCACTTAAAAGAACATATGCAATTTATATTCATCCAATCCTTAGGTGAGTTTTACAGCTGTCTCTGTCATATAGCCATCCAAACGACAAGGAGGAAAACCCATCGAGGAGGTTATGTCCTGCTTCTTCCTTTACTTTCATGACCACTGACTTGGATATGCATTTAATATTCAGTAAATAGTCAGGTAGAAAATTGACTGGGATGAAGAGATAATATTATGTTCATGAGTGCTTAGAGGATTTTGAATTGTCAATCCACAGTAGGAGTTCTCAGATCCTTTTTAGCACAGCCAGCTCCATAATGTCTTTACTTTACAGGCTATTAAAAGACCAATCCACTAAAAGTGATATCATTCAGGCATCTGATTACAGCAATATGTGCAAAATATACACTTATTGGTGTTCAGGAAAATGATGATGATGGTGATTTATCTGCTAAGCTGGGGCTCAAGGGGCTCTTTAGGCTGCCAGAGGTAGCATAAGATTACGCATCTAAGAAGAGAAAGTGTAGAACACATTTGGGAATGAAGTTCAGGGAAAAAGGGAGACTACCGTGTAATGCAGAGGCAATGACATTTAAGTATAAACTGTGATGTTTAAGCTTCAAGCATAAGATTTTAGTTGAGAGGTCAGCTGAATCCTGGAAGACTATGTAGGATAATAGCAAGAGTAGGTATAGCGGTAGGTAGATCAATTGTGCTCCTAGCTCTGGTGTTTACAGTTCAAGAATACAGTTGCAAGATGGTCCAAAAAGACTGTTTCTGGAAAACATGCCTCATTGTAAAAACACCTAGGAAATTCTAACTTATTTGAGATAAAACAAATAAGCAAATTGATTAACGTACAGATCCATACACAAGAAAGAGACACCTGAAAAATCTCTTGAGAGAAATATAATGAGCAATGCCTAGGGGATCAAGACCTCATTTGACATCCTAAACATAAAGATGAGTTACTCTTTGTGTTTCCCAGCTTAATATCTATGGCCTTCCTGGCTTTCTGAAAGACCTGCAAAACCATTAGTAGCACTCCAGAGACACAGAGGACATATACGTCTTTATTAATTGTGGCACAGTGGCATTATCAAGCAGATTAGATTTGACAAATGATTCTGTTTATTTTCCAAAATTTCAAATATATTTTAATTATACAAATCCAAATCATAACGGATACTTTGTTAATGCTTTGGGTTGCTTAAATAATACTTTAAAAGGTAGTTTGATTTAGTACTAGCTGAAGCTAAATTAAAAAATTGAAAGACCCTGTATAAACCAGCTTTAATATTTTAGTGTCTACTGCCTTGAGGCACATTTGATTAGCAGTCACTTCATGCTGTATTTGAAAGATCAGCCCGTACACAGTGGTTGAGCAATTCTATAACCTAAGATACAGATTTACTTTTTTCTCCGAAGAGTTTGTAAATATTCTTAGGAAGTTTAATAAGAAGTAGCCATGTGTGCTAAGAAAGTTTGAAAGAATAAATTCAATATTCCTATATTTTATCTAAACAGCCTAAATTTTTACTGGACCAAATTTTAATAGAAATCACTACATTTTTGAAGAATGTATCATTAATCTGTAATCAACCACTGACATACTCATTTGTTCAAGAGACCAGATGTTGGTTGGATAATTTTCATGAAATTAAGAAATCAAAGTTATAACTGTGTCTTCTTTAATTTGATGTGGAGAGGGAATTAGAAATAAACTCAGAATGTAGTACTTAATAAAATATGACATTCACGTAAACTGAAAACTTTCTTCAAAGGAAACTGATGGATAAATAGCAATTTCAAATATATAAGAATGTTTCAATATGCTCTTTCAAATAACTTCATAATCTGTTAGACTAGGACATAGCAGGTCTTGTCTCATCCCTGGTGGTCCTTTTAGTGTAAGTGAAGCAACTACTTATTCACAAGTTTCTCTTTTGTTTCTGCTGGATTTTATTGTTTTGAGATGTAAAGATAATGCAGGTGTGTTTATAGAAATGCAATAGCTGTGACAATTATGCAGTTAAAACTCCAGTATTTTTAATTAAACAGTTGCTTCTATTATGCTTTCATTGTTTGTTCTTTGAGCTTAAACAGTAAACGTTTTTTAAAAACTTCGCAGACTCATTCTGATTCTTAGATACACGAAGATAATGTTCATGTTAATGTCTTCCATTTAAATAGCAGCTGCTGTACCTCCTGAAAAAGAACTGAATCCATTTCTTCATCCCTAAAGTGGAAGACAACTACACCTAACCATCTCTCAGTAAAAACAGAACCATGGTTTAAGACAGGAATTTATTAATCACATGCTGCACTAAATATGCAGAGAGAATTTCAGAAAAGATGTTTTTAATTGCTGAATTTGGGATTTAGCCAGGACACAAGATTAATAAACTAATTCTTCGAAGGGTTATTTAACTCTTGTGTACCATCAATACTTAGGCTTTTCATTCCATCTAAAAGATGACCCTCAGAAACAACAGTAGTTCTGTAAATATTGCCCGACATTGCTTTCAGAATTGACTTACAGGGCAGAGTTCACTTTCTCAGCTAATAATGACATTAACAGAGAGCTTCCATCCATGATCTGAGTATAAATGACCTCTCTTAACTTGTGGAAACTTGCAGGTAGGATTGTCTTGAACCCATCTCCTTCACATGACCACACCGAGTTCTTGACGGTATTTTTTAATTCTTCAAGTAACATTTCAAAGCAAGAAGACTACTCTGTAAGATGGTCTACTGATGCTTCACATTTATCTTTCTTATCAAGTTTCTAATCATACTTGTGGATGTTCTGCTCATTTTATCTTAATTTCGATGATCTTCTACAGCAGGAAATTTTATAAACTGACAGAGGTGCTTTCTTAAAACTCACTCAAGACCAAATTATACTTCATAAATCAAGTGTTTCTTTCACCAGTTTCCTTTAATTTCATAATTTTACTAATTTCAAAACAGGCTGTATGGAGGTGGACAGAAAATGAAAAATTACTGCAAATCAACAAGGCAGAATGGTAGAAAGCCATTCTCCGAGAACCAAAATCTAATAATAATAAACATCTGTGTTAATTAACCGGATGGGTGTGCAACAACCAGAAGTACCAGGCTGCAAACTGCAATGATTTGTACAGCAAAACCAACAAGAAACTTAAACTTACAGATATCAAAATTGCAAAATCAGGTAACACCTGAGATTTTTGCAAAGTTGCTTGATTAGTGATCATGACCAGCTCGGAGGACCAGAGTTAAAAACTCTGAATTAGAGCAGACAGAGGCACAAGAAAGGACAAATAACATGATATTGCAGCTTTTTTGCCGATGAGGTATAAAACCTATGATACAGGTTTAAAAATTACTCATTTGCATACCTGCTTGCTCATCAGGAATGAATGAATTGCTTATTTTGCTTTACTTGCATGCACAGCTTCTGCTTTACCGATGACTATCCTTATCTCAACTCACAAGTTTTTTGCACTTTTACCCTTCCAGTTCTCCCCTCCATCCTGCTGGGGGCGAGTGGGTGAGCACGTGGGTAGGGCTCAGTGTCTACTGGGGTTAAACCACAACATGTTCATAGGCTGAACTATAAAAAGCTGAGATGCTCTCTTAAGCCAGCTCATTATGCAAAGGCAAGGATAAAGATTGCAGATCTGCTACTTTATTCCTTGAGGTAATCAGAAGAAGACAAAATCACGCATCCATCCGTCCAGGATGCATTCAGCAGTGTATATAGGTTTGTCCAAAGTTGAGTGTACTTCCAGCTCATACATATAATGCAGTGGTTCCTTTCTGCACGACTCTGAAAGGAGGGAACAGATTTATGTAAAAATGCAAATTGTAAGTTCAAGGGAAAAAGGCTCACTGAGATGAGGTAGTGGCAGCAGCTTCTGTCCTTGTTGTTTTCGTTGAAGAGCTTGAGGCGATCATCGAGCTGCTTCTTCTGTTCTTAAATTTTACTTAGGTAATTCTGAGAAAAATGCAAATGATTCAGTAACTGGTTTGCTTATTCAGAATATCTTGTAAAAGCTGGTTCAGACAATAGGAATGGCAAAGAAAAATCTGCCACCTTCCTCAAGCGTTACATTAGATTGTATTCCATCTATTGTGCAAAATGGCCTGTATAGCCAGTGCTCTGTTCTTTATTCTAATTTTCTGCTCCATCAGTTATAAAAGTTTTAACTGTGGTTTTGGGACTGAGCCGATAAACATTCCCGAGTGTAAAATTATAACGACAAATGCTATAATTTGAAATGAGTAATTAAGAAACACTTTTGTTACTTTTGTTCTAAGTTCAGACCATGAAAACATCTGGAGAGTAGATTAAGTGAAAGAATTTAGCATGATCATAGAACTTTTTATTTATGTCAAAAGTTTATTTCCATCTAGATTTTGTTTCTTTCTTTCCTTGTTTAAAAAAGAAAAAAGTGTAACACAGAATTCCCCAGAATTCCCCATAGTAATAGCTTTTGTGGCCAAAGCAGTAGGATGCTTCAGGAGAGGCCCAGGACCATTAGTTCAAGAGCTAATTTTTCCTGCTCTGCACTGACGTCAAGTCTGGTTTGAGGAAACTGGAAAAAAAACCATGAAGAATGGAAAAGACTTCATTCCTATGTAATTTTTTCCAGTTACTGAGAATGCAGATTGAGAATTTGAAAGTGTTCAGTGATAACATATTTTGGCCTAAGTTTGCTCACTTACTTAATACTCATTTATACCTTATGACTATTTATCACTATAATGTTCAAAGAAAAATGCTATTTCTGCTGGAGCTATCAAAAAGTGCCTCCTTAGAAAAATTAGCCTAACCATATTTTGCATTAAAGTGGTTCTTTGAGGATGGGGAAAAGGTAGGGTGGAGTCAGAATATAAAAAAAGATTAAGGTGTATGTTCTGAAAGCCTTTTCTTTGGTAGTGTAAGTTTCATGCGTTTCTGGAAAGAAGAGAATACTATTACAGGGAGAAATAGTAAAAGCATTATGGCTATCATCTAATTCTTCCAACTGGATTTTGTGTGACATCTTAACCTGAGATTAAAAAGCCTCAAAAATCACGTCGCTGTCCCTCAAAAAGTGACACTGGATTGTCTTTTTTTCCCTTCCATCAGTGTGAGAATCACATAGACTATGGGAAGTAAATCTGTTGAAATGACAGGTAAGATATAACTTGTTAAGGGGCAGTGGAAATGGGCTTATAATTCATGACGGCCACAGCTCTACTGCTGGCATAGAAAACACACTGATAGCAGCCAGCAACACTTTTTTCACATAATGATTTGACTTATATTTGTCAAACCTGACAGGATGTGTAATTTCATGTTTGTCAATATTCATTAGTGCAAAGTTGATAGTAAAATCCAATCGTTATTCATTAAGTAATTCAAGGGTGTACCTGAATAAAAATAACAAATTACAGTACTATCCTGTTGCTTTGGAATCTTTGGGACCTATATATGTAGAACAGCAGAGATTTTGGCATTTGTTGCTGGAGGCCACACAGGATTGTGTAGTTATATATATATGGTGCTTCAACGTAGAGAAAAACCTAAAGGTTTTATAAAATTTCCACTATCTGGTAGGTTCATAATAGTCAGTTAAGAGTGAAAAAAGGAATGAATTCAGTAGTCTGTCTGAGTAGCGGTCGGAAGCACTGGCAATATTTGTTCTGCAACAAGACTTACAGTGATGAAATTTAGGAGTGAGGTAGCCATAAGAAGAAAATGCCACTTCTTGAGTGGCATAAAAGTTTAGATTTATTTATTAAATGAGATGGGTGTAAAATGTGGATAGTGATTTCTACATGTGACACACTCATGTGCTGGGGTATTCCATGTGGGAGTCTTGCAAGAACGGAGTAGAGTGGCAGAATCACCTCCCTAGCCCTGCTGGCCACAAATTAATTTAATAATTAATAACACAAATTAATATTTTTTTTAAAAAAATAATTAATGTATGTATTAATTACAGTAAGTGAGGCTGTTTTTTTTCTGGGAGGTTGTTTTTTTTCTTTACTTTGTTGAAGAAAGACCTCTGATAATCACCTCTTCAAACCACCTGTTCAAAACATGACTAGCTTCAACATTACATCAGTTTGGTCAGGGGAATGACCCATTTAGTTTTTAATTATACTCAGTTGAATTTTGAATATTACCTATAAAATACCTCCCTAATTTGCTAGAAGGAATTTGTAAGACTAAAATGAAGAGATCCCTAGACCTAAATACTAATCATATTGAAGTCAATTGGATCATTCCTGCTTAACAGAAGGTTTTCTTCTTACCCAGACCTCCTGCATAGAGTTTTCTCTGACTTTTGTAAGAAGTGGGAAACCAGAGAAATAGGGATAAAATGAAAGGACATCCACCGGTAAATCTTCCAACATCACTTATATCACACCTTTAATTGGCTCAGGGGTTTAGCTGGTTTTCTTGTAATTAGTAAGCAGGCATTAGAACTGGGAGATAACACCTATCAATTAAATAAATTCCCTGTGTGGATTTAGTTGTACTGTTACTTCCTGAGGATAATGAACTGTTCCTTTGCCTTATATATATTTTTGTTTCATCTTTAATCACTTAAGCTCCAACAAGTTTAAAATGAAGCTTACCCAGTTAGATTTTATGATTCCATTGTATTGTATTTCTATATGGTACCTAGTCTTTTTTGGAGATAGTTGCTTTGTATAAAGTGCAGAACAATTTTGGAAATAGGCCATCTAAGGAAAGGCACACACAAGTTTGAATCTTACTGTGGAAGACACAGATTTCTGGAAAACTAAAACTAGTTTGTATGATCTTCATTATTACTTTTTTTCTACCGGGTATGTACTACAAAATACTGTCAGTTCTAGTGAGTGAGAATGGTTTCACACTGGGCTGATAACACTACTTCTAATGAACTGAAACATTTGACTACATCCCATGTGAAACTTATGAAGAAGTAAAAGAAGGTTTGATTTTAAGTTACCTGTGTAGAACAATGTTTTTATTTTGCTATGGTTTGCTTGGGTTTTGATGTCATAATTCGATTTTATGACTTAGACATTTTAATGGAATTTAGGGAAAAATGTAAAGTATTAAGTTGATTGCACAGGGATACCATTTAGAGACCAAAACTAATACCAGTAGCTTATTGTCACTAGTTGGTTTTTTGGTTTGGTGGTTGTTTTTTTTTTGTTGTTCTAAGAATAAAGAGGGGTAAGAGCTGTCTTGAAGAATTGTCAGTACAAACAACTGAGAGATGAAGTGGTATGGAGAAATGTGTGATAATCTCAGCTTTTTAGAAAATGAATAACAAGAAAGAAACCAGAAGAAATCTGCACAGTCAAGAGAGACTGGTGAATGCTTCTTTAAAAGCTAGTGTTCTCTAGGAATTTTATGCATTTCTTAATATTCTGAGGGATGATTAATGGTTTCTCGTTGTTCTCAAATAACTTCTTCATTGATAACAGAACAATAATACTCTATTCTGTCCTCATACAACTCCATATATTTACCAATTTCATGAAGAAAAAAAAATTTATAGTGTACTGCATAAAATACACACTCCTACTAAATTCCTTTACAGAGTAGATGGAAATAAAGCCTGAAGTTGTCTTCAGGTAGAGAAAAATGATTATTTCTTGTGGATCGTCAAAACAGACATAACATTTCCAGTGTCACAAATGGAATTATCTATGGAATTGAAATAATTATTTAGATTAGCAATTCAGGTATTCAGCTCTCCTGACAAATTTTATTAGAAAGGGAATAGGAACGGGTAGCAACTCAGAGGAGAGCTAATGGACTTAGTCTAGATTTATGGTAATGAAATTGGCAGAAATAATCCATCAGTCTTTTTTGCACTTAAATTTTGATTCTTTGCACTTAACTTCTGTAATCGTGCAGTGAAAATATTTCTAAGTAATATAATGCAGTTGGATGCCAGAACTCTTGTTTTCCTTCTACAATCAAAACCCAGTTCAGAAATCTTTCACTATTATTTCTTTTTTATATATAAAGGTGTAAGAACATGTAGGAAGAAAATAGGAGTGGTTTCTTTAGACTTCATCTGAAGATCTTTACTTTTAATAAGTTGTTACTTCTGTGAATTAAAATTATTTTAATGTTCATAATATATGAAAGTCTTCTGATCAATGTATTTTTTATTAATAACTTACTACAGTCAATGTAAATTGCATTAACTCCCTTGAATGATAAGAAATTCTGAACTGCAAAGATATTACTTTTTTATTCTACAGCCATTCATTTCCATTTCTTTTGTACCATTTAATATTCTTCATGGCAGTGTGACAGCTACATGCACAAATGAACAAAATTAGAGTTTAAGGTTTTGCCCTATAATATTTTCATTCCATAGAAGCTATTGGAACAATTCGTGACTACTGACATTTTTTCATTAAAAATACTTGTGTAGCTGTTTAATAAGAATGGTAGACAAATGCTTTTTCTCCTTCCCTTTGGCTATTGCTCTGTGGAAAGTACTTGGTTACGTCTCCAAAAAGAGGCAGACCCCAGATAAGGACAGTCAGATGCTGTGCCAAGTAGAACCATTTGGTTGTCAGAAGGGAAAAGTTACCAGGGGACTGAGCATTACCCCAGTGAAATCCTCTACAAATCACTCGTCTTTGGATCAACCTCGAATTGCATGTGGTCTGTACAACAAGTGGGCAGATAATTCCATGTGTCTGAAAGCTTGCAAATGTGGTTCCTCTAAAAGACTTATCAGGACTCCGTGGAGGAACCAAACTTGTAAGCTTTCAGGCACATGGAATTATATACCCTTGTCTCTGCACATATATATAATGTGAACCTATATATATTCTTTTTGAAAAAGGATTTCATAATATATGGACAAAGACATCAGAAAAAAGACAGTAAACTTGAAGTACATTCCCCAAAGGAAGATTCTTTGTGGAAATGCAATTTCCTTTATTTTTTTTAAGGTTCTGAAATTTAAGATGTAATAAAATATGAATACCAATTTGTAAGCATTAGTTGCTCCTGGCAACCTTGAGAATGCATTATGCTTTATTTTTCCTCTTCATCATCTCTGCTAAAACTGAGCAAGAGAATGAGTAGCAGCACATGCTCGCTGAACCAATATACACATCTGACCTCCTTTTCCCCTTCTCAGTAACAATAAATTATGTGTAAAATTATGACTGTAGGTATGATACTATCATGCAGTGCATCTCAGATAAGTAGGAAATTCTCCCTCATGCCACCTTTTGACATCATAAAGCAGTCTATTTTAGCCCCAAGCCAACTGAGTGTATTTCCCAGAGCACAGTTCTGTTTGCATTTTGAAAGCCTTGCATAAAGATTACCAAATTAATAAAATATTTTAAACATAAATCAGCATCAGTTTAAAGAAAATCCAGAATCCCCTGAGTATGGCTAACTTCATATATTGGAAAGATAAGTTAAGAAAGGATTCAGGGGTGGGGAGGAAGTTGTCAAAATTACTTTTTAAGGTGTGTTTGAAAAGTTTGCTTCTGTTTTTTTAAATACAGATTATTTTTCTCCTGGTCTTTCTCTAACATCATGCAGAGCTGCTGCAGCTAAAGTTACAAGATTTGTGTACATCTGTAAACTAGAAAAAACATTTGGTAAGCTCCACTGCAACATCCAGTCACCAACTTGTGTTGCATTATTCATCAGGTACTCAGAGAGAGAAAATGAGAAGAAAAAACGGGAAACCTGCATTACATTTATATATGCATCTAAAAATTCACACCTGAAAAGTCACCTCTACTGAAAAAAAAAAGAAAAAAGGGGGGAGGGGATAGGGAGCAGTGTTACAATTGATTGCTATGGGGCTGGTATTTCACTGCAGATATTTATGGAGATTTTGGGAAATTTCTCCTCACTCGGTGTACCAGAATAACTCACCTGCACTGTTTTTAGCAGGCTGCTAAAAGTGGTGATCTGCACACTTTGGCATTTTAGAACCAGCTGAACTTTTTCAGTTCTATGGCTCTACTCAACAGACAGAAGATTTGGACTTTAGGTGCTAAAAACACTAGAGTGAAAGAGATCTTTGTTGCTAGAATTCAGAATAAGTGTATTATAAAGTAAAAATCAATGCCACTTTTGCTGTATGTCAACAGATGTGATCTTTAGCATTGATAAATATGAAAAGTCAGGGAATGCTTCATAGAATGCATAGAGATCTTTGAAGAATAAATTAGATACAGGTACCAGTCAGCTAAAACTACTTTTGGGAGCCTTGGCAAAGACACCAGATGACATAAGAAAAGATGATCCTGATTTTGGGTAGGAAGGGAAATGATTCTCCCTGAGACTACTCCCCTGGATCCCAAAGTCCTCTGGATTCACCTTCCTCAAACAGTGGGAGGAGGTGCTGTCACTTACATGTTTAAAAATATTCTTCCTTTATCTGAAGGTACTGATAAACTCAAGAGATTTACTCTCGAAGCATATGTTTTTTACATGGAAAAAAGTCATGCCGTAGTATTACAAGTAAGCCTAAACCGGACTATTTACAATACAGGATACATCTATGTTCTGCCAAGGGAGGGATAAACATTGCTTTCATGAACAAGTACTATGGAAAAGAAAGCAACTTCCTAGTAATGTATTATACCCTGAATAAGTTCAGTGAGAAACTTCTATGTATTCTTGATCCTTCTTCATGAAGACAGACAGAAATAGACATGTCAATATATAACAAAGATTTTCTTCAAGCTAACTAGCTGATGAGACAGAACTGGTTAGTATAAATCCTAGGGGAGACACCATCCTCACAACACTTCCAGTTCCATTTTTCAGATTTGAAGAGCCTGGAGTCTTATAACAGTAACTTATGGGTTGCTATTTAAGATGAAGTTCTGAATCTATTAAAGTTTTGTGAAATACCAGTTTACATAGGAGGGAAAAAAAGGATGGAAGATACTGTAATAGCAAGAAAGAATACCATTCCTTGTTATTCCTCTAACTGTGGGACCGATCTCTCCATCTTCTACTCTTCTCAGTGTGATCTCTTGGCAAAGGAAAAAAAAACCAAAACAAACAAACCAGCAGCAAAAAAACCCCAGGTGCTGACCTGTTAAATTGTGTGCCTTCTGCTGATCTGTTTTGCAGCATCTTAAATAAAAACTAAGTTTTTGGAAGTCAATAGCACGTGATACTAATACAACTGTTTATCTGAATTTTATATAGACTATCATTTTTAGTGGCTTCCAACAGCTGGGCTACTCTTATGCTTATCAATTTGAATTTTTTCAGTGGATTTTGCTATGTGTGGCGACAAAGAGCAGTAGAACTGCTACCACAGGTAGCCAGACGTGCAGTCCTCAGGACACTGCTGGAGACAAAGAAAACTAACTGGGAGCTTGGGCTCTAAGGAAGTTATGGTGGGAATGAGGCGAGGTTTCTAGTTCTTCCTAAGAGAAGGTAAAAGTGAAAATGGAATTGCCTTTTTTAAGGTTCAAGAAGTAATTATCAAGCCAGTGTTAAGGATGCTGGGATTTTAAGGGTTTGGTAGCAGACAATAAAGTCTTCCTTTTGCTGCTAGGGCTTTAGAAGCCTTTCTTGTTACTCTTCACATCCCTTTCCAGATTCAACTCCAGGTATGCTTTAGCGTTTCTAATCCTAACCCTGTATGCTCAGCCTGGAGCTCCTTTTGGGGTACAAGGAATGTTAACTATAAAAAATAATTGCTGAAGCTTGAAAACCTTACAGATTTTCAGTTGTAGTGCTCTAGTGAAGAACAAAAATAATTGTCTAAAATAAGGGTCTCCCTTGTCTGGCTGGACCTCTCTTGAAGGACTTGATCGCTAATAGCTTTCCCAATATGTCACTAGATTTATAATCACACCTTTTTCCAGAATATTAGTGTCCTACAATATACTTATCCATGTCTTAATATCAATAAGGGAAGTCCATTCTTTTCTTATTTGACTGGGTATTTGAGGTTTTGCTTAATTTTCATAACTTATATGTGCTAGGAGTCACATAATCAGGATAAAGTCACGATAATTCATTTTATAATAATAAGTCATAATAACTCATTTTATTTCCTATAATGATGCTGCCATGCTCAAGTGAGTACCTCTGATTAATGGAATATTTCCTACTGGTTCTGAAGGCAACTCATTATTTTTAGTAAAATGTCTCTTGGATATTGAGCAACAAACTTTTGAAATGGATGGTATTGAACATAAAAGATGTGAGAAGCAAAATTAAGATGTCAAGGGAATCTTTTTTAAAGGCACTTATGTATGTTACAGAAATCCTTTATCCTTGATCAGGAAGAACCATTTAAAGTAACTGCTAACACAAAGTACCTTTGTCTGTGTGTATGCTTAAAATAGGTAATGTTAATAAGGAGAAACAAAACTGAAGAACTGGGAATTTGCAGACAGTAATACTGAGTGTTCTGATGGCATGGAGTGGATGACACTCAGTTTGTATGGTTTGTATACACTCAGACAATATTGGCTCAAATATTTTTTTCATAACATTTTAAAAATTAACTTTTCAGCTTATTTCAGAATGACACATTTCAATTTAAGCAGGTAAAAATAATGAAAAAATTGATCTTAAAGAATGTCGTATCATTTTAAGCTTTATGTGAATCGACTTATCTTTTTTATCACCAGAAATCATAAAAATATTTACTTTGATCAAAACTCATCCTCATTCTTCCACCCAACACACACTTTTTCCACTAAATCAATTATTTACCTAAATAATCTCTCAGTGTAATCCTTTTTCTGGTTTTAGCTAATTAGATTTTGCCTGGTCTTGAGCATTTTCAGTTGTTCAATCTCTATCAATCACTTTAATTGGAGAGAAAAAAATAGCAGTTTGCATGATCTTGCTATTCAGTCTAGTCAGCTAGGCTGTCAAGTAAGTTAGATTTTACTTGTTTTCCATTTTATTTATTTATTTCAAGGAGGGTTAGTGGAATTGCAAGGTCTCCTACGATTTAGAGCTACCATTTTGAGTGAGGAGGTAAAGGCAAATTAACTATTATTGCAAGGTTATATGGGGTATGATTTTACAAGCGTCAGCTACTTTTTAAAACCTCCAGAAATTGATTTTTCCCCCTCTTTATTTCTGCTGCATGTATCCAAAATATATTAGATAACTGAAGCTAGTCATGTTGTTGCATTACACGTTTCTACCATATCTATTTCTTCCCGGTGTCATGATGTTTGATTGCTTTCATTCATTGCCAAAATGCGACCCAGTTCTGAAAGACACCATTCAGTCACCTGAACTGCAAAATCATCTTGTTTTGCTCTGTATCACAAATTCTGCCTCCTTATCAAGGAAAATGCTGTGAATTATTACTGCAGCTATCCGTTCTCAAAGTGCGGTGAGTTAGAAGAGAATAATTATGAAGTCAAATTAAAAGACTTGTCTAAGCATGATACTGGCATCTTGCAGGTCAGTTGTTTGAAAGGCTGATTGTTTAAAAGGATGCTTAAATGAATTTCCTACCTATTCTTCTTCATGCATTTTCCCCATGATGTCAAATTTGACCTAATTCAGTGTTTTTCCAATGATAATGTTCATTCAAAATGGACAATTTACAAATCTTGGGTTGGCAGCACATCAGGGAGTTTATATGGGGAAGTAGTGATGAACAACACGCTATTTAGCATAATCCATAAACAATGCAGTCTAATAACTAAGCCAAATGAAAAGATACCATACTATCATACTTTACTGTATCGTATTATCCTGCTGTATAATCCAAGAACTGCACAATATTCAGTTAACCAACCAAAGACATCTCTTGCTGTATAGACTCATTCATATAAACAAGCTAAAATATGCTAAAGTTTGGTTGGCTCCTGCAATACTTGGGGAATTTTAGGAGAAACATATACTGAAACAATCTGGCTGTATTAATTTCAGCAGTATATATTTCTGTAGACTTTTATCAAAGTCCATAGACCGACACGGATCTACTTTAGCTAAAAATCACTGATAAATCAGTGATGTCTTGGAACGGTGGGCTCAGACTTCTCTTGGGCAGTCTTGTCAGAGACAAGTTTTCCTGGTTGCTGACCTGGGTGTCAAAAAGTATTCTGTACAACTTTATGTAGTGATGTATACAAGATAAATCAGTTTACAAACAAAAGCTGTCACACCCTTAATTATAGTTATTGGTTAGTGCCTTACCTTAACAATTTCTATTGGTTAGCATGGTCTCTCACTTTCATTTAAAGTTACAAGGTCCTTTAATTGATGTCCACGTGCTCCAGTACTGGGGGTGGGGGGAGGTGGAGGGGAGGTAGTCCAATTTGGTCTCCAATTGAGTTGGTGGTCGTGATCTCCCACTGCCACCTTTACCTTTCCTCAATTTACTGCCCTTTTTTTTTTTGACTTCATGCCTTATCCAGCAGCTGTCCAATTTTCAACTGCTTTTGGCACCTAGTGTTGTAGGATGTTCCTTATTATCAGCCTTCTGTTCTTCTTCAAGGGTACATTCAGTAGCAAGGCATTTATTGTTTAGACCAAACGTCTGGTTTCACAGGGCTTTTTGACCTTTTTATAGCTCTTTATTCTTACCTAGTGAAAGATTCTACCTTCTGAAATATATTTTAGCTTTTTTAAAGTATATTCTACATTCTTAAAGTACATCAATCTGATGCACTACAGCTATCTTTATTTGTTAGGCAGTTTCAGTGTGACACTGTTTCCTAAATTCACTCCGTAGAGTAGCATTCCAAAAGGTTTATTGCAGTAAGGCTCTGACGTGATTCAGTTTAATTATTCCTGTATTTAAACAAGAAAGCTTATTAATCAATATTTGCCCAAATCCACCTTTTACAAAAGTTACTCTGATAATCAAACTAGTAGTTTTAAAATTGAAAACTAAACTTTATTAAATTCCTTCATTAAAAATTCCCGACAAATTATTTGTTCTTACATGTTATTTATCATCAGTTCTACAAATACAGAACTGTTAGTTTTCAAAGATCGCATCTTAAATTATCTCTAAACATACACTACTGTAGAGCTGGTGCCATATAAATGCTGCAGATGGCTGTAGTCCTCAGTGGTTCTTGGTTACCAAAATCAAAGTATTCAGTCTTGAGAGACTTTTCATGAGAAAATTTGATCTGACATAAGCCTTTTTCCTTTCTTCTCTGTTTTTATTTAGTTGCATTTGTGATGGTTTTACTGTGAAAATCCCCCAAAGGGGAATCTCAGCCATTCCTCATATTTTGTTTTGGTTTTGCCAGACATCCTCCCTGGCTATTGGGCAGAATGTGCATCTTTTCTTAGTCCTCCTATGTCTCCTATCTTTTGCTGTCTTGGTGGTCCCATTACTCGTGCTTCTGTAA
>JAOTQQ010000004.1:5467864-5479784 GCA_026546715.1 Gallinago undulata | reverse complement strand
ATGTGCATCTTTTCTTAGTCCTCCTATGTCTCCTATCTTTTGCTGTCTTGGTGGTCCCATTACTCGTGCTTCTGTAAGTGACGAATATGGATGTACCAACCATATTGTGAAATACTGGTTTGCTGTTACTGGTTACGTTGTTTTAGTACACTCCCTAGTTTGCCCTGAACCCAAATCTATAGGTGTTGCAGGCCTTTGCTTTGGATACATTGAGAATGACTTTTATAGTTGCTGTTGGTTGTCACAGTGATCACCCTGAAATTCCCAAATAGTGACCAGAGCAGCTTTAGTTGCATAATAAAATGCCCTGTTTGAAAACATCATTTGTGCCTACAAAGCTCTAAGGCAGATTTCTAACATAAAGATTGAGTTCCAGTCCGCTAGGGTTTTACCTTCAAAATTGTTAGCATAACTTTAGCCAGTTTTGGCTTCCCTCTTAATCATATGGAGCAGTTTTGCATGTGGATGCAGGGTAAATTTCAGATGATTTGAGGGATACTATAAATTGATCTTGCTAATGTGGCAAAACCTGAAAGATACAAAGCTTGTAATTTGTCTTCTTTTAGAAAGGTATTGACTATCAATGTAATGAAATACTTCTTTATCAGCCAGAAAAAAGTATAAATTGAATTCACAATTTGCAGTGTTTATAAGTCCCAGAAGTAGAATAATTTTCATTATTTATTCATCCTAAAAAAACACTTTACTACTCACACAAAAGCAAGTGGAGAAACCTCTCCAGAATTATTTCATCTGCAAGACAATTTTTTTTATTACACTCCTTGCTGCCAGGTATGCCAGGCTCTGCCAGGTACAAATAACCTAAATTTATTCCTCTAGCTGCTCTCTCAGGCACCAGAACTTCATTAAGGCTGTAACCTCAAACTCTTGCCACCTAAATTGCTAAATCTTTGGATAATTCCTTTCTTAAGGAGTTGGTGAGGATAACGAATCTCCTGTCGGAGACTAATTTGATATAGAGTTACAGTCAATGGTGTATTGTGTGTCAGTGGCAAGGTTTCAGTAGCAGGGGGGCTGCAGGGGTGGCCCCTGGTGAAAACACCTTTAAGAAAAGAAAAGAAAGGTGAGAAACAATTTGTGGACATGAAAAGAAGGAGGTGGAGGAGGTTTTCCAGGTGTTAGAGCAGAGATTTCCCTGCACTCCATGGAAGAGACCAGAGTGGAGCAGGTATTTCCCGGGAGCAGGTTTATCCTGAAGAACTGCAGCTCATGCAGAAGACACATGCTGGAGCTGGGGAAAGTGTGAGGAGGAAGCAGTGACAGAGATGAAGAGTTACGGACTATCTGTAACTCCATACAGAAGGGAAAGGGAAAGAGAAAAGTGAAAAGGAGGAGAAGGGGAAAAGGAAAAAGGAGTTCCCTAGGGAACAAATACTAAAGTATACTAAAGTATTTGTCTAATACTGGTCGTGAAGAAAGAGTTTCATGAAACTGTAAGCCTTCACTTTATTGCTGATACTTTTTTTTTTTTTTTCATTAGCTTTATAAACACAGAATTTCTTCTTTCCTTCCAAGATTTCCCTCCAAGAATTGCTGTACTTAATTTTACTGTAAATTTCCATTTTCATGCCTCTCACCCTTATTCTGGCTCACAGCACTGAATCTATGCCAAGTCATGTGGTATTCTGAATTTAGCATTTATTATGCTAAGCAGTTATTTCATTCAGTTATAAATTTTATGATGGTATGTCCTGTAGGTGGAATTTCATTCATTTAGTTCTGTTGTTGTATATTCCTTTTCTATGTTTTTCCTTATTTAAGATGAAGGCCATAAGCACATACTGGAATTGAAATACTCCGTGTAACCACTTGGTGTTTTACAAACTAGATTTTCTTATTACAGTGGCTAGAAGGGCAGTAAACTTGTCATGTTCTCTTACGAAAGACTACAGAAGCCATAATGTTTAAAGTCTGTTTACGAAACTGGGTAACCTTTATGTCTGTTTTTTTGCCTCTTTTTTTAAAAAATATTTTATTTTTTTAATGGGAAACACATCAATGTAACCAGCTAATATGAAGTGTTCATTTAAATAGTGCCAGAAATGATTTCTAAAGCAATAAGTCAGAATCTTACAGATCTTAGGATTTAAGCGTGTAGGCTTTATTCTTCTTTACGTTCCCAGGCTTACAAGTAAATAAATATAAACTGTACTTTTAGATGTTAAAACATGATTGGTACATAACCTACTCTTTTCAGTTGAATTCAATAACTGCAAGACAAGAAATGTGTTCTTCAAAAGAATATAAAGGGAAGTGATCACAGTGCATGTCAGTTTTAGTTTCAGGGGAAATTAGTTGACATAAGATAATATGTGAACTTGAAACAACCCCAGGGGAAGCCTAAAAGAGAGGAACTGTTGATTTAACCATTGCTTTGTTATTTTAATACAGCCATTTAAGCTATTTTAAGAATAATGTAATAGCTGTTTAAATATGAATGTTTCACTCCTACTTTACAGTCAATTTGGCGTAGTGTCCCTGATGAGTGGACTATTATTGCATTAGATAAAACAAAAATATTCAAGAAATAATAAAATATACATTCTAAATGAAAAGAGGCATCATAGACCAGTTCCTCTGCTTGTTTTCTCCAGAAGGTAAGGAAAATCTAATATACTCATGTATCTGGAAATTTTTTCCAGGATTAGTTGCTCTATCACTTTCCCCCCTATTGAGCTGAGGCTGATGGTCCTGTAGGTCCCCAGATCTTCCTTCTTGAAGGTAGGCATGGCATTTGTTCTCTTCCAGTTCTCAGGAACCTATCCGAACTACTACAACCTTTCAAGGGTTATTGAGAGTGTCCATGCAATGACATCAGCCAGATCCCTTATCATTTGTGTTTACACACCAGCAGGTCCTCTGGACTTGTGCATGTCCACTTTGTTCAAACATTTCCTAACCTTATCTGGCTTCACTGGAGGCAAGTTGTCCTTGCTCCAGACTTTCCTTCTGCCCAGTCTCAGAGGCCTGAGATTTCTGAAGGCTGGTCTGACCAATAAAGGCAAAGAAGGTACTAAATAGATGGCCATTTCCATCTCCCTTGCCGTGGAGTCCACGGAGCAGCAGGCCAACACTTTTCCTAGTCTTCCTTTTGCTGCTAGTGTAGCTACAGAGCTTCTTGTTGCCTTGCATGTTTCTTGTCAGTTTTGACTTTAGGTGGATTTTGGCTTCCCCATTCCATATCTTTTCTAGGGAAATTGCATTATGTCTGAGTTGGGTAACCCTCAAATATTTATATCACTTACAGTTCAGCATAATTCACCTTCATGCCAACTTGAAAGCAGGATCATGTGCCCATCTTACGAGTCTGCAACAAAATTCTTAATTATCAGTAATACATATGGTAGCAGAGTGGGACTCTCAGATTCATATGCTGTTATTGTACACATCAAATTCAGCCATTCCAGAGTGGTTACTCCTCCAATCAACAAGCAGCTCTTGATTGTTTAGGACAGAATTTTTCTCTTTTGTTCCTCCAAAACTAAGGTGATCCTCAGTCTTGCTGAGTTTGTTCTTCCTTCAGGATCAGTTTACAGGAGTCTGGATCTTGTTATGTGGAGTTGCCTGTTTTTTTATAGTGCTGACTGGGAAGAAAGACTGTGCCACATTCCTGGATAAGCTCAATGCTTTGAGCAATATTATTAGTATTTTAAACGTGCTTACAGATGTCCTAAGTGTAGCTAGTGTTTTCTCAAAAATACTGAAAATCTGGAGCACATGGAAGTGCATAAACAGCAACTGAGCTTTTCTGATAACCATGGGTTACTTAATATCTGGTCCTTAGAAACCAGTCTTTCAGTTTTGATATAACAGTGAGGAAAAACTGTTTTCTTTTGTGACAGTTGCAGGATTAGGGTCTAAATATTTGCATTTGTCTTGTAAAGATTGCCATGTAACATAAATAAATGAACACATTCTTGAAAATTAAATGTTATGTTGCAACTAATTCATTTGGAATCATTTAGCAGTCACTGGATTTTACACTAATTGCTTTACGAGATTAATGAATTTACATAGTGAGTCTCACATTTCTTGGCAAAGCATATTGGAAGAAGCTAATAAAACTGGTGCACAAGCTTCATTTGATGCAAAACAACTTTAAAATGTCTGCATAGAGACAGGGAATGCCACATCGTGAAGTTTTTCATGAGGAGGCTGTCTCAAGCGTAAAACGTCAACTTAGAAGTACTTACTTGGAATTTTCTCTTTTTCTTATTATTTTAGTGGATGACTCAGTGTGAGCATATAGATCTTTGCAGCATGTGCTGTCTTTATCACATTATTGGGGTGAGTGCTGAGTCTCTCTGACTTTTTGCAGAATATATTTTTACAGATCTGTTCATGGACAACAGCCTTGAGCTTTAAAAGTTAGAGGTCAAAGTGAAGTTCATCTGGTAGAAAAACAACTATTACATATTCAAAAGGAAAGAATGTTAGTTGAACTTTTAATTCTATGACTATTGTTTTTACAAAAGAGATAATTCATATTTAGATAAGGAACATATACAACCATGCAAATCCCTGAAACATATGGCTAAATTGAGATCACTACTTCTATTTCCACTAGAGCTCTTCTTTTTAAGTCAGCAGGAATTCATGTGAAGAAAAAGAGCTGTGGGTAGGCATATGTTGTATTTAATATACATCGGGGGGGGGGGGGGTATGGTGTACTTGTTGGGAATTTTGTAATCAGAACAGCAGCATGTGCACAAAATCTTTGTGTGCTATGTAGTCAGAATTTCCAAAAAGAATGAATATATGTTTAGGGAAACCCTGTAATAATGGGAAATTCTTGGCACTGTGAGGTTGTTTATTTCTTGCTTATTGAGATGTAAATCTTGCATGAGAAGCTACATTCTATTTCCAAAACTGACAGTGCAATTTGATTGCATAAATTTCACTGACTTCTATTTCAGTATTTAGGCCTGCTGGCTCCAAAGTCATATAAGCACTTTCCTACAAGATTAAATTAAACATTTAGATTTCCCCCTCTCTATGTGCATTTTTAAGTTAATTCGTATTTTCTTAAACATTTATAAAGAAACAGGTAAATGACGCCACCAAGCACAATATATTTATTTACATAAATCCACCTTTGTTTTCATTGTAATTGACCTTCCTCTTTCTCCTTTAAGTTGTTCACTTTTTTTCTGTGTAGAAGCTTGTAAGTTGAGCTTTACCTACATGGAGGAGATGGTGAGTAGGAGATTTATATCAACATGTCACCTCTAGTCACCACATCCTTTAGACAAAGGGTGAATTAAGCAATATCTGATTAAAAGCTAGGAACAAAGGCCTTAAGATGCAGCTACATCTTGTCATTTTACATGCAGTTTAAATGACTGGTTATACCTTGAAATGTTCCTGGAAGCTATTTACAACTGTGTTTTCATAAAAATCAGTAGCTTTCTTTCTGTATTATACTGTTTTCTAGTGGAAGGAGCTGACTGTTAAATTGCTTAATACTTCCTGCTACCTGTTGACATCCTCAGTTGCTGCTTAGAATGGTATTTTCATTTATTATTGACTTCCAATTTAATATTAATTTGCAATAGACAGAGCTGATCAAAATCATATCAAGGGAAGACTACTCATCTCAGCACAGTGCCCTGTTGCTATGGTAACTGAGAGCGACTGAGGTTTGCACAATTAACAAAGTCTAGGAAAACGCTGGGTGTTACATAGTGGTAGGTATGTATACACACAGAAATACACATACACATATACACATAGACATGCAAAATGTGTACGTGTAAGAGTTGTTGGCCGTGATTTGAAACTAAGTCCTTCCTTGTTCTGTCATCTTGCCTGGATCACTGTCTGTTTTTGCTGAACAGTCAGGTGTTTCTCATGTCTGATCAAGTAATTTTCACTGTAGTATTTCAGATCCTTACCTTCCTCTCTGACCCCTTTATACCAATGCCTAAGGCAATGTAAAAGGGGGTTAAAATCTTTCGTTCTAGCTCATGAAACATTCCAATCACTATTAAGCACTTGCAGCGAATGACAGAGTCCAAGGCTGAGTATAGTTAAGATACATACTGATGAAGAGGGATGGTAAAGAAAAACGATACTGTATAATAGTCTGTGAAGAATCTAGATAACTCTGTGGCTTGTAAGAGCAGTTGAGAAAAGCTGCTGAAACTTAACATGCCTATTGAGTCTCTCCAACTCTGAAGAAACTCAATAATAGAGGAATTCAAAGCCACGTTTGCCCCTATATCACTTGAACTCAATTACACTGCGCCACAGAGTACCTGTATGCAGACAGATTTACAAATCAATATGCCAGCTTGTATTTGATGTTAATTAACTTAAAATGTAGAAGTGGGTATAAGCACACCTGAAATAACAACAAAGTAGTTTTAAACAAGGAGGAACTATAAAGCCTTAGAAACTTATATACAAAAACCTGAAAGTTCTTAAATTGCACAGAGATAACCATATCTTATTAAATTTTGTAATTACCTTATTGCTGGACTTTTTATAAAAAAACCCTGCATAGCTCATTAAATTTCTTAGGAATATATTCTAAAATCTTCTAGTACATTCTATAACTGATACGTACACACTGAGGTGATTATTGTCAGACTTAATCCATTACATGCTCAGTTTTAAGCATCTGATACCCTATCTGATTCATGCTTCAAGTACATGTCTAATATCCTAAAGGATTGAAAACTCGAGATGTTTGTAAACTTACAGCAAATACAGACATAAAGTGTGCTTTTATTAAAGTTCTCTGTATTTTTTAACAATATAATTTAGAGTATTAGTGGAATATGAATTGCATGATTAAAAGAAACCCTGAAAGAAGAAGGGGGTCAGACTTGAAAACTATGATACAATTATGCTGTTTATAAATTAGTGGACTGTCCTAATTGCTTGAATCCGTTTTCACAACCATAAAGGAAACCCATGAGATAAAGGAAAATGAAAAAAACCCAAATTTCTAGCCACAATTCCATATCCAATATCTAGTACTGATTTTATTTCTTTATAGCTTCATATGACTTCAGTGAAGCTGCTTCTGTGATAGCTATCAGGCTGTATATTTATGTACATATTACAAGCTATAAACTTCCCTGTTCTTGCAGTTAAAATGCATTCAGTCTCATAAAACACTTTCTTCCTCCTAAAAAATGCTCAAGATATGGAATCAGGACTTCCACAGTGACACTGCATGGAATGTAGTTTTTGAGTCTGTTGAGTTTAAGACAAATGGGTAAATGAAAGCTGTTAGTGCATCATTTTTCACTGATTGCTAAATTCCTCAGAGCATAACAAGTAAATAATTGATTATCTGTCAGCCTTCTTGGTCATCCTTAGGAAAAGGATTAGTACTAGCCAAGAGCCAAAAAGAACAGACATTTTTCTACAAATAATCTTTGAACTAGGACCAAAAAAAAAGCTGCTAGGGGGCACTCCTTTCATTTTAAAAGGAGAGTTTAAAGCAATAGTGATTCAGAAATGGCTGGTTCACTTCACTACTCTGTCACAATTAGTCCTTAATCAACAAAGCAAATCAATAAAAAAAAAATTAGAAAAGTATTTATGTGTTTCTGCTATATTGATTAAAAATAGGTGAAGGAATATGTGGGAAAAATCCACAGATTTGGAGAACAAATATCCAGGTTTCCACCTGGCTACGTAACCTATTATATTTGTATTTAAAAAAATGTGACAGAAGGAACAGTATTTCCCTAATTCTTCCTGGCAGTAAGTAGAACTTGCTGACTTGGTCAGCTTATTGTTTGCTTTGTTTGATGACTTTTTTTATTAAACATTAGCTATATCCAAAAAAAAAAAAAAAGGGAATCAAAATCCTTTGAGTTTCAGGGCTACGCATACTGATCCCTTAATCCAAGTTCACTTTCACAGACAGTATTTTATGCTACATCCAAAATCAGACAAAGCCTTTTATCTGGTAACAGTAAGGTTACTGGAGTGGAAGAATATAGGCTCCTTTTCTAGACCCAGAACCTGCTACTTTTCTTTAAAACACCTTTTCTGGTTATTGCAGCTGTGTCTCTCAGCTACCCCAGAGATGAGGAGAGTAGTGGATTTTTACTCCCAATGAGTCTTTAGAAGGAAATGAATTGGCTACTCTCTAAGAAGTCTTTGTGCTGGGAGGCCAGTGATGATACCAATGCCCTGAAAGCTCAAATGGCTTCTGAGTAGCACTGTGTAAGTCTGCTGAAAATTTGGGTTCCCGTGTGGTGTACAGTATCAGCCCTGCTTTCCCCTGGTGACGGTGAGGAACCAGACGTGCAGTAAGGCACGCACAGTGTGCCTGCGAGAGCAGGGATTGTTTCAGTCCAAGCTAGACTCTACCCAAAGTAAGAACCACTTCATGAATGAGGAAAAAAAAAACCCACCAACAAACAAACCGTTGCCAGTCTTATTTCACTGTCAAAATGAAGTCCTATGAGAAGCATTGCCAACATTTTGGCCAGATTGACCACATAGCTTGTTAAAGAAATCACCAAAGCAGGTCCACACGATGTGGATATTTCTGCAATATAGCAAGAAATGAGCTGCTAGATTATAGATCTGATTGCACTTTGCAGAACAACAAATCTGACCTAACTTTTGGTGTGCTGTGGAACTTTGGGGAATAAGAGAGCAGACAGGTTACTGTGACTCTGTGTGGTCCTAATGTGGTTCTTAGTACTATGCATCAAATGTGCATTACTTTTTAGACATGTATCATATAGTATGGAATATCCCTTCGGTCAGTTGGGGTCAGTTGTCCCAGCTGTGTCTCCTCCCAGCTCCTTATGCACCCCCAGCCTACCCGCTGGCAGGGTGGTGTGAGAAGCAGAAAAAGCCTTGATGCTGTGTTGGCACTGCTTGGCAAAAATAAAAACATTAGTGCGTTACAAACCCTGTTCCTGCCAAAAATCCAAAACACAGCACTATACAATGCACTACTCAGAAAGTTAACTCTAAGTCAGTCAAAATCAGTATATCCAGTTACAATAATACTTACCTTCAGCAGTTCAAATTATATTCAGATCAAACTACACACACAAACTTCCTAGTATTCTGTTTGATGCTCACTGTCCACTGCCTCACTGGGTCCCAGAGCCATTGGCTTAGTCAGGTGAAGCTGGGGTACGGAGAAGTCATCAGTATCTTGAATCCTTTGTGGAACGAGAAGGATGTTGATGTTGCATCTTTCTTCTTACTCCTGGGTCCGTTTGACATCATTTTTGGACACACTCCGCACCTTGTTCTTCCTTCGTTAACTAATACCAGTTTCGTAACACTTCCAGGTCCAATTCTTATCTATTATTAGATTATAAATAAAATATCCATGTTTCATAGGGAGGGACTTCTGAGCGTGTCATTTCATAATGTTTTGCTTTATCTGTGGCAGCCACAAAGTTTGAGTCTTCACAAAGAAATGGTTCTGGAATACCTTAGGGAGTGAGTAGTCTGTTATTCCAGTAATTGTGATTTAATTATGAAAATTTTTAGAGCTTTGTGGTGAGCATAAATTCAGGACGTACTAGTCCTGAAGAAGTGTTTCCTCCAAAAGCTTTAGGTATTTTATCTCATAAAATAAACAAAATATTTTATAAATTAACTGCATTATTGTAATCTTAAAAGTTCATTTATCTGTTATTGAAAGGATTATTTTTTATGTCTTTCTAAATAACATTGTAAAAATTCCAATTTTGGATGCCCATATGATTTCTGTGAAGTATAATTAAAACTTTTTTTAAACAAAATCAACAGGAATTACATTAAATGGATGGTGAGAAAAAGCACATAAATTCTTGGAATTTTTAATGTTTCTCTCTTAAGCTTACATTTCCTGTGGCATTTTCTTTCTTAGAGTTCTGCTTATATTTTATCATTTTTTAACAGCCATGTAGGAAAAATGCATTGTGAAACCTCAAAGTAAGCAAGCTAGACAATGAAAGAAAATTTCACTAAAACATTTATATTGATGTTCCATGATTCTTTTGTTCCTATTCTCTTACTTTTGTGAATTTGAATGGCACAGTCCTACTAGTTAATGCTACAATATTAAGTTCCTTCCAGCCTATAAATGAAAATACATGTGATGAATTAACTGATAAAATCCAAGATGTAGAGATTTCAGTAGTAAATATAGAAGATCCGAGCAGGCACAGTTGAAGTCTGAATATAGGGATCCACGTGCCTGAAAATTGGTTAATGAGCACTATGAAAAATAAAGTCAGGGTCATCTTTGTATGACCAAAACACCTGAATAAGAAACAAATGCTCTGATCTTTTTTCTCTTCTTGTACTGCTAATTAACATATATCTTTCTAAAGACCAGGTACACATTTTCTAGACAAACACAGACTTAAGGTAGACCTATTTGGATGGGTACAGACAGGCATGAGTTTTCTATGGCGTTGCTTCATATTTGCTGATCAGGAAACCAGTTGCTATGCCATATTTTGAATTACATGTTCTTGGACTTAGTTGCATACATTTCACCTGAATCTGACTATAGCTTTCTCTACTGTGTTTTATATATTTGGGTCTTAAATATTTTTAACATATTAAACAGTTTTCTTAGAAGGAAATTACAATTTAGACTATACCTCCAGTATATTACTAAATTACTTTCTGAAACATTGCATTTGCCTGTAGAATTGACCTATAACTAGAACTTTAGGAATTCAAAGGGAGATTTGATCCTGGTTATTTGTCTTCCTATCACTATCATTAAACAAAGAGAAATATTTTCAAACATTGATATACATTTTAAACAAATAGGATTTTGGAGAATGTCATTATGTGATCTCTACTTACTGCAAAAGGGAGCTGGAAACAACTGTCCTTTAGTCTATTTCTAAATATGCTGATTTGAAAAGGAATCTCAACTGACTTGTGATGGATTCTTTCACTGCAGAAACAGCATAAGTTATGTATGCACAGAAATGCACCTGTAAATTTATAATATATTATATTAAAGAACGCAGGAGGAGGTAGAAAGAGTTGCAGTAAAAGGTGTCATAGATCATGGAATGTTTTGGGTTGGAAGGGACCTTAAAGATCATTGAGTTCCAACCCCCCTGCCATGGGCAGGGACACCTCCCACCAGCCCCATCCAGCCTGGCATTGAACCCCTCCAGGGATGGGGCATCCACAGCTTTTCTGGGCAACCTGTTCTGGCATCTCACCACCCTCACTGTAAAGATTTTCCTCTTAATATCTCATCTAAATCTCCCCTCCTTTAGTTTAAAACCGTTACCTCTTGTCCTGTCGCTGTACTCCCTGGTAAAGGGTCCCTCTGCATCTCTCCATAGCCCCTTTGGGTACTGGAAGGCTGCTAGAAGGTCTCCCCAGACCATTCTCTTCTCCAGGCTGAACAACCTCAACTGTCTTCACAGGAGAGGTGCTCCAGCCCTCTGATTATCTTTGTGCTCCTCCGCTGAACCCGTTCCAACAGGTCTATGTCCTTCCTGTGTTGAGGACTCCAGAGCTGGATGCAGTTTCTCCAGGTGGGGTCTCACAAGAGCTCATTAGAGGCAGAGAATCACCTCTCTCAACCTGCTGGCTACACTTGTTTTGATGCAGCCCAGGATGTGGTTGGCGTTCTGGACTGCCTACACACATCACTGGGTCAGGTTGACCTTCCTGTCCACTAGTACCCCCAAGTTCTTCTCCTCAGGGCTGCTCCCAACCCATTCTTCCCCCAATCTATATTTGTGTCTGGCCTTGCCATGACCCAGGGGCAGGACCTTGCACTTGGCCTGGCTGAACTCTGATTTACAGAACAGCTCATTGACAGTCATTTGGCCCATGTAGTCCAGTGTTCAGAAAGACAAGTTTTACACACAGAATCACAGAATCTTCTAGGTTGGAAGGGACCTTAAAGATCATCTTGTCCAACCGTCAACCTAACTGACAA